>JARQOC010000010.1:19093896-20293896 GCA_033576535.1 Allobates femoralis
AGTAGATCTTGTACTTTATTGCATCGGTGTGCGGAGGGGGTGCAGGGGGCGCGGACGACAGCACGCCGTTTCGGAGGCTCAGCTCCTTTGACGAGTCCCAAGGAGTCCCTCATCAAAGGAGCTGAGCCTCCGAAATGGCGTGCTGTCGTCCGCGCCCCCTGCACCCCCTCCGCACACCGATGCAATAAAGTACAAGACCTACTAATGGTGAGTGCCGCCTTTTTTCTTGAATTTTTTATATACATTGACTTTTGCCACAAGGCGCTGCAACGCCATTAACAGGGATTTGTAGTAGGAAACACAAGGTACATAAGTGCAGTATACACCGCATGAATCCTGGAGGTGCCCGGTTACTTCTCTCTTCATTATTTTATTGCAATACTTTACTCCTATAATAACTAAAGCTAAAGTAATCATTTTAAAAAAGTTAAAAAAAAAATGTGAAACAGTATGTTTAACACCGAAAAAAAAAGGAAAGCTCCGGAAGTGTAAAAGTGATCAAACCATAAGCCAAAATGACCAAAAACGTTAGCAATAAAAAATTGTCAGCACAAAAACAAGTCCTCAGACAGCTCCATGAACTCAAAAAGAAAAGGTTACAATTCCCAGAAAATGACAAATATTTCCTTCATTCTGAATTGTTTTTGACTATTAAACTATAAAATAAAACCTTATGTTTGATACTGGAACAATTGTTTCCAGGTCATCTCTAGCATAGAATAAACGCCATAGAAAACTAAACCAAAATAGCAGAATTGAGTTTTTTCACCATTTTATAAAACTTTGAAGTTTTTCATGATATTACCATATCTCACAACCTAAATGGTGTCATTCAAAACAACAGGTCCTCATACGGCTACAGCTCTAGAAAGATATACGGTAAACAACGAAGGGAATTAAACATTAATGTGAAGAAGCAAAAATGTCCTTTTTTTTCAAGCAAAGATTTTTTAATGGTCTACTACACGTACTTGAATAAAACCAAGAAATAATGAGATTTAATTTTCGAATGTTTTAGGCTGGCTTCACACTGGCGTTCGGAGCGCAGCGCAACGAACGCAGCCAAACGCTTGCGCACATGCGTTCCTATGTTTAACATGGGAACGCATGTGCCTGCGTTTGGGTGCGTTTGGTTGCGTTTGCGTTCAGATGCGCATAATTTGTGCACCCTCTGAGCGCACTCCGAACGCATCATGTTGCATTTTTTGTGCGTTCACGGGCGCTTGTTTTATCTACAAGCGCCCGCAAGCGCACAAACAATGCATTGGCGTCAATGGGGCCGCAGTGTTCTGCGCTTGACAGTGCAGGAGAACGCTGCGGACCCATTGAAATCTCTCCCGGTGGCCGCCGGTGATGTCACAGGAGATCACCGACGGCCACCGGAAGATCAGCTCAGCCTCTTATGATCTCCTCTTCCCCGCCGCCGGTAATCTCATAGCGATGTCGGCGGGGAGAAACAGCTGATCTGACAGCTGTTTGAATCTTCCCGCGCCGACATCTCCTCTCGGTGTCGGTGCGGGAGATTCAAACAGCTGTCAGATCAGCTGTTTCTCCCCGCCGACAGTCCCGGAGCTTACCGGTGGCGGGGAGGAGGAGATCTACAGTGCTGATCTCCGCCTCCGCCCCGCCCCCGGACAACGCCGATTGGCTGCCGGGCTGCACAGTGATGTGTCCGCAGGCGGACATTATCCGCTGCGGACACATCAAAATAACATGCTTTTGACTGCGTTTGTGTCTGCATGCGATCAGCATGCAGACACAAACGCAAATGTGAAGCCAGCCTTATCCGATCTACAAATTTTGTATGTCGAGAAATAGCTGCAAATCATTGACGGCTTCTGAATTATTCATACGCTGCATTCACAAATATAGAGAAAAACATAGATATGCAAAAAAAAACCCCTAAACGTCATTATTTCCATCTAGTGAACGGCTGAAGGAAATGCATTTTTTTCTATTAAGTACACTGAGAATTATTTCAATTTTTCTGTCATTCACCGGAGAATCTATTACGGCAGCGTTAGAATTACCTTCGCATTCTGTCCTGTGCTGCCAATTCTGATTTGTTTCTCCCGAGAGGAAGAGTGAGAATACCAAAATAAGTTACCGCGCTAAACGCTATCAAGTCAATGTAAACCGCGCCCGGAAGTGCCGCTGTCATGCAGGACAATGAGAATTCACTTTATCCAATTTAGAGGTTTGACGATTCATTTAGGATAATTGGAATCCTGTTACCCATTCTCTCCGATTCATTTAGCTCCACGTTCCAGGGGAATTAATTCCAACCCTGTTGCATTTGACCAAGAACCTATAAATAAAATGGATGTAATGTTACTAATGATATGTATATTAGACATAGCAGGGCGGAATTTAACCGTTTAACTCTTTACAATCTCGCTGAGTTTACATGGTGCACATAAAGCCCCTTGTGGCTCTGTCCTATGGAGTGAAAGGCAGACCATGTGCCATCGGGCTAGACGGCATTCAATGGAGCATGCCACAATTGTTTGTCAGAATCATTCAGATTTGAATGGAAAGAACCTCTCTATGCCTTTAGGGGTAATAAGTCTCTACTGAGTTTAATAGGCCAGTACAACTCGGAGCACCTAAAAGAGCACCTGCGTCCTCCTTGACATGACTATTCCGGAGACCCTTGTACCTTTCCTCTATTATTCTTCCTGGAAATGAATATTTATATTGACAACTGAATGTTAACATTTCCCTAAACAGTGGGGCATATCCAAACACAACCTGACATTATCCAATCGTTGCGGATATCACAGGTCTTTATTTTTTCGGTGTACTGGACCCATTTTTGATCCGTGATTCCATTTTTAAAATTAACGTTGCATCTGTTTTTTTGTCTATTCCCACAGCGTTGCATTGGCGAGCTTGAGCTACAAAATAAGATGTTTATTTTTCTTTTTTGGCAGACAAGACACATTCATTCTAAAGCCTCAGTGATCTACTGAAAAAGCGAATGGACGGCATGAAAGAAAGAAAGAGCCCTTGGACGTCTTGTAGCGACACATGTGATTGACAAGTATGAGGTTAAAGGGAACCCGTCACTAGGTTTTCACCATATAAGATGCGCCCACCACCAGTAAGGCCTTATAGCATCCTAGAACACTGTATAAAAGTCTCCAGGCCAATCTGTATAATATAACAAAGAGCTTTTATTATTCGTACCTGAAGAGTGGTCCGGTCCGATGGGTGTCGCTGATCTTCATCCGGTGCCTCCTCTCTTCTAACGATCTTCATTCTCCTTATTTGCTTTATGTGGATGATGAGTCCTACCCACCCAGTGAATTATTATTCATTGAAATTTAAGAACAAATGGACAACTAGATGTGAAAGAGAACCAGTGTGGCCACCACCAGTAGGCTTTCCAAAATACAGTATATAATTCCCAAACTGATTTGTATAACATAAAAATACCTTTTTTATACTTACCTGTCCGATAGGCATCACTGGTCTTGATCCGGCGCCTCCTTCCTTTGCTGCTTTGTATGGATCATATGTCATCCACACAGTCTTTTCATAATGCCTCTGCACACGTGCAAATCTCTCTGCCCTGCCGAGGGCAGTGCAAAGTATTGTAGTGCACATGCAAGGGGCATATTTTGACATTTCCCCACACCTGCTCATTACAGCACTTTGCTCTGTGCAAGTGTGCAGAGACATAATGGAAAAGACTATGTGGATGACATATGATGCGTCATCTATGCAAAATCCCATGCCCATCGGACAAGGAAGTATAATAAAAGGTATTTTTATGCTATACAAATCAGTTTGGAAATTATATACAGTATTTTGGAATGCCTACTGGTGGTGGCCACACTTTATATGGGAAAAACCTGGTGACGGGTTCTCTTTCACATTTGTTGTCCATTTGTTCTTAAATTTCCATGAATAATAATAGCAGGACAGCATAATGCACGGTACAGGAAAAGATGCTATAGAATTGGTATCTCATCTACAGACCTGCATATGCCTCCAATTTCATAGGCCCCTTCTTAAAATAATGCAGATTAATATGGAAGCGCAGAGATAACACATATGATCAGTGGCGTAACTACCGCGGTCGCAGCAGTCGCGGCTGAGACCGGGCCCGCCCCTGCAGGGGCCCGCACCTCCCTGCAGGGAGTGCCCATGCTTCCAGCCGCCCGTGGCGACCGGGATCGCGTGTGTCCGAGGAGAGGAGGGAGGACGGAAGTGAGTGAAGCCTCACTTCCTGCAGCTGTGCCCACCCCTCCTCTCCTCTTATCGGCGGTGCTGCTGCCGCTGACCACGGAAGTCCAACTACTGTAAGTAATATACCAGCTACTCACCACCACTAGCAGCAACCCTCCCCCCCCGGTCATCAACTCTGCATTTAGGGGACGATCGAGTAATTCCCATCAGCACCTCCCCCCTCCGCTCCTCACCTATGGGGCCCCGGTGTAAAGGCTGCACCGGGGGCCCGCAGAGGTCTAGTTACGCCACTGCATATGATATCCTAATGGGTGACACATTTATACACAGCTCTGTGACATATGAAACACTCGCTCTGCACTTGGTAAAACTGACAAAGGCTTAGTTTGGATTTGTTTTCCGCATGACATCGAGGCTGACAGCATTCGGATTCACATGAGAAATGGGAAATGCCTTCGCTTGCACTGTGACCAGGACACTGGCAAGCCGGGCATTTGGGAAAAAGACAATTCTTGAAATAAGCTCCTTACAGTAAATCATTGGCTGCTTTGAGTGCAGTGGTCACTAACAGCTGTCATATTCTTGCTTTCACTGTGCGGCGTGATTGTGTGCTGGGAATGGAATTCCATTTTCAGCGCTGGGAAAATACATATAGGATTATTCATTAAATTGCAATAGTGTTGATCACACCACCCTGCTCGAAAATGCTCATGCAAGTCAAAATGAACCGAGCCGCTGCTGCACACTGATAACATTGCTGTTTGCCAGAAGAGCCTCTCGCAATATCTTTCTAACCCTGTCTGCATTTTCAAACACCTCCCACTTAGATATGTGACATTATCATAGAAGTGGGCCACGATAAATCAGAACAGATTTGGAAATGAAAATGGGAGACTGCTACGAATAATCATTTTGTCGGAGAGCTTGATGTTTCTGAATGCAGTTCAACTCATTCACAGCGAAAAGTGTCACCTAAGATGTTCACACAGCACGGATATTTCATAGAAGCGCAAAAAATTCAATAATGCTCCTGGTTTGATTAAATGTCACTGGGTTCTATTGCAGCCCTTAATGGATTGAGGTACTATAGATGAGGCTCCATACGAGGAATGATTCAGATATCAGGTATTTATGTACAAGTTCTATTGGGCTAGGGTCACACTTGCATCATGACCCTAGCCTGATGCAAGCAATAAATACTAGAAATTTCAGCCGGAGCGCATAGCGTTAACACTGTGCGCTGCCAGTCAACGGAGCCCTATAGAAACCCGATGTTTAACTTGCCAACCGGCCACACACAAGCTCCGGATATGCGCTTTACAACAGCGCACAGGAAAACGCTGCAGGACACATTTCTTGTGCGCTTTTGTAAAGTGCATATCCGGAAGCTTTGTGTGTGGCCGGTTGGCAAGGTAAACATCGGGTTTCTATAGGGCTCCGTTGACTGGCAGCGCACAGCGTTAATGCTATGCGCTGCGGCTGAAATTTCTAGTATTTAGCGCTTGCATGAGGCTAGGGTCATGAAGTGTGACCCTAACCTGACCAAACTCTGATGGTAAACGCCGACATAACTGAACAAAGTCTGATGGTAAAGGCTGACATTATGACTAAACTTTTGCCATTATCCTATTTCTTGGTCCACATACAGTTGATCGCTCAAAAGCTCCCCGCACACATACGGTACTCATTGATCTTAAAAAAAAAAAAAAAGAAGAAAACTACTCACTGTTTCTCACTTCTTCCCTACTTTGGTCTCTGCAGTGTATGTTCTGAAGCTCAGTACAGGGGGCACAATTTAGTGGCTTCTTCGCTCCTGCTGCACTAAGGCTAAGAGCTCAGATGCACAAAGAGAATTGTAGACCAAGGATCTAAAGGTTCTCTGTTCTACCATTGTTTTCAACCAGAATGCACATACAGTTGAAAGTGTGATGCACATCAGAAAGGGGGGGTTGGAATGGTGTTGTGGCAGGGCCCCTGCAACTCTTGAGCACCATAGTGGACAAGTGACCTGCAGTTATTAGCTGTAAGCACCTGACCTAATCATTTCATTAAGTTTATAGAAAATCTGAAATGGTCACACTGCAATGAAAGGGTTTTATAAACACAAACAATGATGGATGTCGCTTAGATAGAAATTAAGTCCACTAAAGGGCTTAGCTGAAAGGATTATTCCCATCTTCAAAAATGGTTATTGTCGGATAGTTCTCATAAAAGCAACAACTTTTCCAACTTTCTGCCTATTAAAATTTGAGTCTGTTCTTGAAATATTAACATTTGTATTTCACAGTTCAGTTTTCCTTGGAGACCAATTACTATTGCTAGACGCAGAACACACGCATGCTTCAAATGTGATGAGCGAACCTGAACTGTAAATTTCTGGGTTCATACCGAACAACTAGTGTTCAGGCACCGACTTCCCTGAGAAGTCCGTGTTGCTGTTCAGCTTCTGGTTCATCTGGGAGGGCTGTAGGCAAAATGATGATTAATGCAGGAGAATTATACTTGCCAGTCTCCCGCGCTGTAGTCATGCAACTTCCAGTCCGCTCATTAACCTCCTGTTTATTCACTGCACTCTGACTCCAACAGCTAATCACAAAAATGCACTGTCTATAAAAGCATCTGTGATTGGCTGTTGCACCCCCACCCATTGAGCAAGTGTCTGTGATTAGTTACAATAAACATTAGTGTATTGGCAACTAACCTGACATCATAGGTGTGTAAAAATAAATAATTTTTAAAAATTTGCGTAGGTGTCCACTGTATTTTTGATTCTCAGTGCAGATAAAGCAGCCAGCTACGGCTTGCCACCCATAGGTGCCTGGATTTTCCTTGGCTGCCAATCAAAAATATAGGGGAGCCCATTCTTCTTTTACTTACTTAAATAAATAATAAAATAAAATGTGTGGGCTTCGCCCTATTTTTTCAGCCAAGGTAAAACCAGACAGCTTGGTGGCTGGTATTCTCAGGGTGGGGAGGCATATAGTTATTGGGCCTCCGCAGACTACAGAATAACATCCGGCAGCTGCCCAAGATATCAGCCACATTCATTGGAAGAAGCAATTCCGGCTGTGTGAGCGGTGATGTCAGAGTTGAGTTCTGAGGTTAAAGCTGGCGCCACTCAGTCAGAGTGAGAGAGCTGCTTGCGGTGAGTGGACACTAATGTCTCTGCTCATCGCAATGTAGCCATCTGAGAAGCTTTGCTGGAGACTGAACTGTGGTTTACCGTCAGAGGGTAAGTTTGGGGTTAATAAATGGGTGAAAAAGAGTTGTTTGTGTGTTTTATTTTAAATAATTTTTTTCTGCTAGTGTTTTTTAATGATTTACTTAGAAAATTGATAATGTGCGGGTCTCATAGAAGCCTGAACATTACCAATCTAGGGCTTAATGATAGCTGTCAATACTCAGCTGTCATTTCTATTACCCAATTGCCACTTTACCTATTGGAAAGAGTCAGGTAAAGCACCAGAAATTGGCACTTCTAATAAGCAATTTCTGGGGCAGCTGCGTGCTACAATTCTGTAGCCTGGGGACCAAATAATTATGGGCGTCACCACGCTAAGAATGCCATCCCCCAACTGCCTCATTTTACCTTGACTGGCAAGCAAAAATAGGGCAGAGCACACATATTTTTTTATTTATTTAAATAAAAAAAAAATGTGTTCCACTGTATTTTTGATTGCCAGTCAAGGTAAAATGAGGTAGCTTGTAGCTGGCTACTTTATCTTCACTGAACCAAAAATACAGGGGACCCCTACACAATTTGATTTTAATTACTAACTTTTAGACACCTATCATGGCAGGTTCATTGCCAATACACTAATTATATATGGCAACCAGTCACAGGCACAATGATTGGGGGTGTAGCAGCCAATCACAGACACTGCCACAGAATGTGGGCATCTGTGTTTGGCTGTCAGAGTCAGAGTGCAGTAGATAAACATGAGATTAATGAGTGGACCCGTAGGTGGTGTGACTACAGGGCGGGAGACTGGTAAGTATGATTCTCCTGCCTTAATCGGCGGTTTGCTTCCTTTTACAGCCCCCCAGTCCTTACAGACACCATTTTATTACTGTAAGGATCGGGTCCCCATATACTTATATTGGGCTTGGGCTCAAGTTCGGGTCAAGTCTGGTCACAAACCCGGACATTAAAAAAAGTCTTCCAGATTCGTCGAACCTGAACATCTTCGGGTTCACCTATTTCTGCTTCCAAGCTCTTTCCCTTTCAGCATACAAGCACTGTTTTGAAGCTGGAGCACATTGTTTGTCTCCTATTCCAAGCAAGTTTCTGCGCAGTGCTTACACGCTAGACAGCAGCGTTGGCCGGGCTCTTAGGCAACAAGCTGTAAAGAGAAAAAAAGAGGTGTTAATATATCAAGAACAGCTGCAAATTTTAATGAGCAATAAATTACCAAAGTTCTTGTTACAAGCATTATCGACAGAATCCATCTATAAAGATGGGAATGATGAATAGCCAAGTTAATAACCAAATAGGTTTTTCATCGTCACTTTCAAAGAGCCATAATATTTTTATTAATTCGGCTACTTGATTAATAGCCAAATTAATGACCTTTTTTTTTTCATCGTCCTATTCAAAAAGTCATAACATTTTTATTTTGCTCAATACACCTGTATGAGCCAGAGGTTTTTTGAGGGCATGTTGTAGTTTTATCCCAATTTGGGGGAAAATATTGATTAGATTTTATGATTTTTGGAGATAAAAATGTAAAAAAACCATCTATGACACTATTGTACTTGGCATTTTTTCTTTGGCTAGGGTCACACCTGGAGGGTGCACCCATGTTTACTGGATCCGCTAAACGCTGAGCCGAGTCTGCTGTAACGGCTAGCGTTAACACCGGGTGCTGACGGCAACGCCGTTCCGTAGTAACCCGACATTTACTTTGAAAGCGGCCACAAGACAGCAGACAACGCTTTCCAAACTTTTACTCTCAACCTTTAACTTTTGTTGGAAAAATACTTGGTCGCCGCTCAACCTAAGGCACAACAATTGCCTAATGCTTGGGTGCTGAAGCATTCTGCTACCGGCCTTCCAACCCAGTTTAACTCCACAAATCTACCATTTATGCTGCTGCAACTTAAATTAACATATTTGATCATAACCATAGGGTGGTAGGGTGCGTGACTCACACTCAGGGTCTCAAGGAGGAGAGACTGGAAGGTGAAGAACAAGGGAACATGGGGCGGGCAAACTATGGGAAGAGGTGGGAAAAGAGGGTATGGGAACGGCAATCATTGTACGAGACAATTTTAACCATTTGACTACCAAATGGCACAGCAGTCAGGGAGCATCAGCAGATAAAGCAGGGGTGCCCCACAAACTCTACGGGTCAAACTGCACATGGCAGTACCTAAAACATGTAGTTTTTAAACCCCTTCGTGACATGTGACATAAATTTACCGTATGTCATATGTTGTGTCCCTGAGCTTGATGGAGGATCGCATACCAAACACAACAAATCAGAATGCAAGGAAGACGGCACTCACCAGGTCAGCAGGTAACGGGATCTTTATTTCGGGAACATACAAAGTGCAGGGAGGGGCACCGAGGTGACAACGGGTCCGTTTCGGGCAAAGGCCCTTCTACCGGCCTTTGCCCGAAACGGACCCGTTGTCACCTTGGTGCCCCCTCCCTGCACTTTGTATGTTCCCGAAATAAAGATCCCGTTACCCGCTGACCTGGTGAGTGCCGTCTTCCTTGCATTCTGATGATGTATTATTTTACTATACTGGCACCACCGGTCTCACTAGTGCCTCCCGCCTCACATGTACCCTCCACTGCCTGAGAAGGATTAATGGTCGTAGTGGTGCCCCGTTTCGTTCCTGATGGACTTATTATCAACCCAACAAATGATAGTTGAATTATTCAACCATTATCTGCCTCAAACAGCTAGCTGTTAACCTGTTAAATGCCGCTGGCAATCTCTGATAATATAGAGAAGGTGGAGCTAAACAGACCGATATAATTCGGTGAGAAAAGACTCAGCATAACCTGCGTTTTCATGTATTAAACCCCATTTTTTCCCTTGAATTTATGTCCAGTGGGCAGTGCTCTCAGTGATGACAGCTGTGTATATAGATAACTGTCAATTATTGACAAGACCATCCACTGGACCGTGAATAATATAAAGATCAGGGCTTTAATGATGAAAACACAGGTTATAATGAGTCTTTTCTCACTAAAGTTTACATCATTCTGCTCAACTTTCTCTATAACAAGGTGCCTGCAGATTGGACTACAATGTCATGGTGCCAGGTTCCCATTAATAATAAAATACTTAATTTACACTTATTAAAGCAAGCTTTATTCTGCCAACCAGTTACAATGATAACTCGATGGTCATGAATGAATCAAATCCTGGCCAGGGAAAATGTGACTAGGATGACCGGTCCAAGAGGCAGGTCGCTAGCATCTCTTCCTCACCCACCTCTCCTGGACAGACAGATCATTCCTTATGAACACACATAGGGAAAGATTTGTCAGTCAAGGTGAAAGGGGTCAGGAAGAAGCCACAAGGGACCGGCCTCTTGGACTTGTCATCCTCATTCATTCATGAAATTAATTCCAGAACAGACTGTAAAATCAGGGCACTTTTTTGCCCTGTCCGTAAAATGTAAGGCGTCCATGACTTTTTTGAAGCTGAAGGAACTCAGGCTGGCTTCACACCAAGGTGTGATCCGGCCCGGGGCTGTCAGGCATGAACCTGACAGCCCCGGACCGGATCAGCACACAGAACCGAAGGGCCAAATGTGCCCTCCGGTCCTGTGTGCAGCCGGATGGCTGTAATTGCAGCCGCAGCTGCTGATTTTTCAAGACCGCGGCTAGCATGGAGCTAGCCGCAGTCCTGAAACAATAGCAGCGTGCAGCCGCCGGTATCCGGTTCCTGGATCCTCCCGGACCGGGGCAATCCGGCCCCACAGGCTCCCATGTTAGGGAGCGCCGGATTGCCCTGGATCTGGGAGAATCCAGGCGAATCCGGGATCCGGCTTTTTGAAGTGATTTTTCTCCCCGGACACAAAAATGTTGCAAGCAACATTTTTATGTTCGGAGAGAATAATCCGTATTCTCCCAGATTCCACCGCAGAGATGAAACCGGATGGCAGAGAGCTGCCATCCGGCTCCATCCGTCCCAATAGGCTACTATGGGGCCAAAAACCGGTCTGGGGCTGTCTGGTTTACACCGGACAGCCCCGGACCGGATCACACCGTGGTGTGAAGCCAGCCTTAGATAGATTATGTTGACTCTAATTATCATCATTTTACAATTCATACTGAATGCAGATGATATCTTCATTTCAGAATTATTGGCTGTAGACTTAGATCACTTTAAATCACAATAATTTGTTATGGTTTTCCAATGTGTCTGTAAAAATTATTGTCCGTCATTTTTTGATAACCTGTCTAGAAAAAAATAATACGTCAAGTTGACAAACCTGACGTTTAAATCAAGTTATATTATTTAGGTTTTATGTCAATTTACAGTAGACGTGAAAAAGCCTGATATGTCACTGTAGATCATGCGTTAATAAAAAGGTAAATGCTATAGAACATGCAGCCGCTAAACTACAAATGACTCCAATCACTAGAAGCAAAGGGCATGAGCAATCCGAGGAAAAAAATTGTGAAATGTTCCAGGAATGTAATATGTGACTGCATTTGTAATACATGTGTAATCACTGTAAGATTTGTCACAGCCTTGCTGGTCTCCAAGGGGAATTATTGATTTCGAAAGGTAAGCAGAGAATGGCTAATGTGACAAACCCCATGGAATATAATGACCATTATTCTTAGTCGGGAAAACAATGATTGTGTACTGAGTCACGTATACAGCAGTTTGTATGGTTTTCTTGTACAGTTTTCTTCTAAATTTCAAATATTAAAATGATGGTCAAGCCCTCCATAGAATGATGTCTCACAACATCACAATATACTAATGGAAGTCAAGGTGGTGTTGAGTGGCTAGTACCGTATGAGGCTTCAGTAGTTGTTGTGGGAGAGGCTGAGCCTCGGTTGCGGATTAGCAACGCTCACCCTGGCCGGCACCCCACTGCAACAGTGCCTTATACCGTCTGGTTCTTCTAGAGACAATGCTGACATGATGTCTATAAGCTTTGCAAACAATCTTTAACTTAAACAGTTGTGAATATCATATGCATACATCGTTAACATTACTTTTACAGGGTGGTTTTCGTTAATATCATTTGAGGCAGACTGCTTCCTTCATTCTGGCACCTCTAAGGCTAATTCTAGCCCCTTGTTCTCGCTTCCCAACCCCATAGTGTTTCACGGTTAAATCATGCCGTCTCTCATGGCTCCAGCCTTGTCCCACCCACATGGATCCGTTCAGAGAACCACCAAGACAACCTTTAGACAAAGTTCATTAACTGGTAGCATCGTGACGACCCGTTCACCCAAGTCTAAATTGAAGTCCACTCTGAACAAGTACCAGAGGAGTCAGTTGTATCCCGGGGGCTCACCAAAGACAGGAGAAGAGCACTAACACAGAGAGGATTTCACTCACGCACGTTCTGGGCCTATGTCCCATTTCTCGTAATCCAATGTCGGGTTAAACTAGAGGGTCTAGGCAAATTAAATATTGGGCTTTTCTCTACAGCGCTCTGCAGCATACTTCTACTTTTTCTCCTTGAGGACTTTCCTGCTAATACCTACATTACAGGCCCACTTTGTTATCTAGGCCCCACCTAAGCCAGGAAAACCTGGGGAGACGTCTTAACCTCGACCACTGGTTATAACATTTCAACATAAGCATATATAAACATAGTATCCTCCGGAGCAGAGATGGAGTGGAAACCCTTAACCCCCAACAGTGCCATAGGGAAAAGATTTTGATAGCAGTGGTAGTCAAGTTTTGGTGATGTTCTCCCACCAATATCCAATATACCTTTATGGGAGCATATTCATTATAACTTGTAATGCATTGGTTTATATGCATTTATCATCTATCCACAGGATAGGTCTTTAAGAAAAAAGCCCATTCTTATCCAGTGCCGTCTGAATAGTGAAGTTGTAGAGTATAACACTCAATTCTTTTGGTTATCCTACAGACATTGAGTGATCGGTCAAGTTCCTTCTCACTAAGAAGAATGCAGGAACAGGGCCTTATAGAGCAAGTAAAAGTTAAGTTTTAACTTCTCAGTTTTTCTATGCTATTGGTTTAACACAGCCGTACCTGACTAGACTCCATTGGTCTTAACGAAGGGCAACCTACCTTGCTGTTTAAGGTAATAAATGTTTGTTGAGGAGAAAACCCAAAAATCCTTCCTCTTTCGGCTTATGAGTCCAGTAACCTGTCCTACTTTGTGAGAGGCAGCATTTCTGTATACACTTTTACTCCAGTAAGGCTGTCAGTTATCAAATAAGACCTCTAGATAGTGTGTCCACAAAGATTAGTTCACATTAAATGGTTATAGACACAATATATTTTTCTTTTAAGTCTGATTAACAATTTGGCTAGATCTACAGTTAAGCATCTTACCTTTTCCCAGTTCAGCTGTTCTTCTCAGATGCACATTTTTGTAGTCCATGGTATAGCCAGGGCCAGCATTAAGGGGGGCAGAAATGGGCAGTTGCCCAGGGCCCCCACTCTCTTGGGGGCCCCCAAAGGAGCTGAACTGAAAATAGCCATAAAACAGTAAAACTAAATTTAAAAATACACATATTTGGTATTGCTACATTCGTAAGAATCTAAGCTATCAATATATGAAGTAAATTAATCAAACTGGTAAATGGCGTAATGGGAAAAAAATAAAACCGCCAGAATTATGTTTTTTGGGCCACCACGTAGTTACAATAAAATGCAATAAAAGGCGATCAAATGTTGTATCTGACTCAAAATGGTATCAGTAAAAGTATCAGCTCATAAAGTAAGTCCTCACATAGCCCTGTATTTTCAAAAATTAAAACATCATGGGTCTCGGAAAATGGCGAATAAAGCAAATTTTTATTATTTTTTTTTTTTATTATTTACGAATTTTATGATCGAAATAAAAAAATGTTCAGTGTCTTCTTATTCTGACCTAATCAACGTATGAAGTCACTTTTACCATATAGTTAACATGATAAGTAAAATACTCAAAAAAACATTGTGGAATTGCACTTTTTTTTTCCAACTTCGAAGCACTTGGAATGTTTTTCTCATTTTCCAGTACATTTTGTGGTAGAATGAATGATGTCCTTCAATAGTACAACTCATCCCGCAAAAGAACAAGCCCTCGTACGGCGATGTGGAAGGAAATGAAAAATTATGGTTCTTGGAGGAAGCAGAGGGAAAAACAAAAAAGAAAAATCACTCTGGTGAATGTTATAAAATCCTTGTCATTGCCATATACTGAGGCAGGAGCGCCCCCCAAAGGCTTCAGTCTTCACATGTTCATGATGGCTGTAATTACACTTAGGGGACCTCCTTAATTCCTACATTTATAGACAGTTATCAAGCAAAACCTATAAGGCATTAAAGGGGATGTCCAGGATTAATAAAACTTTACTACAATCTTTGAAAAACAGCGCCACCCCTGTGTGCAGGTGACATGTGGTATTACAGCATAGGCCCATTCCCTTCATTTGAGCTGAGCTGCAATATCACACATAACCTGTAGACAGGGGTGGCACTGTTTTTGTAAGAAATCAGTCATGTTTATAGAATTCTGGATAACTCCTTTAAGGTCAATATTTCCACTAGTGACCCCAGAACAAGACAAGACACCAGGATGGGGCGCAATTCAAATGTATTTTTCTCATAATATGAAGAATGTAGCAGATCTTTGTTAAAGATGACATTTAAGTAGATGATCCTATGGAAACATTCCTCTTACTGACTCTCCAGCTTGTAGGTAATGTATAATCAATATAAGGAGTCCTGTGTTCACAATCCCCATCTCCTGGTCAGAGGATGAGAGTCTAGAAAGAGCGACTCTCCCTGGAGGAGCCGAGCTGTGTGACACAGACAATGATGGGAATGGATGTGTGTCTGTGTGTGTGTGCGCTCTGTGTATACATATATGTGTGTGTCTATGTGTGTGTGCTCGGTGTATACATATATGTGTGTGTCTATGTGTGTGTGCTCTGTGTATACATATATGTGTGTGTCTATGTGTGTGTGCTCGGTGTATACATATATGTGTGTGTCTATGTGTGTGTGCTCGGTGTATACATATGTGTGTGTGTCTATGTGTGTGTGCTCGGTGTTTACATATATGTGTGTGTGTCTATGTGTGTGTGCTCGGTGTATACCTATATGTGTGTGTGCTCGGTGTTTACATATATGTGTGTGTGTCTATGTGTGTGTGCTCGGTGTATACATATATGTGTGTGTCTATGTGTGTGTGCTCGGTGCTTACATATATGTGTGTGTGCCTATGTGTGTGTGATTGGTGTATACATATGTGTGTGTGTCTATGTGTGTGTGCTCAGTGTATACATATATGTGTGTGTGCTCAGTGTATACATATATGTGTGTGTCTATGTGTGTGTGCTCGGTGTATACATATATGTGTGTGTATATGTGTGTGTGCTCGGTGTATACATATATGTGTGTGTCTATGTGTGTGTGCTCGGTGTATACATATATGTGTGTGTCTATGTGTGTGTGCTCGGTTTATACATGTAATATATAGTGTTTGTATCACATACCGTGTGTTGTGTGTATGTAACATCCACATTTATAAATCCCAGCAGCACAGATGACAGTTCCTAGGTGTAAACAGGTCGGCAATCGCCCAACAAATGAGCAAAACGCGGCTCATCATCGGGTGATCGGATGTTTATGGAGGAACAAAAATCCTTGCTCTCGACAGCACATCGCCCGCTGTAAACTGCAGAAGTGCTGCCGATCACATGATGCTGTAGGGGCAGATTGCTCTACCGGTGATTGCTCTGCACCCATCATTCTTCATCATCCTGTGTAATAAGGCCGGAAACAAGCGCTGAATGACCTGAATATTATAGATCGCGCTCATTCACCAGTCTGAATTTGGCGCTTGTACATGTAACCTAAATGTCTGAGTGTGACAGTGCAATATGTGAGCATTTAGGGCCCCACTTTAACCTTTTGCCCGGGGCCACACTTTGCTTAAAACCGGCCCTGGGTATAGCACCTCCCTACTTTTTACAGTATATATAAAGGAAATCTGCCACAAGGTTCTGTTGCCCCATTTGAGAGCAGCATAATGTAGGGGCAGACACCCTGATTCCAGTGATGTATCACTTAATAGGCTGCTTGCCATCATTTTGGCAAAATCTACCAGTTCTCTGAATACTGAGCTCTGTATAACTCCACCTACACCAGATTGGCGGCTTTCTGTGTACACTGTGCATAGGCAGAAAGGTGCCACTGAGTGGTGGGGTGGGGTACTACAGTGCTCATAAATATGAACCACATGGCAGCAGGTATAATTAATTTTACTACTAAACAACTCCAGTGCTGTCAGTCAGTCCAAAAGGTTAATAAACCTGAATATTTATTAAAGTAAAAGTGAGGTTTTGTTTTTCTTAGGATAATATCTGTGTGCAGAATAATTAGTCTATGATTAGTGAGTAGTGTTATTATGCCACTAAATGTACATTTTCCCACCTCACTTCTTTATTTTCATCTGATACAGTAAGAATAACCAAACTACTCAAAATGTAAAAACATACATTTCTGACATGTCAAAAAAAGATGAGTTACGAATACAGTAATTGTGCATACAGAGTAATGATAGATAATCTCCTGCTGATAAAACAGTGATGTTATCAAAGCTACAGCAAGCCATCGGTATGTGACACATCTCCTGAATCAGAGTCTCTGTCACCATATTATGCTTCTTAAAGATGAGGTAGGAAAACCTGGTGAGAGATTATCCTTGAATAAATATCACTCTAGAGATCTTCCCTGAACCCAAGTTTAGTGTCTAAGGCTGGCTTCACACTTGCAGATGGATCTGCAGCGTTTTGCAGATGCATCTGCAAGTGTGAGCATGCTGACCGCGGCCCCTATGTTTTATAATAGGGCGCACGCGTGTGAAAGCTCTCATTCACTCCTATATGTGTACTGTCAGCAGGCGTATGCATGCTGACAGATCACACACTCCCGTCCGCACTGTGGACGCGAGATGTAGCGTCCATGCTGCGGGCGGGAGAGTGTGATCTGTAAGCAGGCATACGCCTGCTGACAGTACACATATAGGAGTGAATGAGAGCTTTCACACCGCGTGCGCCTATTATAAACATAGGGCCGCGTCAGCATGCTCACACTTGCAGATGCATCTGCAAAACGCTGCAGATCCATCTGCAAGTGTGAAGGCGCCTTATATATCTTCCTGATCCTGCTCACGAGCTCTCTTTGTCTTGCCCTCACCTCTTCCAGATTCATACTTCACATATTGACTGTTGAATTCCTTGTTATTAATCTCCTGTCCATTTCCTGACAACACCTTAGATATCTTAACTCAAACTTCTTAAAGGGCTTACACAGAAGATTGCATATTTCATCCCTGTGGGGCTACGAACTTACAGACAAGTAGCTGTTAACTATCTGACTGCTGTCTGCCGGCTCAGGGCAGTCATGGACTGAACCTTCCGACAATTCTATGGATTTCGCAGATATCAAGTCTTGTTCTTCTATTCTGCTCTTCTCTGTTGACAGGATGTCACTGCTGATGTCATGCTGACTGACAGCTGGTTTCCATCTGCCTAAGGCCGGCTTCACACTTGCACCCCCCGCCGCTGCGTATTATGGTGGGGAAGTGCAAGCCGAGCGCAGACACCGCGCGTCCCTATGTTTAACATGAGGACGCAGGGTGATGCGCTCGGCTGCGGATTGCCGTGTGCACCCATTGACGTCCGTGTGTGATTTGTACGCATGCGCGTTTAGGGTGCGGACGGAATGTGTGATTTGTACGCAAGCATCTGCATGCGTACAAACCACACACGGAAGTCAATTGGTGTACAAGTCAATCCGCAGCCGAGCGCATCACCATGCATCCTCATGTTAAAAATAGGGATGCTCGGTGTCTGCGCTCGGCTTGCACTTCCCCACCGCAATACGCAGCAGCGGGGAGCGCAAGTGTGAAGCCGGCCTAAGGCTGCTTTCACAGCTGCGGTAAAGTGTAATACCTGGCAGATCCGGCACTTGCGAGCAAGCATAAAAAACTGTTGTGCAGAAAGCGCTGCAAGTGACAGATTCGGCAACATTGCGCCTGCCGCACCCGATCGCAAGCCCCATAGAGAATGAATGGGGATTGTCGGATCGGTGCCACAAGTCGGCCGTTACGCAGCAGATCCAGCAGATGCGGCAACACTTTACTGCAGGTGTGAAAGCACCCTAAGGCTGCTTTCACATCTGTGATTTTGTAAAGTCACGACATATCCGGCTGATTTTGCCGCATCTACCACATCTGCCACGTAATGGCTAACTTGCCGCAAGCCTACAGTAAGTCCCAATCATTCTCTATGGGCCAGGTGCGGCCAGTGCGGTTTTGCCGGATCTGTCACTTGTGGCACTTGCGGCAAGTCGAAAAAAACATTGCTGCACTTGTCGCACCTGACCACAAGTCCCATAGAGAATGAATGGGACTTGACGCAAGCGGCTGTTACATGGCAGATGCAGCAAAATATGCCGGATCTGCCGCAAATTTACAAATGTCAAAGGTCCCTAACTGTGGGGAGCTGGTTGTCAATCAGCATGATGTTGGCAGTGATACTCAGTTAACAGAGCAGACCAGAAGAAGCTAAGATGTTCAGTTCGTGACAGTTCTGAACCAGCAGAAGTCGGAGCGATAGAACATTCAGGTAGCTAGCAACTACCTCTCTGTAATGTTTTAGCCCCATATAGAAATATAAGCTAAATCCAAAATAACCCCTATAACCTATCATGTTATCTCTACCTCAAAGTGTGGCGCACCTCCTGACAATCAGGGCTACAGCAGAGTCTACAACCCATATAAATAGCCAACGCCAAGTCTTACCTCCTTGATAGTGTAAGGCTGTAGGCACAGATCAGTACCAGCAGCGTTTTGGACTCAATCACCTCTGCGTCCAAAATGTTCAATAAAAAAAACACAGTGGATGTAATTTTTAGGAATCTCAAGTCCACTGTGCTTCTTTCCTTCGCACCTTTATTCCAGTTGCGGTGCAAGTTGCCATGCTTCCGCATCTCCACAGCATGTCAATTTATTGCTGCAGAGTCAAAAGCGATCTCCAGTGGGTGAATGCATGGAAATCCGCCCTGCCCCGAACACAGATCGCGGGAACAGGGTGGCTGCATTCATCTATGGCTTCCCACAGGTCTGGAGACACTGCATCTTCGGGTCATCTGCATATATCTTTAAGGGTGGATTATTGGGAGGATCTTCAGACTCCATTGCCTAGTTACTTAAGACCCCGTTACACACTGCGATGTCCCAGCGACCCGACCAACGATCGGGATCACTGGGACATCACTATTTGATTGCTGGTGAGATGCCACACAGGCAGACTCACCAGCGATCAGCGACCAGCAAGAATGCTGGTAACCAAGTAACTAAGCGCAGCGCTGCGCTTAGTTACCCGATGTTTACCCTTGTTGCCATGTCCCAGCGTGTACTGTGCGGCTCTGGGAGGTTGTTGATCGTTGGTCTCCCGCTGTCACACAAGCTGATGCTGGTCGCCCAGTGGGAGACCAACAACGGAAAAATGGTCCTGGCCATTTACCAATGATCAGCGAGCTGATCGCTGGTCATTGGTACATGTCACATGCAGCAGCTTCGCTACGAGGTCACTGCAACGTCACAAAACCGGTGACATTCCAACGATATCGTTAGCGATATCGTTGCATATTACCCGGCCTTCTAAGTGTGTCTGCAGTTATACTTATTAAGTCTGACAAGTACAATTGTCATGAGGACCGGAACACCATTGACTACCAGAGTCAAAACAGTCTCGTGAACAGTTTTGATACCAGTGCTCTTCCAGTTAAATGCACAGATCCTAGCACTAACAGAACCCAATAGCTCCCATGGTAATACAACTGTTTTTCCAGATGGAAATGTTTTCATGTTAACAGCCCTCATGTGATATGACATGTCCTCTCAAATTCTCTGTGATTTGCGGCTCACACAACGATGAAACAACTTACCGGGAGATTCCGATGTAAAGCAGCCGTGGGAGCTATCAATTTACATCCTGGACCACTGACTGGTTCCTGCCAGAGAACGGTTATTGCAAAGAGAATTTTAAATGACTGATTGCTAATTCCTACATCTGTGCCAACAACGATTCAACTTGTCAATGATCTCTTGAAAGTAACAGCAAAATTTACTATGCCATTCACAATAGTTTTTATAGCGTAATCCGTCCCCGAAAAATCCAAAGAAATGGTCAACTAAATGAACATAGCGGGAATAACAAGGCACCCCAAGAATCTACCCAAGTAGATGAACCCACTTGCAATACAACATGTAAAATGTAATCTTTATTTTACATATTTAACATCATATAAAGATTTTCAGACAAACTGAGAACACGGGGAAACAATCACAAGTGAGCATGATACACGTACATCTGTAGTTGGTAAACAAATATATAAAAGATTAACTATCTTATAATATAGTACAGTTGCACAGGGGAAAAAAAGGACACAATCACAACATTTGTGCAAAACAGGAGACTTCTGACAGTGCAGAGTAAAACATCACCAATTGGATGCATCAAAGATAGAAAGTATTCAGCCCCTTGAACTTTTCAACCTTTTGCCACTTTCAGGCTTCAAACATAAAGATACAGATACAAATTTTTTGGTGAAGAATCAACAACAAGTGGGACACAATCGTGAAGTGGAACCAAATTTATTGGGTATTTTAAACTTTTTTAACAAATAAAAAGCTGAAAAGTGGGGCGTGCAATATTATTCGGCCCGAGTTAATACTTTGTAGCGTCACCTTTCGCTGTGATTACAGCTGCAGTCTCTTGGGGTTTGTCTCTGTCAGTGAATTTCTTGCCCATTCTTCCTTGCAGAACAGCTGGAGCTCAGTGAGGTTGGATGGAGGCGTTTGTGATCAGCAGTTTTCAGCTCTTTCCACAGATTCTCCATTGGATTCAGGTCTGGATGTGATTTGGCCATTCTAACACCTGGATACGGTTATTTTTGATCCATTCCATTGTAGATTTTGCTTTGTTTGGGATCATTGTCTTGTTGGAAGATAAATCTCCGTCCCAGTCTCAGGTCTTTTGCAGACTCCAGCAGGTTTTCTTCCAGAATGGTCCTGTATTTGGCTCCGTCCATCTTTCCATCAATTTTATCTATCTTCCCAGACCCTGCTGAAGAAAAGCAGCCCAAACCATGATGCTGCCACCACCATGTGTGACGGTGGGGATGGTGTTTTGAGGGTGATGAGCTGTGTTGCTTTTACGACAAACATATCGTTTTGCATTGTGGCCAAAAAGTTGGATTTTGGTTTCCTCTGAGCAGAGCCCCTTATTCCACATGTTTGGTGTCTCCCAGGTGGCTTGTGGCAAACTTCAAATGAGACTTTTTATTGATATCTTTGAGAAATGGCTTCTTCTTGGCACTCTTCCATAAAGGCCAGATTTGTGCAGTGTACGACTGATTGCTGTCCTATGGACAGACTCTCCACCTCAGCTGTGATCTCTGCAGTTCATCCAGAGTGATCATGGGCCTTTTGGCCTCATCTCTGATCAGTCTTCTCCTTGTTCAAGATGAAAGTTTAGAGGAACGGCCGGATCTTGGTAGATTTGCAGTGGTCTGATTCTCCTTCCATTTTAATATGATCATTGCACAGTGGCTCCTTGAGATGTTTAAAACTTGGGAAATCTTTTTGTATCCAAATCTGGATTTAAACTTCACCACATCAGTATCTCGGACCTGCCTGGTGTGTTCCTTGGTCTTCATGATGCTCTCTGCACTTGAAACAGACCCTGAGACTATCACAGAGCAGGTGCATTTATACGGAGACTTGATTACACACAGGTGGATTCTATTTATCATTACCAGTCATTTAGGACAACATTGGATCAATCAGAGATCCTCACTGAACTTCTGGAGGGAGTTTGCTGCACTGAAAGTAAAGGGGTAGAATAATATTGCACGCCCCACGCCTCAGTTTTTTATTTGTTAAAACAGTTTAAAATATTCAATAAATTTTGTTCCACCTCACGATTGTGCCCCACTTGATGATCCTTCACAAAAAAATTAGAATTTCTATCTTTATATTGAAGCCTGAAATGTGGCAAAAGTTGAAACGTTCAAGGGGCCAAATACTTTCACAACGCACTGTATATCGTTGATGGTGATGTATGTAACCAAAATAACCCATCATTCCACGGTAGAAATAGTATATCTGCAGATCATAAACTATTACGGTATATGCTTTTTCAAGCATATAACTATAATCGCATGGAATGAACACTATATACAGATTGCAGTAGAATGATGATAAATCCACATATATTTACCCAATGTCATGCAGGTCACCTGCAACCCATTAATGTACGTTTCGGACAGTGCCTTCCTCAGAGAGGCAATGTGATTACAGTCAATATGCCTGAAAAAGCACATAATATTTAAAAAACAAATTCCAGTAAGTGAGAAAAGTCCATGAGAGATTATATAACTTTGAATAAAATTTGAGAAAATTGAAGTGAATGAAAACTTGTATATGAGATTCACAGAGGGATAAGGCTGCGTTCACATAGAGCGTCTTTATGCACAGGCGCTTTTTTCAGCATTTTGCACCCACACAAAAAAGCCCCGTAAAAAAATGTGGTGCATTCACACATCGCCTTTTTTTTACGGGACTATTTCTTCAGTGATGTCACAGAGGGGAGGAAGTATCCTGTTCCTCCACCCCTGTGTGAAATCTGTGCCAGCCCCTTTTGGGTTTCATAGTGTATTCATATACACTACCAAACCCAAATTAAATGAAAGCAATTGTGTGAAAAATAATAAAGAATGAATACTTACCCTCCGCCATGTGTTCGGGAGCAGGGAGATCCTGCTGAGGTATCGACCTGCATGGACCTTGTGTGATGTCATCAGGCGCTGTGATTGGCAGTCATGTGATATGTACATCATATGACGTCACATATCACATGACCGCGAGCGGCCCAATCAGCGTTCACAGGCCCTGGAAGGTCGATACCTCAGCAGGATCTCCCAACTCCTAGCTCCCAAACACCCGGAGGAGGGTAAGTATTCAATCTTTATTATTTTTTACACATTTCGCTTACTTTAATTTGGGTTTCGTAGTGTATATTAATACACTACGAAACCCAAAGGGGCTGGCACAAATGTGACACAGAGGAGGAGCAACAAGATTGTTCCTCCCCTGTGTGACATCAGCGCCGGCGTTTTCCCGTTTGAATTGCGCATCACCTAAACGGTGATGCGTAATTCCAGAGGGAATAATGGGCTCCTATGCGAGAAAGAGTGGGCACAGCTGCGCAAAGAACTGACTTGTCAATTCTTTTTACGCCCGCACTTTCTCCCATAAAAGCGCTGCGTATTTTTACACCGTGTCTGTACGGGAAAGTCAATGTCACAATCACTTTGCCGGCAGACGCAGACACACATTGCACATTTTTGAAAAGCGCACGCAAAAAAGTGCTAAAAAATGTGCAATGTGTGAACGTAGCCTTAAAGTTAAAAAACGCAAAATTAAAGAAGCGATGTTGGAAACACCTAGATGGCAGAGGTGGCACAAAAGATCTACAGGAAGGACACGAGACTCAGACTCTCATTGAGTCCCTCAGGACATTTTATCATGGGTCATAATCCATCTGGCTTCTTTTTGGGCAAGTATCTGTTTAATATTGCTTTCCCTTATATCCCCATGTATGACATCGATACCCCAAAATTTGAAGCCCCTTGGATCACAATTATGTTTGGACCTAAAATGCATGGGTAACGTCTTTAAGGTAGAAATGTCCGCAACCGTTTGTGCTGCACCAATGTCTCTCACATGCTCTCTCACTCTTACAACACATTATGTTAAAGGCCCCGTCACACACTACGATATCGTTAACGATATCATTAGTATGTCACGGCTTTTTGGGTGGAGCAACAACGTAACGACGTCATTGCGTGTGAGAAGTACAAACGATTAACGGTAAGTCGGCTGATCGGTGATGGGAGGTTTGCGAACCGTACCTTAAAGCAAACGATGATCCTGCAGTATGGGTGTGGGTGACACCTCGATAACGTTGTTGTTAACGACTTCGTCTATTCAGAACTGAAGGACGTAGGCGATCAAACGACCGCAAGTATGGTTCGCTTGTCGTGGAATCGTTGCTGCATCATTAAAGATATCTGTACGTGTGACATTTCACTAGCAATCATTGAACGTCGTTCAAGCGATCTAGGTCAAGTCGGATCGTTGACCAGATCGTTCGGACGTTGACATGTGTGACGGGTCTTAACTCTACATGTATTACATTGCAGGGGCAATATTTTAGGTCCAAACATAAACCTGTCATCACAATTTAACCTGTTAAAGTATAGGTATAGCCATAATGGTGTTGTTATACTGATTTAATGAATACCTGTACTGAAAAAATCGATAGCCTGGTTCTTGTTTAATTCACTATAGAGGTTTTGGTGCTATAGTCTCTTTGTGCTTGAGGGCGGGACTGTGGATAGGGTCCTCGGCTCAGTTCTCCAGCAAAATGGCACAAGCTCAGATTAACCCCGGCTATTTCTAGCAAAATGATGCCAGGTTTGCCGCATGTGCAGATGGGGAACTCGGCTCAATGATGAGCCGAAATCTCGATCTGCACATGTGCCGCCACCAGCAACACTTAGCTGTAGACTACCAGTGGTTACCCTGATCATACACCAATTCCGGGGCCGTTTTCTTGGGAAACACCAAAAGATGAATGCACGCAAGCCCTGCAAACATGTAGATGGCGTGAAATTTAAAAGAAGGAGGCTCATACAAATGCGGAGAGACGATGGCAATGCCGAAGACCCGACCACACAGTCCTGCTCCACAGTCCTGCCACAATGCACAAAGAGGCTATTGCATCAAAACCTCTAAAGTAAATTAAACAGGAACCAGGCTATGTATTCTCTCACTATAGGTATCCATAAAATCTGTAAAATAGAGCCATTTTAGCCATATCTTTACTTTAACAGGTTAAATTATCTTGACAGGTGCTCTTCAGAGGAATCTGTCATGTGCAAAAACACTATAAGCCTGCATCTATGGGGTTAATCTGCAGGTTAATAGTGTTTGAAACCTGTCCAACACTAGTACATTGAACCTTGCTCCAGGGAGGAAAAGAACTATAATCCTCCTGGCAGTGTTCCACTTTCAGTCAAAGGGGAGGCGCCGACGTTGGGTTCAGTCACTGCTCTGTAAGTATAGAGTGGCAGCTGTATCCACACCATCTGCACTGACTGACAGCCGGTTCCAATGCTCCTTGGACCTGTCTGGATCCTGCTCATGTAGGTACTAATACACATGGTCAGGTTTTTTGAATACATCAGATAGGGACTGCTCTGACAAGGGTTACCATGAAAAGGTGGAGCAGCTTTGCATACATTTTTTGCAAAAAAGGTATCTACAAAATATCCTGTTTTTACTACTTTTTTAGCAGCACTTGCTTTTTACTGTTTTTCTTTACGACAGAGTATTTTTTCACGTTTGTTTGACTCTGTTTTTTATGCTCAGTCTGTTGGTGGTGTGAACGCTGTCCTACAGACACGTTCACTGTGTGCATGACTCATCAGCTAGTTTTTTGTCTGTTTTGTTTCTTGCCTTTGCAAGACAGGGGAACCTCCCGCCCTTCCCCCATGCGCCCTGCACACAAAAAGCTGTTTTCTGCATTCAGTCCATGTCAGACCTTGGACCTGTCTGGACCCTGCTCATGTAGGTATTAACACACATGGTCAGGCTTTTTGAATACATCAGATAGGGACTGCTCTGACAAGGGTTACCGTGAAGAGGTAGAGCAGCTTAGCATACATTTTTTGCAAAAAAACATATCAACAAAATACTCTGTTTTTACTACTTTTTTAGCAGCACTTGCTTGTTACTGTTTTTGTTTACAACAGAGTATTTTTTCACGTTTATTTGACTCTGTTTTTTGTGTTTCACTGCCCTGTAAATATAGAGTGGCAGCTGTATCCACACCATCTGCACTGACTGAAAGCCGGTTCCAATGCTCAGCTGCAATCAGTCATTGTGGGGGGTGCAGTTACATACAAAAAGCGGTACATAAACCTGCACCGACACCACAGTTTAAACTGGAATATTCCTGGGAGGATTAAAGATATTTTTTTACCCAGCAGCAGGGTTTAATGTGCAAGCACTGGACAGGTTTCCAACACTATGAACCCACTGTGATAAGGGTTCACCTTTGCTGGGGTCAAAGGGCACGTATTTTTCGTGTGTCACTCAGTCCGACAGCAGAGAATTAGATGCCACTGGACTGGGGCCAGATTTATTAAGGTGAAAGCAAGCAGAAAGAAAACAACACAGCAAACAAAAGTCCTTGCCTGTCCGGCACTAACTAAACAGAATGCAACCTCACTGCAGACTGAAGGGCTTCTCCCTTCAGCCAAACCATATAACCAAAGATCAATGGTTTCACTCACATGCGTCTCCATGCACAGACAGGCCTTCTGTGTTCCCAGGCTGAGAGCCCCGCCCGACTTTCCAGACTCCTTTTACCTACCCCAACCGCCTCCCACTAATTCATTAGCAACCAGGTGATACTGACCAGGTTAGGTTTCATAGGACAGATACCTGGGTGAGATATACCTGCCCTCATCCACTAATCCCACATGACTCTCACACCATAGATTAACCACATATCTGCAGATTAATATTGCTTTTACACGTGACAGATTCTGTTTAAGAGCAGAATCCCATTGAATGTTTCTGCAATAAAATTACATTAAAAATACAGTAAAGAATCAAAGTCCAGCTCACCAGTGATGATGCCAGATTCTAGTCCTGTCCAGAGCATGGATAGTGCTTTTGCCTAAAAACTTGGAAATTAAATCATGACTAACGGTGCTTGACGTGCCAGAAACCCGTGAGTGTTTTTTTTAACATTCCAAGCCGATACGTTATTTGGAATTTTTAATATGCATCAATAACCATCTTTATGTATGTGCAGCTAGATCTTTTCCTCTTGCTTTCATACAAAAAACAATCAAAGCATCAAATCTGCACCAAACACATATAAAAGAAAGGATAAGGGTATGTGCACACTGGAAGTCGGCTTTGTGATGGCGGCGGCTGGGCGGACCCGCCAGGAAGCTCTGCAGCCGTGCACCGGCTTCCTGGCAGGTATGTGCGGCGGGTGACGGGCGGGTGCCGGGCGGGTGCACAGCGGGTTAGCGGCGGCGGTTCTGCAGATGCTGGAAGCAGCACATGATTCTGCTTGCAGCCGCTGCAGAACCGGCCGGTTTATAGGACATGCACATTCGTTGCTAACCCGCTGGGAACCCAGCGGTTTAGCAACAGATGAGCATGTGTAAATCGCCAGTGTGTGCACACCGGGTGTCGGTTTCCATAGGTTTTAATGTTAACCCAAAAGCCGCTTTTGGATTAACATAAATTTACATAAAACTCATGGAAACCGACCGGCGGTTTCCGCTGCTAAACCTACACAAACCAGTGTGCACATACCCTAAAGGGCATCAAAAATTGCAGCTCCAGTTAGTTGAATTTTTTAAAGCCCCTATTTCGTGTATGAACGCAGCATCCAATTCTCCTCTCAAATTTTTTTTTTAATCTAATATATTTAATGCAGAGTAAAGAACGCAACTCTAATTGCTACTAAGTTTTAGTAATCACCGCAACAATAATACTGCGAAAGATATAACATTTCTAATTTCTCATTCCCATTGTGGCTATGATAATGTTTGTATCATATTGCACAGTAACTTAATTACTGTAATTAGCTGACCACACGCATTTCAAAGAACACCACAACAAGAAATTCCTTGGTACCGCTCCAGAAGCATTGCCGTCCTCCAGAAAAAGGATCAATGCTACAAGCCAATTTCTGTGTGCCAAAAACAACAGTAGTGGCGAGGTAGAGATTGTAAATCTGAACGCTGGCTTCTGTCCCATCATTTTCACATGAGATGGTAAGAGCACAGAAATACTGTGCAAAAAAGGAAGCCTTGAATAAACACAAAGGGATTCCATGGAATACTGATTTTATGAGCACTGCAACAAAGTCGTACATATCCCCATGTGGAGAAGTGGGTTTGACACTCATGAAACGTACGTCGGGACTGTTAAAATCCTGTGTACCCACACCTTGGCTTGATTACATTTGGTAAGGTTTTCCCAGTGTGACTAAAGGGCCTGTTACACACAACGATATTGTGATCGATATCGTTGCAACATCACTGTTTTGGTGACGTTGCAGCGATGTCGAAACGAAAACGTTGTCTGACACGTATCAATGATCAATGATAACTCGTTGATCATAGATTTATGGTCCTGTCCATAAATCCATCGTTGGTCCTCCCGCTGGGCACCCAGCATCAGCGCGTGTGACAGCGGGAGACCAATGATGGACGAGCTCCCAATGCTGCACGGCAAGCGCTGGGAGCTGGTAATCATGGTAAACAGCGGGTATCTAGGCAGCACCCAGCGCCTAGTTACTCAATGTATACCCTGTTTACCAGCCTTCTCCGCTTACAGGCTGGTATCCAAGGTACACAGCGGGTAACTAGGGACAGCGCTGTCCCTAGTTACCCGCTGTGTACCTTGGATACCAGCCTGTAAGTGAAGAAGGCTGGTAACCAGAGTATACATCTGGTAACTAGGCGCTGGACGCTGCCTTGATACCTGCTATTTACCATGATTACCAACCTGCTCCCGCTTACCGCTGCCTGGGAGCAGGAGCTAGACATTGTGGAAAGTATATTTTATTCTTTTCCACGATGTCGCTGGTCCTGATCGCTGGTGTGTCTGCCTGTGTGACAGCTCATCAGCGATCCACATCGTTGGTCGGATAGCAGCCACATCGGAGCGTGTAACCCGGCCTTAAGACAATAAGTATCTATACATGCTTTAACATTTCTGTACTTTAATTTTTCCACTGTGATACTTCCACTTTTGACTTTACTCAAACCCATTTTTGGGGTTAAACTTTACTTTAATCTAAGATACAGGTTATGTGGATACTGGTATTTATCACTTACTCTTGGCTCTTTTATTACTTCTGTATTTTGGATTGTATTACTGTCTTAATAAAGATTATTCTGCTTTGCACTATAAAGTCCATCTTTTTAACTATATTCTATTTTCTGAATGCTACTATTCTGTTTCTGTATTTGGTGTTGTTTTTCTTTCATTCCTTCGCCTCTCTGAGATTTGCCCCCCAGTTCTCTATACGTAGATCTAGGGTTTTTACTCTGCAAAATTTGGTCCTTCAATGACAAATCTTTTTCGCTTGTCTCTCGTGCTTCTGACACGCCCACTATGGCGTGGGGTACTCGGAACCGAGTCGGGTAGTTCTCTGGGAAAGTCAAGGGGCTGTGACCCGGCTCTGTGGCCCTGGCTGTACCATGAATGGAAGATATTTATACGGAAATTGGTCATGACGCCACCCGTGGTACTCTGCTAGGATGGCAGACGCTGCGGTGCAGGTCCTCTGGGGCAGTTGGTGATGCAGCAGAGATGGTGTAGCTCCCCACGGGTGGAGCGGGGGCCCCAGGGCAGTTGACACAGTCTATGCAGGGGTAAAGAACGACGAGGTGCAGGACTGAGGGCGTGAGTAATGACTGGAGGACACAAGGACTGAAGTTTTCTTTACCTTTACTCGATGGTTGATGATGCAGACCGGGGCACTGGTAACAGATGATAATGGAGATCCTGGCAGCCAGGAAGCAATTGGGGATCCACCTATCTAAGTGGGTTCAGAGGCCTTCCTTCTACACGCTGCTGATTGGTTATTGCTGCCTAAAGCTATGCTGCGGCCTTCTTCCTTCATGTCCAGTCTTTGCCAGTATGGCAAACAGCATGAGGCTATTACAGGTGTCGTTCCTCAGTCGCAGCTCTGGGCTCTGTTATGCTGCTGTGCCACCAGGTGATTAGTGGGGCCAGGGGACTTGCAAATCCTCTGCCCTCCAGATTTAGCTGCTGGGACTCCAGTACCCGAGTAGCCAAGGACTCCAGTGTCCAGTTTCTAGTGCTTTCCTCCGGGGTCACAGCTCCACTCCCCAGATTCTCCTTGACTCCTCTCTTCTTCCCTTTCACTAGCTTTCCACTCTCCTGGGACGAGCGCTAACCAGCTCCAGTCCTCAGGACACCTCTCCTATTCTTCTGTCTCAGACTGTCTGACTAAAGCCTCCCCCGCGCCAGAATTTATAGGGAAGGTCCCCAGAAACCAGGTTCAGGACTCCCCCTTCTAGTCTGGAATCACAAGTGTTGGATGCTGGTGTTACCTGACAAGGGGACCCCTTCTTGCTTCCAGGCATGACATCACCTTTTGTGAGGAGCAATGCACTGTGGCAACTGATCCTGGGGTGCCACACTTCTGCACTGGATCATCTCTTACAATTGTCCAACAGTAACCTGCAATCATTGACGGATTCTATTTTCCTTGATATCTTTTCTCGATAATCTCAATATTTTGGTGAAATCTCTCACCGTGCTCATCGCTGTCTGCTCTACTGTTTGGTGGAAAAAAAATTAGTTACCACTAATGGAAATGGAGAAACTCCTCATCTTGAATGAGCTTATGAATTTTAAATTCAATAAAGACTCCTTTCTTTATTTTTGCTTCAGTCAGCCTGTATTCATGAGATACTTGAATGCTTTTGCATTTTTATCCATTGCCTTTACAAGGTTCTCCATTAGACTCAAGTTGATATGAATTGGTGGTAACAAAATCTTATGTGGGTCAACAAGTGCTGAATGCAGGACATTTTGTACTCCTAGACTGAAGTGAATGTTGGAGTGCATTGGCAATATGCATCAAGACGGCTTTTATGGCCACTTTACAAGTCCCAACGTCGGTCCGATATTGGATCCGACGCCGCGGGAGCGGCTTTTTCTGCCCAGATTTCAAAGATCGCATCGGAATTTTCACAGCGCGATATCGGCAGGCAACGCCACTATGATGTCTACGCTCCCCTTGTAGGCCGACCCAGGAACGGCCATTTAACATGGGAGAGAATAGGGGAAGTTGTACTCCAAATCGTCGTTGGGCTTTTACACAGCCCGATCCGGCTACAACCTCCATCCAAATATCGGGCCGTTGGAGAGCACGCTCATTCGATCCCCGATATCGTTTTGGCATCGTTCGTGCATCGTATTGGACGTTTAAACCATACAACGCACGAACGATATCGGGGCCAACGCACGAACCACGGGACTTTTGGTCGGAGTTGGATGCCGATATCGGGACGTGTAAAGTGGCCATTAGGCTTGTTTTGCATGAATGGATGAATGGATTCCTCTGGCTTAAGACATACCCTCAGAGCTTCCATTAAGCTAACATCATACTAGGAGCAGGGAAGGGATTATTGGTGTCTCACCAGAATCCAGATGAACACCGGTAGCCAGGAACAAGTTGCTGGACACCACTCATTAGTTATAGCAAAGGAAAAAGAAAAGTTCCAGCACCAGGCGTCTCTTCAATAAAATCAGTATTTTATTTCCATGTCAAGATAAAAACATCATGAGGGGACGCAGCCCCTGAACGCCTGAAGATTTTAATATAGAGATGCCTGGTGCTGGAACTTTTCTTTTTCCTTCCATTAAGCTGTTGATGTTATTACGTGCCACAAGGTCGCCCTCCAAGAAAATGCATTGGACAAGATCTTTATCACGGCTGCGGAATGAATAAATGTGAACATCGCCCACTGGGAGATTCCACTGCTGTAGCCTGGAACCTAAGAACTCAGCCTTACTATTGGGCAGATCCAAATCTAACAAGATAGTTCAGTTTACTTTGTGTTATAACATGTGGTTCAGTTAATGTTGCTAAGAGAAAGTGTCACGCTCAGAGGTCTGTAGATCTACTGGTCTTAAGGTACCAATTGTTTACCTGAAGAAGCACCCCTCATACGACTGAGTCTTCACTGCCACCACAGGTGGTGGTGACAGATTTTTAAGGAGGTAGGTGCCCGACAGAGGTCAACTACAGGGGCTCTTGGTATCCCGGCAGCTGGCGCCAGGCGACAAAGAGGGGGGCATGACCACAGACAGAGGGCAGATGGAGACAGACAATCACAGAGTCAGGCAGTGTAGCATGGCGGCAGGCATGGGTAGGCACAGCAGATGGTGATATCTGGTAGTGACTGGAAGACACGGCACATGGTGATGGCTATTGGCACTAGTGGGCAAGGATACAAAGGCATAAGTTAGTAGGGTAACAATGCTCAGAGCACAAAGGTACCTGACAACTAGCTTAAGAAAGCAAGGCTAACTGAACACATTGACCAGGCACCTCTCAACAGGGGAGGATGCCTTAAATATTCTGTGATCCTCAGCCTTAGGCTGAGTGACACTTCCAAGTTAGGTTGCACATACCTAACAGAAAGTTATGGTAATGAGAAAAAAATGCTTCATGTGCCCTCTTCTTCCTCACTTGACTCAACTGAAAATATTTCAACTATATCTGGAACCAGCAGTTCTTCTGTACATAGTACTATCAATATTGCAAATGGAATGTTTAGATACTATAAAGTCTACTTCTTCCTTGAAACTCCTTTCCTAATGTGGGTTACCATGCAAAAATAGCAATTGGTAGTGTGTTTCATTGGCTCGTTCTAGATCATTGGGACTCCATAAGTTATAAATTGCCTCTTCCCATGCAACCACTGAGTAATATGTGATGCACATGCACATCTATTGCAGCATATGTGTGCAGCCCAACTCTTGTCCTGAACTCTTATTATCAAGTGTACGAAAATAGGAATGGTGCCCCAGGCACTCTTACACCTTTTCAACAGTGGAGAATCCTCGGAGCCAGGGGGCGGTTCTTCCAATGACATGGAAGATTTCTGGGTGCCAGCAGGTAGTCCAGCTACAATGAACAACCAGATAAGGAGAAAACAATGCAGCACTGCAGGTCCTTCATTATGTCCAACTCTTATTGTTGGTAAAAGCACATCTTGGAGAGGTGCGGTGTATGGGACATCCCATACAAAGCACCTTTCCCTGATGTGTTTTTACCGTTAAAATTAAAAGTTGGACATAATGAAGGACCTGTAGTGCCACATTGTTTTCTCCTTATCTGGTTGATTTCCTATTCTCCAGCCAAAAAACAAGTTAAAGGCTTTTCCTATCATGGTAGTCAAATTTCGTCTTTGTGACGCAAAAGGGACCTCTCAGCAAATATAGCAAATATTATCCACTTTGTTAATGCAAGAATGAGGCATATCTGAAAAAACAAATAGATACATGTCACTACTATGCTAAGAAAATAAGTCAAGAAATCCAAACCCTGCATACCTAAAGGTACCGTCACACAGGGAAATATCACCGGCGATGTTGCCGGCGATCGCAGGAGCGCGCATCCCTGACAACATCGCCGGGGAGATGTCAGACTGAGCAACTTACCGGCGATGTCGCCGGCTAGTTGCCGCGGCTATCGCTCGCTGGGTTGCCCAGCAACCCAGCGAGCGATAACTCGCAATGTTGTAGATAGGCGGAATCGCCCGCAACATTGCAGGTTGCCGCGTTACACAGGGCGATCAGGCAGGATCGCCTGACCAACATCGCCAGGTTTCCGAACATTGTTGGGAAACCTGGCGATGTTACTCAGGCGATTCATCGCCTGATTATCGCCCTGTCACACGCGGCAATTCGCCAGCGATGTCGCCACAACCTGGCCACGCCCCTCAGTTGCCGGCAACATCGCCAGCGATATCTCCCTGTGTGACGGTACCTTTAGGGCCCTTTCACATCAGCGTTTTTTTCAAATCGCGGCAGATGCGGTGACAAAACCGCATCTGCCGCGATTACCGCATACCAGCTGCACTTGCGGCACGGTTGCAGTAAACGCCATACAAGGTATAGGCAGACTTGCGGCAGGTGCGGCAAGTGCGGTTTTGGCACTTGCGGCAGGTGCGGCCGCGAAAAAAAATGCTGTCAGCCGCGGTTTTTTTCGCGGCCGCACCTGCCGCAAGTGCCAAAACCGCACTTGCCGCACCTGCCGCAAGTCCGCCTATACCTTGTATGGCGTTTACCGCAACCGCGCCGCAACCGTGCCACAAGTGCAGCCGGTATGCGGTAATCGCGGCAGATGCGGTTTTTTCACCGCATCTGCCGCAATTTAAAAAAAACGCTGATGTGAAAGGGCCCTTACACAGAGAGCATTTGTAAAATTAGGCGATGCAACTGTAATTAGGATTACGTCATTGGAGCTGAGTTGACATTTTTTGATAAACTAAATAGATGATGTAATAGACTATCTACAATCAATGTAATAATGATGATGAAATAATAACGACATATTTTTTCTATAAGCCTACATGAAAGATGTCATAAGTAATTACAACCTCCTCTGGATCTTGAAAAGGAGCGCTAATCAGGAAATTAAAGAGAGCCTGTCAGGTCCTTATTTGTTGTTAAACTGCCCCCTGCCCCCAATGTTATTTAGATAATGTTTTGTGCATCAGTAACCCTGGTTTAAAAAAATCCAAGTATTTATATTAGAAAAGCACTCTAGATGTTTAGCTGTTTGCATTATATACAAACAGTCACCGGGAAGGCAATTAGTCACTTCAAGCCGATTCTGTATTAAACTTATTAATATCCCCCCCTGCAGTGTAATATATTGACATCGATCACTGAAGGTTTCTGCTGTGGTGAAGGACCTGTCACGACCATGTGACTGTAATTAGCAGAGCTAAGCAGGACTCAATTCAAAGACCCTTTGGGCTTAGCTCCACCCATTAAGTCACGTGGTCATGACATCAACACAAACAGGTCCTTCTACATCATGTGTAATTTTACACTTAGTGGTAGGAATATATTACAATGCAGAGGGGCATGATTATATTCTCATGACTGCATGACTGATACACACTGTGATACTCTGCTGCACGATGGTGAATAATGTGTACTGTTATTGTGTGGCTAGGAGCACAGGTAAGGCACTAAACTGATTGAATGATGTGACTGTTACCAACTGACATATCCACACCATGACTGTTTGTGCAGGTACCCAATGCAAACATCTAAGCATCTAAGGTCCTTTTTTATGATAAAAACATGGATATTTTTTTTTTTTTTAAACCAGGTTAATGATGCACAGTGAATGATCTAAACAAATTTACTACAGTTTAGAAACAAAAAAGGACATGACAGGTTACCTTTAAAGGGGAACTCCAGGGAGATAAAACTTTTTTGTACAGTCCCTGCCCTCCTATATGATGAAGCAGAGCTGTACACTGCAGTTCTAGGATCTATAGATCACTTATAATTTAATAAAATCATACCTGCTCTTCAGCTCTGACGCCCCTCAGGGGACATAACATTTCAGCATGTCAACTTCATGCAGCAGCAGAGAACAGGAGGTGTGTCGGGGAGTGGATGCTGGGAGCTTCAGGATCATCCTACATTCCAGTCCCATCACACTTCTGTATGGGGAGGTGGGCGGCAGGAGGCATGGCCACCGAAACCATGCTCATAGTACAATCCTGTCCCTGATATATCATCTTATATTGACAGGGGGTCTAGACTTGAAATAGCAATCATGTCACCAGGCAGATACAAATATACACTGTGATCCTCTGCTGCAGGATGGTGAATAATGTGTACTGTTATTGTGTGGCTAGGAGCACAGGCAAATCACTAAACTGATTGATTCAGCTCTTCATGGTCTCCCCTCCCCCATAGGAACATAGTTTCTTTCTGTCCCCTAAAATTTTTCATGGATCATCATCATCACTCCTCAGTGACAGGCACAGCAAGGCATATTGATGTCTGCAGCATGTTACACATAGTATAAACCCTAAAGCTTTATTATTCCTTTATCTGTTCCTTATACTGTGCACCAAACATATATGGGCTTAAGAATATCTTTCCATTATCTATCTCTCACATGTCTGTGTATTTATCTATCATCTATAAATCTGTCTATGGGCCAAGTCACACACACAGATATCTGTGCAGATATTGTTTGCAGATCTCTGGTTGCAGTGAAATCATGGACACATTGTTCCATTTTGTGGCCATGTACAAATGTAACAATGTGTCCATCATTTCACTGCAACCAGAGATCTGCAAACAATATCTGCACAGATATCTGTGTGTGTGACGTGGCCCTAACATATATCTTATGTAATCATCCATCCACCCATAAATCTATCTATCCTATGTATTCATCCTTCCTTCCATCTATCTATATCTATCTATTCTATTTACATATATTCGATTTAAATCTATTTATATATCTATGTCTATCTATTGATCATTGTAGTGCTTTGCCTGTGCTCCTAGCCTCACAATAACAGTACACATTATGTACCATCATACAGCAGAGGATGACAGCATGTATTTATATCTGCTTGGTGACAAAATTGCTATTTCAAGGCTGGATTGCAGCATGGGTCTGGCGGCCAAGCCCCCTGCCACGCCCTCTCCCCATACAGAAGTGTGAGGGGGCTGGAATGTAGGAATGTCCTGCTACCCACAGGGTCCACACCCCAGACGCACCTCCTGATCTCTGATCCTGCATGAAGCTGTAGGGCTGAAATGTTATGTGCCTTGAGAGGATGTCACAGCTGAGGAGCAGGTATGATTTTATTGAATTATAAGCAATCTATAGATATAGATGGGGTATAACATTGATGGCTTGACTTCAATCCCTTGTTCATTTTGTAAGTTTGCCCACTGACAAAGACATGAACAGTCTATAATTATAAGGGTAGATTAATTTTAACAGTGAGAGAATATCAAAAAAATAAAATCCCGAAAATCGCATTGTCTAAATTATTTAACTGTATTTGCAGTTTGAAGAGAGAAATAAGTATTTGATCCTTCTAGCAAACAAGATGTAATACTTGGTGGCAAAATCCTTGTTGGCAGCACAGTAGTCAGATGTTTTTTGTAGTTGATGATGAGGTTTGCACACATGTCCGGAGGAATTTTGGTCCACTCCTCTTTGCAGATCATCTCTAAATAATTAAGGTTTTGAGGCTGTCGCTTGGCAACTCGAAGCTTCAGCTTCTTCCATAAGTTTTCTATGGGATTAAGCTCTGGAGACTGGCTAGGCCACTCCATGATCTAATGTGCTACTTTTTGAGCCACTCCTTTGTTGCTTTGGCTGTATATTTTGGGACATTGTCATGCTGGAAGTTGCAGCCATGACCCATTTTTATTGTCCTGGTGATGAAAAGGAGGTTGTCACTCAGGATTTTAGGGTATATGGCTCCATCTATTGTCCCATTGATGCATTGACGTAGTCCTTTGCCCTTAGCAGAGAAAGGCCCCCAAAACATAATCGCACCCCCAAAACAACGCCATGCTTGACTGTCGGGATGGTGTTCTTTGGGTCATAGGCAGCATTTCTCTTCCTCCAACACGGCGAGTTGAGTTAATGCCAAAGAGCTCAATTTTTGTCTCATCTGAGCACAGCACCTTCTCCCAATCACTGTAAGAATCATCAAGGTGTTCATTGGCAAATTTCAGACGGGCCTGCGCATGTGTCTTCTTGAGCAGTTGGACTTTGTGGGCACTGCAGGATTTTAATCCCTTACGGCGTAATGTGTTACCAATGGTTTTCTTGGTGACAGTGGTTTCAGCTGTCTTGAGTTCATTAACAAGTTTCCCCATGTAGTTTTAGGCTGATCTCTAACCTTCTTCATCATCCGGGATACCCAACAAGGTGAGATTTTACATGGGGTCCCAGATTGGCGACACTCATTTTGTATTTCTTCCATTCTCTTACTATTGCACCAACAGTTGTCTCCTTCCCACCCAGCATTTTACTTATGGTTTGTAGCCCATTCCAGCCTGGTGCAGGTCTAGGATCTTTTCCCTGACATCCTTAGAAAGCTCTTTGGTCTTGCCCATGTTGTAGAGATTAGAGTCTGACTGATTAATTGAGTGTGTGGCCAGGAGACGTTTATGCAGGTAACAATGTAACACAGCTGTCTTTAATGCAGGTAATGAGTTGATTAGAAGCGTCTAACTGGTCAGTAGGAGCCAGAAATCCTAATGGTTGGAAGGGGATCAAATTCTTATTTTTCTCTTCAAAATGCAAATATATTTATATAGAGAATGTGATTTTTTAGATTTTATTTTTGATATTCTATCTCTTACTGTTATAATTAACCTACCCATAAAATTATAGACTGTTCATGTCTTTACCAGTGGGCAAACTTACAAAATCAGCAAGGGATCAAATAATTTCCTTAACTGTATATTTCTAAAGTTGCTGTGAATTTAACACCAAATGTCAGTAGAAACCCATGAAATTCCCACGGGTAAAGTACCGTATATACTCGTGTATAAGCCGACCCGTGTATAAGCCGACCCCCCTACTTTTGCCCCCAAAACCTGGGAAAACCTATTGACTCGTGTATAAGCCGAGGGTGGACTCCAGCACAGGTATACAGCCCCCAGCAGTGTGGTATACAGGCAGGCCCCAGAGGTATATACAGGCAGGCCCCAGAGGTATATAATGCAGCAGCCCCCAGAGGTATATAATGCAGCAGCCCCCAGAGGTATATAATGCAGCAGCCCCCAGAGGTATATAATGCAGCAGCCCCCAGAGGTATATAATGCAGCAGCCCCAGAGGTATATAATGCAGCAGCCCCCAGAGGTATATAATGCAGCAGCCCCCAGAGGTATATAATGCAGCAGCACCCAGAGGTATATAATGCAGCAGCCCCCAGAGGTATATAATGCAGCAGCCCCCAGAGGTATATAATGCAGCAGCCCCCAGAGGTATATAATGCAGCAGCCCCAGAGGTATATACAGGCAGGCCCCAGAGGTATATAATGCAGCAGCCCCCAGAGGTATATAATGCAGCAGCCCCCAGAGGTATATAATGCAGCAGCCCCCAGAGATATATAATGCAGCAGCCCCCAGAGGTGTATATACAGGCAACCCCCAGAGGTGTATAATGCAGGCAGCCCCCAGAGGTGTATAATGCAGGCAGCCCCCAGAGGTGTATATACAGGCAGCCCCCAGAGGTATATACAGGCAGCCCCCAGAGGTGTATAATGCAGGCAGCCCCCAGAGGTGTATATACAGGCAGCCCCCAGAGGTATATACAGGCAGCCCCCAGAGGTGTATAATGCAGGCAGCCCCCAGAGGTGTATATACAGGCAGGCCCCAGAGGTGTATACAGGCAGCCCCCAGAGGTGTATATACAGGCAGCCCCCAGAGGTGTATAATGCAGGCAGCCCCCAGAGGTGTATATACAGGCAGGCCCCAGAGGTGTATATACAGGCAGGCCCCAGAGGTGTATACAGGCAGCCCCCAGAGGTGTATACAGGCAGCCCCCAGAGGTATATACAGGCAGCCCCAGAGGTGTATAATGCAGGCAGCCCCCAGAGGTGTATATACAGGCAGGCCCCCAGTGGGGTATACAGCAGGCCCCCAGTGGCACTCGCCCCCCCACACTGTGCAGAGCCCCCCCTCCCGATGCATTAGTCTTACCATCCAGCCGCGTCTTCATCACCGCCGGTCCTCCCGTCCATCCTAGCGCGCTGCGTTCCTGGTCTCATGTGACCCGGCGGTCGCAGTCGGATGACGTCATCGCGCCGGGTCACGTGAGAGCTGAACACAGCGCGAGAGGATGGACGGGAGGACGGTGATGAAGACGCGGCTGGATGGTAACATAATGCATCGGGAGGGGGGGCTCTGCACAGTGTGGGGGGGCGAGTGCCATTGGGGGCCTGCTGTATATGGGGGCCTGCTGTATACCCCACTGGGGGCCTGTGAACATCTGGGGTCTGTATGCACGGCTCCCCCTGCCGCTGTGATGGGCGGGGGGAGCCGTGCATATCTAATGAGCGGCCCCACGTGACGGGCCGCTCTGTCAGGAGCCTCCCCACGCCTCCTCCAGCCTCCCCAGCACCCGGACACAGCCCCCACAACAGCACATACTGTATAGACCCGTGTATAAGCCGAGGGGGGACTTTTCAGCCCAATTTTTGGGCTGAAAAACTCGGCTTATACACGAGTATATACGGTAATCAAATCTTAGATGTCCAGAAGTTAAGTTATGTGTAATAATGAGAAATGACACAGGGAAAAACTATTGAACACGCTTACTAAAATGTATTAAATGCTGCGTTAAGAAAATGTAGAGACGATCCAGTGGAATGGTTCATATTCCTTTTATTATGAAATTATAAAACCATCACAGCGCACAGGGGGTGCCGCTCGACGCGTTTCGGAGGAACCCCAATGCGCTGTGATGGTTTTATAATTTCATAATAAAAGGAATATGAAGCATGCCACTGGATCGTCTCTACATTTTCTTATGACTATTGAGGTGGACGCCAACCACTAGATCCAGTGGAGGAGCCTCGTGAGTATATTGGCTGCAGGTCTCCCCTTCCCCCTTGCTGCAATTAGTAAGTATGCTGCGTTGTTGAGGATGGAGAGACATGAAATGTCTTTATAGGGTTAAAAATATCACAACTCTTCTCTTATATATATTGTAATTTAGAGATGTCCTGTTGTCTGTTATACACTAGATGGCGCCCACGTTCCATAAATATACCCGAGACCTAAGCCAACCCATTAAGGGAGGAATTTAGATATTAGAATAATTTGATAAGAATTGACCAATTAGGAGATGATCACTTTGTAGAAAGTTCTAGTATTCTAATACGCCTTTGTCTTTCTGTATAAAAATGTGTGTTTCAATAAACGCTTGCACAGTGTTTAATCTCATTTGGCATAGGCATGAGTAAGGCTTGAGACGGCTCTGCTGTCTGTATCATTTACTTGCAGTGTGCAGACGTGCATAATTGCCTATATATAATAATTAGGAGTGGCTGATGGACTTGTGATTGAACTGAGACCCTCAACAGCGTTAAGAAGCCTTTGTTGGTGATGACAGCTTCAGGACACCTCCTCTATTGGGATGGGTTTCATTGTCAAAAAAACAAACCCTATGACACTTAAAACCAATTTGTATAATAATTTGATACATGGTTTATATACATATAAGATATACTCTCATTATCATATGACTATTACAGCCTGATGAAGGCACTGGTTATAGACAGAATGGAGTAGTCCTTCATAAATGGTATAAAACTATTTCTACAATTCCTGTAAGCATTTTGATTGGATGAACAGCGCTTTACAACCCCGCTGTATATGAAAACTCTGAAATACCTCTCATGGCTTGTTCACATATAGTCTATCTGTAGCACTTGAGGGTACAGTACCAAAAAAGCAGGAGAAAACGTCTATCAAGTTGACAGCTGCTCTTTGAACAACTTAGATTGAACTTGCAGGATGTATTTTGTCATCCATGATGCACAGCCAATAAAATACATTCACAATCGTCCCTAGAACTAAGATAAAATGGCATTTTCTAGGTTCAGTCCTGAACGTCTTAGTGATAGAATGACATCAGACACACTTGTCAGCCTATTCTATCCTCAGAGTACAGGGCAGGGTGACATTTCACTTGTTCAGACATTTCTAAGCCCGCGATGTATGGCATTTAATATTTAATCCATGACATTTGTTTGACAGTGTAAACGGTGCGGGAGACAGTATGTACATGTGCTGCAAAAGGAAACTTTACTATTTTATGTCCAGCACTGGGACAGATACACTTTATACCAGTACACCTTATAGAGGACTTCTCAGTTGTTTGTGTAAATACTTGTATTCTCCTTCAAATACCAGTTGTACAGAACTTAGTATTGAGCCTTCCTCCGTTATGCCTACTGGCATGCATGTTACCATTCCAGCTGTACACAGATCTACATAGTGTCACATTTTACCTATATACAATTGTGTCTTTCATTGTGAATGCGTGTATAAACTAAAACAAATGCAAAGAGGACAGTGTTTCCTGGACATATGATGAAATGATACGTAGAACCCCACTGGTCGTTGTGCAGAGATGGCTTTGATTTTATTTTTCTATGCGTTTCGGGACTGAAACTCCTTTTTCAGGAAAAAAAAAATGGTGCAAAAGTAACAGACACGTCGCACTGTATTCAGAGCCGTGGCAAAACCAGAATACATACTTATCATAATGAATCAACTTGTTATGATTAAGACCACATTGGAGGTCGAAACATGTAAATATGTGAATATGTGAAGATTTTAATGAATCCTGAAATTTTATCCTGAAGACGTGATGCTGGAAACTCCTTCTTTAAAGTCAGAAAAACTGGTATATTATAAAATTTAAAAAAAAAAAAAAAATTTTATTAAAAATGTCATTCATCTTCCTTGTTTTGGTTTTATCTGTTGTGACGCAGTGACCGGGGTGATATATGGGTGCCCTTATGTGTCCCCCAGACTGTACTCCATATCCCTTTAAGATCCCCTCCACTCCGGGTCTTTGAGAATCTCCATGTCCAGGCATGTGTTTAAACTTGGGTGTGGTCTCAGTTGAAACAAAGGAGGCTAATGAGCGGAGCTGTGAGACAGGGATTGTGTGCAGGAATACACAGCCCAGTCGTGTGGTTTTCTCTGTTTGGACTTATACCAGTGTATACAGGACTGTACTGGCTGCGGTCCGGAACCCTAAAGGTCTGTAATCGCCTAGTCTAGTCTGGCAATAAACTGTGTGTGGTGTGAATAAGAGCCTGAGTCACTGCCTCCCGTCGTGCTTGACTACCGCGGCTACCTCACACCATCTATGAGGACTGCAGCAGCCGACAGTACAAAGTTTTTGAGCATTGTGACTGGAATACAACCAAGATGAGTTCTCGAAGATTCTATCTTCACAAATATCTCTTTGTAGTGCAAAGCTCCCGTCACACATAGCGAGATCGCTAGCGAGATTGCTGTTACGTCACAAAACCTCCTCAGCGATGCCGCTGTGTGTGAAACATTATAGCGATCAGGCCCCTGCTGTGAGGTCGCTGATCGCTGCACATGGTTCAGGACTATTTTTTTGGTCCTTGGTCTCACGGAGGTCAGCACGGATCGCTGCGTATGACAGCGGGAGCCCAGTGATCAGCGACCACCCAGGCTGATAACCATGGTAAACAACGGGTAACTAAGCAGTGCGCGCTGCCTAGATACCCGGTGTTTATCATGGTTACCAGCGCTAAGAAGGGAGGACGCTGATAAACAGCGGGTATCCAGGCAGCGCGCGCTGCTTAGCTACCTGGTGTTTATCATAGTTACCAGCGTCCTCCCGCTTCCAGCGATGTGGAGGTGGCTCCCTGGTCCCTGGTCGCTGAGGAGATCTGACTGTTTGACAGCTCCCCAGCAACTAGGTAGCGACGCTCCAGCGATCCCGGCCAGGTCGTTATCGCTGTTGAGATCACTGGAGTGTCGCTCAGTATGACGGGGCCCTAAGACCCGATTTGCACCCCTTTCTTTCCAGCTTTAACCAGAGTCAGACATGTCTATCGGTAGATTTGAACTCTCTCACCATGAACAATACATGAACTCTCTGTAATATGGGAGTATCGCAATCGACATACAGCTGTCTATAGCGTGCAAGCACCGAGGGATGCCACTGTAATCCCTGTACTACTACCGATTCTTGTGGATTTGCATAAAGGGACAATGGACTGAGAGCAGCATACAGCTAGCACTCCTCCCAAACCCCACATACATATTCAAGCTTGGCTTGGTATATGATTATGCACTTGGGGGTATAAATGAGTGCTAGATATCTCTGGCAATAACCTATTTTACTGGAGAATAAAAAACTGGCCGCATCGAACGTTTCTCATGCCAGTTTCTACTTTCTGATGGCCATTGTACACATTAAATAGTCAACTGGTTGCACTGAAATCATTAGGTTTGGATAACTTTGTGTTAAAGGTTTTGTAAACCTTCTGGAAGATCATTGTCTGTCCTTCATTCAGTGACTTGAGACACTCCGGGATTCCCCCTTTTACTTATTAATATACAGTCCTTTTGACTTATGTAGCGATCAAGCAATTCAAGACCATAGTAGTTAGCCACTTACAACACACTAGCTTAGGTACTTATCTATAATAATAATAATAATAATAATAATAATAAAAAAGCTTTATTTATATAGCGCCAACATATTCCGCAGCGCTTTACAATGTAGGGTTAGAGTACAGAAAATATAATAGAGTAAATAATTACAGTAGAGAACAAATACAGTAGAATAATTGGATACAAAACAATAGGCATAGAATCAATGTAAAAAAGAAAATACAATAAAGCAAGAAATGAAGGTGACCCTGCTCAAAAGAGCTTACACTCTACAATGGGATAGGGGTTGCACAAGGTACAGGGGCTTATTGCACTGATGGTCCAGGCATCTTGAGGAAATGGGGCATAGAACTAAGCTTACATGGATGGTCATTATACAGTCTGTGTAGACCTTTTTGGTCCGGTGGAGTTTGTAGGTGAGTAATGTCCAGAGAGATAGCCCATTCACTGCCTACAGTGCAAATGACTTCTATTAGGGAGTATGATAGGCCGCCTTAAAAAGATGTGTTTTTAGGGATCGTCTGAAGCCATGCAAGTTGTGGATAGTCCTGATTTCTTGGGGTAAAGCATTCCAGAGGATTGGTGCAGCTAGAGAAGTCTTGGAGCCAGGAGTGGGAGGATCGGATTAGTGCAGATGTTATTCGAAGGTCATTTGAGGAACGTAAAGAACGGGTGGGGTGATAGATAGACAGAGATGAGGGAGGAGAAGTAGGGGGGCGCTGCACTGTGAAGAGCTTTGTGGGTGAGAACAAGCAATTTGAATTTGATCCTGTAGTATACGGGCAGCCAGTGCAATGACTGGCACAGAGCAGAGGCATCGGAGTAACGATTGGCCAGATGGGTGATCCTGGCTGCTGCATTAAGGATGGACTGGAGAGGAGAAAGTCTGGTGAGGGGGAGGCCGCTTAATAGAGAATTGCAATAGTCAAGACGGGAATGGATTAGTGCCACGGTGAGGGTTTTTGTTGTTTCCGTGGTGAGAAAGGGGCGGACTCTAGTGATATTCTTCAAGTGTAAGCGACAGGAGCGGACGAGAGATTGTGTGTGGGAGGAGAAGGAGAGATCGGTGTCAAACATAACACCCAGACAGCGAGCCTGCTGCCTAGGCGTTATCGTGGTGCCGCAAACTGAGAGAGAGATGTCCGATTTAGGGAGGTTAGTGGATGGGTGGAGCAGAAGAAGTTCAGTTTTGGAAAGGTTTAGTTTCAAATAGAGAGCGGACATGATATTGGAAACTGCAGCTAGACAGTCATTGGTGTTCTTTAAAACCGCAGGGGTAAGGTCAGGGGCTGAAGTGTATAGTTGTGTGTCATCAGCATAAAGATGGTACTGAAAGCCAAATCTGCTGATGGTGCGTCCAATCGGGGCTGTGTAGAGAGAGAAGAGGAGAGGACCGAGGACTGAACCCTGAGGGACTCCAATAGTGAGGGGAAGAGGGGAAGAATTGGAGCCAGCAAAAGATACACTGAAAGAGCGGTCAGAAAGATAGGAAGAGAACCAGGAGAGAGCGGTGTCCTTTATACCAATGGAGTGCAGCATAGAGAGTAGGAGCTGATGGTCGACAGTGTCAAAAGCTGCAAAGAGGTTGAGAAGAATAAGCAGAGAGTGGTCACCATTACGTTTTGCTGTCAGAAGGTCATTGGTCACTTTGATGAGGGCAGTTTCTGTAGAGTGAAGATGGCGGAAACCAGACTGTAATATATCTAGAAGAGAGTGAGCGGAGAGGTAACAGGTGAGGCGGGAATAGACCAGGCGCTCCAGGAGTTTAGAGATGAAGGGGAGATTGGAGATTGGTCTGTAGTTATTTGTGCAGGTTGGGTCGAGAGTGGTTTTCTTTAATAATGGAGTAATGATCGAATGTTTGAAGGATGAGGGGAAGATGCCAGAAGAGAGGGAGAGATTGAAGATTTTGGTTAGATGAGTGGTGATGACTGGAGAGAGGGACTGGAGCATGTGTGAGGGAATGGGGTCAGTAGTGCATGTGGTGGGACGAGAGGAAGAAAGGAGCCTGGAGACTTCTTCTTCTGTGACTGGGTCAAATGTGGAGTGTGAACCGGAGGAGATGTGGGGAAGAATGGGGGTGGCAGCGCTTGGAGGCTGGGAGCTGATTTCCTGGCGGATGTTGTCTGTTTTCTCCATGAAGTAGGAAGCCAGGTCATCAGCACAGAGGTCAGTGATGGGGGCCTGCACTTTAGGTTTGAGGAGAGAGTGAAAGGTGTCAAAGAGTTTTTTGGATTGTTGGATAATGAGGAGACCAGGGTGGTGAAGTAGGTCTGTTTGGCAAGGTGAAGGGCAAAGTTGTAAGTTTTGAGCATGAATTTATAGTGGATGAAGTCTTATCTCTGTCACTGTAGACATTTGCCATATCCAGAGTTTTATTTTTCAGCGTTGGAGTGGCGTTTACATCTAACTCCTCTGCCATTGTCTTATATTCACCCTCCGACATTTTCATCTTTTTTCAGCATTTCTATGGTTTCATTTTGTGCCTGTAACTTTTGACTAACCAGAAGTCAGAAGTTACACCACTAGCAATCATTACAACTCTATGAGAGCCAGAATGAGGCCAGAATGAGGCTCTCAGAGAGTTGTATTGAGTTGTGACTTTCAGCTCGGTCTGCCAAACACTGGAGTTGCCAGCAGGTGTAACAGCTCCCCCGATGCTGTGCTGCTCACAGTGTTCACTGCTCTGCTCCTTCTTGTGTCAGGCCACCACACTGAGCCCCCCTGCAGTCTCCAACTGGTTGTACGGAGGAGCAGCAAAGTCCTGCAGAAATGTAACCCTGCTTTGTCCTGCAGGATTTGACTAAATCAGCCAATCCCAGGAAGCAACAGATTTATCAGGCAGTGCTTCCTATCACTCCATGCATGAATGTAGGTTCCTAGCAGCTAGTCTATATTGAATGTTAATAACTGCTATCCATTCTGTCTTTCCAATTACCGACCTGGCTTGTTTCCTCATTTCATAAGACCTCTCGGCTCCGGACTCTGGCTTTGTATTCTGTTTTTGAGCTGCCTGCCTTGACCCCAGATTGTCTAACCATATCTTTATGTTTGCCCACCTGTACCTCGTACCTGAGTCTCTGACCCTCCAGTCAGCAGCCACAGACCCTGGGACTGCCCTGAAGTGGTACCTGGCGATTACCAGGAGCTAAGACTATCCTCGCCATCAGCTCTAATAAATACCCAGCAGTTACTTATTCATGTCCCTCTAACGTAAGCTCAGCCTGTGGTGCAGTGAGTCCACTTCAACCAGCATTACAGCAGGAGTCTTAGGGTCCTGTCACACTTGGCGACGTTCCAGTGATCCCGACAACGATACGACCTGGTAAGGATCGCTGGAACGTCGCTACGTGGTCGCTGGTGAGATGTCAAACAGTCAGATCTACTCAACGACGCAGCAACGATGTGGCGACCCGTATAACGACCTCGGCGGTCGTTGGGACCCTGTCACACAGCAGCTAGTCTGACGGCTCAGACCTACGTGGCTGAGTTCTGAGTCGCCAACGAGGTCGTTGTTAAGGCGTCAAACACACCGATGCATGCTGGCCAGCGGGAACCGAAGATCAAAAAATTGTCCAAGCCATTCCGACATGATCGGTGATCTCACAGCGGGGGCCCGGTCGCTGCTATATGTCAAATATAGCGAGATCGCTGACGAGGTCATAAAACCTGTTATGAAGCAGTGATCTCGCTATGTGTGACTGGGGCTTTAAGCTCCTCTGTGAAATTAAATATGCAATTTGTCTCATTTAAGAGGACTTGAACTCTAGTGCCACCTATTAAAAGTAGCAATTCTAAAAGTCAATATCAACCCAATAATGAGCCTTGTCATATTACCAAAGATAGAATCCAAACAAGAATATCAATCTGCAGACATTGTGTTTTGAAGTGTTTTCCCCTTATCAGTACAAAATGTGAGCTTTGATTTAGCTAGGTGAGAGGCTATTGGGGATCTAAAGGTGGCTTCACACCTGGCGACGCCGCTAGCGACATTGCCGAAAAAGTGACGTATCAGCGTTTATCGCCGGTCGCAGGTTGTCAGGTTTACGGGAAAAACCGTAAACCTGTCAACCTGCGACTTGCGATAAGGCTGGATCGCGCCGTGTGACATCGCCAGAGCGATGTCGGCGGCGATCCAGCCTATACCGCAGCGTTGCTGCGGATCGCTCGCTGGGCTAAGCCCAGCCAAGCGAGCGATGTCACCGCCCGCATCGCTGCGGTGTCGCCAGCCGCAGCGATGCTGTGTGACAGTTGGCCAGCGATGTCGGAACCGAGCGGGCACCCGCGCATCGCTTCCGACATCGCTGGCCAGGTCGTGCCGTGTGACGGGACCATTAGGGATAACTCATGGAGACCGTGAAGCCATTGTCTTATAAAGACCCTTTACGAATAGTAACTAGCAGTAAGGTGTGCAATATCCAGATGGTAAATACAATAAATGATGGTCTATATAATGCATTGACATGCCTGAGCTGTGGGAGTAGGTCTTCATTTGGGGACATAAAAAGGGAACCCAAATAGGGATCATCATAATCACATGTCCTTAGGTCACATATGGACAGTGGTTGCTTTCATTAGATAGCCATTTGCTTTGGCATTGCGATTCTACTGGGATAGAGGGCAGAGGTACTGATGGTAGGAAAGGGTGGAAAAGCACAAAGCTAAAACAAAATCAGGAAAAAAGGAGCTCAACCCATAAAAAAAACACCTACTACAGATGAGCAAACCTTGTAAAGTTGGGGTTCGTGTGGTGCAGCCAAACTTTTTGGCACGCTGTTCGTGACCCCAAACATGACCCAAAACTAAATGGTAGTAACTGATTGGCAGTTCATCTCTCCACCCACATACAGCTAGCCATAAGTAAGACACTTCCGGCATGGGAGAGGCATTTTCTTTTCCAAATAATTATGGACACATACTAAAAACTGTGCTTCTAAGCCCGGCGTGAGCCGATGAATACACACGGTCACACTGGCAAGCACAACTGTACCGACACGGTGATGCCGCATCCAGTGCTCTGCAGACGTAAGCACTGAACTCTGAACCCGAACAGGTTTGCTCAACACGGATGTTTGGGAACCGAACTGAACCTTGAAGGTGCCCCCATCTTACCTGCACCTTGCTTGTACACATGTATAAGGTTTGTCCACAGTGTGCTCGCTCCAGTGCTCTGCAGATGTAAAGCACCTGAACTCTGAACTCGAAACAGGTTTGCTCAACACCGGGATGTTTGGGGAACCGAACTGAACCTTGCAAGGTTGCCCCATCTCTACCTGCCACCTTGTTTGTAACACATGTATAAAGGTTTTGGTCCTTCAAATTGTTCGTTTAGTGAAATATGACTGTGCCAAAATTGCAATGTGCAGTACATCATTTCTGACTTCAGCCAATGTGTCCACGTAATGACTTGCTGAACACAGGGCTGACTTTCACTAACTCCTATGTATGAGCCTTTTCTAAAAATGGTGTTTAACAATGATCCTTTCCCTCTAGGTTATATAAGTACACATTTATAAATGTGCCACAGTGTTACAGGAATTCGTCAAACCAAGAATATGTGATTTTCCACCCCTCGTGAGATGCTTATTGCATGATCTGTGTCAAAACCTCTTTCGGGCTTTCCCTATTTAAATCCAGTGTAATTGTCTTTTAATTAGTTGTTTTCCATGATGCAAATGCATTTTACCATCACAAATCATGAAAGCAAAGAGCAATCACTATGTGCAAAAAAATAAATCTAAGGGGAAATGGCCCAAGTCCAAGAGGCATGGAGTGCAAGATTGTTGTCTGCGGCTAAACATCTTTGGCTCATAGCGCTATGAATAAGACAATTTGTCAGCTCTTGCCAGAGTCTCCGGGGTAGAATAAGGGTCTGTGCACACGTTTAGGAATTGGTGTAAGAATTTCTGCATCTTTTGATAGGAAAAACACAGCGGCAAAAAAGCGCATTTTTGTAGCATTTTCGGAGCAGATATTTCCCATTCAATTGAATAAGTAAAATATGCTGCAAAAATATTGCAATAATTGATATAGGCTAGGGTCACACTTCAGGGTTTTTTTTTCAAAACCTGATCCGGTTTTGAGCTTTTAAAAAGCTCAAAACTGGATCAGGAAACACTCTCATAGGAGCCTATTATAAAAACCGGATTGCTTCACAAGCAATCCGGTTACCGCCTCCGGCTCTGCAGCTGCGTGAAAAATCATGCAGAATGCAGTTTTCGGAGCAGTTGTATAACGGGAACCGCATGTTCTGTGTGTGTCAAAACTTATAATTTTATTAATAAATGTTGCTATAATATCTCTGGGGGGTGCCCACCCCCCTAGAGACCTACCACCCACTCAGGTGGGCATATAATGCTTTAATCACTTATGTACAGGAGCCGGCTCCTGGCGGCTTTGTACATTTTTATCAATGAAGGCGCCGGCTCTCTGAGAGCAGCGCACATATTATACCTATTGGAGGTATAGTATGTGCGCTGTCTGAGGTCCTGAAGCCTTATACAGTCAGATCTATGGGCAGCGCTCAGTAAACCCTTTAGATTTTGTGACAAATCTGCACTTAAAAACGCATCAAAAAGCACAATAAAAATGTAATGTGCGCACAGCCTAAATGTTTTATGTATTGTAGTGCAGAGCAACAATCATTTCACCAGCACGATGTTCCGATGAATATGGCTGGGGTCACACTACAGTTATTAGCAGATTTTACCGGTCTGCACTGATGACTTAGAAATTTTCTCCAGAGGTGCATACCGTTAACGCTATGCGCTTCGGGAGAATGCTGCCCCATAGCAACCCGCAGTGTACATTGACGGCGGCCGCTTTTCAGGAACGCACACTGTGCGCTGCTGAAAAGCAGATCTCCTGCAGCTCTGTGTGCGGCCACTGTCAAGGTACACTGCGGGTTGCTATGGGGCAGCGTCGGCAGCCAGGGCTTCCCGTTAACACTGGTCACTTCTGCTGAAAACCTCTAAGTTTTCAGCGGAACCGTCAGGAGCTGGGGCAGACACAAGTCTGACCTCAGCCTATTTGTATTTAAAGACACATGCGAAGTTCATAGTATTTTGCATAAGTAACATGAATAAAGCTAAAAATATTATTTATGAGGCTTAAAGGATTTTTTCCTTTCCCGCTACATAGCAATATTAAAGCATTTCAATAATTATGGTCAACAAATTTTCACAAAAAAATCATGTTACTAAAATAAAATGAGCTTTTATTATCAACTTTTATTTGTTCAACCCGAATATGAGTCAAAATGCTAAATTGGTTCTAGCTTTTTGTAATCTGCAATTACTGTTTACATCCCCAAATTCATGCCAATAAGCTTATGGTGATAGACGGCGATTTGACGTGAGTGCGCACGTTCCAGGCACTTTTCTTCACATCGCCGTCACCCTGTCACACATAGAGATCTCGCGTGAGATGTTCGGCGATCCTGTGTTCCGGAAATCGCCAGCAGAAGACAGGAAGCGATCTTCCCTTCCCACATCGCCGCGTCACACGCCACCATCGTAGCAGCGATGTCCCCATAGTGTTTTGATACGGGCGTGCTACAGTGTGTTTTACCGCGCCCCTATCACTGTGATTGGTGGACGGAACTGCATTCCCACTGGTCATCCTTGCTTGAAGGAACGGGTCATCCAATAAGGCGTCTCGGACACAGCCAGCCAATCGGAACACAGTATCACCCCCCAATCGGCGCAGATGCGACGCGAAATAAGCAACATCTAAGCACACCTACGGGATGTATTTCCGGATCGCCGGGCACGTCGCTGTCGCCCTGTCACACGCCACGAAGCACTGAGATCACCTGGTGGTTATCGCTATATCTCTTGACCGAGCAGGCCGAGCAGGTGACGCGCCACCAGCGATTTCTCGCCGTAAAATCACCCTGTCACACGCCGCAATGCACAGGCGATGTGTTACCGATATCGCCGCTTTCAGAGATTGCTTAGCAAGCTCCCTGGCGATATCGCCACGTGTGATGGTACCTTTAGATTTGTTTGCCTGTCTCTTGTACAGCATTTCAGGAGCATCTCTGGGAAGTGTCCAGCCATAGTCAGCCAGCATGGTTGTGGATCATTTTTCCTGGTATTGCTGTTCCATTGTTGCGATATCTTGATGGAAACGTTCGCCATGTTCATCACTAACCATATCACAGTGTCAGGAAAGAAGTCCAGATGGGAATGAAAGAAGTGGATCTAAAGTGACATATTGCAGCCAAGTTTCTGATCCTGCATCATGTCTTCTACCAGTTTTTTGTAGTTTTCTGTCCTAACAATCATGAGAATGTTTGTAGACACTAGACGAAAGCTGCGTTGCACATGTAGTAAATCTCCCAGAGCACAATACATATCCAAAGCGAGCACCTGTACTAGCTCTGCCCTTCGAAAGCAACACCTTCATGGCCACTGAGGGGTGACAGGTGACCTGACGGAAAGCCAGAGTATGCCCAGAAGTACAAGGGGCCCGCTCAGGTATAGAACTGGCAGAACTGACGCTAACATCTCACAACTGGCCACCCTAATAAAATATGATGCCGATGATAACCTTTCTTGTGAATATGGATTGTTTTTGGTGCTAATTAAAACATTTGGGCAAATTTATCAATAGTGTCAAACTGTTGAGAACTTGGTCTTAGCATGCTCCAATTTTAACCCATTTTTTATAGTGGAATATGAAGTTTGCAAACATGGCTTACTTTAAGGCAGTGAAAAAAACATGGCCACTTTTATTTTGCAACATTCGTATGTGATACGCAGAGCCCCATTCTTGATGAACCATATTCTTTAAGATGAGCCACAACCCCTTCACTTTATGGACAAGATGTAGTAAATGTCAATCACATAGAGTACAATTAATTAATCCTTTGTACTTTCTCCATCTGAAATTTGGTGTTTTTCACTTGGATTTAATTCATGTTTAATTATTCTTTTAGTTTGCACCTTTTTAAAGTTCATTATTTTTTTTTAGCGTATCATTCGTTGTGAGTAGAGTTTATTGTTTTTAGATGTTTTGAGAGATTCATGAATTGCAATTTTTTTAAAAGGCTGCAAAATTTGGCCCAAATATACTTCAGTCCCCTTGGAGTGAGTAGGTTTCCCATATTTGCCCAAATATACTTCAGTCCCCTATGGAGTGAGTAGGATTCCGATATTTGGCCCAATTATACTTCAGTCCCCTCTGGAGTGAGTATGTTTCCCATATTTGCCCCAAATTACTTCAGTCCCCTCTGGAGTGAGTAGGTTTCCCATATTTGGTCCAAATATATTCATCCCTCTGCAGTGAGTATGTTTCCCATATTTGCCCAAATATACTTCAGTCCCATCTGGAGTGAGTAGATTTCCCATATTTGGCCCAATTTACTTCAGTCCCTCTGGAGTGAGTAGGTTTTCATATTTGGCCCAAATATACTTCAGTCCCCTCTGGAGTGAGTATGTTTCCCATATTTGCCCAAATATATTCAGTCCCCTCTGGAGTGTTTAGGTTTACCATATTTAGCCCAAATATACTTCAGTCCCCTCTGGAGTGAGTAGATTTCCCATATTTGGCCCAATTATACTTCAGTCCCCTCTGGAGTGAGTAGGTTTCCCATATTTGGCCCAAATATATTCCAGTCCCCTCTGGAGTGAGTAGGTTTACCATATTTAGCCCAAATATACTTCAGTCCCCTCTGGAGTGAGTAGGTTTCCCGTATTTGGCCCAAATATACTTCAGTCCCCTCTGGAGTGAGTAGGTTTACCATATTTAGCCCAAATATACTTCAGTCCCATCTGGAGTGAGTAGATTTCCCATATTTGGCCCAAATATACTTCGGTCCCCTCTGGAGTGAGTAGGTTTAGCATATTTAGCCCAAATATACTTCAGTCCCATCTGGAGTGAGTAGATTTCCCATATGTGGCCCAAATATACTTCAGTCCCCTCTGGAGTGAGTAGGTTTCCCATATTTGGCCCAAATATACTTCGGTCCCCTCTGGAGTGAGTAGGTTTCCCATATTTGGCCCAAATATATTCCAGTCCCCTCTGGAGTGAGTAGGTTTACCATATTTGGCCCAAATATACTTCGGTCCCCTCTGGAGTGAGTAGGTTTCCCATATTTGGCCCAAATATATTCCAGTCCCCTCTGGAGTGAGTAGGTTTACCATATTTAGCCCAAATATACTTCAGTCCCATCTGGAGTGAGTAGATTTCCCATATTTGGCCCAATTATACTTCAGTCCCCTCTGGAGTGAGTAGGTTTCCCATATTTGGCCCAAATATACTTCGGTCCCCTCTGGAGTGAGTAGGTTTCCCATATTTGGCCCAAATATATTCCAGTCTCCTCTGGAGTGAGTAGGTTTACCATATTTAGCCCAAATATACTTCAGTCCCATCTGGAGTGAGTAGATTTCCCATATTTGGCCCAAATATACTTCAGTCCCCTCTGGAGTGAGTAGGTTTCCCATATTTGGCCCAAATATACTTCAGTCCCCTCTGGAGTGAGTAGGTTTACCATATTTGGCCCAAATATACTTCAGTCCCCTCTAGAGTGAGTAGGTTTCCCATATTTGGCCCAAATATACTTCAGTCCCCTCTGGAGTGAGTAGGTTTACCATATTTGGCCCAAATATTTTCAGTCCCCTCTGGAGTGAGTGGGTTTCTCATATTTGGCCCAAATATATTCCAGTCCCCTCTGGAGTGAGTAGGTTTACCATATTTGGCCCAAATATATTCCAGTCCCCTCTGGAGTGAGTAGGCTTACCATATTTGGCCCAAATATACTTCAGTCCCCTCTGGAGTGAGTAGGTTTCCCATATTTGGCCCAAATATATTCCAGTCCCCTCTGGAGTGAGTAGGTTTCCCATATTTGGCCCAAATATATTTCAGTCCCCTCTGGAGTGAGTGGGTTTCTCATATTTGACCCAAATATATTCCAGTCCCCTCTGGAGTGAGTAGGTTTACCATATTTGGCCCAAATATATTCCAGTCCCCTCTAGAGTGAGTAGGCTTCAACAGATATGTTGGCAAAATTTTTGCACCCACTTGCAAATTGTGTGATTTTTCACAGGAAGAGGTTGCAAAACAAATTGAAGACCATTTTTGATTTTGAACAAAATTCATGAAATATTTTAAAGAATTTGGCGCAAAAAACGGCAACAAAAACTGTAAAGTTATGTGCTCACCCTCCGGAGGCACTGTGTCTTGGACGCAGCGCCTCCAGATCTTCAGAAACCCACGGGTGCACGCAGGGAGACCGGAGCTGCCCTGTACTATCTGTGGTGGGTGCAGGGTGGCTTCTATTTAGTTAGCCACTACAAGTTCTCCCATTTAAAAAGATGAGGTCGGCTGGTAATTGACATCATAGGTGACCTCAACTATGAGAGATAAAATGAGAAAACAAGTCCTGAAAATCACATTGTCTGATTTGGAAAGAATTTGTTTTTCAAATTTTTGGTGGAAAATAAGTATTTGGTCAATAAAAAAGTTAATCTCAATACTTTGTTATATATCCTTTGTTGGCAATGACAAAGGTCAAATGTTTTCTGTAAGTCTTCACAAGGTTGGCACACACTGGTGCTGGTATATTGGCCCATTCCTCCATGCAGATCTCCTCTAGAACAATGATGTTTTGGGGCTGTCACTGAACAACATGGACTTCCAACGTCCTCCAAAGGTTTTCTATAGGGATCTGGAGATTGGCTAGGCCACTCCAAGGACTTTGAAATGCTTCTTACGAAGCCACTCCTTCATTGCCCGGTGGTGTGCTTGAGATCATTGTCATGCTGAAAGACCCAGCCACATTTCATCTTCATTGCCCTTGCAGAAGGAAGGAGGTTTAAACTCAAAATCTAACTATACACAGCCCCATTTATTCTTTCATATAAATGGATCAGTCGTCCTGGTCCCTTGGCAGAGAAACATCCCCAAAGCATGATGTTGCCACCCCCATGCTTTACAGTAGGTATGGTGTTTTTGGATGCAACTCAGCATTCTTTCTCTTCCAAACACAATGAGTTGTGTTTGTACCGAACAGTTCCACATTGGTTTGATCTGACCATATGACATTCTCCCAATAGTCTTTTGGATCATCCAAATGCCCTCTAGAAACCTTCAAATGGACCCGGAATGGCTTAAGCAGGGGGAGACGTCTGCTCCTGCAGGATCCAAGTCCCTGGCGGCATAGTGTGTTACTGATAGTAGCCTGTGTAATGTTGGTCCCAGCTCTCTGCAGGTCATTTACTAGTGTCCCCCGTGTGGTTCTGGATTTTAGCTCACTGTTCTTGAGATCATTTTGACCCTACGAGGTGAGATCTTGTGTGGAGCTCCAGATTGAGGGAGATTACCAGTGGTCTTGTATGTCTTCCATTTTTCTAATTAATGCTCCCACAGTTGATTTCTTCACACCAAGCTGCTGTCTATTGCAGATTCAGTCTTCCCCGCCTGGTGCAGGGCTGCAATTTTGTTTCTGGTGTCCTTCGACAGCTCTTTAGTCTTCACCATAGTGGAGTTTGGAGTGTGACTGTTTGAGGTTGCTGACAGGTGTCTATTATACTGATAACAAGTTCAAATAGGAGCCAGAACTACAGGTAATGAGTGGAGGACAGAGGAGCCTCCAGTACTACAGGTAATGAGTGGAGGACAGAGGAGCCTCCAGTACTACAGGTAATGAGTGGAGGACAGAGGAGCCTCCAGTACTACAGGTAATGAGTGGAGGACAGAGGAGCCTCTTAAAGAAGACATTACAGGTCTGTGAGAGCCAAAAATCTTGCTTGTTTGTAGGTGAACAAATACTTATTTTCCACCAAAATTTGACAAAAAATGTATTTCCAAATCAGACATCGTGATTATCAGGATTTGTTTTCTCACTTTGTTTCATAGTTGAGTTCACCTATGATGTCAATTACAAGCCAACGTCATCTTTTTAAGTGGGAGAACTTGCACAATTGGTGGCTGACTAAATACTCTTCTCCCCCCACTGTAACAAGCTGTGGAGCTGCGGGAGACCGGAGACCCGCACGGCAGGCAAAAAAATCGCTGCGGTCAGGTGAAGCCTAGTGAGGATGGGATTTCTACAAATCCCATCCACTATGCTGCAGCTGTACATCGCAGCGTTTTGGACGCCTCAGCAAGACGCTGCATTCCTTGATCATGAGCACACAGCCTTAGATAAAAAAAGTAAAAGGACTCAAACAATAACCTGCAAATTGCCATAATTAATATGGTGCAAGCCATAAAAGTTGAATTAGCTTATGTTAGGTAAATTTATGATTGGTGTTTGGAACCAATTTGGAGGATTGCATCCTTTACTTCCAGTTGAATACCTTCGTGAAATTACAAGAAACCGGCCGATGAGGTTTATAGCAACTTAAGCGCCCTGTCAAAAAAGATTAGATCATATCATCACTCACTGCTGAGCCTGAAGATTAACAATACCTATGGTCTTTGATGCACTCCAACATCATTAATGCACACAGTAATCCCTTACTAAGCCTTGACCTTCCCCTGTTCCTTCATGTACTGTAATATCTTCTAAGAAATGATCAGTCATATAAATGGGATCAAACAAAAGTGCAGCATTTCAGGTAGGAACCTGCTGGAGAAGAACCACTAGACTTCTTAAAAATGTTTAAATCCCCCTTTGATCACTTACTTTTATATCTACTGATGTCTATAAAAATGTTTTTAATACTTCAGTCTTTGTTCACACATAGGAATAAGTGTGATCAGAATATTTTTGCTCTGAAGCAATCATTCACTTGTGACTAGGTAAACATATGAAAATTGAAGATTCTACCATTGGAATGTGCACGTCTTTTATTTTAATTAGTTTGCAGTAAGTCATGTGCTAATTAAGCTATTGTTTGTGTTGCCAAAATGTAACTAATAATTATAATTAGCTAATATATTTACCTGAAGATAAAGGTATGCACGGGTGATCAAAATTAGAGAACAATGTGTGATCACTTGATTTCTTCAGACAGATTGTAATCTACATTGATCAACATTTGGCAGTTAGGACAGGGCTTTCCAAAATAACCAAAGTTTATCAACTTAAAACTTTATTTTGCACAAAACGTGATGATCATAACTAGAGAACAGCAATGACTGAAGAACGGAGAAAGATTAAAATTAAATGTTGTGAAGGTTAAAACAGTCACCAACCAGTAGGAAGTGTACAGGCCTTTGCTTTGTACAGGCCTTTGCTGTGAATGACTTCAGCACACCTGCAGCCATAGGACATCACTAGTCTCTCTCTGCTCTGGGGGGATTTTGGTCCACTCTTCTTCCAATCTCTTCCATAGTTCTGTGACTGTTGTGGGTTTCCTGTCCGTAACTTTGCCACCATGGATTTTCCAGAGGTTTTCTACTGGGTTTATGGCCACTTTACATGTCCCGATATCGGCATCCAACTCCGACAAAAAGTCACGTGGTTTGTGCGTTGGCGCCGATATCGTTCGTGCGTTGTATGGTGTAAATGTCCAATACGATGCACGAACGAAGCCAAAACCATATCGGGGATCAAATGAGCATGCTCTCCAACGGCCCGATATTGAATGGACGTTGTGGCCGGATCGTGCTGTGTAAAAGCCCAACAACGATGTGGAGTACAACTTCCCCTATTCTCTCCCATGTTAAATGGTCGTTCCTGGGTTGGCCGAACAAGGGGGCATAGACATCGCTATTGCGTTGCCTGCCGATATCGCGCTGTGTAACATCTGCTATGCAATCTTGGAATTCTGCCCAGAAAAAGCGCGCTCCCACGGCATTTGATCCAATATCGGACCGATGTTGCGACGTGTAAAGTGGCCATTAGATAAGGACTCTGGGCGGCCATTTCATTGCTTCAATTTTTTTTCTTCAAGGAACTGTTTTCCCCGCTTTGCTGTGTGACCGAGGGCATTGTCCTGCATTAAAATTGCTGCTGATTGAGTACAGAACACAAGTAAAGAATCATTATTTGTTGAAGGTTCTGATACACACTTGCATTCACTCTGCCATGTAGCTGTATGAGAGGTCCAAACCCTGCAGCAGAAAACATTCCCCAAACCATGACACTTCCTCCACCACCTTTCACTGACTTCTTTACACACTTTGGGTTCAGACTTTCTCCAGTTTGTTGATGTACATAATGTTTCCCATCAGACCCAAAATAATTAAACTTGCTTTAATCACTAAAATGAACTGTGGAGCACTTCCCTTCTGTCCACACAATAGGCTTCTCACTAGCCTTTTGATTCTTTCTGTTAAATAAGAAGTTTGGTCACTGCAGAGTGGGCTTTCAGTCCAAATGCTCTTAAACATTGTGACACTATGATGAGACAGATCCTTACCCTGTTCAGTGCTTAACTGGCGAGCTATTCCAGCTGCAGTGTTGAAATGATTACGCACAGAGATTCTCCACATTATCCTGTCCTCTCTTGCATTTGTCTTTTGAGGGTGACCAACCTTCTTGGGGGGACTTAAAGAGTTTGCGATGTTGTAAAGATATAATATTCTAAAAATCACAGACTTGGAATTACCAATGTCCGTTGCTATGGTTGATAGGGTCACCGCTTTGGCCTTCATCTGGACAACCTACTCCCGGAGGGATTCAGTCACTTTGGAACTGTACAACATTTTTGCAAAGTGAGTGCAAACTAGAAAGTTAGGCTGCCAGTTAAATAGGGTTTGTCAGATGATTAAGGAAATTAGCACCAGGTGCCAGATTAACACCAGAAACTTGCAGGTATCTGAAAGTGTTCTCTAATTTTGATCAGTGGTTTTTTCCATGTATCTCATTTACATTTTTATTCTGTGCACAATGACCTTAACATTAAGGAAATTGTGTGCTGTTCTCTAATTTTGATTGCCAGTGTATAATGGACAAAGGCTTCTAATAAGATGTGAGCTAGGCTAGGTTAATGCACCATTTGAGGTGCTGTGTAAAATATATGCCTTGGTTGCAATTGTCTGGTGAAAGTAAAAAACTCTTGGCCCTATTCCCATCACAGTGCCTTCGTCAGATTGCAGTCTTTCCATTGTCTGCTCTTTTCCCATCACACTGCCTCCCTCATACAGCCTTTTTCTTATCTTTTGCCTGCTTTCCATAACACTCCTTCCACCAGATTGCACTCTTTCCATCCTTTCTCATCACACTGCTACCACCAGATTGCCCTCTTCCTTCCTCTGCAGTCCTCCCATCACACTGCCTCCATTGAATTGCACTCTTACCATCCATTGCCCTCTTTCCAATCATGCTACCTCGACTGCCTTGTCCTCCTTGACCCTCTGCCCTCTTTATAATCACGCCACCTCTGCTGACTTGCCATCTTCTGTCTGCCTTCTTCCCAATCACGCTACCTCTACTGGCTAGCCCTCCTTCACTCTATCCCCTCGTTCCAATCACGCTACCTCTACTGGCTAGCCCTCCTTCACTCTATGCCCTCGTTCCAATCATGCTACCTCTACTGGCTAGCCCTTCTTCACTCTATGCCCTCGTTCCAATCATGCTACCTCCACTGGCTTGCCCTCTTCCACCCTCTGCTCTCTTTACAGTCATGCTACCTCTACTGGCTTGTCCTCTTCGACTCTCAGCCCTCTTTATCATCATCATCATGCTACCTCTACTGGCTTGCCCTCTTCCACCCTCTGCTCTCTTTACAATAATGCTTCCTCTACTGGCTTGTCCTCTTCGACTCTCTGCCCTCTTCATCATCATGCTACCTCCACTAGCTTGCCCTCTTCCACCCTCTGCTCTCTTCACAATCATTCAACCTCTACCGGCTTGTCCTCTTCGACTCTCTGCCCTCTTCATCATCATGCTACCTCCACTAGCTTGCCCTCTTCCACCTTCTGCACTCTTTCCAATCATGCTACCTCTCTCTGGATTGCACCTTCCATCCTCTCCCCATCCCCATAACACTATTTCAGCTGGCTTGCACTTTTCCATTCTTTGCCCCTTTCCCATTAAACTACCTTCGCTTGCTTACCCTTTAGCTCCCTCTGCCTGCTTCCCAACCATGCTACCTTCGCTGGCTTGCCCTCTTCCACCCTCTGCCCTCTTTCCAATCATGCTACCTCTGCCTGGATTGACCACTTCCAATACTCTCTTTCAAAACATCTCTTTCCCAGGTAAATGATGCACTGCACACCGCTATTCATATAATGTAAAGCAAAATGTAATCATTAGTCCAGACCACCTTCTATGGTTTACTTCTGATTCCTATGTGCCTATTGCAGGGGTTTGTGGACAATGATGAATATAGGCACTCTAACTGGTCTATAGTTACACACTCCATACACAGCAAACTGTGTGTTCCAATATGTGAATACCTAAATTCAGCCAAATAGACAGGGAAGGAAATATGAACAACTCGGAAGCAACACTCAAAAACTTATTCACACACATCTAGCCATATAAAATGTAAATCTTTATTAATATATATATTAAAACCAAGATTTAGAGAGTTTGGAAAAAGAAAGACATGTACACAAAGGGGCAAAACATAACTACAGGGAGGAGGAGGAGGCCGGCTAGATATAAATAAAATGAATCATCAAATGTAAGTGAGATCAGCAAGGACTGTCTCCATAATAGGGGTACAGTGCTAAATGCTGAAAATAACAATGCATGTACACAGAAGCAATGACTAACCGGTGAACATCTTCTGTTGGAATGGTGCCAAGTCCCAACGCGGTGTTTCGGTACTATACTTCATCAGAGAACATCAGTGTTCCAATATCTGTCTATCATGGTCAGCATTAAAGGGAATCTGTCATTAGGGTTTTCCTATATAATTTGGGAGCTGCAAAACACAAAGTGCTGGGGTACTCAGCAGCTGGGCCAGTAAGCAGGGCTCACGATGGCTGCACCCAGTGCTGTAGCCCCTGCTAACATTGGTAAGGGAAAGTAAAAATGGAGGAAAATAAATAAAAGAGAAATAAAGAGTTTGTGATGTCACTTGGAGTTTGCAGCCAAGGTGGCAAGCACTGCAGCTTTATCCTCAGAAGATAGGTGCTGTGGCAGTGAGATAGCTAACCCTCTCCAACCAGGGCTGGCTCTTGAGGGGATGAGGTGGAAGATGGGGGTAGTAATAGGAGTATTGGTGCAGGAGGAAAGAAAGCACAGAAGACAGTCTCTTTGCTCTTTACCTGTAGCTGTTGCAGAGATCCAGAGTACAAGCACCACCAGGCTCGTGGACCAACAAGTCGGGGAAAAACTGCGGCACTCAATCCTGTCAGTGTGCACAGATGCAACACCAAACACAGTAATTACAACACTAAAGAAAGCGGCACTCAGAAATATTTAAAGGCTGAAAATGACAGTTAGGGACCCGGTCTAAGAGATATATCTTGATATGGCAACTGGGCGGCTCATCGATATGGCCATAGTCATAAAGCTGAGTAACTCTATATTTCTTAGCTGCAATATCTTTATATTACAATTGTCACAGCAGACTGCCGCTTTCTTTAGTGTTGTAATTACAGTGTTTGGTGTTTCACTTGTGCACACTGACAGGATTGAGTGCCGCTGTTTTTTCGGAATTGTAATTTGGATTCACGCCCTATGTGATGCACCTTCCTACCCTTGTAGTCTCTTATGCTGTTGCTTCTGTTATCAGTTTTTTCTAGTTTGCCCATAAAAAGGAGGTTTTTAACCCAAATAGAGGCTGAAAATGAAAGTTAGGGACCTGGTTTAAGAGTTACACCTCGACATGGTGACTGGGCGGTTTATCGATATGACCATATTCATAAAGCTAAGTATCTCTATTTTTCTTAGCTGAAATATTTCTATATTATAATTGTCACAGCAGAGGGCAGCTTTCTTTAGTGTTGTAGTCTGGGAAGAACTGACGTCCCCTCTGATGTGAGGTACAGTGGCTTGCCTGCTGACTTTGGTGTGTAGGTTTCTAGATGACTTAGAGCTCTCCTATACTCCCTCTGAGTACAGTGCATGACCTCCAACCAGTCAGGGAACGTGGGTCCTGTGAGCAGCTGTATCTCCTTGCCCTCTTTGCTACTGTGCCTTGGAAAGTCCCACGGTGTGTAGCTACTGGGCATAAAGTCCAGCAACCTCCAGATTCTGTTATCGGTCTTGAAAACCTGACAACCTAGGGCCTGGTGCCCTGAATGCAGCTAGTCCTCCTGTCAGCCTCCTGACCTGACACAGACTGAACCTCTTCTCTTGCCTACCTCTACCTTCCCTATTTTAACTCTCCCTACAACAAGAAGCTGGGGTCTGCCCAAACAGGGACTCTTCCGCCCTCAACTTCCTAGCTGAAGTTTGGAAAGTGTTGGATGCTTTGTGTGTCCAGCCAAAGGCGCCCCAATTCTCCCGAGACATGACATTACAACGATGTACATGAAATATCATCTGTGGAAGCCAGACCACAGGGGTGTCACAATGCTTCAATAGGCTTCAGGCGTTCATGATCCTTCCTGTTGCCGGTTGTCCTTCCTTGGACCATATTTGTTGGTTCTAACCAGGGCATATCCGAAACACCCTGTTTTGTAGTCAATTAAGTCCTTGTTATTTTAGACTGCCATCTTGCCCATTTTTCCTGCTTCCAACGTACGATTTCAAGAATGTTAACCTATCGTTTGTCATATCAAACCCCACCAACACCTTGAGAGGTGCCATCATAATCAATGGTTTTAAGGTCATGCCTGCTGAATGTATTCACACAACGCAGTATGGGAAGGAGTTAATGAGAAACTGCGAAAGCCATTGGTATCACCCTTGCATAGAATCCCCTATTGCCATGAATGTGAGACTACATTTATACTATTAAACCATAAGAAAAGAGATGTGAAGCTGTTCCCAGAAATGTTTCAATGCGATTTCACTTGGTAATGTGCAATTTACATAAACCCACACGTATCGGAGGATTAATGAAAAGCTGAAAGAACATCAGGCTGGTTATTAAAATAAAAAAAGAATAAACATCAAACTAAGTTGTACTGAACATATGCATTTAATGACGATCACCAGCGACTCTGTGATCGACTTAAAAAAACAAAGGCACAAAAGTTTTCTGGATAAACAGAACATTATGAAGCATTGCTAATAGTCAAGTACATTTTATCCTACTTCAGATGCATCAAGATGAAACGCATATATTAATTCCCCTTAGAGGCCTAAGAAAACAGCGAGGAACATCAATAGTGAGATTCATGAAGCTGCAATTTGGCTGGAATGTGTAAAACCATGTTTATAAAAGGAAATTTCAGGAGACTGACACAGAAAAAATGGTAAAACTGAAAAATATGTCCAGTTAATGCAACCTAGAATCTCACTGCACCTGAGAAGGCATGTTTTTCCCTCCATTGCACCTTGGGTAATGCTTTTTAATAGTATAGCATGCTTGAATTTTTCCCCAATTAAAGGGAACCTTCAGGTCCCAAATTAATGTTTACTACTGCTTTATAACACCTTTCGGCTGAAGTCACACCACCGTATCACTTGTGCAAGGATATCATCACACTTCCCGGATCGGCCGGCGGCTCTCCTGACCTGAGCTTTATGTATTTCTATGCAGCTGTCATGCTCAGGTCTGGAGAGCCACCGACAACCCGAATTTGATATGATCCACACGCCAGTCATACAGTAATGTCTTTTCAGCCTTAAAGTAACGCTCATCATATGCTTATTAAAGGGAATCTATCAGCAGGTTTTCGCTACCTAAGCAGCATGACTAGGCATAGAGACTCTGAATCCAATGATGTTTCATTTCATTTACTGGATGCAGTGATTCTGATACAATCAAAGTTTTAACATTTAGCATGTAGTTGAGTGGAGAAAGCTAACCCAACCCACATCAGACTCTCTATGTACATTGCTATAGACATTGAGTTGCTAATCACAGCAGGGGACATGCCAGACTAGCTGACTTCTAGCAAAGACAATCTTCGGAAGGTAAAACAAACATAACAGGTAAACAAAGAAAGAGGATATTTCCGGCACCAGGTTTTTCCTTTAAAAGCGTTCAATCTTTATTCTAACATTGTAAATAAAATCATCCATTTTGGGGATGCAGCCCCTAAAGCTTAGCGTGATGTGTTTAGAACATCAAAGGTTCTTAAATCATAATAAAATGTATCAGACACAGTCCTTATATACAAATAATAAAACAATGTACACCTGTTGTTGTACCAATGATTGCTTCACTTTTTTTCACCTATCACTTTTCTGTTGACACACCTATGGGAGGTAGACATTGCCAAAGGTAGATACATCGATTGTTTTGAGACTAAGTAAAATTCTTGTTGGATGCAACATTATATGGTGCATTTAAATCCTTTAAATTAGAGGAAACATTAATTGTTGACTATGAGTTGACAATTATTTATTGTTTTGATCATTTTTAATTTTTAATATCTTCCTATGCATGACTTAAATAATGAGAGACTTGTTCTAAAACTTGGGAAAAAAAAAAGTGATAGGTGAAAAAAAGTGAACCAATCATTAGTACAACCACAGGTGTACATTGTTTCATTATTGTTATATAAGGACTTTGTCTGATACATCTCATTACCTTTGACGGTCAAAATGCGTCAAGCTAAGCTTTAGGGGCTGCTTCCCCAAAGTTGATGATTTTATTTATAATGTTACAGTAAAGATTGGACGTTTTTAAAGTTAAAGTCTGGTGCCGGAAATATTCTATGTAATCATTACGGCTAAGTGGAGTCCAGCTGCTGTATTCCAGGCACCTAAGTTCTGTGCAGGATGTCGGTGAGGCACTACGATTTCCATTCCCTTTTCCCTCTGCACAATAACAGGTAAATAAGAGCACACTTATGTATGTACATGTACCATAAATGCCTGAACATTATCAATCTAGGGCTTAATGACAGCTGTCAATACTCAGCTGTCAATAACCCCTTCTTTTACCCCATTTGCCAAAGGCACAAGTGCAGCGGGAAAAGCCGGGGCTAAGCACATCTTTTGGAGTTGCCAGTTCTGTGGCAGCTGTGGTCTGCTATTTTTAGGGTGTGGAGAGCCCATTAGAGATTGTCCTCACTCCTTGAGAATACCGGACCCCAGCTGTCGGCTTTAACTTGGCTGATTTTCCAAAATTGGGGGAACCCCACTTTTTTATTATTATTTAAATTAATAATTTATTTAAATACATACTAAAAAAGAAAGCTTGGAGTGACCTCTGTTTTGGATAACCAGCCAAGGAAAAGCTGACAGCTGTGGTCAGTAGGTTCCAGCGGTCAGCTTTACCCTAGTTGCTATGAAAAATAGGGGGTATCCCAATCAATTTTTTAAAATGAATTATTTATCTTTGACTTTAATACAAGGCTAAACACCCTTTCGTGCCACGTGAAAGGCACTAAAGGATGCTTACAATATATAGGAGAGGGACATTATAAGGCTGCTTTTTAGAGCATGTAAAAGACTATGTTAAAATGCATTCCGTTTGCTGTCAGAGTGCTGTCCTTTTTTTCTCGCATCCTTTGACATGTATTTGGGAATCTCTGACGAGATACGTTGCCATACATGATTTTTTTCCTCAGCTTGTTTCTTGCCGAGGAAAAACTCACAAACTGCTCTATAGTTTAACAACCCCATACATTGCTTAGTGGCCACTGCCATGTACTGCACTTTATCTCCCATTCATGTGTTGGACTCACACGGATTGGTCATCAATAGTCAACTCTTGAGGGCCCGTCACACGCTACGATATCGTTGAAACGTCATGGGTTTTCAGTCGTTTAAACGACGTCGCTGCATGTGACACATCGATTCAACCAACGATAAGTCGGTTGATCGTTCATCGGAGGTTTTTGGACCGCACCTAAAACCAGACGATGATCGTCCGTCCAACCTGCAGTATCGGTGTGTGTGACACCTTGATGATGATGTCGTTAACGACCTCGCCTATTCAGAAATGAAGGACGTAGGCGATGTAATGACTGCAAGTATCGTTCGCTTGTCACGGAATCATTGCTGCGCCGTTAACGATATCTGTACGTGTGACACCTCACTAGCGATCATTGAATGACGTTCAAGCGATGTAGGTCAAGTCGGATCATTGGTCAGATCGTTTGACCATTGAAGCCTGTAACCCAGGCTTTATCAACCCTAAAGGTACCTTTACACGCCGCCACTGCAGGATGGATACCAACGGCTACTTCACGTGCACGAGCACGCCCAAACGGTTACCAACGGGAAACGCACCCTCTTTACACGCCGCCACAAGGTGCGCTACGCTACGCTACATCTACAGCTAGCTACATCGCCGGGTGTCTCAAGTAGCCATCTGTAGCCCATCATACGTCATTTACACACCGCTACAACTATCTAATATGGGCGTACCTGGTGCAGCAGGGACAGCACATAGGCGTGCTACAATTGTGGATTACGAGACGTCCGTACGCTGATAGGACAAAGCAATAATACCATGATTGGCCAGGCATCGCAGGAGGCTGATTAATACTTGACGCTCAAGCAATTGTGTAGTGTGACTGGTCAGCTCCTTAAATATGCCGCCCTGTGCGGCGACAACCAATCGCAACGCAGGAGCTTCCTCCAATGATCGCTGAAGGGGGCGCGGAAACCCGGAGCCTGTGTCACGCCCCAGCTACATAGCATGGTGTAGAAACAACCCTTCTGTTCCTTCTTTACACGCCGATACAGCTCGCTACAATCGGCTTTGTAGCCATCTGTTTTCGAGCAGTACTGGGAAACAGATGTATCTGTAGCCGGCTGTGTCGTCCCGTCTTCACACGCCGCTACTACGGGTATATTGACGCTACAAGCTACATTTGTAGCCTGTAGCGGGTTGTATCCATCCTGTTGTAGCGGCGTGTAAAGGTACCTTTATGGTACCTTTACACGCCGCTACAGAAGGTTAGAAACAACCGGGTGTCGGAGACAATTGTATCTTGCACCGTCAAAACACTGCGAGGTAGCGACGTGTAAATCAGGTTGTTGCCACCGGTCACTGTCGACACCTGTTTTTCAGCAGTGCTCAAAAACAGGTTGGTTTCAACCCAATGGTAGCGGCGTGTAAATGAGGAACAGGAAGGTTTTTGCGACACCTAGTGAACTCCCTGGGCCGTGACACAGCCTCCGGGATACCGCCCCCCTTCAGCGGTCATTGGTGGAAGCTCCTGCGTTACGATTGGTTGTCCCTGCATAGGGCGGTATATTTAAGGAGCTGACCAGTTACACTACACAATTGCAATAGCACCATGTATTAGCCAGCCTTCCTGTGCTGGCTGGCCAATCATGATATTATTGCATTGTCCAATCACCGTATGAGCGTCTCGTAATCCACAATTCTGGCACGCCTATGTGTTGTCCCTGCTGCCCCAGGTCCGCCCATATTCCCTTGTGGTAGCGGCGTGTAAATGAGGGACGGTGCTCTACAGAAGGTAACCTGCGACACCCGTCGGTGCCTCCAGGGATAGAAAAAACCTTCTGTAGAGCACCTTGTAGCGGCGTGTAAATGCGGTATCGGGTACTGTTTGCAACCGTTGGAACGTGCTCGTGCACGTGAGACACCCGGTTGTTTCTAACCTTCTGTAGCGGCGTGTAAAGGTACCGTTAGGCATCGATTTTGAAAATTGAGGAGCATATTATTTAGCACAGCCTGGACGCACAGCATTGGCACTACCATCCTCCACATGGCACTAGCTATTAAAGGCTAGTATGCCACCTATTGCATTTTTCCCCTCTTAATAATTATGTCAGCAAAGCAGAAAAGTCACAAAAATATCTCTCATATTCAGTCAATAATCCTTTTTCAAAAGTATCCAGATTGTTATAGCAAATATTAGCAATACAATGCTGCTGAACAGACACTCTAGGCTTTTCTCCTCCAGTCTCAGATTTCTCATATCAAATACGTTGAGTTACAATACTTTCAGAAAACCATCCGCAGCATTTCTTTTGACGCAGGTCTTCTTGTTTGGTTAGAGTGATGAATTTCTAGGGGGAAAAGTAGAGTTTACATTACATTGTACAGTATACCCTGCATAACAATCACCTCTTCCCTACACAGCCTAACAAATTACATTTCTATTGCACATGGCCCGAGTGAAAGATTCCTTCAGGATATTACGTGGCTTATTTTCTGATAAAAATGATATTCTGGAAATAGAAAATGCATAAGTTGGCAACTGTATGATACACATTCACAATACCCCATGCAGTAAGGCATTTGTGTGTGCCCTGAAGCTGATTGTGGCAAGCATTGAAGACCACCTCAAATAGAGTGGACCTTCAGAGCGCATGCTGTCGGGAATTGCATCAAAGCACCATGAATGAATGGGGTTGTGTTGCAAATGTAAACTGATACTATTAGTAATGCAGAAGGCGTCATGGTACTTTATTGAAAGGAACCTGTCAATCATATAACCACTATTAACCCACAGATATGGGGTAAATCTGCAGGTTAATAGCATTTGAAACCTGCACATTAAATCCCGCTCCTGTGATGAGCCCGCACTCATTGAGATCTTCCTCTAGTGCTGAGCAGTTATCAGTCAGTGCAGGAGCCGCAGCTTCCCATACACGTAATGGTGACTGAACCCATGCCAGAGTGCCGCCCCCACGACTGCAAGGAGGACTTAATGACCTCCCTCCCGACCGAGGGTTCAATGTGGAGGTGCCGGGCAGGCTCAGTATGTTATTAACCTGCAGATTCACCCCATATCTGCAAATTAATAGGTTTTTTACTCATGTGCAGAGTATGACATCTTCCCCCTATGGGAGGTGCCTGGGCAACATGGTCTATTGCTAGAGACATGCTGCATAGTTTAAGGGCCTGTTTCCTGTATCCAGTTTCCGTACTGTGTTTGCTAATCCTACCTGTGTTCCAGTACTCACTGTACCTGCCATACCAGAAGCACATGCTGTGCCTATAATACCTGCTGTACCTGCCATACCTGTCTGCACCAGCCATCCAGTCTGCACCTCACTGTGCCAGAGACTGCTCCTGCCTGAATTTGTGCCCACATCTGCATCTCCAAACCCTGGGGCCATCTGTCATGGTACCATGTCTCCCTGGAGTGGCCCCTGGTGGCTACCTTCGAACACAAGACTAACCTCACCATCAGAGGCTGTAGTGAAGAAGACGAGGTAGTTGCTTAGTCAATCCCCTCCGGGGTCGAACCTGTACTGGGTCCACCCCCATATAAACCAATTCCATGACTAAATTTAAATAAAAAAGTTAAAATGTTGTAGCCGAGGGGGACTCTGGTAATAATGAAGAAACGACAAGCTGAATAATTACTGAAACCCAACGGTTGCTGTATCTCATTCATTGTGTAAAGTCTACTAACCTGGCTCTCCTTATTGGGTCCATCCTATTGTTACGGCATCTGCACATTTAATGAACGTCTTCATGAGTGGACTGATAGACTGGTACAACCCTTGGTCCAGATTGTAGCGTGTTTCATTCAGGACAGCTAATCATTGCTATCTGTATACACAGTCTTGAGCAGAGCCAACTATACCTGAATCACCGAGGTCGTAATCTCTCTATATGCAGTGATACTTAATTGTCAAACTACATTGTAGCAATTTTTAAAGAGCAATTACCCATGTGATTCTAGGAGAACGTACAATGGGACAACTTTTGATCAATTTTGCAAAAACTAATTTCTACCAAGTTGGGATTGTTTAAAGGAGAGACCTAATTTAACCCCCAATACCATACCTTCTCATGTATTCTATGCAAACTTAAAGGGATCCTGTCATCACGATTTAACCTGTTAGAGTAAAGGTCTGGCCATATTGGCCCTGTTATACTGATTTAATGGGTACAATACATATAGTGAAATAATACATAGCCTGGTTCTTGCTCACCTTGATCTTTGTGCATTGGGGCAGGACTGTGGGTCTTCAGCTCTTCTTTGGTCTCTCCATATTTGTATGAGCCATCTTTCTTTAAAAGTCGCACTAGCACCACCTTTGCGAGCTGAGCACAATTCTGGTACCATCGACTACCGGTATATCTCTTCAGGGTTATAGGACTCTGCTATAAATGATGTCACTTCATGCGGTGTTCGTCCCATCCAAAGATAAATATGTCCGATAAGAAAAGTAAAATTGGCATAGACCGAAGGCTAAAAATTCTTCCTTTATGAAATCTATATGATAAAACATGCAGGTGGGGGGACACAGGAGGCACTGGGCTATGGCCGTTTCTACGGGTTCTGGATCAGTAAACTCACACTGGATATAGCCAGCGTGTAACCACGGCTGAATGCTATCCGATGTTTCATCAGGTAGTACTCGCTCCAATGTTGTAATATGGGGCAAGCATGAGCAAAAAAAATCACAGCATGCAGCGACTGGCAGAATAGTTCAGATCATGCACATCCATACAAGTCTATGGGTGTGAGTGAAGCATCAGACTGCGCTCGGATGATAACCGACTTCAGTGCGATATATGCAGAGACAGGCAATGGAGGAGATGGGGAGATTATGTTCTCCATCCTCTTTACACCAGTGAACCGCCTCTTGTATTCGAGAGAATCGGATTACAGTTGAATGACGCTTGGCTCATGATCGCTGTAGAGCCTAAGCCGACTGTAATTAACATATCCGATGCTACTTGAACCAGATGCCATACGCTTGGTGTGACACTCAGCCTTAAATGTAAATTTAAGTTTCATTGAAAAAAAAAACACACATTACTGCACTATTTATTAATGATGGGTCACATAGCAGTTAAGATATGCTTTTCTTGTGCCATATAACTTATTTTCTCACATTTTTCTGTGCTCTTTTAAAAACTGCATTTTATGGCTGCGTGGGAGTGAATAGCAGCTGATAGGGAGCAGGGTAATGTGATAGAGAGAGGGTTAGCAAAGATCTGTCTGAGCTGTGTGAGCCATATGACAGATCACAAGTTTGTACCAAGGTCAGAGAGGTTTTGCAGTGATCTTTACATTCTGACATTGTAGTTCCTGAACTTGCACATGTAAGCCTACCCCCTCCATTATATGGTAACACCCATTTTATGTTGAAGACCGATCTGACTGATAATGAAATATGTTGCTTCCACACAGTGTAGTGGGGACACCTTGTAGAAGGTTTATGAATGATTTTCCACAATTTCTCTGATTAAAGTATATTGGAAAGCTTATTAATCAATGCTCTACATTATTATTAAATAAAAATGTAACACCGTATGCTTAACCCACTTTTGTATTTGAGTACCATATCCAGCCTGTACCATAATATTTATATTTAGGAGCTTGACAGAATTAGATGTTGTTGCATGCCTCCAGCCAGTAGTACTCTGGAAAACAACTCAAAGCATATATCTAAGTCCACATTCCTGTCTAGGGTTAAAGATGAATGTGGGGTCTCTGTACCTGTAGATAGAGTACTACCGCCAAGTGTCTGAGTAGTTTCTTTAGCTGACTACCTGACAGACTTACAAGAATATATGCATGTGAAGAGTTCCTCAGGGATGCAGTGAGGAAGAGTTTTCTGCAGACCTGAAAACGTATCTGGGAATCAATATTCATGCTAAAAGTGGATCATGTTTTTCATTTTCTGAATGTATCTAACTACAGAATAAAGGAGCTCAGCCTTCACTACTGAGAGATACATGTGGCATTGCTGCGGTAACTTAGTACTGAACCGATCTGGCCGCTGTACATCTATGGTAAACAATAATAAGAATGAGTAATTTGAACCGCTCACTTCTTATGCACAAGCTAAGCACAACTCCAAGCTCTCCAAGCACAGAAGGAGGTGCGTGATTGCTAATTTTCCAGCCCCAGCCTGTACAGTGACCTACCTCTTCTGTAACTCGACAGTGCTGCCTGATGCACTTGTATATTATAGCAATTTACTCAAGCCTTAAAAATTGTTCCTCTTGCATGTGAATATAAGTAATAGAACTATGGGGGATTGGTTTATTACAAGCACAGATATATCCCTATATCCATATTCCGCATATGATATTTCTGTGTGGTATTACACATAGGTGCTGATTATGTGATTTTATTAATCTATTCACATCAGTAAGCTGCTTCACCACACGTGTGATCCTGGTCCGGGGATGTCCGTTAATACAGACAGCCCCACGTTTTTTGCCCATGTAGCTATGAGGCCGGATGACCGATGGCAGCTATGCATCGGTTTCCATCTCTAGGGATGAACTCGGGAAGAATTTAGAATTATTTCACGGACACTATAAATGTTGCTTGCAACAGTTTTTTGTCAGGGAAAAAAATTCTCACATTATTTGTGATCCCGGTTATGCACTTTCTCCTGGATCCGGCAATCCGCGCTCCTCTAAACTTGAGCTATGGGGCAGATTGCCCGCTCCAGAGATCCGAGAACCGGAACTACATTCGGCTCACCCCTGTGCTTCAACCCTCCAGACTACTGCACTCGTCCGTGCACACAGGATGGAGGCATATTTGGCCTTCGTACTGTTCTGATCGGTCCGGCTTGACATTCCCGCAGCCCCGACCGATCACTACCGTGGTGTGAAGCAGCAAGAAGTCAATACCAAAAGCAACTTCTATATCTGTTATCACAATTCTTACACAGTGCTTTAAAGTATAACGCAAACATTTCTACATATTTTTCCATAAGAAACTAACTGTATTTATGTAAGATGCCAACGACAAGTAACCATGAGTTGCCATGTAGAAGACATGATACATGGTTTCTAAATATTTAAAAATATGAATCTAAGAATTATGACTTTCATGTATATTCACCCAATGGGTCAACAGTTGATTGAAATTTTTCTCTGCATTACTGCTAATCTATCTGATCTTGGGAACTCCAAGCTAAGGTGCGACATGTCTGTTATACAGGATTTCCTCAGTATTACACATGATAATTATACCTGCACTGTGATTTCAACCCTTGTATCTGAATCCGAAAATAAAGTGAGCTTTAGGCCTTGATTCCAGCCTACTGAGTGGCATTATTGCCATTCTCTGCTAAATAGCGTAACTCATGAGTTGATGAACATCTGGACAGATGTTTACTTATGGTCACAGATCATCAATGGGATTTAGATCGGACTGTGACTGTCCTATCACAAATAATATGCTTGAGAAACCAGATGGTCTCCAGCCTAAGGGCCACTAAAGGTCAGTTTCAAGATTTCCCTAGTATTGCACAGTGATAATGACTACCTGCATCTGGTGATGATTCAACCTGTGCAAGGCTAGGAAATCCTGAAAACTACATGTTGCAGAACTTAAGCCCGGAGTTTGCACACACCGATCCAGATGTCTGACATTGTGCCATTCTCGTGCAAATAGCTGTATTAGTGAGATTGGTGGAGGATCTGTGACTCAATTATAAAGTTTGTCCCAGATTAAGGATTGATTGGATTGGCCCTTGAGTCCTGAGTTCCCACCTCTGACTAAAACATTGATTGTATCTCTAGCAGTATTTTAGGGTCCTTGTCTTGCTGCAAGGTGAACCTCAATCTCAAGTCTTTTGCACCCGCTAACAGGTTTCCTCCAGGATTGCCCACCCATTCATCTTCCTATCAACTCTGACAAGTTTCCCTGCCTCTGCTGAAGAAAAGCCTCCACGCAGCATGATGCGCTACCACCATGTGTAATTGGTTGGGATGGTGTTTTCAAGGTCATGTGTTGTTTAGTTTTCCACCTCACATAGTGTTTTGCAATTAACCCAAAAACCTTGGTCTCATATGACCAGAGCAACCTTTTGCATATACAGATGAAGAGAACACAGCTAGTATGTGGAAGAAGGTGCTCTGGTCAGATGAGATCAAAGTACTACTAAAAACACATGTAGATTTTTTACCTGCTGAATTTCCACCTCTGATGCATTTCTATGGGAAAACTCTGTACATAAAACTCAGGTACCTGCAAGAGAAACTGACATATTGCAGATTAGAAACATGCACCGCAGGTCAGTTTATGCTAGTAAAAAAAAGAACCACAGAGATTTTTATACTATTATTATACTATATTATTATATTATATTATTATATAATAATAATAAAAAAAAAAAAAAAAGAAGCACAGAGATTTTTATACTATTTTATACTATATAATAATAATAATAATAATAATAATAATATAATAAATAGAAGCTACAGAGATGTTATACTATTTTATACTATATATATAATCATAATAATAATAATAATAAAATAGAAGCACAGAGATTTTTATACTATTTTATACTAATTTTAATAATAATAATAATAATAATAATAATAATAAAAGACACAGAGATTTTATACTATTTTATACTATATAATAATAATAATCATAATAATAATCATAATAATAATCATAATAATAATATAATAATAATAAAAGAGGCACAGAGATTTTCATAGTATTTTATACTATATAATAATAATAATAATAAATAATAATAATAATAATAATAATAATAAAAAGAAGCACAGAGATTTTTATATATATTTATACTAAATAAATAATAATAATAATAATAATAATAATAAAAGAAGCACAGAGATTTTTATACTATTTTATACTATATAATAATAATAATAATAATAATAATCATATAATATAAAAGAGGCCACAGAGATTTTCATACTATTTTATACTATATAATAATAATAATAATAATAATAATATAAAATAATAATAATAATAATAAAAAAAATAATAATAATATAAAAGAAGCACAGAGATTTTATACTATTTATATAAAAATAATAATAATAATAAAATAATAATAAAGAAGACAGAGATTTTTATACTATTATATATATATAATAAAAGAAGCACAGAGATACTACATAATAATATTATTTATTCATATCATTTATATAGCGCTATATTCATAGTGCTTTACATACATTTTGCCACTCCCTCTTTGGTCACAATCTAGACATCGTATCAGTATGTCTTTGAAATGTGGGAGGTAACCAGAGTGCTCGGAGGAAACCCACGCAAACATAGAGAGAACATACAAACTCCTTGCAGAAGGTGGGAATCAAACCCAGGACCTCAGTGCCACAAGTCTGCAGATCTAAGCACTGAGCCACCATGCCACCCACTATATCAGTCACAACCACTTTGCTGGAACTGGAAGTTGCTGTGTTTCTAATTCACAGTACATATGCAGTGTCAAAAACTCACAGAGCCAAGGGTGACCTCAGATGTACTGTAGTGCCGTACTTTGTGGACTAGTTTGCAAATTGGACCTATAGTCCAAAATACCACAGCCTTGACATATACAATGAAAGCTTATTACCGTACTATGTCAGATGTGGAACAGAGAAGGACAGCCAAAAACCTTTCAGTCTGATTACGGCCAGTATGGTGTTAGTCCATATGGGGGATATCGAGAACGGCCGGACGCCATTGACGCTTTCCCATACGCTCGGCGGTTTACACCTGAAGACCACACGATGTGTCGCCCACCAACTCAGTAACGACCATTTACAATGGATAATGTGGCTACACATCTAGTTGGTGTTCCAACATCTCTACAAGCCATGCGTATCCTTTAAGAGCACTGTATCCCCCTACTTTTGGATCGTTCAGATCGCGCTGTAGTTCAAACGTACAACAGCCTTGACATATCGGTCCAATGAACCACGTGACTTTTGTCGGATTGGATCGAGTGGACGCCATATCGCTGTTAAACCCCATTATGGTTCATAACGAGTTCAATCGGCCCCTGCAGTGCTGACCAGACAATTGATTGATTGCAGATTGGGCCAGATAGTGCATGATTCAATTTCTTCCATGTGGACTTGAGGATCTGTGTGGAACATGTCCTATGCATTAGCACATTAGCTAACAATGGTTTGTGTTCTGTCCACAACACATATGGACTGTTATCAACACAGTTGCTCAATATTGTTCACGCCTAATCATTTTTGCAGCACTGATATTCTGGAGTGAAATGCTAACTATCTCCGCTTCAAAGTAAGCACTTGTAAGTTCTAAAACTATTGCACCACAAGCAGAAATCAGAGACAATATTGCTAACATGAAATAAAATCCTGCATACACTATAATATATAGACACTAAAAAATGTACAGTTTCAATGTCATTAGCTGTTTGGGCCTATTTCCAAGTAGACAGAACATCATTTATATTGATAAAGACAAAAGTTAACTAGTAATTTTCATTAATGTACTTTAATGTTCTCACAGATGATAACAGGAGCTCAAGGATTATGTGCGAGTCTCGAGAATCAACCTATTTGAGAACAAGGCTGGTGTTGTATATGCAAGTCTTAATGACACACCCCTCCAGGGCTTTAGGATACTCGGAACCGGGCTTTGAGCTTCACGGGAGTCAAGAACCGATTCCGTGACCGTGACGGTGTCATTAGAAGTTCAGTATGGGTGGCTCTCTCCTTTAGGGAAGGTCATTAGGATAGAGGGTTCTGTTAGAGAGAGGATGACCAGATTTGGGGATAATGTTTTACGTGAGCCACCCGCAGGTTGCGGCTATAGATGGCCGCCACTGCACGACAGTTCCTCCTGGGGGGCTGGTGGTAAGGAGGTAGCAGTGTTGTAAAGCCCTTTACAGGTAAGGATGACCCCCAGTGCAGCAGATTGTACCTGAATGAGTTGGTAGTTATGTCCCTGGTGCTCACAACGCATCAAGAAAGTTCACAGACACAGTGGGTTGCAGTCCTCAGATCTTTAACTCACTGTTACCCGCTGAGTGCTGGGTTCATGGAGGCAGGGATTCAGCTACTCCCAGGCAGAAGGATTGCACGTAACCAGTATCCTTTATCTTTCCTTCCTCGGTCATCTCACACTGCGCTTGCTTCACTCTCCTGCCTTGCGCCTCACCGCACAGAGCTCTGAGCTAGCAGCTGTGGGTCTTCCTTAGGGCCACTTTGTAGTATCTCCCTTAACCCTCTCTTTGCCACATTTTCAGCAGATGTGTGCGGTTGTTAACTGTGTCACCATGGAAGTACCACAGCCTCAGAGTTGCTAGCTGACCCTAGTCTGTCTTGTCCACTAGTCTTCGGGTCCCGGTGCCCCTGTTCTGCAGCTTGGTCCCTCCACTGCGTATGCCTGACAATGAATACGAGCCCCATAGACGGATTGCTCACTGCTTGTGCCTCTGAGACCCTCTATTCCTCTTGGGGCCACCTGGTTCTCTTTCTCTTGTCTTTAGTCAGGCCTCAGGATGAGCTCTCACTAGCTCCAGTCCTCTGGACACTTCTCTCAAGTTCTTGTCCTTCTTTGACAGGCTTCCTTCCTCTAGCTTCCCTCCCACTCAACTCTAGCTGTTCAACTGTAATGCTTCTAGATCTTTCCCACTCTATTTATACCCTTTGTCACGTGTCCCACGTCATCTACGTGTGTGCTTCCCAACTTCACTCCTACCCACCCATCCCCACCACCCTGGTTCCTCCTTCCAGACAGGATCAGGGACTGTACTCTGCTGTAGGATCAATCTTGCCCTAAACCTGACCTGGACCTAGTGTAGTGCGTGGCCTGGGTGTCCCGATACCGGTCTGTGCCCCTCTTACCTGAGAGTGAGATACTACACCCTACCAGGGGTGCAGTACCTCTGTGGCGACTGGATCCACAGGGGCGCCACATTAACACGCAATTTCAGAGGGAATTTTTATCAGCATCGGAGTGGTGCGTTTAATCTAAGGTCACTTCCCCTAGTTTTAGACTGGAGACTTGCCATGTATCGCCTTGCTGGATAGGAGTGCATCAGCTACATAGAAACACATGCAGCTGACACACTCAAGTTCAGAGAGAGAGATTTTCTGGGTGACTCATGCCAGACTCATGCAAGTATCTCACATGCATCTTGCATAGTTTGTCTCCTTCCTTATACTCACTCTCCAAAGTTCAGGAGATTGTGGATTTACTAGTTCATCTCAATGAATTAGAATATCACCAAATATCAATGTAATATTGCCATGTTTCAGGGGGTTTCTGGGAGCCCTGAAACACGTTGACTAATAAATCAATATTATATTCACCCTTTGAAGTCTCGTGGAATATGGCAGCGTGGTTTTCAAACCTTCATCCTCCCTACTTTAATTTTCTATGAAGAGAAACAAAAAGAAACAAAAAGGTGCAACAATGAACAGCACCCGGTGGGCTAGTTGGATAGATTAAGCAATTGGTGAGTTTGCTGCTCACCTGGGTGAGTTGTGCACCCCTGTACAACCCCGGTGAAGTGTATTATGTGTGGACGCTGGCGGGGACCGTTCCTGTGTTCGTTTTCCTTGATCCGGTCAGGTGATTCTTCAGGTTGGTCATGTGACTGCGACATCACAGGAAACATCTCACTGCAGATCCTTAATCCCGGAAGCGGTGGCTGTAACCCTGAGCTGCTCCTGCCACAAACCCTCAGATGGGGATATGATAATTGCGAAAGAGTAACTGGTGCTCAGATAGGGAGCGCTGGGGCATATAGACCACACTGGTGACAGGGAGGATTACAAACCTTTAATTATGTGTTTCAGCAGCGGACCGCTACCTTCCTCAGGTGGATTTAACATAACTCACCTGAGGAAGGTAGCAGTCCGCTGCCGAAACGCATAGTGGTATAATAAAAGGTTTGTAATCTTCCCTGTCGCCAGTGTGGTCCATATGCCCCAGCGCTCCCTATCTGAGCGCCAGTTTCTCTATTGCAATTTCTTTAATTTTCTGAAATAATGACATTTGGATTTTCATTGGCTGTAAGCAATAATCATCAACATTAACAGAAACAAACACTTAAAATAGATTCTTCTGTGTATTGACTCTATATAATATATGTGTTTCACTTTTTGTACTGAATTACTGAAATAAATTAACTTTTGGATGATATTCTAATTCCTTGAGATGCATAGTAGTAAGTAAATGGTGTCTGGTCCAGCTGCAGGTCAGGCACAGGCTAAAGCCATGAGGACAGAACCATGCAAACACAAGCTCATCAGAACATAGGCAGCATGTTTATTAATGGAAAACATTAAAGGGGTTGTTCATATCTCACTTCATGCAGAAACACTGCCACACTTGTCCACGTGCTGTTACTGAATCTCAGCTTCATCGACCACCTTGTCACTTGATTCAATGTGCACGCCACCATAAGCAGCAAGAATCCGAGGCAGGCTCCATGATTGCAGTCAAGTATTTTTTCTCTGAGATACTCCAGATATTTAGAAAAAAAAGTAGATGGCCGGAACAATAGGGAGAGACAAGACTACAGTGGCACCACCCTCGGCATGCTTCTACCCGTCCAGCTCAAGATATGGGTTGAGGATTGATTTGGTCATGATCTGCTGGGGTTTTCAATATTCCACCATAAAACATTGGCACTTTAATTGTAAAGCTGTTGGATGTTATCGAATACCACCAAGGGCCTGTTCACATCTGCATTTGTATTCCGTTTGGCTTGCAATCCGTTTTTGACAGCATTTGTGCCAAAAAAAAGGATTGAAACAGATGCATTTTTTCCTCATAGAGATCCATTATAAAAACGATCCAAACGCACTAAAAACGTACCACTTAGGCCAGCATCACACCGCGGTAGAATCAGGTCCGGGGCTGTCCGGGGTGAACCTGACATCTCCGGACCTGATTTTGTCCTAATTCAGCCCTATGGGGCCGTATGGAGCCGGATGGCAGCTATGTGCCATCTGGTTTCCATATGTCCGGGAGGATTCGGGAAAATTTGGATTTTTCTCTCGGAAAAAAAAAAACGTTGCTTGCAATGTTTTTGTGTCCGGGGCGAAAAATCTGCCCAAATTGGATCCTCCCGGATCCGGGGCGATCCGGAGCTCCCTAACATGGGAGTCTATGGCGCCGGATTGTCCCTGATCTGGGAGGATTCGGGAGCCGGATGCTGGCTGCTGCAGTTCAGCGTGAGCTACGCTGAACTTCAGCACCAGGGAGCTGTCCCCTGTGAAGTGGATCAGCACCATTTGAGCAGGAGACAGCTACCTCAACTGCGCACTGCAGACTCCGGCTACAAAGAGGACCAGAGGACATATTAAAGCGAACCTGTCACCCCCTCCAGGCATCTAAAAATACCATAGCCACCTTCTGCAGCACTAAGGCTGCAGTCTGACAAGGTGTCTATAGCATTTATGCTCCCTTGATTCACTGAAATAAAGACTTATATAAAATCTGTTTCAAACCTGATCCAAGACCGGGAGGCGGGTTTTCAAGTGTCTATCTCCAGCCTCTGTGGTGTCAGTCATCCCTCTCTGCTCTCTGTGCACCGCCTCCAGGGCCATCTCCCTCCATTACAGAGCTTTGTCAGCTCTGCTACAACATAGAGCTGCTGTTATAGGAGACCCCACAGTAGTAAATCTAGCAGGAGGATTCTGCCTGCTACGTAGCAGCCTTTGAGCTTAGCAGGTTTCACTTTCAGTTTCTTGTACCCAGCAGCATTGCTCCGTCCTCAGCCCCTGATCTAAAGCACAAACTCAACTCTGCTGCACTGCTGACAGCTCAGCTCAAGGGCTGCTATGTAGCAGGCAGTGCTTTCTCTGCTCAGGGTCCTCCTGCTAGATTTACTACTGTGGGGTCTCCTATAACAGCAGCTCTGTGTTGTAGCAGAGCTGACAAAGCTCTGTAATGCAGGGAGATGGCCCTGGAGGCGGTGCACAGAGAGCAGAGAGGGATGACTGACACCACAGAGGAAGGAGACAGACACTTGAAAGCCCGCCTCCCGGTCTTGGGTCTGGTTTGAAACAGATCTTATAAAAGTCTTTATTTCAATGAATCAAGGGAGCATAAATGCTATAGACACCTTGTCAGACTGCAGCCTTAGTGCTGTAGAAGGTGGCTATGGTATTTTTAGATGTCTGGAGGGGGTGACAGGTTCGCTTTAACCCTCCGGTTCTATTTGCCTGGAGCTGTCACGCTATGTCCGGTGCCTCCTGCAAAGCAACGGACACAGCCTGACAGGGCAAAAAGCGTGGTGTGAAGCCGGCCTAAACGGCATTTGCGTTTAACGGATGAGTTTTTGCAAACGCACATGAAACATCCCCGGGGAACGGATATAGTTTTGCTGCTGAACATTGTACAGAAACGAAGCAAAAAAGAACGGATCAAAAACGCAGCATGTGCACATGGCCTTACAGCAAACGGGAGGAGATTTATAGAAATCTCCTGCCCACTGTGCTTCTTTTTCACACCGCGTAAACTGATCTGCAGTGCGTGTCTCAGATCCACAACATGGTAATTTCTCTTGTGTTTCTGGCCGGTTTCACACGGTCTCGTCCTCACCAGGAATGCAACATGTCGCGTTCCTGGTGCGGATGAGAGTGCGTTATTTGTGCGCAGGCATCTGCCTGCATACAAATCACATATTCCAGTGAATGGGAGCGCACAGTCATGCGCAGTCAAGCACAGCACCGTGCATCCCCATTATAAACATAGGGGCTTGCGCTGGCTGCGCTCACATGGCGGTTCCCCTCCACAGAACACTGCGGAGGGGAACGCCAATGTGAAACCAGCCTTATGTACAGATTTTCTCCATAAACTTATGGCGCAAAATCCACAGGTAAAATATGGCAGCGGAAATGCATAAAAAATGTTTGTAATATGCACATAAGTGTCGATAAGTTTTAACATAATGCATGTCACACCAAAAAGAGACAAGATTAAACACAGATCGAAAAAGCCATAAAGAAACAAGTTTAAACAGTTTTTAATAAACAGTTTTGCTCTTGGCCCAATGTTATTCAATGAGACAATGCACGTGTCTGCTTTTTTCATCAGACCGAGTGATCCAAAGAAACAAAATCGCAGCGTGCATGATTTACCTACGAGAATCGGATGTTACTTGACCCTTCAAGTCAATGGGTCTGTGAAAAAAAATCACCTCAGTCTGACGATATTTCTTGTCCCAGTCTTGACGTTTTATCTTATGTTTCTTGTTCAGAGGTGGTCATTTTTCAGCCTTCCTTACCTTGGCCATGTCCCTGAGTATAGCACACCTTGTGCTTTTTGATACTCCAGTAACGTTGCAGCTCTGAAATATGGCAAAACTGGTGGCAAATGGCATCTTGGCAGCTTCATGCTTGATTTTCCTCAATTCATGGGCAGTTATTTTTCACCTTTTTTGCCCTCACGCTTCTTGCGACCCTGTTGCCTATTTGCCATGAAACGCTTGATTGTTCGGTGACCACGCTTCAAAAGTTTAGCAATTTCCAGACTGCTGCATCCCTCTACAAGACATCTCACAATTGTGGACTTTTCAGAGCCCGTCACATCTCTCTTCTGACCCATTCTGCCTAAGGAAAGGCATTTGCCTAATAATTAAGCACACCTTACATAGGGAGTTGATGTCATTACACCACACCCCTCCTCATCACAGAGATGCACATCACCTGATTTACTTAATTGGTAGTTGGCTCTCAGCCTATACAGCTTGGAGTAGGACGACATGTATAAAAAGTATCATGTGATACAAAATACTCATTTGCCTAATAATTCTGCACACAGTGTATACTGTTCCTCTCATGGTTTTGGCTACAAATACTCAACGTGGTCTAATAAGTGACACATTGGTAAATTCAGTGTTTTAACCCCAACATCATGCTGTCCTCAGGCAGATTCCCAAACACCACTGATCAAAAGCAAGCTACGTGTACGCAACTCATCTATACCGTTATAGACTAACATCTAACCGCGCCAAAAAAGACGCAAAACAAAGATACCAAGTACACCGAGATTTTAAAAAAGGCCAAACAGCGATCCTTACAAGTAAAACATGAGTTATATACAATGCAGAAACAAGTCATGAAATATTAGGAAGCACATAACACTAACCACCTAATTAGGCTCTTACGTAGCTCATATTTCCTTAGGAATAACTGAATGTTCTGTAACAAGTCCAGGTAACTTCAAACACCTTGGGAGAGTTGAAATCAATCTCATGTCAGGCAGTTTTGGCAGACAATCTAGTAATCTAATACATCATACAATAGGACAGACAAAGACACATGGGATTAGACTCACAAAAGAACAGACCATGCTCGCAACGCGACAAAGGCCATGCTGGCTTATACGTGTCTATGAGAGCCCTGCGCATCAAGAACGGATTATTAAATGGACCGGAGAGCCAGCTCCGGTTTTACAATGAAGCCATGGAGCTGCTAATAGATGTTTTTTTCACCTTGTGATTTCTCAGTAAGTCTCTAGAAAATGATTTATTAAAGCCGTATTCAGATGGAAAGTATCCAATATGTCTGTTCAGCTCAAAGGTCTGGATATCATATAGCAATGGAAAAGGAAACGTTACCTCCGGGGGAACATTAAACAGCGCTTCCCCTTAAAATCAAACGTCACCTATTTGCTAATAATTATTCCTAGCTTATCAGTTCCTAGAAAAGCTTTATAAATAAAAAAACAACACATGGCTTCGATTACAGATCCCATCGGGGCTGTCATTTACCCATCATCAAGTCCTACTGAACTGGAAGTCCGCCAAGTTACACAATAATACACCCGCAATCCCACAACAGTTCACAGCTAGGAAGATTTCCTTTCAGTAATCTAATAAAGATGGGTATAAAAACTGTGTATTGGCACTTATAGGATAGGGTAATCATATACTTATAGGATTTGGTATGTTCCAGTCTACGTATAGGTAGTGCCCCGCTGGTCGGCGCGCTACAAAAGGGTACTGCACCCCGAACAGAAGGTGCAGTATTCTTGTCCTGGTAGGGGGTAATGGAAGTCTGAAGCTCCCCACCACACACATACACCTACAGACAGGGGGCCAATTGGACAGCCCGCTACCAGGGTAACCGGTCCCGGTGGGAGGAGAGCTAGGGTATATAGTGAGTGGGAAAAGAGCGGGATGTAGGAGGAGAAGTAAAGCAGAGTAAGAGATTGAGAGGAGAAGAAGTAGTAACGGGGAGGGCACCTCAACCTGGTGACCCAGACATAGAGGGGCAGACAAAAGGTGACTAAACACCCTGGCCCAGTCCAAAGCAGGGTACCGGCTTCGAAGCAGTGCAGAGGTCCATCCCTGATCTGCAAACACCGGTATGATCGCCATCTTCATAGGAGCATGATCCGTCCGACACGCACGGTTCCCAACAGAAGCACCAAACTGGGTTGAGCCCCTTAGCGAGAAGAAGGGTACCTCATATCACCCAACAGGCCTGGTAGACAAGCAGGGCAGTGTGAGGAAGGAGGAGTGTGCAGAGGTAGGACAGTGGAAGAGAAAAGAAGGGACATAGCTGGACCTTCGGACGGACATTGCCTTCTGCCAGGACCACCCGGTCTACTACCCTGGCTGTAGCAACCGTATACCCTGTAAACTGCAGATTACCGGAGTAAAGACCCGTGCAGAGCAAGCGTCTGTGTTTCCTTCCTGGTGAACTGTGACATTCCAGTCTCACAGCTGAGACTGCGCTTCCCTACTCCACCATCATACCCTTACAGCTCCAGGGACCCTGCTCCACGTATTGGGAGCCACAACATCTTGCTGCCGCCCATCACCCCGAAGGCCTCAGCAACTCCGGTGCCATCACCGGATCTACAGGTGGTGTCACGACATTCGCCTAAAAACTTTTATCCCTGTAAATACCCCTTTTAATTGTCACTACAGGGGCACAGGCTTGGGCACTGACCACCCGTGACATCCTTGCACCCAACCGCCGGGGACCTGAGTACCCCAGACCCTTGTGGGCCCAACATATACATGTAAAAGTACGGCTTGGGCACTCAAAAGGTTTCTGAATGGTGCAGTTTATTCAAGTCATCTTTCACAAACCTTTTGAGTGCCCAGGTTTCACTTTTACATGTATAAAAGATGGGTGACAGTAACTGCAGAAGCTGTAGTAGTGTCAGTGACCAATACTAGACAGCTAAATGGAATTTCTTAACAATATGGCACTAAGGATATGAAGGGTTTAGATTCTGCTCAGACTAGGTATGGAATTCCTGTACAGTACAGTGACCATATACAATGGACTAACATTAGCCAAACCTCTTGGTTTTAGTAAGACCAACTGACCATCTGATGAGTAACGGATATTGAGCTGACGTTCACTGGGCGAACATGAAGAATTTGCCCAATGCTTCTTTCTATACTGGACATACGCCATTCCCTTCTTGCTATTGAGAAGAAATATATACCAGTGTATACATTCAACAATAAAGTCACTGGACAAAGTCTTCAAATTGAGGAACATTTCACTGGTGACGAAGACACGGCTCCTACATAGTCCATATGGAAGTGAAACATGGATGATAAAGAAACAAGACAGAAGAAGAATAAAAGCCTGTGAAATGAGGAGCTGGAGAGGGATGTTATCAATACTGTGGATGGCAAGAAGAACAAACAAATCCATTGTGGAAGAAATCAAGCCAGACATGTCACTTGAGCAGTGATCACCAAGCTACGACTGGTCTACTTTGGACACATCATACGAAGAGAGCAATCACTAGAGAAGGACTTTATGATAGAAGAATAGAAGGTACAAGGCGAAGAGGAAGACCAGCAACCCGATGGCTTGATACAATCAAGATAACAGGTCCATGTGAATAGAAGGGGTTAAAACACAGTGCTGCTGTAGACTAACACCAGGTCCAAATGAAGTAAAGGGATGTGATCTTTAGGCTATGTTCACACACCGCTTTTATGCTGAGTTTTTGTACTGTACTTCCACCTTGGTTTTATGCTAATCTAAACCTGCGTGATTCAGGGAAGAGCCGTCCACCCATTAGTTTTATATCTTTGCAGAAAATGAAACCTGCACAGGTTTTGCTGTATTTTGAAAAGACGGAACGTGTTGTCAATTTTGCTGTGTTCAATGGCAAAAAATGCAGAAAAAATGCAGGAAAAATGCAACAAAAAATGCAGCAAAAAATACAGCAAATCTCTTGCCAGGAAATGTGGAGATGTAGGAACCTGTACAGGTTTTTTTGTGTTTTTGCTGCAACCAAAATGCCCTGTGTGAACACAGCCTTAATGTCAACGCATTTCGGAGTCAAAGTACTCCTTCCTTCCCTTCAGTGATTTCTGTCCTGAGGATGGAGTACTTGAAATGTGTGGACATTGAAGACCTGATTCTTTTACTACATTTGGACCTGGTAGTGTGTAGGGTAGTTTGGTGTTGTAACCCCTTCTATCCCCGTGGACTTGCTATCTTTATCAGGTAAATTACATGCTGAAATAGTGGTGGTGATCTTCACAACCCACAAAGGGGAGCCTTCCGGATCTACATCAGGTTCGCTGTACCCCTGGATAGGACCCTACCTGCGCTTTATTGTCTCCTCTCTTTTTGATTGTTATTCTCTGATAGCTGCAGAGAAGACCCTGGTGGATCTATCTAGACTCGCGCAAGGTCAATCATCCTACAGAGCTTTCATCCATCAAGTCACTATGGCCAAAGATCAAGCTGAAGGCGGGTAACAATAACATGTACATAAACATACATACATACTACCGTAATATACAGGTAATTGTGGTATCCCAGTACCCATTCTACTTCTGCTGACCTACACAGCTGTCATGCTGCAGTAGATTTGTTCCAGTGGCCAGAAATACTTTGGGCTCTGAGAGTTAGGAAATCTGTCATATACATTGTGATGTGATGTCCATACACAGAGGACTGATAAATGGACATTCTACATTGTACTCCGCTGCCATCTAATGGTCAATATGTGTATGACAGATCATTCTCCTCAAAACTAGCAACCAAAGCAATGGTGGGAGGAGCCTCTACCTCAGGCCTCTCACACATAGTGATGGTGGGAGGAGTCTTTACCTCAGGCCTCTCACACATAGCAATGGTGGGAGGAGCCTCTACTTCAGGCCTCTCACACATAGCAATGGTGGGAGGAGCCTCTATTTCAGACCTCTCACACATAGCAATGGTGGGAGGAGCCTGTACCTCAGGCCTCTCACACATAGCAATGGTGGGAGGAGCCTCTACCTCAGGCCTCTCACACATAGCAATGGTGGGAGGAGCCTCTACCTCAGGCCTCTGACATAGAAACAGTGGGAGGAGCCTCTACCTCAGCCTCTCACACATAGCAATGGTGGGAGGAGCCTCTACCTCAGGCCTCTCACACATAGCAATGGTGGGAGGAGCCTCTACCTCAGGCCTCTCACACATAGCAATGGTGGGAGGAGCCTCTACCTCAGGACTCTCACACATAGCAATGGTGGGAGGAGCCTCTACTTCAGGCCTCTGACATAGAAATGGTGGGATGAGCCTCTACCTCAGGACTCTCACACAAAGCGATGGTGGGAGGAGTCTCTACCTCAGGCCTCTCACATAGAAATTGTGGCAGAAGCCTCTACCTCAGGTCTCTCACACATAGCAATGGTGGGAGGATCCTCTACCTCAGGCCTCACACAGAGCAATGGTGGGATGAGCCTCTACCTCAGGCCTCTCACACAAAGCAATGGTTAGAGGAGCCTCTACCTCAGGCCTATCACACATAGCAATGTTGGGAGGAGCCTCTACCTCAGGCTCTCACACATAGCAATGGTGGGAGGAGCCTCTACCTCAGGCCTCTCACACATAGCAATGGTGGGAGGAGCCTCTACCTCAGGCCTCTCACACATAGCAATGGTGGGAGGAGTCCTCTACCTCAGGCCTCTACAACATAGCAATGGTGGGAGGAGCTCTACCTCAGGCCTCACAAACAATGGTGGGAGAGCCTCTACCTCAGACTCTACACAAAGCAATGGTGGGAGGAGCCTCTACCTCAGGCCTCTCACACATAGAATGGTGGGAGGAGCCTCTACCTCAGCTCTCACACATAGCAATGGTGGGAGGAGCCTCTACTTCAGGCCTCACATAGAAATGGTGGGAGGAGCCTCTACCTCAGGCCTCTCACACATAGCAATGGTGGGAGGAGCTCTTACCTCAGGCCTCTCACATAGAATGTGGGAGGAGCCTCTACCTCAGGCCTCTCACACATAGCAATGGTGGGAGGAGCCTCTACCTCAGGCCTCTACATAGAATGGTGGGAGGAGCCTCTACCTCAGGCCTCACACATAGCAATGGTGGGAGGAGCCTCTACCTCAGGCCTCTACACATAGCAATGGTGGAGGAGCCTCTACCTCAGGCCTCTCACACATAGCAATGGTGGGAGGAGCCTCTACCTCAGGCCTCTCACACATAGCAATGGTGGGAGGAGCCTCTACCTCAGGCTCTCACATAGCAATGGTGGGAGGAGCTCTACCTCGCCTCTCACACATAGCAATGGTGGAGGAGCCTCTACCTCAGGCCTCACATAGAAAGTGGGAGGAGCCTCTACCTCAGCCTCTCACACAAGCAATGGTGGGAGGAGCCTCTAACCTCAGGCCTCTCACACATAGCAATGGTGGGAGGACCTCTACCCTCAGGCCTCTCACACATAGCAATGGTGGAGAGCCTCTACCTCAGGCCTCTCAACATAGCAATGGTGGAGGAGCCTCTACTCAGGCTCTCACACATAGCAATGGTGGGAGGAGCTCTACCTCAGGCCTCTCACACATAGCAATGGTGGGAGAGCTCTACCTCAGGCCTTCACACATAGCAATGGTGGAGGAGCCTCTACCTCAGGCCTCTCACACATAGCAATGGTGGAGGAGCCTCTACCTCAGCCTCCACACAAGCAATGGTGGGAGGAGCCTCTACCTCAGGCCTCTCACACATAGCAATGGTGGGAGGAGCCTCTACCTCAGCCTCTCACACATAGCAATGGTGGGAGGAGCCTCTACCTCAGGCCTCTCACACATAGCAATGGTGGGAGGAGCCTCTACCTCAGGCCTCTCAACATAGCAATGGTGGGAGGAGCTCTACCTCAGGCTCTCACACATAGCAATGGTGGGAGGAGCCTTACCTCAGCCTCAACATAGAATGTGGGAGGAGCTCTACCTCAGGCTCTCACACATAGCAATGGTGGGAGGAGCCTCTACCTCAGGCCTCTACAAAAAATGGTGGAGGAGCCTCTACCTCAGGCCTTACACATAGCAATGGTGGAGGGCTCTACCTAGCTCTCACACATAAGTGGGAGAGCCTACCTCAGGCCTCTCACAATAGCAATGGTGGAGAGCTCTACTCAGCCTCTACATAGAATGGGAGAGCCTCTACCTCAGGCTCTCACACATAGCAATGGTGGGAGGAGCCTACCTCAGGCCTCTCACACAAGAATGGTGGGAGAGCCTCTACCTCAGGCCTCTCACACATAGCAATGGTGGGAGAGCTCTACCTCAGGCCTCTACATAGAATGGTGGGAGGAGCTCTACTCAGGCCTCACACAAGCAATGGTGGGAGGAGCCTCTACCTCAGGCCTCTCACAAAGCAATGGTGGGAGGAGCCTCTACTCAGGCCTCTACACATAGCAATGGTGGAGGAGCCTCTACCTCAGGCCTCTCACAATAGCAATGGTGGGAGGAGCTCTACCTCAGCCTCTCACACAAAGCAATGGTGGAGGAGCCTCTACCTCAGGCCTCTCACACATAGCAATGGTGGGAGGAGCCTCTACCTCAGGCCTCTCACACATAGCAATGGTGGGGGAGCTCTACCTCAGGCCTCTCACACAAGCAATGGTGGGAGGAGCTCTACCTCAAGGCCTCTCACACATAGCAATCTACCTCAGGCTCTCACACATAGCAATGGTGGGAGGAGCCTCTACCTCAGGCCTTACACAAAGCAATGGTGGGAGAGCCTCTACCTCAGGCCCTCACACTAGAAGGTGGGAGGAGCCTCTACCTCAGGCCTCTACACATAATGTGGGAGGAGCCTCTACTCAGGCCTCCATAGAATGTGGAGAGCCTCTACCGCTCTCACACAACAATGGTGGGAGACTACTCAGGCCTTCATAAATGAGGAGCTTCAGCCCAACATAGTGGGGAGGAGCTTACCTCAGCTCTACATAAATGGGAGCCTCACTGGCCTCACACAAGAAGGTGGAGGGCTTATCAGCCTCTCACATAGAATGGTGGAGGCTTACCCAGCTCTCACACAAGCAATGAGGCACCTCAGGCCTCACATAATGGGGGGAGCTTACTCAGCCTCACAAAGCAAGTGGGAGCCTACCTAGGCTCACATAGCAATGGGAGGGCCTTACTCAGCCTCACACATAGCAATGGGGGAGGAGCCTTACCTCAGCTCCACACAAGCAATGGTGGGAGGAGCTCTACCTCAGGCTCTCACACATAGAATGGTGGGAGGCTCTACTCAGCTCTCACACATAGCAATGGGGAGGAGCCTCTACCTCAGCCTCTCACACATAGCAATGGTGGGAGGAGCTCTACCTCAGGCCTCTCACACATAGCAATGGTGGGAGGAGCCTTACCTCAGGCCTCTACATAGAATGGTGGGAGGAGCCTTACCTCAGGCCTCTCACACAAGCAATGGTGGGAGGAGCCTCTACCTCAGGCCTCTCACATAGAAATGGTGGGAGGAGTTGGCATAGAAATGGTGGGAGGAGCCTCTACCTCAGGCCTCACACATAGCAATGGTGGGAGGAGCCTCTACCCAGGTGTCTCACACATAGCAATGGTGGGAGGAGTCTCTACCTCAGGCCTCTCACATAAAAATGGTGGCAGAAGCCTCTACCTCAGGCCTCTCACACAAAGCAATGGTGAGAGGAGCCTCTACCTCAGGCCTCTCACACAGAGCAATGGTGGGAGGAGCCTCTACCTCAGGCCTCACACATAGCAATGGTGGGAGGAGCCTCTACCTCAGGCCTCTCACATAAAAATGGTGGCAGAAGCCTCTTACCTCAGGACTCTCCATACAAAGCAATGGTGGTGAGGAGCCTTACCTCAGGCCTCTCAACATAGCAATGGTGAGGAGTCTCTCCTCAGGCTCTCACAATAGAATGGTGGGAGGAGCTTCCTCAGCCTCTCACACATAGCAATGGTGAGGAGCTCTACCTCAGGCCTCACACATAGCAATGGTGGGAGGAGCTCTACCTCAGGCTCTCACACATAGCAATGGTGGGAGGAGCCTCTACCTCAGGCCTCTCACACATAGCAATGGTGGGAGGAGCCTCTACCTCAGGCCTCTCACACATAGAAATGGTGGGAGGAGCCTTACCTCAGGCCTCTCACACAAAGCAAGTGGTGAGGAGCCTCTACCTCAGGCCTCTCACACAAAGCAATGGTGGGAGGGCCTCTATCCTCAGGCCTTCACACATAGCAATGGTGGGAGGAGCCTTACCTCAGGCCTCTCACACAAGCAATGGTGGGAGGGCTCTACCTCAGGCCTCACACATAGCAATGGTGGAGGAGCCTTACCTCAGGCCTCTCACACAAGCAATGGTGGAGGAGCCTTATAGCCTCTCACAATAGAAGGTGGAGGACCCACCTCAGGCCTCTACACATAGCAATGGTGAGAGAGCCTCTACTCAGGACTCTCACATCAGAAGCAATGGTGGGAGGAGCCTCTACCTCAGGCCTCTCACACATAGCAATGGTGGGAGGAGCCTTACCTCAGGCTTACATAGATGTAGCTCACCTCACCTCACACAGCAATGGTGGGAGGAGCCTCTACCTCAGGCTCTCACACATAGCAATGGTGGGAGGAGCCTCTACCTCAGGCCTCTCACACATAGCAATGGTGGGAGGAGCCTCTACCTCAGGCCTTTGCAAGCACATGCAGATGGGGAGGAGCCTCTACCTCAGGCCTCACACATAGCAATGGTGGGAGGAGCCTCTACCTCAGGCCTCTCACACATAGCAATGGTGGGAGGAGTCCCCTACCTCAGGCCTCTCACATAAAAATGGTGGAGGAAGCCTCTACCTCAGGCCTCTCACACAAAGCAATGGTGAGAGGAGCCTCTACCTCAGGCCTCTCACACAAGCAATGGTGGGAGGAGCCTCTACCTCAGGCCTCTCACACATAGCAATGGTGGGAGGAGCCTCTACCTCAGGCCTCTCACATAACAATGGAGGGAGGAGCCTCTACCTCAGGCCTCTCACACTTCCTGGAACTGGCTAAAACAGGTTTAGTCAGTCTAGTCAGGAGAGAGGGAGGAGGCACTACTGCTCCCAGAATGTCTATCCCAGTCCATGCTGAGGGGACATTATTCTCTCCATGTAATTATCTCCACACATGAGTGAATATTCTTACAGCCAGGAGAGATAAGGCACAACACGTGTCTCCTCCATGCTGGTTTTATATTGGCTTCCAGCCACAACCAATACAACGTGACTTCCACACCACAAACTCTGCCTGACCCCTGCCATAGGGAATGGTATCACCATAACTGTGAGTAGTTCCATACAATTACTTAGTGTGCCGCCATGGGGAGCCGAGCCGTGTGGAGTCCCTCTATCAGCACGGCATTACCTGGACGGTGCCTATTATTACCTCCAATAGCAAGAGAAGAGACGTGTACCCCGGCCGCCTGAGAGGCCCAAACCTTTGCTGGGTTCATGAGGAGAAAAATACACCTTTCATACAGAAAATATCAAGTGTATCCTATACAGTGAACCACAGCACTGTGCCTCTGACAAACTGTATCCTAGAATTCCCTGAACTAAAGTGTTATGTTTTCAAATTCATCCATGTGTCTGGCTGCATTTACTTGTATGACCATCATGGGCTCTGCCACACCTCAACACAGACAGCAAAACTACAAGAGCGCACCGGGGGTCATACACTATCACTGTCAGTGCAACCTCACGCTTTGACAATTGTTGTGGACAAGTGTTTAGGGGTCCAGCAACCCACTCCAGCTGCCATGACATTACCATATGCTGCCAGTGGAACTACATATCCCAGCTGGTCCCTCTGCAAAATGTTGTGCCTCCACCGTGCTCACCACGTAATGGTCACATAAGGTACCGTCACACCTGGCGACTGGCGGGTGCACGCACGTTTTTGGCGCCCCGCCAGCGTCGCCGTCCCCCATTTACATGGTGCGACATCTCCAGCCCCGCGCCGGCGAGCTGACAGGCGGCATCGCCTCCGGGGTGTCTGAAAACCCCAGCGGCGATACAGGACAATGGGAGCCTATGGCTCCCATCGCCTGACAGGTCGCCGGCGCCCGGTTACATGGGGCGATGTGTGCACATCGCCCCAGATCGGTCGCCTGGTTTCAAAGCACTGCTCTGAAACCAGGCGACCTCCCGGTGGCGCCAGCATCGCCCCTTTACATGAGGCGACGTAGGGGCAATGTCGCTGCCGATAGGCCACGCCCCTACGTCGCCTATGTAACTGGCGGCAATATGGCCTAGTGTAACGGGGCCTTTATAGGGATGCATCTATCACTCAAGCACGAGTCCCAGCTGCCTTAACTCTCCTTGGTGATTGGACCTGAAGTACAAGTGAGTATTAATCTGCCCGTTCAGGTATTCATCTCCACATGTATGACTACAATAATGTGGTGAAGTCATCATGAGTCCTGACTGTTGTTACTTAACATATAGGCCATTGTTTAGCAAACAGCGTGGCTAAGAAATTATTTATTAGGTAACCTGCTGAAAGATTAATGATACAGAAATGGTCACGAGTGTCCAGTTAATGCAACAAATCCTATTGTCTTTTTTGTAATAGTTTAACAGGTATGACACCAAGTTAAAGGGATATTCACAAGTTTGGAATTTATAAAAGATAACTACCCGATTGCTAGAGATAAGACCACTTGGTTCCCTACTGATCCCAAGAACCATTGCTCTGAAGAGCCGAAGTGGAGCTGTGGTCGATCATGGGCACTCTCCTACCTGCTGAGCCACGCCGAGTGCATGCAATCCTGGGAGCCGGGGCGGCAGAGGGGCAGAGAGAGGAGAGGAGGGGCGGATCAGGCAAGGGAAGCACGAAGCTTCCTGCTTCCCTTGCCTGACCCTCCTCTCCTCTGACATTGGGTTACGGGGGTTGGCTGTGGGCCCCCCTGCAGGTGTTGAGGGGCCCCTAGCCGGTCGGGGCCCTGGTGCAGCTGAACCAGCTGCACCACGGTAGGTCCGCCCCTGCCTGGCACAGAGCGGTCACTGACAGCTCCTGCTGGGGACAGCATGGCGGTGTAAACAGAGCAGAGGCGGCTTTTCTGCTCTGCTCCATAGAAGTAGGTGGGACAGCTGACCTTATGCTGATTGGCAGCCGGTTCCTCACTACCTGATTGGGGGAGCTGGCTGTCAGTCAGTGTGATGTCAGTTCTAACGTTCATCAACAGAGGGGAGAAGCCATCCCTCTGTTGACGTGATGTCAGCAGAGGGGCAAAATCGCTGACAGGAGTGGTCTCATTCAAGTGTCACCTGAAGACTCACTTGTTCCGTCAATCCTACAACCTGCCATGGACCCAGGCGACCGCCCCATACCTGACATTCCCACATCCTACTGTATCCTAACCCGCCCCTCTTAGACTGTGAGCCCTCGTGGACAGGGTCCCTGCCCCTTCTGTACCTGTACGTCCTGATCGTCTAGATTTAGTGTACTTGTTCTTGTCTCCCTCATCCTCATGTAAAGCGCCATGGAACCTAATGGCGCTATATAAACTAAATAATAATAATAATTAAAAAAATAATCTGCTACATGTCAGCGGTGAACAGAGGTGAACGGTGCTGGGCATAACAGGCAGGTTGGTGGCAGCTACCTACCTATTGGTGCTTAGGCACATTTTTTTTTTTTATAAATCCTGAATAACTCCTTTACGAATACCTCTTTTAAGGTACCGTTACGGGTCGCAACATCGCTGCGATATCGCTTGCAACTTCACAGGAGCGAGCACGTTTTTGGCACTTTTCCAAGATTGCCTTGTAGATGTCACACGGGGAGATATCGTACGCAATACAACTAGGATGTTGTAAGCAACTTTCATTCGCTGGGTTTTGTTCAACCCAGTGAGTGATCCTTAGCATTGTAATGAATAGGGAATTGCTTTCAACATCGCTATTGCGGTGTCACACAGAGCGATCCTACCACATCCTTATGCAATATCGCCCGGTTTAAGTGAGTGAGAAAAACCTGGCGATGTTGCTCCAGCGATTTATTGCAGTCGCATCGCCCTGCAACACGACCACGACACACTAGCGATATCAACTGCAACTGCGAACACCGCGTGACCTTTGGTCGATGTTGCATGCGATATTGCGACGTATAACGGTACCCTTATGGTACCTTTACCCCGCCGCTACCGAAGGTTAGAAACCACCGGGTGTCGGAGACAATTGTAACTTGTACCTTCAAAACACCGCGAGGTATTGGCGTGTAATTCAGGTTGTTGCCACCGGTCTCTGTCGACACCTGTCTTTCAGCCGTGCTCAAAAACAGGTAGGTTTAAACCCTGTGCGTGTAATCGAGGAACAGGAAGGTATTTTCAAACCTAGTGAACTCCCTGGGGCGTGACACAGCCTCCGGGATACCGCGCCCCATCAGCGATCATTGGTGGAAGCTCCTGCATTACGATTGGTTGTCCCTGCATAGGGCGGCATATTTAAGGAGCTGACCAGTCACACTACACAATTGCAATAGCGTCATGTATTAGCCAGCCTTCCTGGCTGGCTGGCCAATCATGATGCTATTGCATTGTCCAATCACCATACGAGCGTCTCGTAATCCACAACTCTGGCAGCCTATGTGTTGTCCCTGCTGCCCCAGGTCCTCCCATATTGCCTTGTGATAGCGGCATGTAAATGAGGGAAGGTGTTCTACAGAAGGTACACCTGCGGCACCCGTCGTTACTTCCGGGGATCGAAAATACCTACTGTGGAGGACCTTGTAGCGGCGTGTAATTGCAGTATCAGGTACCGTTAGGAACCGTTGAAACGTCGCGTGTGCACGTGAGACACCCAGTGGTTTCTAACCTTTGGTAGCGGCGTGTAAAGGTACCATTACAGTATTTCATATTTAGGACTGACTCTAGATGGTGCCATATCCAAGAGACCATTTGTGCCATATCAGGCCCAAATATTATCATAAGGTGGACAATAATCATACTTTAAAGAGCCAAAATAACATTACCAAAGGATCACTTAATAACCTTAGGTGAACAGATAATATAGCTGATCCCCGACAAATGTCAAATACCTCAATTGCTCAGAGCAAGACTGGTGTTCTGCAGGCAGAACGGAGCATCTTGGCAACAGCCATGCTTTTTTTACAGGTTTTTTTTTTCAATGTTCTCAAAATATGAATCTGATTATGTATTAATTTATTTCAACATATTATGGTTTTGCCATTTTAGGTATTCCTCTCCATACACACAACCAGGTGCGAAGATCTTATGCAGTGACTATGGTAAGTCCCTATTCAGGGGCGGGCTGGCAGATCTTGCCCATGGGGGACTCCCCAGTGTACCAGGACGGGAGGGGTGCTGGCTGCAAAGTGAGGACCGGGGGGGGAGGAGTGCTAGCGCTGCTTCGCTCACCTTCCGCCGACTGGCTGCTCCAGCCTCCCCGGTCCCGTGTCCCACCTGCTGCATCACGGGTCCCGCTATAAATCAAGTGAGTGCGCGGCCGCTCTCACTGTGGGGACGACCCTAAACTCAGACTAAACCACCGGCCTGGGGGGCAAATGCCTCCCCGCCACCTGGGCCAGTCCGCCGCTGTCCCTATTATAGTCTGTGTGCTAGTCTATGGCTCCAGTAAAAGGCACCCTAAAAACTATGCCACAAGTGGGAAAAAAACCAAAGGACAGCAGCATATAATGCACAATCGGAGACACAGGAGGGTGTAGTACCACATCAATGACAATACACTCCCCACACAATACACACAGAATCGTCTTCACAAAAGATAACCTTTTCTTCTGTAAACATTACGAGATCAGTCTCCTGTTCAAGCTTTACTAAACGAAACCATTTTATTCAGTTAAGAGTTTCCAGAATAGCATGTTTAATCAAAGGAGAAGATCTCATTAATTTTAATGGGTAAATTCTTTAAACAAACACTAATTGACCTGCAAATCATTAAGGTAAAATAGGAAGAAATGCACCGAACAGAAGGAAACTGCCAGCACGTACATTTAGAAAGGCAGTGCAGATTAATGGAATTAGGTGCAATAGTCAGTGGCACATTTAACACTTTCAAACCAAATTCTTCCAAGTGCAAAAAACTTGACGCGCACCTTCTGTAATGTGAGCAGAGAGGAGTTTAGGAAGATCCCGCTTGCACTGTATTGTTTCTGCTGTGGTGTGCAATATCCTGAGAAATGAAGAGCAACCCCACCGGCAAACAGATCCATGGTGCGATGCCTGATGCCAACCTGGGAGTGGAGGGCACCTCCCTCAGGGAACCGTTAACACGTCGCAACATTGCATGCAATTTCACTTGCAACTTACTGGTTGCAGTGAAATCATGGACACATTGTTACATTTGTACACGGCAACAAAATAGAACAATGTGTCCATGATTTCACTGCAACCAGTAAGTTGCAAGTGAAATTGCATGCAATAGTACCTTTACACACCTAAACTTTTGGCGGTGATCGGAGGCAACCTAACATGCGCATGCTTCATGGTTGCCTCCGAACGCCAAAGGCGCTTGTAGACGCCACAATTGCGCCCTCAACCTAAGGCGACGTATATCCCCGGAAGTTGCCACACAAACTGCGGGAAACATCGGTAGACTCCCGTCGCCGCTTCACACGTCGCAATCCCCAAAGGAATGTGGGCGTACATGGTTGACGCCACAAGAACATAGGCGTGACAGACTGGTGTATCCCAAACATGCTGATTAGACAACGCAATAGCGTTCTGATTGGCCAGCCTGTGCAGGAAGGCTGGCTAATACATGACGCCATTGCCATTGTGTAGTGTGAATGGACAGCTCTTCAAATATGGCGCCCTGTGAAGGGACAGCCAATGGTTACACAGTAGCCCCCACCAATCATCGCTGACGGGGCGCGGTGTCCAGCACGCTGTGGCACGCCTGCGGGAAATTAGTAGGCGACGCTGATTCCATCCCTATCACCCCTTCACACGCCAAAAGCAGGGAAATTCACCTTCATGGTTGCCCCTGGTTTTCGAGCAGTGCTGTGAAATCGGAACCAGGCGCAACTTTAAAAATCACAGCCGAATTCCCCAATTACACGCCGCAATTTCGTAGAATTTCATGGCGACGGTGACGGGGCTACAGATTGCCTGTTGGATTTCTCACGGTGGTTGCGGCGTGTAAAGGTACCCTAACGGTACCCTTAGGCCGGCTTCAGACTGCGTGTCTGATCCGATCCGTAGCTGTCCGCTTGAGGCAGACAGCCGCGGACCGGATCAGCACACAGGACGGGGGGCTATTATGCCCTCCGATCCTGTGTGCAGCCGCACGCAGCTGAACCAGCTGACAGGTCAGGACCGCGGCGCCCGCGGTCCTCACCTATTAGCATCGGGAGCTGCGTGCGGCTGCACACAGGATCGGAGGGCATAATAGCCCCCCGTCCTGTGTGCTGATCCGGTCCGCGGCTGTCTGCCTCAAGCGGACAGCTACGGATCGGATCAGACACGCAGTCTGAAGCCAGCCTTAGGCCTGCACTGGGCACAACACTGATATTTATGGATTTGGGCACAACAGCATGGGAGAAATAGGCTTGTTAACCATTCTGACACATTTTTATAGCAGAAGGACACAATCTAGAGATCAACTTACAATTCACATCCATACAGGTCAAGGTCGCAAGTGGACACATCTAATGGTAGATTCACACCTTGTGGATTTACTGCTGATTTTATGCAAAAAGATCAATTGTCACAATCACAATTTTCAATTGTACAAATTTCTGTGAATTCACCTAAAGAACATGGTCCTCTACAGGCTTGTTGTAGAGCAAAAATACAGGACAACTAATGTTGTTATTAGGTGCTTTCATCACTTGGCTCCTGTATTACTATTGATTACAATTCAGTGATGATGGAACTGTTTTTTTCACACTTATAGGGGTTGTCCAGGTCTAACTTTGAGGGTACCTTTACACGCGGCTACATTTCTAGGGTGGCTACAGGTAATTTACTGGTTGCAGTGAAATCATGGAGAGATTATTCCATTTGTACACAGCAACAAGATAGAACCTTGTCTCCATGATTTCACTGCAACCAGTAAGTTACCTGTAGCCACCCTAGAAATGTAGCCGCGTGTAAAGGTACCCTGAAGGCCACTTCACACACACAGATATCTGAGTCCAATATCTGAACAGATCTCTGGTTGCAGTGAAATCATGGATACATTGCTCCATGTTGTACACAGCCACAAAATGGAGCAATGTATCCATGATTTCACTGCAACCAGAGATCTGTTCAGATATTGGACTCCGATATCTGTGTGTGTGAAGTGGCCTTATAGGAGTGCAGAGGCAGAAAATAGGAAGCACATCACTATTCATCATCACTAGGTCCAGTGTTGCCTCCCCACCGCTTTCCCATTCTTTGTTGACAGCCTGCAGTGGTGACATCAGCAATGCAGCAAATCTGAGAGCTGCAGCCAAGCACTGGGCTAAGCGGCTGTTATTGTAGACAGCACAAGCTGGGCTCAGCAGCTGTAAGGCCCTGTACCCACAGTGCATTGTTTAATGCTTTTTTAATGCAGATTTTCAGAATCTGCATATCTATCCTAAAGCCAGGAAAGCTTATCTATGACAGGTCAGAAGTGCTGTGGCTATGTTGCTTTTTTTCCTTGCAGATTTGGGGCAATTTCTTTTTTCTGCACCAAATCTGCTAGAAAAAAAAAAAGCTACTTCTGAGCTTTCATAAACTTTGCTGGATTCAGGATAGGCATGTAGATTTTGATGCAGATTCTAAAAAAATCTGTGTAAGACCCCTTCAAACTGGCGTTTTTGCCCGGATCCGGACAAAAAAACGCATCTGTCGAGTGTCCCACCTAATGGACGCACTGGTGGCAAGCCCCATGCATTGTCTATGGGGCTTGCAGTAAGGTGCAGAAAGTGCGGTTGCGGCAGGTGCGGCCGCGAAAAAAACTGCGGTCAGCAGCGTTTTTTTTCACAGCTGCAACTGCCGGAACCGCACTTGCCGCACACTAACAACAAGCCCCATAGACAATACATGGGGCTCGCCGCAAGTGCAGCCGTTAGGCGGAAAATGTGGCAGATGCGTTTTTTTGTCCGGATCTGCCGCATTTTTATAAAAACGCCAGTGTGAAAGCACCCTGAAAAAAGCATTAACACACCGTGGGCATAGGGTCTTACTGTAGACAGCATGAACTGCGGAGTCCAGTGATTGGCTGTAGCAGCCACTTAAAGCCGCTTCACACACTAGGATACCATTAACGATATCAATGAAACGTCACGGATTTGTGATCGTTCAAACGATACCGTTGGTGCGCCGTTGCGTCTAAACGAACGATGTAGGAAGGAAAAATTGTTGGATCGTTCAGCAAAATTTGAGATCCGGACCTCAAATCTATTGTTCATCGTCCTATTAACATCCTGGGAAGCCGCAACATCGTTCAGTGCGACACCTTTTTGAACGATGTCGTTCATATTTCTCCTATTCCTGCCGCTGTTTAACATCGTTCAAACGTTTTTCACAAAATAGCTGGAGCGTTGCCAAATTTAAGATCGTTAACGAGATCCTTGTGTGTGACAACGCACTAACGATGTCGGAAGGATCGCGGTCACGTGACATAGCTAACGATCTCGTTCACCTATATCCTAGCGTGAAGCGGCCTTTACAGTCATTGCTGCAGCCTGTAATCAATGATTGGGACAAAATCAGGAGAGGCAGCACTGGACCAGTTAGGGGGAGTATTGATGTACCTCTGCAATGCTATGGCCAATTAAAGGTTAACTTGGCACAATCTCTTCTCCCGTTTCTTTTAACTTGTATCTGCCATTCTCACAAAGATGACTGCTGAGTACACAAGCCATACAAAAAACGTGCTTTTTAGTAACGAGGGACTCTCATTTTGTTACTATCAGTACAGGAGTGACCCCCTCCTCACCACAATTGTGAACTGTGAAAACACAGGGAACTCAGGATCAGTAATGAATCCATATATAAAGCACTTAGGCTGGGTTCACATTGCGGGTCAGATCTGATCCAGGCTATCAGGATGAACCTGACAGCCCCGGATCGGATCAGCACACAGAACCAGAGGGCTAATATGCCCTCCGGTCCGGTGTGCACCCGCACGCAGCTGCCGCCACTGATGAATCAGGACCATGGCTGGCAGGGAGCTAGCCGCGGTCCTGAAACAACTGCGGAGTTCAGCCGCAGGGGTCCGGTTCCCGGATCCTCCTGGAGCGGAACCCCCGGCCCAGTAGCCAGATTGCACCGGATCCGGGCGAATCCGGGGCAATCCGGGAATTGCCAATTAGAGGAGATATTCTCCTCTCGGACACAAAAACGCTGCAAGCAGCGTTTATGTGTCCGTAGAGAGAATTTAGAATCTCCTGGATTGTCCCGGACAGATAGAAACCGGATGGCAGAGAGCTGCCATCCGGCTTCTATCCGGCCCTATAGGCTGCTATGGGGCCAAAATCCGGTCCGGAGCTGTCCGGTTTACACGGACAGCCTCGGATCAGAACCATCCTGCAATGTGAAACCGGCCTTACTACTTGGACTCCCATCAATCACTAGAACCAGGGTATAGGGATGAGTGGGGGTCACAATGGTAGTACTCTCCTATATATAAATGTATTCTCTATCCAAAATGAATGACTGAGCTTGCACATAAAATATAATACATATATACAGCACATTCACAGCTCAATCACTTTACTTAATCCAGAATAAATTGTGCTTTCGTCCAGAAGCCCCGGTGCTCATAGCGATAACTTGTGTCAGAGAACTTGTGGGGAGGTGCCGATTACATCTGAATGAAAATACAACAATGGCAGCTTTTTCTGACATTTCATGAAAACATTTCAAATTGAAGGTTCCTCCTGAGCTCCTGGTATTGTCCCTCAGGCATAATGCTAGACTTAATAAGAACCGGACAGCAGGATTTATCAATATAAAGTTAAGCTATGGCCATAATGACCTGATACAATGATTAAATTGATACATTTGGTGATGGAATCTTATCTTTAGTTCTTGTTCACAGTGTGTGAAGTTCTGCTAATATTTCTGTGCATCAGGGCAGGACTGGGGGGGTCAGGTCTTCTCCTCTGTCCACCACATGCGTCCTGTATGTCTATGATGGGTCATTGATATTCATCTGCCTCCTTTTTGGCAGTCATTGTGTGGGCAGCACGTGTGTAGTTTGAATCCACAGCTGGTTGGTTCATGGATTTTTGAAAACCAGAGTCAAACTACGAACATGCCACCACCGCAATGTTGTGGCACAGAATAGACATACAGGAGGCAGGTGACTGAATAATCATGACCCATCATAGACATACAGGAGGCATGTGGTGGACAGAGAGAAGACCTGACCCCAGTCCTGCCCTGATGCACAAAAATATTATTAAAAGAACTTCACACACTGATTTAACAAGAATCCACAGATCGGATTCCTTCACCAAAGGTATCAATTTATCAGTATAACAGCGCCATTATGTCCAAAGCTTTACTTATAATGCTAAATCCTGATGGCAGGATATCTGTAAAGCCAAGTTACGGATGGCAGCGGCACAGTAACTTCACCAGCGCGTTAACCGCATAGGGAGGAGAAACAGACAGCACTGGGGACGACAAAGCCATGGTGGATAGAGAGCAGATGGAGGAGAGGCAAAGCACAGGTGGGGAGAGACAGCACAGGGGTGAGAGGGAAAGCAAAAGGGGAAAGACATCACAGGGGTGCAGAGAGCTGACAGGTGGGGAGAGACAGCACAAGGGGGAAGGGATAGCGCAGGGTGGATTGAAGAGACAGCACATTGGGAGAGAGATAAAGCATATAGGGGAGAGACAAAGCACAGGGAGGAGAGTACACAGGGGTGAAAGACAGCACACAGGGGGAATAGAAAGTGCACATGGGGAAGATAGAGCGCAAAAGTGGAAGAGACAGTACAAGGAAGAGAAAGCGCAGACAGGGAGAGAGAGCACATAAGAAAAAGAGACAGCATCTAGGGGGGCATAGAAATCTCTCAGGTAGAAGAGAAAGAACTCGGGGAAGACACAGCACACAGGGGGAGGAGAGAGCCCCGGGCGAGCGCATAGAGGGGCGAGAGCACACATGGAGAGACAGCTCAAAGGAGAGAGCACATGAGGGGAGAAGACATCACATAGGAGATACTCCATAGAAGGGAGAGAGATGGCACACAGGGGGGAAGAGCACATGGGGGAGTGGGGGAGACGGCTGCCACCCTCCTGATGCGATGGTATCGGGCACCCATCTAGTCAATTATAAAGGCCATTTCTAGTGTGAGACATGTAACTCAGGAGAGCAGACTGTCAGTCATTACTAAAATTCAGTGAAGATCCAGTGTCGTTGCTTCAAAAGTGCTTTATTGTGACATATGCATTAAAATCGTCACATACCCCGCAGGGTCACAGATTTTAATGTATATGTCACAATAAAGCACTTTTGAAGCAACAACACTGGATGGATTTTCAGTGAATTTCTACTATTCGTTGGTTGCCAAGCAAGCACACCGATGTGGAGAATCCATGGAGTGATTGCTGAGGAGAGCTGTTTCATCCCCCCTTTCCTGATTTATTCTGTCAGTCATTATATCTCACACTGGTAATGTCCTCTCTGGAGGCAGGTTCCCAGGGAGATAAGATCTCTGAGGCGGACACTGAATAACTTATTTACATATAAGAAAATGTGGATTTCTCTGGAATAAGACATTGGATTGCAGATATCAAGTTATAATTTTATTCAGCTTCCTATGACCTACATGCCCATATAGATGGCTTAGGCCGGCTTCACACCGCGATTTTTCACTGTCAGGTTCTGTCCAGTGTTTTGCATGATGCACCGGACAGAACCTGACAGCCCCGGACAAGCAAAACCGGAGGGCAAATCTGCCTTCCAATCCTGCTTTTTGCCGGCTTCATTTGCTGGCGCTGTCCAGTGCTGAAATTTCAGCACCGCAGCTGCACGGGAGCTGGCCATGGCGCTGAAATATCAGCTGTGGAGTTCTCCAGGTGCTGAAATTCAGCAACGGCTGCTTTTAACAGCACCAGGCATCTGGGACCCGGCACAATTTCGTTCCGGCGTCCATAGACCCCCATGCCATGGGCGCCAGATCCGGAGGATCTGGTTTTGTCTGATTTTTGCATCGGACACGAAAAATGCTGCAGACTCCGGTTTTTGTCCGATGCAAAAAATGGACAAAACCGGATCCTGCCGGAAAAGCCCCAAAGCGGATAGCAAATAACAGCTATCCAGCTCCATAGGGAGACATGGGGGGCAAATTCGGATCCGGGGCTGTCCAGTTCACACAGGATAGCTCCACACCCGAAAAATCGTGGTGTGAAGCCGGCCTTAGGGGGTTGATTCCGCTGACAGATTTTCTTTAAAGTTGTTTTACCACGAACAAAGGAATTTTAAAGTTAATTTTAATCAACAGATCTTGGAATAATAATAATTTCCACATTTAATGTGTTTAAAAAAATGTTCATGTGCTGAGATAATGTTATACTTGTTCCTTTTATGTACTGTGTAATGGATGTATCTGACCATAAGAGGATATGGTCTGATCATACCACATCTCCTGTGCTGAGATATCTTATATATGTGTCCCTGTATGTACTGTGTAATGGATGTGTCTGACCATACAGGGACATGGTCTGATCATACCACATCTCCTGTGTGGAGATCATCTTATATATGTGTCCTGCTATGCACTGTGTAATGAATGTTCTGACCATACAGGGACATGGTCTGATCATACCACATCTCCTGTGTGGAGATCATCTTATATATGTGTCCTGCTATGCACTGTGTAATGAATGCATCTGACCATACAGGGACATGGTCTGATCATACCACATCTCTGCTGAGATAAATCATGTATGTGTCCCTGCTGTGTACTGTGTAAAAGCTGTGTCTGACCATACAGGGATATGGTTTGATCCTGGGCAGGGGAGGACCAAAAGAGTGTACAGAGATTACAACACAGGATCATCTGCTCATCCTTTTTTGAGGTAAAAATGTTTCATCTCAAAGAAAGCATTATTTGCAATCTTGTGCTGTAATGTATGTAGACTCTTTTGCGTCCTTCCTGGCCCAGGATCAAATCATGCTCTGTGTACGGTCAGACACAGCCTTTACACAGCACACAGCAGGTACACATATAGAAATTATCTCAGCATAGGAACATTTTTTTAAACACATCCAATTGTGGAAATTATTATTATTCCAAGATCTACATTTTAAAGTTCATTTTAATCAATAACTTTATTCATGGACGAACCCTTTAAACTTTGGAGCTTTCAGGGGCTATATGCAAATACTAACGCCACAGAAAAAGTGGGCACTGGTGCAGAGATTAGGATGATCAACCCTTCAATATAACCCCCACATAATTGACCTAGAAGCAGAAAAAAACACCAGTAACTTACAAACAGACTTGTATACCCAAGACGAGAAAACACCCATGATTTAGATGGGCACAAAGCTTACAATGAGATAAAAATGGATTTCAGTTAAACAGAATGTGTGATATTCACAAGTGAAGCAGCCATCAGGGGTGCAGGGTAAGCCATAAGACATGGGACTTGTCACTTGTGGTAGACAAAAGGTTATCTGAGAAGATTCAGGATTGTGGATCACATAAAGGTGGAGAGTACCCATGAGTTGTTAGTTAAAGGGATCCTGTCACCTCCAGAATGCCTCCAAAGCTACGAAAACATGTCCCTGCAGCATCCCATCACTAATCTCACACTCCTTTTGTCTCCTAAAAGCATCCTGTGAAAGAGCATAAAAACGTTTTAATACTTACTCATTAGTGATTATAATTAGCAGGGGCTATATTCTTTGGTCACCATGGCAGGCTGTTTTGCAGGCTCCAGGATCCACCTTCTCTCTGTCTGTGTGCTCTGCTTGTGCAGGATTTGCCCTCCCCCCTCTCTATCACTCACAGAATGCAAATCATTAGTCCTGCCTTCAGCTCCACATCACAGCAGCACAGAGAGAGAGAGGCTGGATCATTCAGGCTGCAAAACAACCCGCCCTAGGGGCTAATGAATGTAGCCCCTGCTAATTATAATCACTAATGAGTGAGTATTAAGGCTGGCTTCACACTACGGTGTGATCCGGTCCGGGCTGTCTGGTTTACACCGGTTTTTGGCCCCATGGTATCCTATGGGGCCGGATGGAGCTGGATGGCAGCTCTCTGCCATCCGGTTTCATCTCTCCGGTGGAATCCGGGAGAATTTGGATTATTCTCTCCGGACACAAAAATGATGCTTGCATCATTTTGTCCGGGGAGAAAAATCCCCCCAATTTGCCGGATCCCGAATTCTCCCGGAGTCGGGGCAATCCGGCACTCCCTAACATGGGAGCCTATGGGGCCGGATTGCCCCGGACCGGGAGGATCCGGGAACCGGATACCGGCACCTGAACGCAGCTGTTGTTTCAGGACCGTGGCTAGCTCCATGCTAGCCACGGTCTTGAAAAATCAGCAGCTGCAGCTGCAATTGCAGCCGTCCAGCTGCACACAGGACCGTAGGGCACATTTGGCCCTCCGGTTCTGTGTGCTGATCCGGTCCGGGGCTGTTAGGGTCACCCCGGACCGGATCACACCGTGGTGTGAAGCCAGCCTAAAACGTTTTTATCCACTTTCACAGGATGCTTTTAGGAGACAAAAGGAGTGTGAGATTAGTGATGGGATGCTGCAGGGACATGTTTTGATAGCTTAGGAGACGTTTTGTAGGTGACAGGATCCCTTTAAGGCACGGTTACACACAGAGATATATTGCTTGCAACTCACTGGTTGCAGTGAAATCATGGACACATTGTTCCATTTTGTTGCCGTGCACAAATGTAACAATGTGTCCATGATTTCACTGCAACCAGTGAGTTGCAAGCAATTATATCTCTGTGTATAACGGTACCTTTATGGTCCTGTAGCTTTCGGGTACACCTCTGACATACACTCAAATCTATTTCTTACACAGCAGCAGAAGTAACTTTACAACTAATTCACAGTCAATAACACCTGGTAAATCTTGGCAGTTTAGTCTGGCCATGAAAAACCAACACTGTTCTTTCTGTTTGCTGAACAGCTTGCAATCAGATGTGAGTTTTCAAGCTTCGTGTAGAAGGTACAGAGAGTTTATTATTGGGAGATGAAATTGTGCTTGGCCACTTCCCTCACCCTCCGACATACAAGGAAATACCAGCGGCAAACTGGAATAACATTTATCATCAAAGCCGGCAGTGACTGGCATGACGTCCAGTGCTACATCCCCAGCGTGATTAATAAAACTACAGTAAACCTATTTCATTTTAGACATTGCTTTAATTCCATTGTAATCTAGTTTGTCTGCAATAAATGATTGCAACATGACAGTGTACACTTTAAAAAAAAAAGAGAAACAATCTCAATATTTAATCTCCAGTTCTGCGCGACATAAAAACGGACTTAGAGATGAGGCTTTATTTATCATTGTACATACTGAGGTGGACAATTTGCAGCTAAATAAAAAAAAAAATTACCAGAAATGGGTATAGGTAACGTTTGCATGTAGCATGGCTGCAGAATCTAGAGCTGTACATTTAGTATTTCCTTCCATTACATGCAGATATGTCTGATTGTAAACCTATAACGAAGACTTACTTGGCAGTATAATAAAAGCTTTCGTGATGGGTCTCTGAATCTGGGTGCCATGTTACATTAACCATTCAGCTGCCAGGGAGACTTGATCCCGGACTGATATAAGGGTCGCTGAATAGACCCTTGCCTGGAATGCTTCATTTACTCTACACCAGGGGTCTCTAACTCCAGGCCTCGAGGGCCGCACACAGTCCAGTGTTCAGGATTTCCATAGCATTTGACAGCTGGTAATCAAATGACCAACTGTCAATTGTAAGGAAAACCTGGACAGTGTGCGGCCCCCCCGAGGCCTGGAGTTTGAGACCCCTGCTCTACACAGTACAAGTGGATAGTCACCATAATGAGGTGGCTTTCTGCTAAAACCACAGTAAAGAACTCCAGCCACTGTAAACCAGTTTGAAAATGTTAGGCACATGCTCGAATTAACTTATCCGCTATAAAAACGAGATCATCTTAGGTTACGGCTATATTATTGACTTTATTAAACTATTTTAAAAAAATAAGATAACTATCAAGTTGGAGGTAGCAACCTTTGAAGCAAGGTCCATATACCCTATGTACTATTAGAATGCAAATATAAAAGATATTAATATAGTCTGGGCTTTGGTGTGAGGTCACTTTACAGTAAGGCCCACTGTAGACGCTAATTATTATGCAGATTATATAGATAAATAGGAGCTGCACTGTATGTAGAGGGAGACTTCATTAGGAAAGTCCCCCGGATTATCAATCCCCTAAACTTCTAACCTACACGAAGCATTAAGTTACTTTGTTACTTGTGCAGCCAGTGAGATCCTAATGATTGTCTAAACTTCGGAAATGACACGGATGGTTCACAGTACGAAGTCTCTTTAAAAAATAATTCCTCTATCCAGCTTTGACTGTAGTGCAAAAAAAGCATTCCCTATGGCATGTGTGCAGCATCCTCACCCAGCGCTACTCGGACAAGCAGCAACACTCTCACATTTCATTTCTGAACAATGGACGTATAGGCTGCTGCATCTCGTACATCACACAGTATATGTAATTCCACAGAAAAATGCCTGTGCTGAGAGGTCGGTTTATTAGTATTTTTTTTACTATTGTGGAGTATCTGTCACTTTACCCCATGACCGAGATACGCTAGCACATTTTTTGTTTTTCAAATAGTATTAATTTATGGAAAGTGACGCCTGACCCATGATCGTGTACATATTGTAACAGCCTTATTAGCTTCAATCTGTGCAAAACAATTGCTTTCTATGAAAAATAGAGATATTTTTAACCTTCCCCCCCCCCTCTACTATTTTCCCCTTGTGATATGTTAAGAATGATTAAAATAAAATCAGGGTGGTTTAACACACAGCACTTATTGGGGGGAATAGAAACGCAACTATAGATTTACAAGCAGTTATCAAGCCGTAAGTACAATAATCAGATGAAGTAGTAAATATATATGGTAAAGGGACTGCTACTTGTTCTTTCTTCATATCTCCAATAAGTGCTGTGCGTGAAATCACCCGTAGAAATGGATCCACTCTGGGGAATTTACTTCACACAGGAGATAAATTCCTCTTTTAAGAACATACCGTACAATTATGATAGTCTAGTCTGGGCTCCGTCCTGTCATGAACGTTGCCATAAGTCACCACTAACAATGTTCTCATGTGGAGCAAAAGAAAAATAGATTCTGTTTGTAAATAAATAAGGTACATTTTAGTAACACAAATAGAAATATCTATATAGGGAGTAATGTTGGCTCTTTCTTTACTCAGGGAAACCATGAATGACAGACCCTACTACAGGGGTGTCCGGACCGAGACTCCACAGCCGAGCATGCTGTGACTTATAGTTCTAATATGTCATCACCTATCCCCAGAATACATGATACCTGCTAGATAGGGAAGCTGCTGAGAACCCAACAGTCGCCAGAAGGGGTACGAGATCAATGGAGTCCCAGGAGGAGCCCCCTCCTATTGGATTTATCATGTATCCCATGGATAGGTCAATGCTTTGACTGAAACACCCCTTTAATGCTGGGAGTTATCTTTCCACAATGGTGGGAGTTGTAGTCTAACAACAGCACTGCTTACTTTTAGTGCGAGCGAATAGTTTGGATTATTCTAACCGAATACTGTTTTACTCTTTAAGGTACCGTAAACACACGGCAATCTTGCATGCAATTTCACTGGCAATTTGCTGTTGCAGTGAAATCATGGACACATTGTTCATTTTGTTTCTGTGTACAAATGTAACAATGTGTCCATGATTTCACTGCAACCAGCAAATTGCCAATGAAATTGCCTAGCAATATTGCCGCATGTGACGGTACCTTTAGGGTACCTTTACACGTTGCAACATTGCATGCAATTTCAGTCGCAACTTCTGGTTGCAGTGAAATCATGGACACATTGTTACATTTGTACACAGCCACAAAATAGAACAATGTGTCCATGATTTCACTGCAACCAGTAAGTTGCAAGAGAAATTGCATGCAAGATTGACGTGTAACGGTACCCTTAAGAGTAAAACACGAATACTGACCATAATGCAAGTGAATGGGGAACTCAAATGTTTGTCCGGAAACTCCCCAAGTCTTCGAGTTTCACATTGACTTGCATTACGTTCAGTATTTCGTGACAAGTATCCAAATAGCAAAAAGGTATTTGGTTAAAATAATCTACACTATTCGCTCATCCCTACTTACTATGTGTTTTACTTCTACAAGACATAATGCTGGGAGTTGTAGTCTCACAACAGGCTGGGAGGTCACTGGTCGGAGACCCTGCACCTAGGGTAAGAAATTATGCAGATGAATATATCCTCATGTAGATTATGATGGGATGGGGGGAGTTTTTACAAAAATAAAGCCAAAAGAACAGGCACTGTAATTCCTGTATTTTGTGTCTGGTCCCAAGTTTGGATGTTCTTATAAGAGGAAGCCACTTATGTTTCCTATCGGATCAGAAACCCCAGGTAGGTTTTTTTCTTTCCTTTTCTGATCTGATTTGCATATTTTCATTTTTTTTTTAATAATAGTAATAATCACTGCACTCCTCAATGCATAAATAGAAAGTTTCAAAAAAATAAAATTTCACACATCGGTTTCCAGAGTCTTTAAATTCACACAGTTATACTTAAAAGTCTCGTTGCCGTTGTCTTGGCTGGACTTGTCCCTGACACACAGAGACTCCTTCAGCCCTTCTTCCATCTCTAGATACTCAGACTTGTCCTGGAGAGAGGAAGACGTCGAGCTCCGTAACTTTTTCAACAAATTGTAGGCAAAATGGGGCAGCTAGACATGCTGGCCGCCAACGGCGTCTGCTCATCATTCTCGGTTTCCCTGTGGTAAAAATAGTTAAAGTTGGAGACGATGACCGGCACGGGCAATGCGATGGTCAATACCCCGGCTATGGCACACAGGGAACCCACTATCTTGCCCCCAACCGTGATGGGTTTCATGTCTCCATAACCCACTGTAGTCATGGTGACTACCGCCCACCAGAAGGCATCCGGGATGCTATGGAAGTGCGTGGTGGGCTCATCTGCCTCCGCAAAGTACACAGCGCTGGAGAAGAGGATAACTCCAATGAAAAGGAAGAAGATGAGCAGCCCCAGTTCTCTCATGCTGGCCCTCAGCGTGTGCCCCAATATTTGCAGCCCCTTAGAGTGCCTGGACAGCTTGAAGATTCGGAAGACCCTAACCAGGCGGATTATTCGCAGGATGGCGAAGGACATGGCCTGCTGCTGCTGCTGCTGTTGTTGGCCGGGGCTCTGCAGGGGGTTCTGTGGCTGCTGTGGGGGCTGGTGCCCCAGCTCTGTGCCCAAGGTGATGAAGTAAGGCAGGATGGACACAATATCTATGATGTTCATGATGTCCCTGAAGAAGCCAGGCTTACTGGGACAGGCAAAGAGCCGCACTGCAAACTCAAAGGAGAACCACACGATGCACACAGTCTCCACGATGAAGAAGGGGTCATTGAAGGCGGTGTGTCCCGCCCCAGCAGTGCCATTGTACAGGCCGTCCTCATCCATATTGCCCAGCGGAGACAGCAGCTTGTCCTTATCGTCCCGGAACTCCGGCAACGTCTCCAGGCAGAAGATGACTATGGAGATGAGGATGACCAGCACGGACACGATGGCGATGCCCCGGGCCGGCCCGGAGCTCTCAGGGTACTCGAACAGCAGCCACACCTGCCTCTTGAACTCATGTCCGGCAGCCGTTTCTCTTCCTCCTTGACGAAGCCCTCGTCCTCCCGGTACTTGAGCAGCGCCTCGTCCCCCAGTTCGTAGAACTTCACCTCTTCCGAGAAGATGTCGAAGGGCACATTGACCGGCCGCTTTAACCGGCCGCCTGACTGGTAATAGTACAGGATGGCGTCAAAAGCTTGGCCGGTTGCGGTCGAAGAAGTACTCGTTCCGGAGCGGGTCGAAGTAGCGCATCCTCTTATCGGCGTCTCCCAGCAGAGTATCCGGGAACTGTGACAAAGTCTTCAGCTGCGTCTCGAAGCGGAGTCCGGACACGTTAATGACGACCCTCTCGCAGCACTCGAACTCGCTGTACACCGGGTGGTACCCAGGGCTGGTGATCCGCCAGGTGGTACCCGGAACTGCTGTCCGCCAGGTGGTACCCAGGAACTGCTGTCCGCCAGGTGGTACCCAGGGCTGCTGTCCGCCAGGTGGTACCCAGGGCTGCTGTCCACCAGGTGGTACCCAGGGCTGCTGTCCGCCAGGTGGTACCCAGGGCTGCTGTCCGCCAGGTGGTACCCAGGGCTGCTGTCCTGCCAGGTGGTACCCAGGGCTGCTGTCCGCCAGGTAGGGCTTCCTGTCCGCCTCCTCCTCGTCCTCCTCGTCCTCTTCCCTCAGCATCATCTCCTCAGAGCCGCAGGGAGCCAGCTCCGAGGGGAAGGTGCCTCCGTCTTCTTCTCCTCCTCCGCCGGCGCCTCCGCTGCTGCATTCGTGGCCCGCTGTGTGGTGCCGGCTCCTCCACCTGCCGCAGCCGCCCAGGGGCCAGTACTTGCGCCGGCTGCTGCTGCCGCTGCTGCTGCCTCCCTTCTTCTTCCTCACTGATGCCGCCTGTTGCTCTGACTGGGTCGCGCGCTTCGCGTTCCCGCCACTACTGCTGTTGCTGTTGGAGACGGGGGCGCGCCCAGAGGCCTAAACGGCCCCGCCCCCCGAGGCCCCGCCCTCCCGCCGCTGCTGCTGTGCTGTTGTTGTTGTTGCTGCTGTTGCTGAGCAGCGGCTGCGCGGGAGTGAGCCAGGCGCTCCCGCTCCCGGGCACGAGCCTGCGCGTACCCGTACGGAAGGTGGCTGCTGCAGCCGGAGCTTTCCGCGCTCACCATGGCAACCTCCATCTCTAGTCTGTGAGGGGCTGCGGCTAGGAAGGTAAAGGCTTCACAGGCTGCGGTGTGTGCTCCCCTGCCATGGCCCAGCCTCAGCCATGGCCAACATACCAGTCCTCAGGCCAGGCACCAGCTCAAGGGGAAGACATCCTCCAAAACTGCAAAAAGTGACACCTCTGCTGTGCTGGACCTATACTAAGGGGGCAGGTGTGTGTATGTCACCTCTGCTGTGCTGGGCCTATACTAAGGGGATGAATATGGAAGAGTATGTCACTTCTGCTGTGCTGGACTAATAGTGAGGGAGTATGGAAAGTATGTCACCTCTGCTGTGCTGGACCTATACTAAGGGGATGAATATGGAAGAGTATGTCACCTCTGCTGTGCTCGACCTATAGTGAGGGATGAATATGGAAAGTATGTCACCTCTGCTGTGCTGGACCTATATAAGGGGCAGCTGTGTAAGAATGTGTCACCTGTGCTGTGCTAGACTAATAGTGAGGGGATGAATATGGAAAGTATGTCACCTCTGCTGTGCTGGACCAATATAGTGAGGGGATGAAAATGGAAGATATGTCACCTCTGCTGTGCTGGACCAATAGTGAGGGGATGAATATGGAAAGTATGTCACCTCTGCTGTGCTGGACCTATAGTAAGGGGATGAATATGGAAGAGTATGTCACTCTGCTGTCCTGGACCAATACTAAGGGGCATGATATGAAGAGTATGTTACCTCTGCGGGGCTGGACCAATACAAAGGGGGCAGCTGTGTAAGAGTATGTACCTCTGCTGTGCTGGACCAATAGTGAGGGGCGTGAATATGAGAGTATGTCACCTCTGCTGTGCTGGACCAATAGTGATGGGGCAGCTGTGTAAGAGTATGTCACCTCTGCTGTGCTGGACCAATAGTGAGGGATGAATATGGAAGAGTATGTCACCTCTGCTGTGCTGGACCAATGGTGAGGGGATGAATATGGAAGAGTATGTCACCCCTGCTGTGCTGGACCAATAGTGAGGGGATGAATATGGAAGAGTATGTCACCTCTGCTGTGCTGGACCTATAGAGAGGGGATGAATATGGAAGAGTATGTCACCTCTGCTGTGCTGGACCAATAGTGAGGGATGATATGGAAGAGTATGTCACCTCTACTTTGCTGGACCAATAGTGAGGGGATGAATATGAACGACTGTGTCACCTCTGCTGTGCTGGACCAATAGTGAGGGGAAGAATATGGAAGTGTATGTCGCCTCTGCTGTGCTGGACCAATGGTGATGGGGCAGCTGTGTAAGAGTATGTCACCTTTGCTGTGCTGGACCAATACTAAGGGGGCAACTGTGTAAGAGTATGTCACCTCTTCTGTGCTGGACCAATAGTGAGGGGATGAATATGGAAGAGTATGTCACCTCTGCTGTGATGGACCAATACAAAGGGGCAGCTGTGTAAAAGTATGTCACCTCTGCTGTGCTGGACCAATAGTGAGGGGATGAATATAGAAGAGTATGTAACCTCTGCTGTGCTGGACCTATACTAAGGGGGCAGCTGTGTAAGAGTATGTCACCTCTGCTATGCTGGGCCAGTAGTGAGGGGGCAGCTGTGTAAGAGTATGTCACCTCTGCTGGCTGGACCAATGGTGATGGGGCAGCTGTGTAAGAGTATGTCACCTCTGCTGTGCTGGACCAATGGTGAGGGGGCAGCTGTGTAAGAGTATGTCACCACTGCTGTGCTGGACCAATACTAAGGAGGCAGCTGTGTAAGAGTATGTCACCTCTGCGTGCTGGGCCAATAGTGAGGGGATGAATATGAAGAATATGTCACCTCTGCTGTGCTGGACAATAGAAAGAGGGCAGCTGTGTAAGCTATGTCACCTGTGCTGGGCCAATGTGAGGGGATTGAATATGGAAGAGTATGTCACCTGTGCTGGGCCAATTGTGAGGGGATGAATATGGAAGAGTATGTCACCTGTGCTGGGCCAATACTAAGAAGGCAGCTGTGTAAGAATGTGTCACCTCTGCTGTGCTGGGCCAATACTAAGAAGGCAGCTGTGTAAGAGTATGTAAAATCTACTGTGCTGGGCTAATAGGTGATCGCTATGTGAAAATATGTCACGCCCGCTGAGCTGGCCGAATAGAAAGGGCACAGCTATAAAACAGTAGGTACCTCCACTGTGCTGGGCCAATAGTAAAGGGATGTATATAAAAGAGAATGTCACCTTTGCTGTGCTGGGCCAAAAATAGGAAGGGTTTAGCAATGTAAGAGTATGTCACCTCTGCTGTGCTGGATCAGTAAAGGAATGTGATGGCTGTGTAAGAGAATGTCACCTTTGGTATATTGGGCCCATAATAGAAAAAGGGATAAAAAGTGTAAGAGTATATCACCTCTGATGCATGGACCAATAATAGGAAGGGAATGAATTATGTGAGAGTATTTCACTTCTGCTGTCCTGGGTCAGTAATAGGAAGGGGACAGTTGTGTAAGAATATGTCACCTCCGCTGTGCTGGGCCAAAAATAGTTGTGCTTGGCCAATAATAGGAAGGGGATGAATATTTAAGAGTATGTCACCTCTGCTGTGCTGGGCCAATAATAAGAAGGGGGTGAATAGGTAAGAGTATGTCACCTCCTCTGTGCTGGGCCAATAATAGGAAGGGAATGAATATGTAAGAGTATTTCACCTCTGCTATCCTGGGCCAGTAATAGAAAGGGGATGGCTGTGTAAGAGTATGTCACCTCTACTGTGCTGGGCCAATAATAGGAAGGGGGTGAATAGGTAAGAGTATGTCACCTCCTCTCTGCTGGGCCAATAATAGGAAGGGAATGAATATGTAAGAGTATTTCACCTCTGCTGTCCTGGGCCAGTAATAGAAAGGGGATGGCTGTGTAAAAGTACGTCACCTTTGCTGTGCTGTGCCAATAATAGGAAGAATATGGCTGTGTAAGAATATGTCACCTCCACTATGCTGGGCCAATAAGAGCTGTGTGAGGCCAATAATAGGAAGAGGATGAATATGTAAGAGTATATCACCTCTGTTGTACTGGAACAATAATAGGAAGATGATGAAAATGTAAAAGTATGTCACCTCTGCTGTGCTGGGCCAATAATAGGAAAGGGGTAGATATGTAAGAGTATGGCACCTCCGGTGTGCTGGACCAATACTAGGAAGGGGATAAATATGTAACAGTATGTCACCTAGATTGTGTTTGGCCAATAAGAGGATGAATATGTAAGAGTATGTCTCTTCTGCTGTGCTGGGCCAATACGTATACAAAGGAAACAATTATGTAAAATTATGTCACATCCGCTGTGCTTGGCCGATACTTATGCAAAGGGGTCAGTTATGTAAAAGTATGTTACCACCACTGTGCTGGGCCAATACCTATATGACGGGAACAATTATGTAAAGTCTGTCACCTCTGTTATGTGGGGCCAATACTAAAATAAAGGGACAGTTATGTAAAATTGTGTCACCTCTATACTTATAAAAAGGGGGCGATTATGTAAAAGTTTGTCACCTCTGCTGTCCTGGGCCAATTCTTATAAAAAGGGGAGAGTTTTGCAATAAAAAAAAAAAATGTGTGCCCACAACTCTGTCTCCCGATGTGAGTAGTCACAACTGCAAACTGTCTCCTAAATGAGCAATATTGGTGGACAGCCCATAATCCTCGGAATATCCAGCTCCACAATCCAATATTGATTCACAGGTGACGACTCCCGACCTCTGATGTGCAGGCTCAGAGGCCGATTCATCATTTAGGCCAAAATAAATGTAGTGTAACCGTTCCAATGTGCAAATGGACAGAGGCAATTATCCACAGGAGGCGGCGGGGTCTTCACTGCGCCCCTCTGCCATGGCTGCAGGTTTTGGTCTAAAACGAGTCCATGTCATGGGAGGGGGCAGCCAGTCCCCAAATTTGTGTTATAGGTTACCCACGTAGGTCCGGACAACCAGGACTCCTCCAACAAAATGAATATTAGTTACAATCCACCGGAGCTTCTTGGAAGGAAGAAATAGCAGCCAAAATAAGGTGTTGTGCTCGAAGGAAGGACGAGCGGCCCAACTCCACGTGTCCTCTAATCCATTGTCCGAGGGAATGTCCTTAGTGACTAGAGAAGCTCGGGGAAGAAGGGCTCCCGTTTAACCCTTCCATGGAGTGTGAAAAACAAGATTGAATTCATTTAACCACAGTCAATATGATCAGTATGCTGTAGCTCGGCCTTGCTGGGACACCTACAGGGGGCACCAAGGTGATGAGGCTGGCAGCCATCACTTTGTGGGCGCCGCTGCTCTTCTCCTGGTGACTTGTCTCCATCCATCCATCTCTCCTGTAGGAAGCTGATGGTGTCTCGCAGGGAATGGTAGGCTGTGTGGAGTCTCCATGGAAAACAGAGCCAAATAAAGAAGCATCTCCCTCTTGGATCACATCACGCAGGTTCTCAGCCTGGAACACAGAAGAAAATGGGGAAAGTAAACACTTTACAACAGGCTCCAAGCCAGGCCCTGCACCCCAACTCTCCCCACACCTGGAAACACACACAGATGGACTACAGTCTTAAGGTACCGTTACACGCTTCAATGTCGTTAAGATATCACCAACGATGTCGGTCATTAGGACATCGCTTTGACATCGTTGGTGAGATGTCACACGTCTAGATATCGTGGATGGCGCACCAACGATGTAGCGAGCAGCTATCGTTCACACAACCCAGCGAACGATACTTGTTCACTGATATGAATAGGGAAAGTCGTTAACATCGTTATCGCGGTGTCACACACAACGATGCAGCAGGTTGGCTGATCGATGATCTCATCTGCGGTCCAACGACTTATCGTAGTCGTATCTCGGTGTCACACACAGCGACGTCGTTTGAACGACTCCAAACCGTTTGAGCGACATCGTTCACGATCTCGTACCGTGTAACGGGGCCATTAGCCATTAGGCCGCAATCACATGATATTAAAAAAGAACAGCAGCAACGCCGCCGCCGCCTATCAATCAGGGTTCTGTAGCTTATTCAACAGGGAGCTTTCGAAAAGCCCTTGGGAGAGCAGAGCTTTTACTCCTAATTCCCTTTTAAAGTGACAGCACGCTCAATATTTCTGCTTTCCAAGTGGCTTTTGTAGCAGCCACAGGTTCCTCTGCCGCACTTGAGACATAGCGTCTCCATTGGTGGTAAGAACATCATGCAAATCACTGTGGATCATAGGAAGAGAAATAACTTAAGTTACCCTATTATAGTGTCACGGAAGCAGCGCTCCTAGCTATAAAAAGAGCATCATTGCCAGGCAGTGGAGTCATGGATACAGATGGTAACAAGGATTCTCAGAATTGGTATCAAACAGGTTTACAGCCCCCAGCCCTCCTCCTATATATACTTACAGTTCAGGCATCTGGGGTACCATGCCCCGGCTGGCTACTTAGGACCGATTAATCCTTCTTTTTTCCTATTTTCAAGGCAGCAGGAGTTGATGGACTCAAGACAGAGACGATGATGTGTAAACCCCAGATTCCTTGCATGTCATTTTTGCAAAACTGCTCTTCCTCCACCCTCCTTGTGGCTGGCTGTGCACGTCTGTTTGTATTCCCATGTCCTCATCTGACTGTCATATTGACAAAAGGGATGATGACTGCTTAGAGATTTCTCCCCCAACAAGCATTTAATACTCGATGTGAACCTCTTGTCTCAGCTTGGACCAATCTACAGCCAGCATCCTCCGCAGCCTCCAGCAGATGCACAGCGCAATCGCTACGATCCACACAGAAGGATGGCATCCAGCGAGCAACCCCAAAGAAGCCTCCCATAAATCACACTGTTATAGGAACAAGTGCTGTGTCTCCCTGCAAGTCTCCAATTCCCAATTGTGTTTATGTATCACTGAAGGACAAACGAGTGAGCCCAGCCTGATTTATTCCCAGGGCTCCCCAGCTCCATAGCAGCCTCTAGTGGAAACCAATGGGAACTGCACCCCCCCCCCATCTACACCTACAATTCACATTCCCACTGAATAAAGAAATATTAATTATTGAAGCAAATATTCTCAATGTAAATTATGCATATCCGTCTAATAAAACCTATTGCAGAGGAAACCAGTGTCCGAAGACAGAGCACCGAGGTTAGTATAACAGAACAGCTATGTACTGTTTTTTCCAGACTAACCTTACGGTAGAGTGTCACGGTTCTTTTCAAAACCAGTTGGGCTACTAATTTGTTTATACAAAATGTTAAAAAGGCCAAAAACTCAAAGCAGATAGAAAACTATGATCTACAATACGTAAAACGGTTTGAAAATTGAAACTAAATGACTACAGCAAATTGACTCCATGGTCACTAGAGGATAGGGCACATAGAGGAAGCCAGGTCATCTACAGATGCACCACAAGGCTCAGTAGGAAAACTTTAATGCATTCTGCAAAAAATCAGTGCAAAAAATCTGCACAGGAATCACACAAAAAGCTCTCTGTTTATAATAAATATTTTTTCCAGTTTGTAGCAAGTGCTATCAAAAAAGTATCAAAAACAGGGCTATTGGTCTGTACGTTTTTTGCAAAAAATATACGTAAGCTGCCTCACCTCGTCACGGTTGCCCTAACGAGGCAGTCCCTAGTTGATGTGTGCATTTAAAACCTGAGTGTGTGAACATACTTCCACCCAGGCTCCAGCCAGGACTCCACTCTGTGGGCTTTTTACCTGTGAAACAGCTTGTGTGTGGACTACTCATAGGGGAAGGGTGGGTCACTTCCCTTTCCTGCGAACAGGAGAAATACATTCACCAAACAATAATGAGTAGTCCAACACTGATGAATGCGATTAATAACCGCATTCATCCACCACCAGAAAATCTGCAAAAAATCTGCATAGGAATCACACAAAAAGCTCTCTGTTTATAATAAATATTTTTTCCAGTTTGTAGCAAGTGCTATCAAAAAAGTATCAAAAACAGGGCTATTGGTCTGTACGTTTTTTGTGTGATTCCTGTGCAGATTTTTTGCACTGATTTTTTGCAGATTTTCTGGTGGTGGATGAATACGGTTATTAATCGCATTCATCAGTGTTGGACTACTCATTATTGTTTGGTTTAATGCATTCTGATTAGAGAAGATCGCATGACCATAATGCAACCATATTTGCCTGAACATATGGCTGCAGTTCCTCCAGCCAGACTACAGATCTAGTAACAAACAGTTGCATTCTGTAATACGAAGATATGCAACAAGAATATAGGAATATACAACTGCATTATTGATATGAAAAAAATTGAGACTAGGGATGAGCGAGTAGTGAAATATTCGGACTCGCTATACTTGTAACGAGTAGGCCCTAATACTCGAGTACACGTTACGAGTACAAGTCCAATGTAAGTCAATGGGAAATGCGAGTACTTGCACAATATCTCTATACACTGCGAAAGTGAAATAAAAGTTATTAAAAGGTGTCCTGATTATTGTGCTTTTGTATACATGTACATTATTGATGTAAATTCGATTTAAAGGGATCCTGTCACCTCCAAAACGCCTCCTAAGCTATCAAAATATGTCCCTGCAGCATCCTATCATTAATCTCACACTTCTTTTGTCTCCTAAAAGCATCCTGTGAAAGTGCAGAAAAACGTTTTAATACTCACTCATTAGGGATTATAATTAGCAGGGGCTATAATCTTTAGTCACCAAGGTGTGTTGTTTTGCAGCTCCAGGATCCACCCTGTCTGTGTGTACTGCTGTGATGTGCAGGCATTGCCCTCCCCCTCTCTGTCACTCACAGAATCCAAATCATTAGTCCTGCCTTCAGTTTCAGTTTCACAGCAGCACAGACAGAGAGAGGCTGGATCCTTGAGGCTGCAAAACATCACCCCCTGGTGACTAAAGAATATAGCCCCTGCTAATTATAATCACTAATGAGTAAGTATTAAAACGTTTTTATGCACTTTCACAGGATGCTTTTAGGAGACAAAAGGAGTGTGAGATTAGTGATGGGATGCTGCAGGGACATGTTTTGATAGCTTAGGAGGCGTTTTGGAGGTGACAGGATCCCTTTATAATAATAATAATATAATAATTTATTCATTTATATAGCGCTATTAATTCCATAGCACTTTACATACTGTTAGTCCAATGTTTTGGATTGTATGTTTATCTCATTTTCAATAAAAAGACAATTGAAAGAAAGAAAAGGTGTTAAAGATAAAATAACATACTCACCTATCCGACGGCTGTCCTGGTACCTGAAAAAGAACACATCCGCTGGCCTGCCGGGACCTTACGTCTGATGGCCAATCAGATGGCTGATAGCGATCAGGTTGTGTGTGATGTCACACATCACCTGATCGCTACGGGCCATCTGATTGGCCATCAGACGTAAGGTCCTGGCAGGCCAGCGGATGTGTTCTTTTTCGGGTACCAGGACAGCTGTCTGATAGGCATGTTATTTTATTCATTTTTAACACCTTTAACTTTTATTTCACTTTTGCAATGTATATAGATACACTGTGAAAGTGAATGTACTACAAGGAAACTCGCAGAGAGCAGTAGCCCAAATATCGTATTATTCGGCGAGTACCGGATTGTTACGAGTATACTCGCTCATCCCTAATTGAGACACTTAGCATATAAAGATGGCCAATTCTATATCCACCATGTCGAGGAGTGTCTCTTTACTGGGTACCTACATTAAGTCAATGGTTCTCTCTGGTGTAAAAAACTCCATTAGTATTGGCGAGTATAATAGAGTAATATAGAAATGGCCATTTCTATATGCTGTGTCCTCAGTTTTTCTTCATATTTCCTTAGCTAATTGCAGTTCTAAATTCCCAGATTCTTGGTTTGCATGTCTTAGCATTAAAGAGGTCAAAATGTCTTATAACATGTTGTGTTGAGTTATGACCTTTTCACATGCATGTTAAGAGTGCACGCAGTCTTGTTAGATTGCAGATCTAGTGACCACATTATATATGCCTATGATGCGTTGGTTTGGGATACGTGACCATACTGGATTCAGAGATATGAAAAATATGGTGGCATATGGTTTAGGCTGGGGCTACATGGAACACTGGTCCAGACACAGATCACACAGCAAACATCGTTATGTGAAGCTGGTGAAGCACAATAAAAGTGAATGGGTTGCTTTGTGACTCCAAGGGTTTCCAACCGTGACAAGCAAAATTGCAAAAAATCCAACCGAGTGGGACTTTTTGTTTATTTCCAACCCTAGGGGGTCACAGGGTGACCTCATTCACCTGTACTGCACTGCATTGGAGGAGCTACCCATAATGGCCACTTTACACGCAGCTACAGGTAACAGGTTTTCCACAGGTAACTTACTGGTTGCAGTGAAATCATGGAGACATAGTTCCATTTGTACACAGCACCAAGATAGAACCATGTCTCCATGATTTCACTGCAGCCAGTAAGTTACCTGTGGAAAACCTGTTACCTGTAGCTGCGTGTAAATGGGCCATAACAGTATTTGGCTGGCCAACCTAACTCTCAGCCATTGTCGCCATGTAGAACTTGCTTAAAGGGATGTTCCCACGAACAAAGTTCATTTTAATTAACAGATCTTGGAATAATATATATTTTACTTACAGCAACACCACCACACAGAGATTATTATGTGAGAAATATGATTCCTTTATTTTTTTATGGAGCACACTCACCAATACAGCTACAGGTAATAATTTATGAATCAACTCACAATACAGGATACATCCCAAAAGGATTGAAACTAATCACTGATATTATCAAATCCAGTGATACCAGAACCATAGACCACAACAGCTAAGTGCAACCACCAGACCAGGTGCAATATACAAGAACCGTCTTAGGTTTGGCAAAATACAATCAGATGAGCCCATCGCCGTATTATGTACAACCAACATCCCACTATGAACCTGAACGGCACATACACAAGGTATTAAGTTCTGTGATTGTTAGTGTAGTGCTCTGTGATGGAACCAAAGGACTAATGGATTGCTACTAAATATGTAATAACGTTTATTTATTTTAGAAATAACATCTTCGCCCAACACAAACAGTTCCGAGAGAAGGAACAATGACAACAATTACAACAACGCAACATACGAGCCTGAAGATCAATAGCTAGGAACCCTCTAGTCTATAGGTATCTATCAAATAGTGATTCGAATTGCACCTATAAGCACCCAATAGGGTATGATTACTCCTATCTGAGTACAGTTTTTAATTGAAATATTTTAAACAATTTTTAGAAACATCAACTAACCACCTGGGATACAATTACACCAACTCTGACCTCGTATAGTCTGATCCAGAGATCAACCCCAAAGATGATCAACGCACCCTTGACATAGCCTAACCGTAAAGGAGCTTATACACTTATAAGGTCTACATTTTATCTTCATAGTCTCCCACCAGCAGCCAAAAAACAAAAGCATCACCTATATCGACATCCAGAACAGTCGCAGTACACCTTCAATGTGAAAAACGAACGTGTAACAAGACAATCAGCACAACACCATCCCAGCGTGTACCCTTACCATAGGAGGCCTCTCTCCTATATAAATGAATGTTACTCGTAACATATATTTTATTATTCTTTTAAGGTTTTTATATTTTTTATGGAATAATCTATTGCTTTACTGCATAATATTCCATATATTTTATTATATTTTATATGTCATGCTTCAATAAACATCCCGCACAAGGGTTAAACAGACATCCAGTCGCTATAATTTTTCCTATGAGCTATATCTGTATAGTAAGTGCTGCCCTCCCCCCACATACACTATCTAAATTATCGCTAATACCAAAAGTTCCTGAAGTTTGCGCTGGGCCTATATCAATTTTTTACTCCAATTTAAAGGGACATGGTCTGATCATACCACATCTCCTGTCCTGAGATCATCTTATATACAGTGCGTTGTGAAGTATTTGACCCCTTGAACTTTTCAACCTTTTGCCACATTTCAGGCTTCAAACATAAAGATATAAATTCTAATATTTTTGTGAAGAATCAACAACAAGTGGGACACAATCGTGAAGTGGAACGAAATTTATTGCATATTTTAAACTTTAACAAATAAAAAAACTGAACAGTGGGGCGTGGAATATTATTCAGATGCTTTACTTTCAGTGCGGCAAACTCCCTCCAGAAGTTCAGTGAGGATCTCTGAATGATCCAATGTTGTCCTAAATGACTGGTAATGATAAATAGAATCCACCTGTGTGTAATCAAGTCTCCGTATAAATGCACCTGCTCTGTGATAGTCTCAGGGCCTCTTTACACGTCCCAAGATCGTTTCGATATTGTATACAACAGCACGGGAGCGCGCACATTTTTGGGAGTAATCCAAGATCGCATAGGAACTGTCACACAGGGAGATATCGGCAGGCAACACAACTGCGATGTCTACGCCCCCTTGTACGTGCGAACCAGGGAACGACCATTTAACATGGGAGTGAATAGGGGAAGTTGTTTTCCAAGTCGTTGTTGAGCTGTCACACAGCACAATCCTGCCAGATCGTCCATCCAATATCGGGCAGTTGGAGAGCCTGCTCATTTCTTCCCCGATATCGTTTTGGCATCGTTTTTGCATCGAATTACACATTCACACCACACAACGCATGAACAATATCGGCGCCAACGCACGAACCACGTGACTTTTTATTGTAGTTGGACGACGCTATCGGGACGTGTAAAGCGGCCATCAGGGTTTTTTTTCAATTGCAGAGAGCATCATGAAGACCAAGGAACACACCAGGCAGGTCCGAGATACTGTTGTGGTGAAGTTTAAAGCCGGATTTTAATACAAAAAGATTTCCCAAGTTTTAAACATCTCAGGGAGCGCTGTGCAAGCGATCATATTGAAATGGAAGGAGCATCAGACCACTGCAAATCTACCAAGACCCGGCCGTCCCTCTAAACTTTCATCTCAAGCAAGGAGAAAACTGATCAGAGATGCAGCCAAAAGGCCCATGATCACTCTGGATGAACTGCAGAGATCTACAGCTGAGGTGGGAGAGTCTGTCCATAGGACAACAATCAGTCGTACACTGCACAAATTTGGCCTTCATGGAAGAGTGGCAAGAAGAAGCCATTTCTCAAAGATATCAATAAAAAGTCTCATTTGAAGTTTGCCCCAAGCCACCTGGGAGACACCAAACATGAGGTATAAGGGGCTCTGGTCAGATAAAACCAAAATCAAACTTTTTGGCCACAATGCAAAATGATATGTTTGGGGTAAAAGTAACAGCTCATCACCCTCAAAACACCATCCCCACTGTCACACATGGTGGTGGCAGCATCATGGTTTGGGCCTGCTGTTCTTCAGCAGCGACAGGGAAGATGGTTAAAATTGATGGGAAGATGGACGGAGCCAAATACAGGATCATGCTGGAAGAAAACCTGTTGGAGTCTGCAAAAGACCTGAGACTGGGACGGAGATTTATCTTCCAACAAGACAATGATCCCAAACATAAAGCAAAATCTACAATGGAATGGTTAAAAAATAAACATATCCAGGAGTTAGAATGGACGAGTCACATCCAGACCTGAATCCAATGGAGAATCTGTGGAAAGAGCTGAAAACTGCTGTTCACAAACGCCTCAATCCAACCTCACTGAGCTCCAGCTGTTCTGCAAGGAAGAATGAGACAAACCTCAAGAGACTGCAGCTGTAATCACAGCACAAGGGGGCGCTACAAAGTATTACCTCAAGGGTGCAGAATGATATTGCACGCCCCACTTTTCAGTTTTTTTATTTGTTAAAAAAGTTTAAAATATGCAATAAATTTCATTCCACTTCACGATTGTGTCCCACTTGTTGTTCATTCTTCACAAAAAAATTAGAATTTATATCTTTATGTTTGAAGCCTGAAATGTGTCAAAAGGTTGAAAAGTTCAAGGGGCCAAATACTTTCGCAAGGCACTGTATGTGTCCCTGCTATGTACTGTGTAATGGATGTGTCTGACTCTGCTTACTTACCCGCCGTTTACCCTGGATACCACCGTTCTCGCTGGTCGCTGATGAGTCTGCCTGTGTGACAGCTCACCAGCGATCAGATAACGATGTCCCAGCAACCCCATCATTGGTCGGGTCGCTGGGACATAGTTATGTGTAGCCCGGACTTAAGAGTGTGCAGTGATCTTCTCTGGATACATCCTGTATGGTCAGACACATCCATTATAGAGTACATAGCAGGGACACATATATAGCATTATCACAGCACAGGAACCTTTTGTTTAAACACATCCAATTTTGGAAAATATTAGTATTAGATCTATTGATTAAAATGAACATTGTTCGTGGGAAAAAGCCCTTTAAAGGTACCGTCACACGGGGAGATATCGCCGGTGATGTTGCCGGCAACCGAGGGGCGTGGCCAGGTTGCGGCGACATCGCCGGCGAGTTGCCTCGTGTGACAGGGCAATAATCAGGCAATGAATCGCCTGAGTCACATCGCCAGGTTTCCCAACAATGTTGGGAAACCTGGCGATGTTGCTCAGGCGATTCTGCCTGATCGCCCTGTGTAACACGGCAACCCGCAATGTTACGGGCGATTCCGCCTATCTACAACATTGCGGGTTATCGCTCGCTGGGTTGCTGGGCAACTCAGCGAGCGATAGCCGCGGCAACTAGCCGGCGACATCGCCGGTAAGTTGCTCAGTGTGACATCTCACCGGCGATGTTGTCAGGGATGCGCGCTCCCGCGATCCCCGGCAACATCGCCGGCGATATGTCCCTGTGTGACGGTACCTTTAGGGAAACGTCTAATGGAAATAGGTGCTATTAACCATTGTAGTTTCAGAGTCTGTCATGAGCTTTCATTGCAGAACATCCAGAGCCTAAATCTTAGATTATACTGTGTGAACACCTCATCGATACCCAATATACCTCAATTTAAGTTCGTAGGGGTCATCCACTGTTACTGGTGTCCATTATAGTGAGGAATCAGCAGTTCTTCATGATTTCACTTTTATGACAAGGCACAACACAAATGTGAACAGGACCAGACTATGGGTGCTGCCCAACCTGTGTGATCAAGCTCTCATGCTGAGCCAGATAGTATAGGTGATAACTTACCGATGGGGGAGTCTGACAATCGACACCAGCAATTAGCAGAATAATTAATCCTTTTTTCCAACCAGGTATTTTCATCCCCATTACAGATGGAGCGGCAGATTGGATGCCCGACTGGTCCTCCATACGTTTCAACTTCAATCTAATGCAGATAAAGTGCACCATTCTGCTGATCAGTGTTCCGGCCCCACCAATCACTAACCTATCACCTATCCTATGAATTGTGGGTAACTTGTTTTCACTGGACAACTTCTTTACGGTGTTTGTGATCTATTTTCCTGTGTTTTCCCTATTTTTCTAGTTGTACAATATCAGTCTCAGATCGTTGCACAATCTTCAGTGGTTACACTGACAAGATGAGTATTCAACGCCCAGAACACTTAGAATTATATCTGAGTGTTGCAGAATTTGGCAGGCTAACCTGGAGCTTTGCTAAAATAACGAGCGGAATGAAAACACATCAGGCTTCATTTTTGGATAACCAACAATCCCTGTATTTCATATTCGTTCAGCATAAAGCCAAAAATGCCTCTGAAATTGTATTGTTGAAAGGAAATGTAAGTATATCTGATTGGTTTGTTTTTGGAGAACATACAGGCGTGCAGTAAATTTCACATGGCCAACCTCAGTGTGTGGCTGGAAACCAAGTCTGGTGATAATGGTGGATGGTGTCCGGTCTGTAAAATAAATCTGATACATTACTAAGTAGAAAGATGCTGAGACTTAGATGGAATGGGCAAAGTGTATTATGTGAACATAAATATGGTGAACTTTAGTCATTATAAGGAATCTGTTAGCCGGTTTTTGCCATATACCCTGACAGTAGTGTGGCGCCCAAGTGGTCTGGTTGCCATGAGGGGTACTGGACCCAGTGAACGGTTGTGGTGTTTCAGTCCTTGAGGGATTGGGATGGTGAACCCAGACACCTACCAAAACACCCAACACACCCTAGCACCCAGGGGACCATGGGCGGACCCGGGGGGAGGGCCCAGTTGAAGGGGACAGGGGAAGAACAGGTGCAGGGTGGAAGAAAAAGGAGAGTAAGAAAAATTAAGAGGGAGTGAGGAGTAGTGAGTAAGAGGAGAAGGATGTTGTGCAGAGGACAGAAAAGACTCCAGGGGCACAGGTAGAGTGAAAATGGCCTGTGCACTCGGATCCGGGACTGACCGTAGTCAGGCAGAGGGGTTGGTCAAGAACCAGGGACCAGCCCTGAATGTGGCACGGGAGCTGTGCACCCGAACCACTGAACCGGAGGCCTTGAGGTCTAAAGTAGCTGTGGCCGCAACCCGATGCACCGGCTGAGAAGGCAGCCGAACTAGGGTCAGGGAACAGGTACCAGTCGCCTGAGAAGACCCATGGCTACTGGATTGGGGCACTGCGTGTGGAGGTGCTGACAGGAGAGGTGAAGAAGTAGCGCTGAGAGGGAGACCAGAGAAAGAAAAGGCACTCGAAGGGGGTCTTGGGCAAACTATCCCGGTTCCTTGGGGACGGACAAGACTGGAGCTTGGCAGAGAGAAGCACCCGGTGATCAGTTGCAATTTCAGTGAGTAAACCGGGTACAGAATTCCAATACTGTGTGAGACTTTTATTTCCCCGCCTGCGAAGCCGCCGACTGCAAAAGCAGATGAAACCCAGAGGCCCAGCTTAAATGCAATCTTGCATATCCATCCCAATTGAATACATCTGCCCCAGGGGACTGCTCCACCTATGGGGAGCGATGACATCAGGCTGCAATTCCAATAACCTCGGGGGTCTGACCCGCAGCGTCGGTCCCTCTTGACCGAGAACCATAGGTGGCGTAACGAACTTTAATTCTACAAATTTTATTCCCCATCTTACAAACCCTAACCCCAGACACGAGGAGGATTGACTCCCCCGAGGTCACAGAAACTGGGTCTCGACCCCCATGACTCCCCTGCAGCGACCAGAGCTCAGTTCAGAGTGCCCCATGGCCCTAGGGTGGGTGAGTCAGTAGCATAAGGTAGGGATAGAGACCCTGATTCTTACAATGTGTCTCTTAGTTTCCAGGGTGCAGCATTTGTGATACAATCAGTTTTCTTCTGCAGAGTTCAGAAGTTGAGCTGTGCATAACCTCACCCACACTACTGATTGGGAGCTCTCTTTGTACATAGTACATTGACAAAAAATTAGTCATTGACGATTAGTGGTGGGGTTTGGTTGGACCAGGAGGAATGGAACACCGAGTCCTGTAGTGATAATCTCCTGCTAATAAAACAGGCAAACTGATCTGGATAATACCAGATGGTGCTGGTTGAGACCATACTGGTATTATATTGGAACCGGCATACTGATTTGGTATAATACCGGTTTGTTTTCATCCGGTTTAAGGGCACAAACCGTATCCGGTCAAATGAGCTTTTCGCCTGATCTAGCTGGATACACAAAAACACATGAAAGCACCCTAAATGGAGTAAGCGATGTAAAATGAGAAGTCAGCCATTATCTACCTGATAAATCTCTTTCTGCTCATGTACTCTTTGGGTCACTATTTATTTCTTTGCAGTGGTCACAATTACTGATCTCTTATGCCTGGTACTGCCAGTGATTCGCTGAGAAGTAAACAGAAAGCAAAGGCGAGATTTACAAAAGTGATTAGCGAAAAAAATAATTCCACAGTAAAGTTCAGCAGCAGCATCTAACCCACTGGTCATATTGTCATAGAGTTGGTATATTGAGAGTAAATCTCCAAGGTGAATAACCTTTACGCAGCATTCCAGCTTTTTTTTATTTCCATGCTGAAATAGTGCTTTAACTCCAAGTCCCCTGCCCTCAGTGTTATACTCACCTTCTGACAGCTTCATCTATCCCGATCGTTTCAGATGATTTGTGACCTACCGGCTGCTTCAGTGTTTCATGGAGCGCACATCCAATATCACAACTCAATACAAGTCTATGAGGGCCTCGTTCTGGCTTTGCTCTGACTCTCTTAGAGATGTATTGGAAGCTTGTGACGTAACATATGACTTCTGGGCAGTCAGAACTCACAATCACAAAGTGTCGCTATGGGACCGGAGGAGCGTTGGTGAAAGATGAAGCTGCCATAAGGGGAGTATGTGACAGGGACTTACATTTAAAGCACCATTCCAGAGTGATAAAAAAAAGCTGGAGTGGTGCTTTAAGTTTAGTAATTTTTTTGTTAAAACAGCAAAAAAAACGGTAACTTGGTTTCATCTGTTGGACCCAGAGGCCATAGGTAAAATAATTAGTTTTATATTGCATATTAAGTAAAATGGAGGCTTTACAGTCAGGAATTGTGAACATGAAATACTTTCATCAATCTTTATGTACTGTGCCAGATCATGCATTAGCAGCAAGCAGCATCTCCAAGTTAGGTGGGTGGCTGCTATATGAGTTGCGAGGAGATCATCTGTGAAGAAAATCTTTTCTTGGAGTTATCCTTTGCTTTTATTTCTTGACAGAATGGGTTTCTGCACTCTTTCCAACAATTTAACTATAAGGCACGCCATATGTCAAGCAATAAATCGGCATCAAGGACACATTTGTTTTTTTTAAAGAACACGTGTTAATTCTTCAAGTATTAATAGCAGAACAACCATCTTTTATGTAGGATGAATCATACAAAGGTCATTCCAGAAATCATGATATCATAATCCACCTATGCTCAAGCTTAAGGGCAATCTGGGCTGCCGCCCAGGGTCCAAGACTCCAGGAGGACCAATGACCTGATTTCCCTCATTATAATGTTTTGAGTGATACATACTCACCACGCTCCCGTTCTCCTGGTGCATATCTCCAGGCAGGGGATTTACTGGTAATACTTAATAGTGGTGCCATTCCAATGGAGGTATGGTCACCTCTCCTGCAACATGTGGCTGCAATGATGTCATCAATCAATGTCATTGCCGAAATACACTAATTTACGGCGCTATGGAAGCCATATCGCTGCGTGTGACGGTACCTTTAAAGATATAATGCAGGACAAAGAGGAAAATGTGGACAAATTTTTCCACAGGTTAAACCTAATGTACTGAGGTATGGGGTTCAGCCACTATAACAGATTTTATCTACAAAGGTGGGTGCAAGCTTTTGTCCAAGGCCTCCGTGAACCTATATGGAAACAGTTACATATTGTGAGTCGTACATACCATAAACTAGATCAAAACAAGCTTTTACAAGAAGCAAGAGGTATAGAGATGAATCTGTCACGCAAGCCTCTCTGACACAACGTGATGGTGACACAAGATTCTGCATAACACCCAAATGCAAATGGAAATGAGACACTTGAAGAGAAGCTGCAGCTCATCTCTAAGATGCTACAATTGTGGGAGGATGTGGCACAATGACAGTCAGTGTAACTTGGCCCCACAATGTCAAGGTTGTCATAACAGACAGCACGGTGACCCTAAAAGCCAGAAAGTGACCCATTACCCCAGACCCAGTAACTAACTAGGGGAACTCTTTCTATGTATTTCCCCTGCTACCCTCTAGATGTTTTTATAAATAGGAAATACTGAGTTGATGTTTTATTTTTATTAATAGGAATATCCCTCATGTAGTCTGAGAATGCAAAGCTTCAAATATGCAAAATATTGTCACAATAATAGTTCCACTTCAATCAGTACAGGTGACATGTATTTCTACTCTGAATGTGCAGTATTTCATTGAGCAATCTTGCTAAGTTAAAAGGAAACTTATTTTATGAGTGAGTCAGAGAAAATAAAACGGTAGCTTCAGTTTAATGATAGTGCATAGGTTTAAGGATACAGAATCAATTCTCTCTAAAGGTACTGTTACACGGCACAACGTTGGAACGATGTCGGCAACGATCTCGTGGGCGCGCGGTTGTTTCCGACATCCTTTTGACATCGTTGGTGAGCTCTCACACGTGTAGATATCGTGGACAACTCACCAACGATGTAGTGAGCAGGTATCGTTCTCACAACCCAGCGAACTATATCAGCTCATTGATGTGAATGGGCAAAGTCGTAAACTACATCATTATCGCGGTGTCACACACAACGATATACCAGTTTGGCTGATCGTTGATCGTGTGATTTGTGAACATGTTCTCAAACCTGCGATCCAACGATTTATCGTTACTTCACAGAGTCACACGCAACGACGTCCTAACGATGTCGCTTGAACGACTCCAAACCCGTGACGTTTAAGATATATCGTTAACAATCTCGTGCCGTGCAATGGGGCCTTAGGAGCCACGGGTACACCTGATCAGGGAAGTTATTGATAAATTGCATGCCGCTTTACTTACTATAAATACTGTAAGAATGACATAACATCTAGCTTCTGGCATACAATGAATGCCAGCATCTAAATATAAGTTACATGATTACATGTTGGCCACTACCATGAATAAAGAATTACTTGCCTCATATCGTCGTCGATGATGGGACCAAACCATGTCTCCCAGAAATTTGATCCATTCTCCTTTTACAGAGACAACAGAAACACAACATGTCTAACACTGGACTCTCAGACAAGACATTTTATGAATACATTGAGCAGGAATGTTAGTTACCTTACCAGACAGACATGTTGACCAGTGGACCCATGGACTTGGATGTCTCAAGGAATTAAAAAATAGGCTGTTCTAGAGTTGACTCCTGCTCTACGGTATACCTAGGCACATAGCTCAGTAGCTTCTAGATGATAGTTCTGATGAGAAGAGAGACAAGAAGATGTTATTATGCAATTCTTCATCCTCTTATTACAGAGGTTGTAAAAAAGTAAAATAATTTTCTTTTGTAGAAGTCTTAGAGAGAAAGTAATGGAGTGCAAAAATATTCTTTTACCTTTTAATGTCATAAGAAAACAAAAAAAAGTTGAAAGCTGCTGGATTACAGAAGTGTAAATAGGATGCCACGGGCTATATAAATAGATTTGGCAAGTTAGCAAATACATAATTGCAGCTCCATTCATAAGGATAGTGCTACAGTGCATATTACTGTAAAGGTGCCGTCACACCTGCCGACGCCGCTAGCGACATCGCCGAAAAAGTGACGTATCAGCGATGTCGCTAGCGACGTCGCGCTGTGTAAACGAGCGCCGCGACCGCGTTTTATCACTGGTCGCAGGTTGACAGGTTTACGGGAAGAACCGTAAACCTGTCAACCGGCGACCTGCGATAAGGCTGGATCGCGCCGTGTGACATCGCCAGAGCGATGTCGGCGGCGATCCATCCTATACCGCAGCGTTGCTGCGGATCGCTCGCTGGGCAGAGCCCAGCCCAGCGAGCGATGTCACCGCCCGCATCGTTGCGGTGTCGCCGGCAGCAGCGATGCTGTGTGACAGCTGGCCAGCGATGTCGGAACCGAGCGGGCACCCGCGCATCGCTTCCGACATCGCTGGCCAGATCGTGCTGTGTGACGGCACCATAAGACAAGTCCTGTAGTCCTGGCTGATCTCTCGTAACACTGTGGCCTCTTTAGAATTTCCTTTGAGGAAGTATGGCCCCAGCAATGATTGTTGATTGAATTGATCAGTTTTACAGATCACCAGAATAATCCTTTGATTGGTCCAATGCCATTCATTGTATACTCTACAGTGGAGTCTAAAATGACAATGGTGTCCAAAAGATGTAAATTGTGTTTGCCCCCTTTTTGTCTTACACTCAGGTAATGTCACAATTTTGCATTCTAGCCCAGATGTATTATTGTTATGGTTAATAGTCTGTGTAGAACTGAAATTACTTAAATGAGTTGAGGAAAGCAATAAAAGGAAGTGAGGGTGTTCACATAAGAAGTGTCAAAAGTTCATTGTCCTCAAAATGGAATCTGTTGGAAGATGTGATATCCCCAAATGTCTTTTCAATTTATATAAAAACGCATGAATCTGTGATGTCCCCAAATGTAGCAATGACACTTCTTATGTGAACACCCTCGCTTCCTTTTATTGCTTTCCTCAACTCATTTAAGTGTTTTCAGTTCTACACAGGCTACTAACCATAAGGGTACCTTTACATGCGGCTACATTTCTAGGGTGGCTACAAGTAACTTACTGGTTGCAGTGAAATCATGGAGAGATTATTCCATTTGTACACAGCAACAAGATAGAACCTTGTGTCCATGATTTCACTGCAGCCAGTAAGTTACCTGTAGCCACCCTAGAAATGTAGCCGCGTGTAAAGGTACCCTAACAATAATACAATTTGTTCCACTTATCTTAGACTTTTAGTTTTCCCAGCCCCTCTCTTCCTCTCTAGCCTGACTTTTACGTCACCTGTCACATTTACTACAGCATTTAAGACTGTTTTTTTTTTGGTTTTTTTGTTTCATTTGCTTATGTATAGATATATGTATCTTCAGAATCTGTGTCATCTGCCTGACGAAGGGGCCACAGTGTCCTGAAAGCTTGCTATGTCTACCATCTTTTCAGTTCGCCATTAAAAGGTATCAACCACTGAGGAGACTCAAAGTCTAATATTTTTAGATAGTGTACAAAAACTTAAGCGTGATCATCGTACTGTGAAGAGATTTGTGGCTGATTCTGAGCACAGATGTGTTTATGCAGACAAAAGGCAACATGAGGAAGGTCTCTGCCAGGCAAGTTCATCAGATTAAGAGAGCAGCTGCTAAAAAGGCCTTACAAACCAGCAAACAGATATGTGAAGCTGCTGGAGCCTCTGGAGTCCCTCGAACCTCAAGGTGTAGGATCCTTCAAAGGCTTGCTGTGGTGCATAAACCTACTATTCGGCCACCCCTAAACAGTGCTCACAAACAGAAATGGTTACAGTGGGCCCAGACATACATGAAGACTAATTTTCAAACAGTCCTGTTTACTGATGAGTGACGAGCAACCCTGGATGGTCCATATGGATGGAGTAGTGGATGGTTGGTGGATGGCCACCATGTCCCAACAAGGCTGCGACGTCAGCAAGGAGGTGGAGGAGTCATGTTTTGGGCCGGAATCATTGGGAAACAGCTGGTAGGCCCCTTTAAGGTTCCTGAAGGTGTGAAAATGACCTCTGCAAAGTATATAGAGTTTCTGACTGAGAACTTTCTTGCATGGTACAAAAAGCAAAAACGTGCCTTCAGGAGCAAAATCATCCTCATGCATGACAATGCACAATCTCATGCTGAAAAGATTGCCTCTGTGTAATTGGCTACTATGGGCATAAAAGGAGATAAACTCATGGTGTGGCCACTATCTTCCCCTGACCTCAACCCTATAGAGAACCTTAGGAGTATAATCAAGCAAATGATCTATGAGGGTGGGAGGCAGTTCACATCAAAACAGCAGCTCTGGGAGGCGATTCTGACACAATGCAAAGAAATACAAGCAGAAACTCACAAGTTCAATGGATGCAAGAATTGTGAAGGTGATATCAAAGAAGGGTTCCTATGTTAACATGTAACTTGGCCTGTTAGGATGTTTTGGAGTTAAATAGCTTTTTATTTCAGTGAATGTGACCTCCTAATGCTGCAAATTCAACAAATGAGCATTTTCAGTTCTTTCAAACATATCAAATGTTTAGAAACTCTACTGTGCCAATAATTTGGAACAGGGCATTTAGAGTTTTTTTTAATTTTGAAGATTGTATGGTTATCATTGGGAGGTTTCTTCAATAAAATTCGATGTACACTCTAACGGGTGATGACTTTTATTACACTGTCATTTGCACTGATCATTTAGGAAAATCAGAGAAAAAGAACATTTCCATAATAATTTGGAACATGGCGTAAAGTCTCCAGATGCTATCCAGAGGGAAGATTACACTGGACATGCAGTAGGATCGATTACAGTTGAACTACTCCTACACAGGTTGGTGTGGAAGACATGGAACTCTCCTGCACTCACTGGGACAGGCAAAGTGGACACTCTTATGTCAGTTGGAATTGATAAAACCATTAATATGCAAAACTGGTAAAACAATAAATGGGACATGGATGTTACCAGCCCAAGATGGCATAATGTTTAAGATAAAGTACACATTGAAGGTGACCTTCTGGATGTAGAAGGCAAGGACAAGAAGGTCTAGGTAACAGAGGAGAGTGGTGGGAAGTCAATGTGTCCAGCTTGTCCCGTTCACTGCAAATTATCAGAGCAGATTACCCATCCAGTATCAGACTGCCCTAAACAGAAGATGTGGTTGGAAAATGGGAGCTGACTACTCAACACATGTCATTAACTGTCAACGGCCTAAATTCACCACAAAATAGATACACGATATGGAAAGAAATTTAGAAATAAAATATAGAAATATCAGGATTACAGAAGACTAAACTTGCCATGGATAATTCCCCAAAATTCGAGAATAAGCAGTATCCCAATATTTTTCTATCTTGCAACAAAAAGAAATAGCTGGAGTTTCCTTTATTATTAAAGATTCTGTCAAGTTTGAGGAGGTAGAGCACATTGGTGACCCAGAGGGAAGATTCCTAATCCTGATTTGTACAATTAACAATACATTATATGCACTATTGACTATATACGCACCAAATAAGGGTCAAATTTCTTTCCTTAAAGTAATTACAATAGTAAAAGAACACCAGAAGAGTTCATTGATTATATCAGTGATTTTAATGCTATCCTGACTGCTAACTGGGACTCATCTAATAAAGCGAGAAATACCAACATCACTCTAGATCCTTGGTTTAACAAAGAGGAACTTTGACGCATTCCACTGCCAGAACTCCTCCTCTGTGGAATACACACACTATTCCAATACTCATAAGTCATTTGCAAGAATTGATTTGGTGCTATCAGATCTCTATACACTACAAAAAAATTTAAAAAGTAGCAATATTCCCTAGATCTTGATCCGATCACTCGCCAGTTGTCTTTGAGGTAGCAAACAAATTCAGACCATATAAACCATGGAGGACGAACTCCTTATTCTCTCATCCGAAATAGTGAGGAAATTCAGAGCACTATAGACTTATTTTAAAGAGAATAATACCGAAGAAATTTCCATCAACAACACACTGTGGACGGCGCATAAGGCAGTAATTAGAGAAAAGTCTGATACAGAAACTCTAGATACAAAAAGTTGAAAGGGAAGAAAACAGAGGATATTATCAATAAGATTAAGGCATTAGAATCATCTCAAGTCTCTACTCCTTCTGAGATAACCCATAAAAAGATATTATAGAAGATAAAAACATCCATCCTATGGGGAGACAAGTGCGAATCACGCCAACGCGTTTGACCGATAGTCTTACTTATGGCATGAAAAATTAAAACCTGAAAAGCACTACCATTTTCTTCTCTTTTTTTCACGCGATGTGTGGCCCGGGCTAAACTTCATACTGTTTGACTTTCCCTTGAGCACCTAATTAGTGGTTGAGCTTGATGCTATACTTGTAACTACTTGCTACATTGACTTAGAGACTTACATAGAAAGAAGTTGATAAGCATTAATTCATGTCACAGTTGATTTGGTTTGTTTTAATTCTTCTCATAAAAGCGATAATATCTGAACTGCTAATATCCAAACAATACCTAATATATGAACCATTGTATTTACATTAGATTACATATTCTGTAATATGTTCATACTGTAATAGATATTGAATAAATGTAATATGTATGACTTCACTTCAAGAAATATCAATAAGATTTAACGAAAATGGAGCTGAGCTGAGTACAGAGGGTCAAGGTAAGCCTTGTCAACTAAAGTGCCTCGAAAGGGACATGTGGCCCTACTAACACTTCAATAGGTGACATGTGTATAACGCCTCATGGATTGCACCTGTTTTCAAGTATACAGCATGTGCAATCCTGCATTTGTTTGGCACACAACACAATCACCTAGGAGAAAATGGAGAAAGATAAGAGTTTGAAGGAAAAGCAACAACCGGCCGCTTCACCTGTTCTAGGCAATTTGGGATAAACATTTACAAAGGTACAATATATATGTATATTTATAGATCAATATCCAGAAGGGGTGAAACCGGGCACTATGAGACACAGTAGCGGCTTAAACTGATAGTTAGGGTGCTTTCACATAACGATTTTCGGATTTCCGATGCTGTCCGAAAAAAATCGGACAGCATCGGACCGATTTTCGGACCCCATGTATCCCTATGGGGATCGGACCGAATCGGATGTGCACTAAATGCCATCCGATTTGGTCCGATCCGATTCTGTCCGATTTTATTATCGGTGCTAAAATCGGAGCCTGCTCCGATTTTAGCACCGAAAATAAAATCTGACAGATTCGGATCGGACCAAATCGGATGGCATTTAGTGCACATCCGATCTGACCCGATCCCTATAACATGGGGCCCTATGGAGAAGGGTCCGAGGAAACATCTATGTCTCCTCGGACCCCGTTTTACTGTACTGAGCATGCTCAGTACAGTAAAACTGCTCCTAACTAGGAGCACAAGTGTTAACAAAAAAAAATAAAGTTTATTCTCACCTCCCCCCGAGCCTCCGCCGTCTTCCGCCATCTTCTTCTAGGCTCCCGGTGGCTCCCGCAGGCTGCCGGTGTCAGCAGAGCGCTCCCTCTGCTGTTCAGGACCTGCGGTGATGTCACAGTCACGTGACCGCGGGTTCACCATGGTGAACCCGCGGTCACGTGACTGTGACATCACCGCAGGTCCTGTGTACAGCAGAGGTACACCTCTGCTGACACCGGCAGCCTGCGGGAGCCACCGGGAGCCTAGAAGAAGATGGCGGAAGACGGCGGGGGCTCGGGGGGAGGTGAGAATAAACTTTATTTTTTTTTTTTTTTTTGCAGCCCGGCGCCGATTTAATGCCGGAATCGGGTGCCTATTTGGCACCCGATTCCAGGCATCAGAAGGGAGCCGATGCTGTCCGAATTATATCGGACAGCATCGGCTCCCTTCAAATCGTAATGTGAAGGTAGCCTAACCTGCTGTTATCACCTGAAAGGTTTCCTGGTAACAGTGTTGCTCGCCACAGGGTTAAGGCTGAATTCCCAATCTTGTAAATGAAGACAGTGAACTGGACCCGTTGAAGCGGTAAACAACGCAAAACGGCGAGCTGTCGTCCGTCAACTCTCCACTCCTTCTCCCCACACCAATCACCCTGCACTGATGCCTGATGTACACCAGGGTTTATGAATAAAGGATCACAGATGAAATGGTGAGTGCCGCCTTTTTTATTTCTTCATTTGCAAGAAATGTATATTTGTATAATGTCCGGGTAAAGTGTGAATCTACCATCATAGCAAAAGAATTTAAAAAGTGTAGAATTCAGTTTTATTATTAATATTATCTGTGTATACAATGATATCTATAAAATCTCTCACATAAGTTATAAAATATTCCAAGAGGTGAAAAACAGGGAAACATACGATATAGAAATATGACACATATAAGATACAAACAAAATGGTACAAATACATTTTTATGAGATCTTGTTTGGAAAATGCCTCAGACCACAGCAGGAGTCCATGCAAGGATGCTAAATATTTAAATTATATATATATATTTATATTCTTCAGATTTTTTCTTTACCCCAGGTACACAAGGCCTATGAGGAACCCACCAGATCCATCCAATAGATTGCATTCTTATTAACAGATTCCACAGACGAATCCCTCACCTGCAGCAGTTAAAGTGAGAAGGTAATTTCACATGGATCCATGCATCCCGCTGGAAGAATTACAGAGACGGGTGCCAGTCTCCCTATTCATAATGTGTATCTTTTGTATGCTGCTGGAAGCAACAGGACAGAGAGAGCAGAGAGAATACATCATTAAACAAAATGGGAGAATGACTTTTTGGTTTAAGGCTACTTTCACATTACGGATTTTAGGGAGCCGATGCTGTCCGATATAAATCGGACAGCATCGGCTCCCTTCTGATGCCTGGAATCGGGTGCCAAATAGGCACCCGATTCCGGCATAAAATCGGCGCCTCCAGGCTGAAAAAAAAAAAAAACTTATGCTCACCTCCCCCCGAGCCCCCGCCGTCTCCAGCCGTCTTCCTGAAGGTTTCTGGTGGCTCCCGCGGGCTGCAGAGGTCTTCTGCATGTGTTCAGGACCTGCGGTGATGTCACAGTCACGTGACCGCGGGTTCCACCATGGTAACCCGCGGGTCACATGACTGTGACATCATCGCAGGTCCTTTACACATGAAGAAGAAGACCTCTGCAGCATGCGGGAGCCACCGGATGCCTTTAGGAAGACGGCTGGAGACGGCGGGGGCTCGGGGGGAGGTGAGCATAAGTTTTTTTTGTTTTTTTTTAACCCTTGTGCACCCAGGAGCAGTTTTACTGTACTGAGCATGCTCAGTACAGTAAAATGGGGTCCGAGGAGACATCAGATGTTTCCTCGGACCCTTCTCCATAGGGCCCCATGGTATAGGGATCGGGTCAGATCGGATGTGCACTAAGTGCCATCCGATTTGGTCCGATCCGATTCTGTCAGATTTTATTATCGGTGCAAAAATCGGTGCAGGCTCCGATTTTTGCACCGATAATAAAATCGGACCAAATCGGATGGCATTTAGTGCACATCCGATTCGGTCCGATGCCCATAGGGCTGCATGGGGCCAAATTCAGATCCGATGCTGTCCGATTTTGATCGGACAGCATCGGATCTGAAAAATACGTAATGTGAAACCAGCCTAACACATCACTCCTTCAGGTGTCATCAGTTTTACTACTGACAAGTAGTACCATGCCCTCATAACCCACAATATGTAACCACACACAGAGCCACACAATTCATCTGCATTACCAAAGTAGAAACAGATCCTGGGTCAAACTGTGAGAGTTGCTCCCTGGCTGTTTGGAACACAGAGATGCATAAGTGGGCATACAAACCAGAACAGGCCCTTACACAGAACGACAAATGGAGAAAGCCTGATGACTAGAATAACCATGGTGAAGGCAGGTTTGTATTGTGTAGGTGTGGGAGATGCATGTATGCATGCCAATGTACTTCACCATAAGGAATCCCTCACCCAATGATCATGGAGTATATGTATTGGGTACCCAAGGGAAAATGAAATAGGAAAATTTAGATTAGCTAATGTGGCAACTCCACCCCCTGAACCTGAACTGATAAATAAACCCATAGCAGGAGCGAAGTACCTGGCTGACTTAAAGTGTAAATGTCATTTCATTGAAAAAAAAAAAAAAACAATAGCACACTGGTTGCTAATAATGTGTCACATAGTTGCTAACACAATGATTTTTTTAATAACATGACTAATTTTCATACATTTTCCTGAGGTGTTATAAAAGCTGCATTTTCTGTCTGTGTTGGGAGTGGCTAGAGTCTGGCAGCTCTGTTGTGAGATCAGGCTGGTAGTGAGTTGTGTGGGGAGCCAGCAGACAAGGGGTTAACAGATTGCTGTGTGGAGATAGATGACATTACAGAGAGCTTGTATAGAGGAGTTTACATCCAGCTCTGTTCTGTAATCTGATACATTGTCTCCTCTTGAGCTGCCGTCAGCAGTGTAGGCCATGCCCTGTTATGATCCGGTGACCTTGCAGCCGCATGAATCTCTTTCACAGGAGTAAGTGGTACCTATACTGACCGCAGTTCTGACCTAACACCGCAACTAGAAGTAGCCGTGGGATGTGACTAACCATACCTTAGACACCTCAAAACGGCCGGAGAACTAGCTACCCCTAAAGATAGAAACAGGAATTCTATCTTGCCTCAGAGCAGAACCCCCAAAGGATAGAAAGCCCCCTACAAATATTGACTGAGCAAGAGAGGAAAAGACACACTCAGGCAGAAAACAGAATTTAGCAAATGAGGCCGCTCTAGCTAGATAGGTAAAGACAGGACAGAATACTATTGCAGTCAGTATAAAAATCCTTCAAAAATATCCACAGCAGATAATACAAAAATACCCCGGAGTCTACTCAAGACTCGGCGCCCTCTATATCTGCGGAACTCCTGTGAATCCAACTAGGCTAGATATATGCTGACACAATCGAAAGCTGAACAAGCTAACAACAAATGAATAACAAATCCTAGGAAGAAAACGTCCTAACAGAGAGCAGGTTAAGACAGACCAAATATCCACAAAAACCACAACTCTGAGCAGAAATAAACAATTCCAAAACAAGCACACAGCATGTGTACCACAAGAAAACAAAACCACTTAGCTTGGAAGTTTGCAGCAAGGCAAGAAGAGACCAGGCAGAGGTGAAACACCTCCAGAAACAATTGACAACTGGCAAAGACTGAGGGAATCCTGCAAACCTAAATACCGCAGTCTGAATTCCAATTATCCAATTCACCAGACCAAGACTGCAGAACAAGATCAACTGCATTACCAGCCACAACCACAGGAGGGAGCCCACAAGCAGAATTCACAACAATGCCCCCTTTCCATTATCTCCTCACATGTCTGTATTCACTGTGAAGACGTCCCTGGCACAGAAACAGCTTCACTCACAGTGCACTGAGGACACCTTGTGGAAGGATTATGAATGGTAACCAGACAGAATTTTCTAATGAACCATATTGTAAAGTTTATTAAAACCATTTGCTCTACATTATTATTAAATAAAAATTTAAATGGCAGTTACGTTTTAACATATGAAGACAAGTTAGCTATAGAAACTTTGTTCTGTGAGTCTAATCTTTGGCTTGAATGCATAAGTATACTGCCACTAATCAGAATAGATCTTCATGTGTAGTATGTGTGCAGCAAGACTTCATTTGGGGACAGTACCATTCCCTGTATACCCTAGGAAAGATCCACATGATTATATGTGTATACTGTGAAACGTAGCAGTGAAAGAAAGGAAACTGTGAAGCTCTTTTCCCCTTAGTCTAGGCATTTATTTTCCCCTTAGGCTAGGGTCTTACTTATGTCATGCATTTGCTAAATGCATGCGCTATTTTCGTGTGCAAATCTTGAAAATCGCATGCGTTAACGCACCCATAGACTCCGATGCAAAAAACGCATTGCAGAAGTGCAGTGCATTTGATGCTATGCATTTTTGCAAGTGCACCAAAAAAGCGGTATGCATGATCGGCCCGGCTCCGCGCATGCGCCAATGCGCTTATTAAAGACGGGCCGATCACGTGATCAGGCCCATAATTCACTTGGGGAGATCACGTGAGAGGCCCATAATGAACCGCGCCGCAAGTGATGTAGCGGCCGTGCTTGATAGTACTACAGAGGGCGGGAGATTACAAATTAAAGAGGCGGCTTGGAAGAAAGAATAATGCCGCCCAGCAGGGTATGCGCTGCACCATCGAGGAGGGCACAATGGAGCCTGGGGCCACCTTTCCAGTCCCCAAACCTCAGGGACTCCTGTAAGTTATAATTATTTTTCTGCAGCTTTATAGGGCGGATTTAGCTCAGAGAGGGATAGATAGGGAGCAGCTAGGAAGGTGCAGGGACAGGTAGTGATAGTGTAGGGGCTTAGATCCAGATGACAGGTTCCCATTAAAGGAAAGCATGTGTGAAAAACATCATGAGGGAAATCCAAGAGAGATGTCTGCACTTCTAAGTTTATGCACTTCTAAAATCTGCCTGACTGTTGAATTGGACTGCTCAGTTAGTCTTTAGCGAGTGCCCAGGGGCTTCCTAAATGTGTTCACACATCCATGACAAGAAAATGGCTGACTCATGCCATCTGTAAATGTAATGCATACAGCATTGTGGATGTATAGCGCACACATTTCCTATTCAGGTAGGGTCAGATTTCAAATTTGCTGTACAATAATCAACAATTTATTCTTCCAAAATCATTTAATATTACAGCTTCCAGCGCAGAATAAACCTGAATAACTTACCTGGACCGAGCTGACTACAATAAGCTACTGACAGTCATGGTTATGCCTTTCCGTTTCTGACCTTTCTGCTGGATGTTGTTGCTCAGTGCAGCTTCATTTATTATTTGTATGTTTTTGGGTTTCTCTCTAGCATTAAAAAACATTGGCTTGAGTTCACGTTTCTGCAATGTATACTTCTAATCTTTGATTGCATTTTTCTTAAATTACTATTGTTTCACAAAAAAGTTTGACAAGCTGAGGCCAAATACTAGAACGAAGGGGTAAAAGTGCTGAGCGCATCTCTGGTCATCATAATTACTTTTTTTCTAGGATTGGTAGGTGTGGCGCCCTGTGCCAGGTAGCCACAGGACCAACTAGTACTCCAAGGGATTTCCACATCTGGTACCCACATACCATACATACATATATCCAGGCCTGTAGGGAGAGCACCACTGGTTGCTGTTAAGCCAGATCCCCTATAAATACAGGTGCTGGGGGTGGAGTTAACCAGAGTGTGTAGTCGCTAGGAGAACTGGGAAGATCAGCTCAGAGCCTAGTGAGCAAAACTGGTTACCGGAGCTGTGCTAGGCCCGAAACCAGAGCACACCAGAGCCAGTGTGAGGGTCCAGAGAGTGAGGACTGAAGGCAGAGACGAGGAACAATACAGCGGGGTAAGAGGAGCTATACCGGCTCACCCTCAAGAGAACACCAGACACTGGAGTCAGAGTCTGCAAAGTAGAGATTAGCCCAGCAGAGAATTCCAGTACACCGCAGAGGCTTAGCTTCCCGGACACCAGCAGCACTAACCATTTGAGAGCCAGGAGCCGCAGAAGAGGTAGCGGTGGCCAAGTGAGAGCCCTCAGTGCAGCAACACAGGTGTGAGAGACAAGAGAGGTCAGGCCTGGTTCCACACACGCCAGACTTCAGGACAAAAGGAGCAGGACAAGGAGACCTATAGCCCGCTCGGTGTGAAAATCGCGGAGTGCATCCTTCAACCCTGTAAGTGTACCAGTAAAGGTACAGAAAAAGACTTTCTTGTGTGTGTGTCCATCCTTCCGGCCTGTCCCACACAGCAAAGACTGCGCTACCCTATTCCACCATTCTTCACTTACAGCCCCGGGGAGCCCGCTCCACCTGTAGGGAGCCATAACACCTTGCTGCCGCCCATCACCCCGGAGGCCCCAGCAGCGCCAATGCCATCACCAGATCTACAGGTGGAGTCACGACTAGTGTTGAGTCACCACCCTAGTGTTCTAGTTCGATTAAATTCGTCGAATGAGAGGTGTGTTCGTCGAATGTTTGTCGAATGTTCATCAAACACCCTTGAACACACTAAAACACTAGTGTGGTGGTCAATTTCAGTTCCGCAATGTATATACATACATTGCGGAACTGAAATGAAGTAAAATCAAGGGTTAAAAATAAAAAAAATCGATACTCACCTCTCTATTCCATCCAGCGACGCCTCCAGCACTGCCTACCTGTCGGAGATGTGATCCCGGCAGCGTTTCCCGGTGAAATGACGAGTTTTCGCGATAACTCGTCATGTGACCGGAAACCGCTGCCGAGATTAAGATGTCACCGCAGGTCCTACAGGTCCTCACTAGTAGTGGATAGTAGTGAGGACCTGCGGTCACATGATGAGTTATCGCGATAACTCGTCATGTGACCGGAAACCGCTGCCAGGATTATGACATCACCGCAGGTCCTACCTATCCTCACTACTATTCACTACTAGTGAGGGCCTGTAGGAACTGCGGTGACGTCATAATCTCGGCAGCGGTTTGCAGTCACATGACGAGTTTTCGCGAGAACTCGTCATTTCACCGGGAAACGCTGCCGGGATCACACCTCCGACAGGTAGACAGTGCTGGAAGCGTCGCTAGTTGGATTAGAGAGGTGAGTATCGATTTTTTAAAAAATATTTTTAACCCTTGATTTTACTTCATTTCAGTTCCGTAATGTATATACATAAAATCGAACTGAAATCGAACATGACCTCGAACTGCCGAATTTTAAGCAAATTGTTCTAATTCGACGAACGACTCGAACATCGCCAAAAACAGCTCAAATTTGAGATTGGCGAACAATTCGATTCAAACACCGCTCATCTCTAGTCACAACATTCATCTATAAACTCATCCCTGTAAATTATCACCCTTTTAATTGTCACCCCAAGGGCACGGACTCGGGCACTGACCACCCGTGACAGCACTGCACCCAAACGCCCGAGATCTGAGTACCCCAGACCCTTGTGGGCCAGACATAGGATTATGCATGTATAGGATGCAGAGTACGTTCTGCTTGTGTACTGCCTCAGTGAAGAAATGCTCAGTGTGTGGTGCAACAGAAGGGGAAGACCAAAAAGGAGGTAAAAGGGAGACTCTGGCAAAAGGGAAAGGGAAGAGGGGTCATCCTTAGACGATTCTTTCCCCACTTGCAAGATTGTGTGCCTAGGCCTTGGCTTGCCCTGACTAATGCATAGGGCAGGAAGATGCTAGTCTTACTACTACGATAAGGCTGGCTTCACACTATGTTTTTTACTATCTTGTTCTGTTCGTTTTTGAAACGAACAGAGCAGGATCATTTTTGGCCCCCATGTATCCCTATGGCACCGGATTGGCCCTATTTGGCCATCTGGTTTTGTGAATCCGGTGCAGGATTCGTTTTTGTCCTGTTTTTCACCGGTTCCAAAAACGAGGCCTGCAGCATTTTTGGGCTCCGGTGACAAAACAGGACAGAAACGAATCCTGTCCTGTCCGGCACACACAACATGGAGGCTTATGGCACCGGATCCAGGAAACAACAGAATCGTTTCCCAGATCCGGTGCTACGGTACAGAGCATGCGCAGAACAGGTGCGCTGCTCTGTACCCATGGTAAATCTGTCTAATATCACTTTAGCAGTGTATCTATATACACTGCTAAAGTGATATTAAATAAAGGGATGATTAAAAATAAAAAATCAAATACTCACCTTCCGGCGATAACGAGTGTCCCACACTGAATCTCCCGGCCATTCAAGGACCTGGCATGATGTCACTGGGAGGGCGGGGCTCCCAATCACATGACCACATCAGTGCGGGTTTTAATTGGTGCTGATGCGGTCATGTGACCAGTTTGCCCCGCCCCTCGCAGTGACATCATGCAAGGTCCTCAAATGCCGGGAGATTCAAGGTACCTTTACACGCCGCGACGGCAGGCTGGATACATCCCGCTACTTCACGTGCACGAGCACGCTCAAACGGTTACAAACGGTCAACGCACCCTCTTTACACGCCGCCACAAGGTGCGCTACGCCACGCTACATCTATAGCTAGCTACATCGCCGGGTGTCTCAAGGAGCCAGCTGTAGCTCATTTACACACCGCTATAACCAGCTACTATGGGCGTACCTGGTGCAGCAGGGCCAGCACATAGGCGTGCTACAATTGTGGATTACGAGCCGTCCGTACGCTGATAGGACGAAGCAATAACATCCTGATTGGGCAGGCAACGCAGGAGGCTGAGTAATACAGCACGCTCGAGCAATTGTATAGTGTGACTCGTCAGCTCCTTAAATATGCCGCCCTGTGCGGCGACAACCAATCGCAACGCACCATCTTCCACCAATGATCGCACATGGGGCGCGGTAATACGGAGCCAGGGTCACGCCTTAGCTACATCGTAGGCTGTCCAGAGTTCCCTTCCGTTGCTTCTTTACACGCCGATACAGCTCGCTACCATCGGCGATGTAGCCATCAGTTTTCGAGCAGAGCTAGGAAACAGATGTATCTGTTGCCGGCTGTATCGTCGCGTCTTCAGACGCCGCTACGACGGGCTACATTGGCGCTACAAGCTACATTTGTAGCCTGTAGCGGGATGTATCCAGCCTGCCGTCGCGGCGTGTAAAGGTACCTTTAGTGTTGTACACTCAGAAGTCGCCGGAAGTTGAGTATTTATGATTTTTTATTTTTAATCATCCTTTATTTAATATCATTTTAGCAGTGTATATAGATATACAGTGCCAAAATGATATTAGACAGCGCTGACAGCACTTGTCACACAGTGCTGACAGTGGGCTCCGCTCCCCGCTGCTCTTCCTGTGTCCGGATACCGGACCGGACACTGAAAAAGCATCTGAAGGTGCCGATCCGGTGCTGTCCGTTCCTGTTTGTTTGGATCCTGCAAAAAACAGGATCCAAACGAACAGGACAAAAACGTAGTGTGAAGCCAGCCTAAGGCAACAGAGGGAGAGAGACAAACAAGTGGGAATAACAGAAACAAAAGAATGACACATCTTCTCCCGAAAGGGATCTCACAGCTTCAACTGAAAGGGACTCCACAGATACAAATGGAACAGCTAAAGAGGTAAGTATAGAAGATCTATAACTGGCATAGGATATACTTTACTTGTTATGTTTCATATTAGTTTATCAAATTGGAATTCCTTTCCATTTACAATAAAAGTAAAGTAAAAGTAAAGTGCATGTCCCTTTAAAATAAAGCCATTGAAAACAGGCAGCCATTAGTGCTCTTCTAACTTGTAACCAATTTTTTTCTAGAAACCTGAATAGCAAAAACTGTGTAGCCACACTGTTAAATAGGACCAGGCAGTATATTGTTATATAACTGTTAAGATTTGTCATTCTGTATTCTGAGAACGCAGGGTGACCGCTATCATGGCAGTCGTACAGATTCTCACATACTCTTCTCCGACACCTGAATGATAATTATATGTAGATTAGATGGTGGCCCTACTCTAACGCTTCGGGTAATCTAGAATTTAGAAATAGCCCAATGCTATTGCATCGGGAGGGCAGTCTCTGTGGCTGCGTCCCCTTGTGCGCTCTCTCCTCTCTGTGCTGTCTCTTCTGCTGTGCGCTCTGTCTTACTTGTGCCTTTCTCTCCACTCTGTGTGCTCTCAGCTCCTATGTACTCTGTCTCTCGCTGTGTGTGCAGTCTCTCCCTATGACTCTGCTTCCCTCTGTGCCTCTGTCTCCCCTGTGCCTTCTCCCTCCCCTGTGCCCCTGCCTCCTCTGTGACTTCTGCCTCCTGTGTGCCTGACTCCCATCACCGAGCCACCATACAATGCTCACCACTGAGCCACCATACAGTGCTAACCACTGAGCCAGCATACAGTGCTAACCACTGAGCCAGCATACAATGCTAACCACTGAGCCACCATATAGTGCTCACCACTGAGCCACCATACAGTACTCACCACTGAGCTACCATACTGTGCTAACCACTGAGCCACCATACAGTGCTAACCACTGAGTCACCATACAGTGCTAACCACTGAGCCATCATATAGTGCTAACCACTGAGCCACCATACAGTACTCACCACTGAGCCACCATACAGTGCTAACCACTGAGTCACCATACAGTGCTAACCACTGAGCCATCATATAGTGCTAACCACTGAGCCACCATATAGTGCTCACCACTGAGCCACCATACAGTACTCACCACTGAGCCACCATACTGTGCTAACCACTGAGCCACCATACAGTGCTAACCACTCAGCCAGTGGCGGCGACCAATCAGCGGCGAGGGATTCATATACCCCGCCAAGCCGCGGGCCGCTTCACTGATTGGTCACCAGACTCAGCGGTGACTAATCAACGCAGTGGCCATATCGGAATACCCATAACTTGGGTGTTCCAATATGGCGGTCGGGGTTCTACCGCTGCGAGCAGCCGGGAGAGGTCATCTCCCGGCTGCTCGCAGCGGTAGTATCCCGACCCCATATGTAACACCCAATTTATGAGTATTCCGATATGGCCATCACTCGCTTCGCTGATTGGTCGCCACACTCAGCGGCAACCAATCAGCGCTCTTGGCGGGTGTTTTGAAAACACGCTTCGCTGATTTGTAGAGATGACCCGCGGCTACCATTGGGAGATCAGTGGCTAGAGCAGCTGATCTCCCGACGGTAGCGGCGGTGTGCGTAGTTCAAATCCCGTGCCAATTCACAGCCAGACTGCGCCTGTCGCTGATTGGTGCCACTGAGCGCAGTGACCAATCAGAGACGTGGGATTTCCGTTACAGAGAGACAGACAGACACGATAAGGCGATTATATAGTAGGATCGGCAATGATATAGTGACTGGAAATATGTAGATATATGGATAGGTAATGCTATCAGCCAGGTTCCTGAAGAAGCTTTGTGGCATCTGCCATATCGATGACACCTAGTTTTCTCAGATGACTGAATGTAATGAAGATGCAACAGAAGAGATTGAGTTCAAAGCATGTAGTTCTTAATTTCTGACTGTTATGTTCCTAATTATAGAATCACAGACAACAAACAATATTAACTAATCTTGTGGTCAAAGTAGCGACAGTGACTATTACATATGTGTGATTGTAATTATCTGTGACAAATGTAAGATTTTTGCTCAGAAATGTCTATAGCTGGAGGTTACACATACGTCTTCGATCAAAGACTACATCAAATGCCGGCAGATCAATTTATACCAGCCCGGGAGAGAAAAGGGGGGTATGTCTACTGGCGTTTTAATCAGCTTGAACCTCTGGGGGGGATCACTTAGGCTTCTTAAAACTAAAGAAGATAATTATTTTTTTTTGGGTGGAAAAAGAGTATATAGTAGAGCAACATGAAAAAATAATAATTTCTTCTCCCACTTACCTTCCCCCCTCAAATCAGGTTATATATAGCACAAACCCAAAAATTGCCCCGCTAGAGGAATTATTGTTAGTAAGACTAAGGCCTATTTCACATCTAAGGTTGGTGTGCGTTTTGCTTAATTTGCGTTTTTGCATGCGTTTCCATTCAAGTCAATGGGGGCAAAAAACGCTAGCGTTTTAAAGTGTTTTTAGCGGTAAAAACTCCTAAAAATGCAAATTAAGCAAAAGGCACACCAACCTTAGATGTGAAAACACCCTTATTCATTGACAGTGGAAAACCAATAAACCAAAACCAGCACAGCTGGATCCAGGGCAAGAGACAACCCATAGCTGTAATACTGAGCGAAGACCAGATAGACACAGCATGGGTGCCGCAGAACGAGCTCGTCTCTTGTATTTACGGCAAATACAGGGACAATCTGCACAATGCATTACCGGATCTGCAATGATAGATGAAATAATGTACACTGGAAGGATTGCAGAGTGATTGGGCCTGATTTTTTTTTTCTGTGAATCTCTGCTGTGAAGTCTTACTGGAAAGGATTACCGAGTGTTAGTGAATTTAGCAGTGTCCCAATTATTTCTTGACGGCAATTGCTTCCCTCCACAGAGCAGTGCCAGTAGCTGCAGATTTTTCTTGGGTAAGTAATGGGAATGCCCGCAGCTATGTGACTACCTAAATAAAGGTCAATGATTTTTGGCAGATATTGCAATCAGATCTGCAGCTTTCGCTTCCTACAATATTTTCCTATTATAAACAGTGTTTATCCGGCATCACATGACAGCTGTAACCGAGATGTAGACAATTACAGCACACTGGATAAGCCTCCGGGAGGGCTGGACTCCGGGCCATAAGACATTGGTTCTGTAAATGAATTGGATTGGGTCTCAGTGTGTGTTATGGGCTTGTAGGAAGAGGTGGGTCTTCATAACACAAAAACCTTATTTCCACTCATGGTTAACCACATGGAAACCACAGTAGTTTGACAATAAATGGCTTCACCCATCCACTAACCATGAGTGGAAATACGTTTATATGCTGTCATTCATTTTCTCTGAAAAAATGGCCTAGAAATCAAAAACTCTACCGGGGTATGTACATTTTTGAGCACAACTGTATATAATCTTGTCGCTGATTTCTGCCAACCATTGATGGGTCGCGGTTATACAGAGTTCAGCATTCATAGAACTGGCATTTGGATTTTATCAAAACTACAGAAAGCAAACCAGTAAGGGTACCTTTACACGCCGCTACAACAGGATGGATACAACCCGCTACAGGCTAGGATTGTAGCTTGCGTCGTCAATATAGCCCGTAGTAGCGGCGTGTGAAGACGGTAGGAGGCAGCCGGCAACAGATACATCTGTTTCCGAGCACTGCTCTGAAACAGGTGGCTACAAAGCCGATTGTAGCGAGCTGTATCGGCGTGTAAAGAAGCTACAGAAGGGATGTCTATACACCAGGCGATGTACCTGGTATGTAGCTGGGGCGTGACACAGGCTCCGGGATACCGCGCCCCTTCAGCGATCATTGGAGGAAGCTCCTGCATGACGATTGGTAGTCACTGCATAGGGAGGCATATTTAAGGAGCTGACCAGTCACACTACACAATTGCTCGAGCGTCATGTATTAAACAGCCTCCTGCGATGCCTGCCCAATCATCATGTTATTGCTTTGTCCTATCAGCGCACGGACGTCTCGTACTCCACAATTGTGACACGCCTATGTGTTGTCCCTGCTGCACCAGGTCCGCCCATATTAGCTGGTTGTAGCGGTGTGTAAATGAGGTAAGGTAAGCTACAGATGGCTACTTGAGACACCCGGCGATGTATCTAGCTGTAGATGTAACGTAGCGTAGCGCACCTTGTGGCGGCGTGTAAAGGTGGTGCGTTTCCCGTTTGTAACCGTATGGCCGTGCTCGTGCACGTGAAGTAGCGGGTTGTATCCATCCTGTTGTAGTGGCGTGTAAAGGTACCCTAAGTGCTGTATCACTGGAATAAAGGTCTCTGGCCCTATATCATTCTGCTTTCAAATGGATTAGTAAAAGCATGGTGAGAAATTTCCTTTAGGTTAAGCATTTAGCTATGCCTCACAGTATAAGAATCAACCTATTGCTCGGAGTGGGACTCAGATGTCTTCATAATAGTAGCCATATTCATTCTATAGGAAGATGAAGAAGTGGAGACACTGAATTTGTAACAGCTGAACTCATTCGCTAAATAACGGCTCATATGAACATACTGGAAATCATCCAACAAATAAGAAAACTATCTATTGGTGATTGCAATTTTCATGTAAAATCGCGGCTCTTGGCGTTTCATGTAAACAGCACATGTTGCCCTCTTATAGAATCAAAGTATAAAGTGGTGACAAAGAGCGTTCTGATGTTGGTATCATTGGGCACTAACAATGAGTAGACTAATACCCTGCGAGTAGACTTTGACTCAAATTTTCTGAAATTTGCAGGATCCCGTCAATTAAAACCCCTGGCAAAAATTCCGGAATCCCCAGGCTCGGAGGATTTTTATTCAGTTATTTAATTTTGTAGAAAATAAGCAGATCACAGACATGGCACAAAACTAAAGTCATTTCAAATGGCAACTTTATGGCTTTAAGAAACACTAAAAGAAATCTTGAAAAAAAATGTGCTAGCCAGTAACGGTTATTTTTATAGACCAAGCTGGGAGAAAAATTATGGAATCGCGCAATTCTGAGGAAAAAATTATGGAATCACGAAAAATAAACAAACAAAACAACACTCCAATACATCACTAGTATTTTGTTGCACCACCTCTGGCTTTTATAACAGCTTGCAGTCTCTGAGGCATGGGCTTAATCAGTGACAAACAGTACTCATCATCAATCTGGCTCCAACTTTCTCTGATTGCGGTTGCCAGATCAGCTTTGCAGGTTGGAGCCTTGTCATGGACCATTTTCTTCAACTTCCACCAAAGATTTTCAATTGGATTGAGATCCAGACTATTTGCAGGCCATGACATTGACCTTATGTGTCTTCTTTCAAGGAATGTTTTCAGTTTTTGCTCTATGGCAGGATGCATTATCATCTTGATAAATGATTTCATCATCCACAAACATCCTTTTAATTGATGGGATAAGAAAAGTGTCCAAAATATCAATGTAAACTTGGGCATTTATTGAAAATGTAATGAAAGGCATCTCCCTAGTGCCTTTACCTGACATGCAGCCCCATATCATCAATGACTGTGGACATTTGCATGTTCTTTTCAGGCAGTGATCTTTATATATATGTGATATATATATCTTGTCTGTGTAAAAATTCAAGTAAAGAAGGCATCTTTTTCCTAAAATGGATCATATTTGGACTTTTTTACAATTTAAGAAGTCTAAAAAGTCTGATACTGCAGTGCTTTGTTAAATTGGTTGTAGGTTACCAATACTTATTATTAATTTTGGCTTAGTCAGACAGGTTTAGATCACATTAATGCAGCAGTGGTTGCATTAAAGAGCTCAAAAAGGATTCAATACAGTCCTAGAAAGAAGGAATCGATCTTTCTTTGATCACCCTTTGTCAAGGTCCATATTTCGCACCCATACAATGTGATTGGGAATACAATGGCTGTGACCAGTCATCGTTTGGTGGTGATTGAGATGTCCTTGTGCTTCCACAGTTGCTTGATGTTTAACATTGACGCATGACCCATAGCACGCTGCCGCTTGATTTCAGCTGTAGAGCCACCGTTACAATCAATGAGGGACCCCATTAAGATGAAATTGTCATCTTTGTTGATCTTCACATTTATCTTCTCGTAAGTGGTAGTGACTATCATGGTCTTCTTCACATTCAGATGCAAACCAAACTTCTTACTTTCTTCACTGAGCTTTAAGGTCAGCTTCATTTAAACTATGCTGCTGGACGAGACTCCTACAAATCCTGTGGACAGCCAAGATCACAAAGAAGGCATTTGTGGAACATGTCAATCCACAGACACCCCTGGTAGGAAAAGTTGTAAAACAGAAATTGTCTTACTTCATCCACGTGATCAGAGCAAATTCCTTTGAGTACAATATATACTCGAGTATAAGCCGAGTTTTTCAGCACAATTTTTGTGCTGAAAAGTGTCCCCTCGGCTTATACTCGAGTCAGTGTCAGTGACAGTGTGGTGGGGGCAGAGACCGGGGGCTAGAGGAGGCGGGGGGAAGCTGCAGAATGAGTGGGCGGTCACGTGACCCCACTCATTAGTATAATGAATATGCACTGCATCCCCCCTTCCATCAGCAGCGGGGGGAGCATTACTGTCCCCTCATCACAGTATATGCCCCCCATCACTGATACTTGACCCCACTGCTGGCGATACAATAAAATAACAAAGATTTAACTCACCCTCTGACGGTTTCTCTGCGGGCTCCGTGACGTCCTCCGCTCTTCCTGGTTGCTGGTAAATCATGTGATCGGCGCATCAGTGATGTCATCGCTGCTGCGCCTGTCACATGATTAGAAGCCGAGGACAGCAGGAAGAGCAGAGGGAGGACGCAATGGAGCCTGTGGAGAATCCGTTGGAGGGTGAGTTAAATCTTTGTTATTTTATTGTGAGCACCAGCAGGGGGGTCAAGTATCAGTGATAGGTCCCATACACCTGTGATGGGGGCAATGTGTGAGTGATGGGTCCCATACACCTGTGATGGGGACCATGTATGAGTGATGGGGGCCATACACCTGAGATGGGGGCCATGTGTGAGTGAAGGGGCCCATACACCTGTGATGGGAGCCATGTATGAATGATGGGGGCCATGTACCAGTGATATGGGGGCCATGTACCAGTGATATGGGGGCCATGTGCCTGTGATATGGGGGCCATGTGCCTGTGATATGGGGGCCATGTGCCTGTGATGTGGGCGCCATGTGCCTGTGATATGGGGGCCATGTGCCATTGATAGGGGGGCCATGTGCCAGTGATAGGGGGACCATGTGCCAGTGATGGGCGAGCTATATGCCAGTGATGGGCAAGCTATATACCAGTGATGGGCGGGCTTTATACCAGTGATGGGGCCAAATACTAGTGATAGGGGCTATATACAGTAATGAGGAGCTATATACCAGTGATGAGGTGCTGTGTACCAGTGATGGAGGGTTCTATATACGAGTGATGGTGGCGCCATATAGCAGTGATGAGGGGTTATATTCCAGGATGGGGGTCTGCTGCATTTCCCACCCTAGGCTTATACTCGAGTCAATAAGTTTCCCCAGTTTTTGGGGGTAAAATTAGGGGCCACGGCTTATACTCAGGTCGGCTTATACTCGAGTACAGACGGTAGGTCATAATGCTTGGTATGGTCAGTGGCAGTATAGGTCGTGGAAGATGTAAGACCAGTTGGCTGGACACCATCATGCCAGACACAGGAATGAATATCAGAGAACTGAAAGATGCTGTGACAAACAGAAAAGCTTGGAGGAAAATGGCTCACGCGGTGTCCAAAAATCGGACACGACTGAATGGAAGAATTTGGAACTGGACAGTCCCAGATACATCAGAATTCCATACCATGACTTTCTAGCAATTAGAGACTTTGCAGTATTGAGATTCCCCATAAATCATTTTTTTTTTTTTTTAGAAAATTTGGCAAAGATAGCTAGTTTGGATTTCAAAAGATTCTCTCATCTCTATTGGGGACATACAGATCTATTTCAAATACTATTCATTAGTATTTGAACATGTCAAATGGTAACGCCATTATTTCTTGTAATTTTCTAACAATAAAGAGCATGATGAAGTAATAGCTTTTTTATCATTTTCTACATATAATGGAATAAGGGGATAAAAGAAATAATGGAATTTCATTTAGACTGTTGATCTTCAATTAACATTCATTCATCGTTACAAAAGCTGACCTTACCAAGAGCTGAATATTTTAAGTGTCATATATAATTCAACGAGCCTACTCTCAAGGGACAGTTCATTTTGAACTTTTGGAAGATTGAAATAAAAGTTTGGCTAATAGAATTATTTTATGATCTCGTTATGACAATGCATCAAGAGGCCCGAGCTGCAATTTGTGAAACTGTATTGTTATCGTATAAAATGTGCAATATATTACCGATTTTTGCCTGTACAGTATTTGGTGAAGCAAATTAGGCAATAGGGTTGTTAATTTAGAAAAATCCCTATTGATATGCCCAAAGAGAGGCAATAAATGTCAAAGAAGACTATAGACCTTTGTTCTAGAAATACATTCTATTAAGCCTGAGCAGAATTGTTTCAAACAGTAGCTCCCTCTCTTAGGGCAGGTGCAGATGGCTGTATTTTTAGTTTAAGTGAGATCTCTCACCCGCTCCTGTCGCCTGCACCTGAAAAATATCTCCAGAATTCGCCCTTTCCTCACCATGGAAACAACTAAAACCCTCACCGTGGCCCTGATTCATTCCCACCTTGACTACTGTAATTCTTTATTAGGTGGCCTCCCCCGCAGTAAGCTTTCCCCTCTCCAGTCTATCCTCAATACAGCAGCCAGAATCACCTATCTAGCAAACCGTTTCTCAGATGTTTCTGCTTTGCCAGTCACTGCATTGGCTGCCCATACACTATAGAATCCAATTCAAATTGCTTGTTGTCACCCACAAAGCTATTCATGGTGCGGCACCTCCTTACCTCTCCACCCTCATCTCTGTCTACCACCCCACCCATCCCCTTCGCTCTGAACGTGACCTCAGACTAACATCGGCATTAATCCGAACCTCCCATTCACGACTCCAAGTCTTCTCTCGAGCTGCACCAAACCTCTGGAATGCTCTACCCCAGGAAATTAGGACCATCCACAACTTGCATAGCTTCATACGCTCCCTAAAAGCACACCTCTTCAGGGCGGCCTATTCTTCTCCCTAACAGTAGTCATTTAGACATAAGATATTCATTGGTATAAGCCCCTGTACTTTGTGTTCCCATCCCGTCTTAGATTGTAAACTCCTTCGAGCAGGGTCACCTTCATTTTTTGCCTTTTTATTGTATTTCCTAAGTTGATTCTATGTTTATTGTATGTAACTACTGTTCTGCATTACCTTTCTGTACCGTATATTTTTCTTATATGTACCGTTGTACTGTAAAGCGCTGCGGAATATGTTGGCGCTATACAAATAAAGTTTTATTATTATTATTATTATCCAACAAAACATCAGATTGCACTTGGATCAATTTTAAGCTATAGGGTCATGCACAAGTCAGATTTTTTCTGAAAACATCGCTGCATGTCCGAGTGTGATCCAATATTCAGATTGCACTTGGCCGTGTAAGGCCCCATTCGCATCACAATTTTTGGGGATCCGTGGCTATCCATTGTAAAACTGATAGCCACGGATCCGATTTGGTCCCCATGCATCCCTAATGGTACCTTTACACGCCGCCACTGCAGGATGGATACAACCCGCTACAGGCTACAAATGTAGCTTGTCGCGCAAATATCGCCCGTAGTAGCGGCGTCTGAAGACGGGACGACACAGCCCGCTACAGATACATCTGTATCCGTGCACTGCCCATAAACAGATGGCTACATCGCCGATTGTAGCGAGCTGTATCGGCGTGTAAAGAAGCTACAGAAGGGAACTCTGGACACCCGGCGATGTAGCTGCAATGTAGCTAAGGCGTCTCCCAGGCTCCGTGTTACCGCGCCCCATCTGCGATCATTGGTGGAAGCTCCTGCGGTCCGATTGGTTGTCGCCGCACAGGGCGGCATATATAAGGAGCTGACCAGTCACACTACACAATTGCTCGAGCGTCAAGTATTAATCTGCCTCCTGCGATGCCTGTCCAATCATGGTATTATTGCTTTGTCCTATCAGCGTACGGACGTCTCGTAATCCACAATTGGAGCACGCCTATGTGCTGTCCCTGCTGCACCAGGTACGCCCATAGTAGCTGGTTGTAGCGGTGTGTAAATGAGCTACAGATGGCTACTTGAGACACCCGGCGATGTATCTAGCTGTAGATGTAGCGTAGCGTAGCGCACCTTGTGGCGGCGTGTAAAGGAGGTGCGTTTCCCGTTGGTAACCGTTTGGGCGTGCTCATGCACGTGAAGTAGCCGTTGGTATCCATCCTGCAGTGGCGGCGTGTAAAGGTACCATATGGGCACGGATGGGCACGATTGGTCCTTAATGGCCATCCGTGTGTACAGAAGTCCGATTGTGTCTGCTTTTTTTACAGCATCGGACCTGACGTTGTCCAATTCAAATAACATGGGGTTCTATGGAGCTTGGATCTGGTAAAAAACAGGATAGTTTCCCGGATACGGTGTTAAGGTACCGTTACACGCCGCAATATCGCCTGGAGATCATAAAGGCGATACGTCGCCCCGGAGCAATCACTGTGAAATTGCCTCACGGTAGCAGTGTGTAATTGGGCAATTTCGCGGCGATAAATCGCCTCTCGCCTGATTCCTGGACAGTGCTCAGAAATCAGCCGCAATCGTTAAGGTGATATTTCCGTGTTGTGGCGTGTGACAGGGCGATAGTGATGGAAAGAGCGTTGCCTGTGATTTCCCGTAGGCGTGCCTCAGCGTGCTGGAGTCCGCGCCCCATCTGAACTGATTAGTGTGGGCTACTGTGTTCCTATTGGCGGTCAGTTGACACCGCGCCATATTTGAACAGCTGTCCCTTCCGCACCACACAATGGCAATGGCGTCATGTATTAGCCAGCCTTCCAGAGCAGGCTGACCAATCGTAACACTGTTGCGTTGTCCAATGAGGGTGTATGGGGCACGCCTATCCCCTCGCCGCACCGAACATGTACGCCCACATTGCCTTTGAGCTTGCGGCGTGTGAAGCGGCGATGGAATTAGGCAAGATTGGTTCCGCTGTGGGTGAGGCGATTTCCGGAGAGACACATCACCTTAGGTTCAGGGCGAAATTGCGGCGTGTGAAGCCGCCATCGGCGATCTGAGGTGACCACGCTTTGCAGGCTCGGGCTCCTCCCAGCTTTTTCTATGTCTAGATCCCTCAAAATCACGGAACCAAACACAGAAATGGCATCCGGAGTTCACATCTGGGCCTGTCTGCTCCTGTCTGTGTTGTCCTGCAAAAAACATGATCCCCACAGACTGGAAAAACTTGTTATGGGAAGGGGCCTAAGTCAACAAGTGCATGGGAAACATTGGATTGCACTCCGATGATGTCTCTGCAGACTCCTACAATGGAGAACATGAAGAATATTTGTTCTCCACCTTCTCACAGTGTGCTCTGATTCTCACATCTGAGAGAATCAGATCACGCTCAGCTGACACTCTGATCAAACGCTGATCAGAGTGTAATTTGCATAATCGGCCCAATTCTCTCAGATGAGAGAATATACAATTGTCTTCCGTTGCCCTTAAAGAGAGTCTGTCATCAGATCTGAAAATTTAATTTATACTTATCATGAAATTTATTACATAGCCCTGATAGGGAAAGGTTTGCTTTGCTAATCCATTTTAAAATGACAGCATAATCATTTCTGAACACTCAGCATTTTAGAGTCCAGCACTACACTGCTAGAGTTTTATTCTCCAAGTGTATTCAGGCTGTAAACACTCTCTCTACACTCCTATCTTGATTGACAAGCTCTGCTCACTGTCTTCCACTTCTCCTTAAATCTTACACCACTAGAAGCTACAACGGCATAATAGTAAAATAGAACTTCTTCCATCATAACTTTTAGTTGTAAAACTTTATATCTGTAATAATATATATCTGTTTTTTGTATGTAACTCCTCATGTACAGCACCATGGAATCAATGGTGCTCTATAAATAATAATAATACTACTAGTTTCTAATCGGCTGCATGGACCAAGTTCACCAAGAGTGATTTTGTCCGGCCCAGGCCCTGGGGGTGACTCGGACCTCTCAGGCGAGGTCTGGAGGGGAAGTCACGGGTAGCGGTGCCTGAGGCCGTGGGCCTGGGGGAAGCAGATGAAAAATGGGTAAAAGAAAAATAACAAAAATGTCAAGTCGTGACGCCACCTGTAGGTTCAGGTGATGGCACCGGTGCTGCTTGGGCCTCCGGGGTGATGGGCGGCAGCAAGATGGAGTGGCTCCCTACAGGAGAAGCCGGGTCCCCGGGGCTGGGAGTTATAATGGTGGAATAGGGCAGTACATTCGTTTCTGTGCAAAGTTGGAGTAGGAGAGCGGGACACGCACATATAAAAGTCTTTCAGTACCTTTGCTGATGTTCTGTTACAGGTACACATGTCCGGAATTGAGGGAAACACTTTGGGATCTCCACAGAGAGTAGGGTTGTAGGCCTCCTTGTTTAGCTTTCCTGTTTGGAGTCTGTCAGGCATGGAACCTGACCGGACTGTTTCTTCTCTCTGTCTCTCTCTCCACACCTGGGTTGCTGCACTGAGGGCTCTCTATTGGGATCCCGCTCTGCTCTCATGGTCCCTGACTCTCAACTGTTGGTGCTGCAGGTGTCTGGGAAGCTAAGCCTCCTCATGGTGCTGGATTCTCTGCAGGGTCTATCCTTCCTGTCCCTGCAGACTCAGACCCAGTGACCGGAACTCTGGTGGGGTGAGTTGGTATGACTCCTCTGCCCCCTTTTTGTAACACGTCTCTTTCCTTTGCCTTCGACCTCTACTCTGCAGGTCTACCACTGTCTCAGGTGTATGCTGGTCTGGGCCTAGCATGGCTTCAGTACAAGCTCAGCTCACTAGCTCTTCACAGTTCTGTAGTGACTGCACACTCCACTGATTTCCCTCCAGAACCTGTATTTATAGGGGAAACTGGCTTAAGGAAACCAGTGGCCTGGAGTGGAATGGTGTTGTGTATAGGTGGTTTACTCGCTGTAAGAAATCCTTCAGTGTCCCAAGGAAGTCTGTGGTGACCTGGTACAGGGTGCCACAATTTTACATATAATCATAATATTTATTTGCTTAAATGTGGCACCCCAGGGTTCGGTTGCCACAGATGCACCTGGGCAGAGAAAGATCTCCACATCAGCTAAGCCCGCATACAACTCCCTTCAATCCAGACCTGAAGGGGGAGCTCTACAAGCCGAGGTCAGGCGAGGTCCCCTATAAAATTCAGGCCTGGAGACATAGTTAGGAGTTCAGTTTCAGAGAGGACTGTGAAGACGTCCTGGTGACGGAGCTGCGCTAAGCCCGTACCAGTGACAGCCGTTAGTCAGTGTGAGGGACCCAAGAGTGAGGGTCTGAGGCAAAGAGTTGTTGCCAGAGGGAGTGGAGCCATACCATTTCACCCAGAGGAAAAGCGCTAACTACTGGACACCTGCGTCCGAGACTGAAAGGGATCTAACTACCCAGCGGTTTGGCCAGGGTGACTCCAGATCTCCTGGCCACACCAGCACCTGAAGGCAAAGCCAGTTCTCAGAGCTCAGGGAACGCAGGGAGTACAGCGGTGTCCCGCAGAAGAGCTCTCGCCGCCTACCATACAGATGAAGACAGTAGGAGAGGGTCATGGCCTTGCTCCAGGCAGCTTAGGACAAAAGGCAGACACAGCGCAGCAGGGAGGCCTCGTAATACGCCCGAACTGCTTCTTGACCACCCTGGCCTGTAACATCAGAGACGGTACCCTGGACTATACCTGCAACATCAGTAAAGCTTTGGAAACATCAACCTTGTGTGTGACTGTTATTGCGACCCCTGATCCTGCTCCCTTCATAAACTGTCCTGCAACTTCTAGCTTCTACAACTACCCCGGGGATGCCGCTCCACCTACAGTGAGAGTAACCATCTAGCTGTCCTACCATCAACTCGGAGGTCCGACCCGCAGCTCCGGTAACCATAGCGGAACCGTAGATGGCGTCACAGACTACTTTTATTTTTATTATTTTTACTGACTTTTAGCGGCCACCAAGGCCACGGGTCCCGGCACAGGCCCCCGTGACATTCCCCGTGACTCAACTCCCTGAACCAAGTACCCACAGCCCTGCGGTAGGTCATATATTTATATTATCAGCTTTCAACTCGATCTCAAGCCATGGCGACTTAGTGGATGAATGCTCAGAAGGAATATCAATCTTGTGCGAGCCTACATAGGTCCACCAGGGTCTTCTCTTTTCTCTTCATATGATGTGACCAAAGTAGGCACATCTTAGCTTGGTGATCCTTGCTTCAAATTACACGTCTGGCTTAATTTGTTCCAAAATGGATTTGTATGTTCTTCTTGTCATCCATGGTAGTGATAACATACAGTACTTCACCAGCACCACATTTCAAAGGTGTTATTTCTTCTTCTGTCTTGTTTCTTTATCATCCATGTTTCACTTCTATGTTACTATAGAAAAGACCAGACTACGTATAAGCCGTGTCTTTGTTGCAAGGGAAATATTCTTTGATTTGAAGACCTTGTCCAATGACTTCAGTGTTGATTTTCCCAAAGCTATGCTATTGACTTATAGTGCCAATAATTCCACAGTGCTCTGCACACATCATCAACACTGCCCCATTGGGGCTCACAAACTAATGTCCCTATCAGTATGTCTTTGGAGTGTGGGAGGAAACCCACGCAAACACGGGAGAACATACAAACTCCTTGCAGATGTTTTCCTTGGTGGGATCGGATCTGAAGCCAAGACTGCAGTGCTAACTACTGAGCCACCGTGCCATCCAATATATGTGTGTATTATATCTACGGTAGAACATGGTAGATTTGCTCAGGCTTCAGGAAGGTCTAGGCTGTCATTCACAACCCTGCAGGCAGCATCGTCATCAATGATAATTTCCCTTCTTCTAATGTTGAACCTGCAAACAACATATGTTCCTCCAAGATATTCTGTCTTCTGTTCTGAGTCATGAGCAATAGGTACAACCAGTCTATTGCATGTTTAAAGGATACTAAACAAGAAAATATTTCTAAAACCTGATGTATTCTTATTTAATAATTTAAGGTGTCCTGTTGTGAATTCATTGGAGCTCCCACCGGTGGTTGTTGCTGGTGATGCAGCTGACTGTGTAGGCTTCACAGGTGATGGAGATTGTCAATCTGGTTCTTTGAGCATATAATGGTTGGAAGTGGATCATTCCTTGCCAGTTGTCTTTTGTTCCTGGAGGAGTTCACATCTCTCTTATTTCTTCTGCTCTGTGGAGATCTTTGCAAGATGAGTGAATGGTTTTTTGATATTTTGTGGCACACTTTTGTGTGCTTAATGATCTGCTTATGTTTTAATTTATTCTGAGCTGTGGGTTGCTATCTAGTTTGTATATTTGTTTATCTGCTCTCAGATAGGAAGTTTTCTTCCTAGGAATTTCACCATTCACTATTATCTGCTATTTCCAGTTCTGCTGGCATTTGATTTATAGAAGTCTGCAGATATAGTTGTCGCTGAGTCTTAGTGACTCAGGGTAATTTTTTTTAATATGTGCTGTTGGTGGTTTTTGATAGTGTTTTATACTGACCGCAATATCATTCTATCCTGTCTTTCCTATATAGCTAGCTTGGCCTCATTTTCTAAATCTCATACTGCCTGTGTTTGTTTTTTCCATCTCTTGTTTCCCAGTTAATATCTGTGGGGGGCTTGCTATTCTTTTGGGGTTCTGCTCTGAGGCAAGATAGCTTTTCCTCCATCCATCTTTAGGAGCAGTTAGTTCTCCGGCTGTGCAGAGGTGTCTAGGTCTGGTTAGTTACATCCCACGGCTACTTCTAGTTGCGGTGTGTAGTCAGGAATTGCGGTCAGTACAAGTTACCAACGACTTCTACGGAATCTGAATGTTACTCCTGAGTCATCGGCTCATAACTGTCCTATCTGGACAGCCCCTTTCTCTAATTGCAGGTCTGTCGGCTAGTCATTGAATGCTGAGGTCTAGGAGTGAAATCCCTGATGATCTGCAGCTCTACCAGCTGGAATTGGTGAAAAACAAAAGTCTACAAAAGGTAAAACATAAAAAACTACTTGTTCTGAAGACAAAAAAAAAGAAAAATCTCCATGTGTCTAGATCAGTGATGGCGAACTCCAGACCTCGAGTGCCACCCACAGTCCAGGTTTTCAGGATTTCCATTGCATTTGACAGTTGGCAATCAAATTACCAACTGTCAAACTGTAAGGAAATCCTGAAAACCTGGACTGTGTGCGGCACTCGAGGTCTGGAGTTCGCCATCACTGGTCTAGATCAACAAAAATGTTAAAAAACATTGCTTTTTGAATGTGACAAAGGAAAAAAATGTGTAGGCAAAATTATTAAGACCATAGTGTAAATTTAGAATTGTTTCTGCTTTATTTGTGTAGAAATTCTGCTGCATTTAACTGTCTTAAGACCTCAAGCAGATGTCTATTTTTCACACACTTTTTCTAACCATGGTTTTGACAGATAGACCATGTACCCATTATTACCTGTGAGGCTGTTCACACGTCTAGGTTTTTTATTTGGACCATTGTATATCAGTCTGATGGATGAAAATTACCATTTTAAGTCTATGGGACCATGAGTGTCATTGACAGTATATAGACGACATTTGTATGCAACCCATGCGTGTCTGTAATTAACATTGAAATGTAAAGAAAATTTGTATCTCATTGATTTATCCATACGTGAAACACTGATGAAAACGAGATTAAAAAACCTGTTTACACTTGTACTATTTTTTCGCATACATGAACATACAGACGTCTGAATGAGACCTAAACAAAGAGGAGGAAATTTCATAAACACTTCTCACTGTTGAACTGTAAGTTTTCCCCGTGTATTTTTTCTATAGGCTTCAATGGCAAATCAATTTAAAAAAGGATTTAAAAAAGCTTAGTATCTAGTGAAATACAACAGTATTGCTCAATAGTGACTGCATTCATAAAGCAGATGCATTTGTGGCACCCCGCTATGCAGGCGTCACAGAGGGGTACTGCACCCATAAAAGCGGTGCAGATACTCCAGCTGCAAGCAGATTCTAGGATGGTGGGTGGAACCCATAGACCAGCACCCCACACTAGATCACATGGTGGGAGGTACCCGGGAGGGAACAAAACCACTTCCAGGGGGATAAAGGAGGTCTTTGACCTTGAGGTCTCTCGGCTGAGGGACGGGGAGAGTGGGAGAAAGAACAGATCCCAGGTGAAGACAGCTTGACAGTTAGTTCACCGGGCACCGGAGCCCGCCCCTGTGAGATCCTCCAAGGACCACAGAAAATCTGAAGACCTGAGGAGTATATGTATATACTGCCCAGGCTCTTAAGCAACCAAAAGAGGGTACCAGGCACCGCTTGATGGTTCGGCGGTCGGCCAGAAGAGAGTAACCCGATGGGAGCGAGAAGAGAGAGACAGCAGGAGGTCAGGTGCACTTTATGGGATCAGACTTCATATAAATCACTGAGAAGCAGGAAGGAAAAGATGGGAGAAAAGGCACACACCGAGGGTTCCACCCTACCATCTAGGATCCGCTTGCAGCCACCCGTTAGCTACTTGTCTTTATAACATCTTGCTGAACTGAGAACTGTAACCAATGCTGCTAAAGTTTCCAGTAAAGTACCCGCAGTGAAGAGACTTTGACTCTGCTACATCTTCTTTGCATGAACTTATTCTTTTACAGAACTGCTGCCCCGGAGATCCCAGTCTTGCCTTCGGAGGACTACACCATCTCAGCCGCAATACCACCGACCTCCGGAGGACTGTGGCGACGCTGGTGCTACTTCACCAGAAACTGCAGGTGGCGTCACGACAACAAACTGTAAATAATCCCTTGTATATAATCCCCCCTTTTCAAAAGATACCTCAGGACCCGGGGTCAGGTGCGGCCGCCATCCCCCATGACAACCGGATAGTTACCCCTTGCCGCCTGACACCCGAGTACGCCGAAGCCTGGGCGCTACACATTTACGGTCGCATTAAATATGACATTTCCAGCAGTATTGTATTGATTTCATGTTTATAGTCTATTTGTGGCTAGGTCGATTCAATTGATATTAAGTACTTGGTAGGAACTTTCTTGTTCATCTCTCTCGCAGCTTTCTCAAGATCGTGTCTCCGTCGTAAATGTAGTTGTTATTCCGCTCATTGAATACATCACACTCTATACTGCTTTGTTATGATAGTTTTATTTCATATTCATTTCATTCCCCAGATGTTAACTCTAAGTTGGTGCACACAGAGTGGGTTTGCTACAGAAAATTTTCATAATAAATCTACAATAATTTGCAGCGCAAAACAAACGTAGTTTGGCACAGATCTTGCTTTAGTGACTTGCTCAAATGAAGAACCAAACCACTAAACTCACCAGCACTGGTACTTATGTGGCTCCTTGGTCACATCGCCAGTTGTATGTCATCGCAAGATGAAGGGGAAGCTGTGTATACTGGGATTTTTATTTATCTTTGTGGAAAATAATTTGTTTTTGTTTGTGTGAGGAGCTGGCCATGAAATAAAGACTATTGGACCAATGGACATAGATCGGACTTTTTACGGCACGGAGCGCCGGTTACATCGATCTTTCGGTGACGTTTTATGACAGATTTATTCTGGTCAGTTTAAGGTACAAAATTTTAAGGGTAAAGGGGTTGTAGTATTGTGTCATCCAAGTTGGCCTTGCTGGACTCTAATTTAATCAGTACTGTAGTAGAAGTCATTGTCCTGCATCTGATGTGGGGTTGGGGAACTCAAACTGTAAAGTTTGGGGTCCATACTGAACAACTAGTGTTCTCACATGGACGTCCAAGTCCCTGAGAAGTCTGTGTTACAGTTTGGGTTCAGGTTTGGTGGGGAGCTGTAAATAAAACCAAAATGGTGGTTAAAAATTAGCTCATACTCATAGGGTCAGCGCACTTGTACTTCCGGGGGCCGCTCATTTACTTCCTAATTATTCACTGGTAAGGGGCACAACAGCCAATCACAGACGCTGTCACAGAGAGTGGGCATCGGTGATTGGCTGTTGGAGCCAGTGCATTAACTGGAAACAGCCCATAAATACTAGCATCTACCGGTAGATCTGAATTATGTAATTATGGCACTAATATATGTTATTAAATGTGACCTTAAGGGTCTGTGGCTGAAAGACAAAGAGCTTACATGTGTGCTGGCAATGTGGAGGAGACTCATTGGCTCTGCTGGTGGAGGAATGCTGAGTTTTATGACCCTGCCAAGTTGTAAAATGGATAGTTTGAGATGCTAAAACACACTGAAAGTAGAGACGTTTATCAGCCTTGCTGGCACTTCTAGAAGAATGAAAGATATTTCATATTTTCCTGACACCTCCCTCTTTTAGACTGCGCCACAGAGGCAGGACCTCTTGGTACTCCTTCAGGTCCATCTCCACGGGCTCTCTCCATCCTGGATCCCAGAAGGCCCTCTCCTCTTCGGACTCAAGGACAGGCATCTCCGCGAGTCCCTATAATTCAGAAGAATGTTTCCTTATTCCTTAGTAAGGTGTTAATGGGGTCTCAGGGATTAAAAGTTGCTGTTTATCCATAATGATTCAAACATTGTACATCTCCCTAGGTCATGTGTCAAGGAACAGCCCCAACATGTGTTTCGCGTCTGCTGTTTCCGGAGTCTCTTCACTGGGAACCCCATTAGCACCTTGCTAAGGACTAGGGAAACATCCCCTAAGTTATAGGGCTGACACCTATTATACTCTAGTATTGTTTACCTTGTGAGTATCTTATTCTGTCACTTTATGCTGCGTGCCCTCTAGTTATTCAGGTGTATACCTTCCTCCGTGAATCTGTGTCTTTTTCCTTTCTTTGCCATCTCCATGGTCCATGGTTACTTTTCTATGTACTGTCACCAAGAAGTAATATACTTTGTCCACAATGTAAATTGTTTCTATAAACTCTTTTTGCATTTTGAGCACTAGCATGGACTCCTCTTGGTGTATTTATCTGGACAGTAGTACATTCTCCTTCTTTTGTTTTCTAATGTATATAATGAGTAGGTTGCCCTTGTAATGATGTTGGTGTCCAGGCTAAGTTCTTTTGTTGTTCTCATAAACATGATATGTCTGTGACTTGCGGATGGTCAGAAATTCATTTCCCAGGATTCTGATATTCCTCCCGTTTCTGTGTGTTTCCGGGTTATAAATGAGCAACAAAATCATAACATTTTGCATTTTTATTCTTGGCCTCTGTTGTTGACACTCAGATCCAGCTGGAACCGTATGCAACCGCATGCAACCGCAAGTTCCTGGGTCCCTATTGAAAGTCAAAACAGATGCGGGTGCATACGGTCTAAAATGGTTTCGCCCGGATTCCAAAGAATGGTAGTGTGAAATCAGCCTTAGACACTGCTCCGAATAGATAACTACGTACCTCTCAGAATGTGCATTACTGTAAGCCACTTCTCCATTATTTCTGAGTTTAAACTTGGAAGAAATGTTTTCCTTACCAAACAGAACTTTTCAATATGCTTGTCACTAGAGAGGCATATGCAAAGCTTTTACTCTGTATCCATTTATTCCATTAAATCAAGCCAATAATTTAGATATCTTTGAGACTGTCCATCCTCAGGTAAGAGCTCGAGTAAACATCCTGTAATGTAAAATTTTAATATGCCTCAAGCTAAAGGAAGACAAGGCTACGTCTGTCTCCACCGATTCCTCTCCCTGTCATTATGATGCTCTAGATAAGTGATTTGTGAATACCGGAGATGCTTTCCTGTAAAAACAAACTGTCTGCTTTAGTATTTTATTGGAAACTGTTTAACTTCAATTTTGTTGCAAGACCACAATGTGGGCAATATGTTCTAAGCTGCGAATCAAGTTGGATGAAAACATTTAAAGTTCAATTTACGATAGATAACTTGTCATAGGGGTTCTGTCACGCCACCACAGGCGGAATGGAACAGGTGGACCCTCTAGACCACAGAACACTGTGGATGCTGAACCCAGAGACCAAGCCGGACACCAAAGGCAAGTTAAGTAAGGTTTATTGAACACAGGATCACAAGGGATACAGCCCCTAGAGAGAGCCACAGGACGGAAACACCGGTAATCCCCCAGGGGAGCCAGGCGAGAGTGACCCCTATACAGGGATATCACGCAGGGCAGCAATGGGGGGACCAGTGAGCCAGAAATTGCGAACCGACCCTAGGGGTACAGTACCGGAGACACGGGGTAGTGATGAGGAGAGAAGAAGGCAAGCTCCAGGAGACCAGGGAACAACGTGGAAGGGCGAGGACCACTGGAACCAGGATGGATCCCACTGAAACAAGGAGAAACAGACAATGAGAAAACTGTGAGAAACAGAGCACAATATGTTGCTGGACCTGAGCTGGCAACTCAATACTGGAAGCATGGAATTGCCCAGGCACTGACTGCAGGCACTGTGAATCTTTAGTATCCACCTCCTCTCATTGATTGGCTGGAAGAGGAGCAGGAAGGAAATGGTGCACTGGCCACTTTAAGACTGAGCAGCAGTGCGCGCGCATGCCCTATGCGCGCCTCCAGGAGGAGAGGAGGACGCAGGAGCCCGGGACGGCGCCACAGAGAGAGGAGATGGCGTGGGAGCGCGGGCCAGGTGCTCATAGAGACGGGAGTGGGAGCGGCCCGGAGAGGTTGGCAACCCGCAAGGACCTAACCCCCTGCCTCATGACAGGCCGCAGCAGCGGGTGGCAGGCTGCGGGGTGACAGCAGGCACAGGCCGGACGGGAGCAGGCACCGGCCGGGTGGTGACAGGTTCTCTTGTTTAGACAACCCCTTCTCAGATGTCCTATTGATGGATAGGACTACAGCAGTCAGTCTTTGACTGCAGTAATAATATAGAAAGCCTTTGATTTGCTGTGAAGAAGCCAAGGCTCCACTACAATGTTACCAACACAGAATTGAACTCTTTTGGGATTGGGCCATTTCTCATTTTTCTACTTTTGGTTTATTTCCCTCTTTTTTTCAGACCCATAGTTATTTTATCTGTGTATTAAGATATGTGATATGGGGGATTATTTTTGTGTGATAAATGGCAGTTTTGAATGAAACCATTGATTTTACCATGTACTGTACTGAAAAAATTAGTGGGGTGAAATAGTGAAAAAAAAACATTCAATTTCATCATTATTTTTATGGTTTTATTTTTTATAGTGTTCATTGTTTAGTAAAAATCACCTGGCAATAGGATACTCCAGGTCAGTACGAGTATGACAGTACTGAACTTGTATAGCATTCATACAATGCATACATTTTGTTTTTCAACCACTAACACCTATATACAAGACATTTGTGTGTGTGTGTACACATATATAATAGCAAAACCTGGGATAAATCCTAGCACTGCAGGTCTTGATTACAAGCCCCTTGCTAGCTGTGAGTAAGTACCAAGGCATTTGTGTATTTGCGTCTTTGATTCTGCTAGATATCGAGCAGAGTGCAGTGTGTAGAATCTGCTGACTTGACCAGGCTGTTTAGTGTTTTCTGTGCATGGAGTTGAATACTTCTGTTAGTGCTGGAAGCTACAGGAGTTAAGGCTGAAGAGGACACCAAAACTGGTGGGACCATACCTCTTATTTGTGGAAAGTTTGTTTTGGGAAAACTGACTGTAATCTGAGTGAGGTCACACTGATATATACAATGGAATGACTTTGGGAATGCAATATGCTATATGGAGGAGTTTGGGGGTGCAATATAGTATATGGAGGACTTCGAAATGCAATCTATATGAGGGTGTACTGTACTGTATGGAGGACTTTGGGGGTGCAATATACTATATGGAGGACTTTGAGGGTGCATTATTTTATATGGAGGACTTTTGGGGTGCAATATACTATATGAAGAACTATGGGGTGCAAATTAGCTCTTCTCCATAAGGTAGAGAACTAACTCGCTAGTGTTACCTGCAGACACCTGCCCTGTAAATCATTCTCCCTATTATTAAAGAACCCTATACACCTTGTTGTAATGGGATATATGCACTTGAAAAAGGTCATTCGACCGAAACGTCGTGCTAAGATGACGGAATAAAGCATGGATCTTTGAAATATACCGGCTGGTGAGGCGCTGTCTTTATTTATGCTTATAATACCTATGCCAGGTGGAGCTCCCTGACTGATGACGTGCGCCCACACTAGGAATTCATTGAGTTCCGATTGCTACATGGTGCTGTGGAATCTATAACTTTGGCCCTATAGATGAGTGTCTGGCTTCGCAGATATATCTAGTCATGTGTCAGAGTGTATTGGATTGGTTATTGAGTTACAGGGTGATAACTGTTTGCACTAGACTGCATTGCGTGTAACTGTCCCTTAAAGCGAACCGGTCACCCCCCCTGGACATCAAAAGTTATAATAGCCACCTTCTGCAGCACTAAGGCTGCCTTCAGGGAAGGTGGCTATAGGCTTTTGATGCCCTATATACTATTAAATATTCACTTATATAACTGCTTACAGTTTAGAAGACCTAAGACCGGGAGGTGGGGTTTCGCGCTCCTCCGACCCGCCCCCTCTTGTCAATCAGCCTGGTCGCCTGCTGCTGCCTCCTCTCACAGTGTACCATGACCGGGCGCGCCTCCGTTCTCCTCTATGGCGCCGTGCATGCGCTGTGCGCGCAGCTCGACGACTTCCTGGACACCCGGCGCACAGTGCATGCGCGGCACCATAGAGGAGAACGGAGGCGCGCGTTCATGCTAGACTGTGAGGGGAGGCAGCAGCAGGCGACCAGGCTGATTGACAAGAGGGGGCGGGTCGGAGGAGCGCGAAACCCCGCCTCCCGGTCTTAGGTCTTCTAAACTGTAAGCAGTTATATAAGTGAATATTTAATAGTATATAGGGCATCAAAAGCCTATAGCCACCTTCTCTGAATGCAGCCTTAGTGCTGCAGAAGGTGGCTATTATAGCTTTTGATGTCCAGGGGGGGTGACAGGTTCGCTTTAAAGTGTCTACCATGATAAAACAAGACAAAGTAAGCTGTTTTTGCAATACCTTAGGATCTCATGAATAAGCCCAATCAAACCTTGTGACAACTGCCCACTCTGTGTCCTTCTACAGTAAGAACATACATTGGCAATTTGCTGATTTTTGATGAACGGTGGCTGATTGCTAATTAGTCATCGCCTTTGAGCAGAATGACCGATGGTAATTCAAAATTCAGATAATTAGATAGCAAATGAATAAAGTCAAAAGGACAAGTTCTTTAGTTTTTTTTTTTTAAACCCAATGTCAGCTAATAATTAACTATTTCCATGGTAGACATACTATTTAGGACAATAAAATAATGTAATTAATTTTTTTTAAATATTTAACCTGGACTGAAATGCAAAAAAATACATTTTGCAAGGTATGTCCTACTCCTCCTTTTTGCTTTCTTTAGCTTGGAGATATGCATTTCTTTCTAGCAGTAGTAATTCCCAATATCTGTCATTTTACCTTATAGCTAATGGGATTGGCAGCCCCTTTTCATGTTGTAAAACCAGTAAGGCCGCGCTCCCATGAGCGTCTGAAAAATTGGTCCCAATAAAGTTTTATGAATGATCTCTGTACCCGTGTGTAAAGTGGGTATGATATTATTTACTTGCATGTATCCATATGACACCCAAATACAGTTTTTGTAATCAAAAGCCCTAACAAATTAAGGGCCGCAATGCTTGAAAACCTATAGAAGCACAGTCCACAAGCCCCACATTGGTAGCACACTCATATTGTTTGGATATCCCTTTCAATATTACCCAAGAGCCTTGTTACTTTTATATTGTTTGCTAAAATTATGTCTTTCCACCTCACATTGAACTAAACTGAGCAAGTCCTTCTCCAATTGATGTTATCTTACCGTTTTGGTGAGCACTAACCAGTTTTGGCTAATCCAAGGAGGCAATGAAGATTCTCCTCGGATGATGTCCCACAAAAGGACACTCCCAGTGTCTGTAAGAACCCAAGGGGTTCATTGTGATTCATTGGTGACACAAACGGGAATGGAGTTAGAAGTCAATTAAACCAAATGATTGTTTTATTAATGGTAGGAAATAGGTTATTAAGATAATATTTTGCAGTGATGTGCAACCCCCAACTCCAACCACAGTATTATGCACAAACACCCCATTCCAGGAACCAGGATCACAGTACTAGTCCAAGGGTTTCCTGCAATATATCAGGAACTGGGGAGGGCAATTTACCTAAGTGACGGACTTCCCTACGGAGTCTTCACTCTGCTAAACAGTCTATATAAATTCAATGAGTGCAGAAAAGTGTGAGCCCCTGACATAGCACAAAGATTCACAATTGTATCAAACTATACACGGTATATCCACGTAAACCCTAACGGAAGGAATACCTGAGTATCTAACTCATTTTTACTAGCACAGGCTTGTGAGATCAGCTGCAGCCTACAAGATAGTTCTTTGGCGCCAAAGCAGAGTTTTCACTTTCCCACCAACAATGTTGCTTGTTTAGGGCTCAAGCGCGAGACTCACAGTTACTTGATAAATCTGCACAGGAAAAAGATCCAATAGAATCCTTGGTAAGGCATCCAGACCATGATCACCTTCCTCAGTGGCCGAGCCACCATGAACAACCTCCTCACACAAGGGGTGTATCCACCAGACTCCTGTCCACGATATTCAGAATGGTCCTCTTCAGCACTGATCTTCCCCTGGTAGCCAGGGTCTGCTTCATCACGGCGGAGATACTCCGCTTCTCTCTCTCTTTCCAGGATCAGGGTACAGTCTCTATAAGCTAAGCCAGGGCCGACCAGCAGAATGACAGTCTGCCCCCACGAGTCCACAAACTATTGTCCATGTTAGCCTTCAGTCTTAACCGTGGATCAGCAAAGGCTTGTATATTGTCTGGATAGGGGTCCCCCTATTGACTCTGGAATGTCACTACAGGTTTTGCCATCTACACACTCTCACATCTTTATGTGGAGCTCCGCAGGCTTCCCAACAAGTTGCTCGCTTACTGCCGGATGCGCCTGTAGACTTATGATTGTCTTTGGGAGGACTTTAAGACCCTGAATAACATACAAAACTACAGTACTAACATATGGTGATAAACTATACAGTTGTGGCCAAAAGTATTGATACCCCTGCAATTCTGTCAGATAATACTCAGTTTCTTCCTGAAAATGATTGCAATCACAAATTCTTTGGTATTATTATCTTCATTTAATTTGTCTTCAATGAAAAAGCACAAAAGAGAATGAAGCAAAAAGCAAAACATTGATCATTTCACACAAAACTCCAAAAATGGGCCGGACAAAAGTTATATTGGTTGCACAACCTTTAGCCAAAATAACTGCTATCAACCGCTTCCGGTAACCATCAATGAGTTTCTTACAATGCTCTGCTGGAATTTTAGACCATTTTTCTTTGGCAAACTGCTCCAGGTCCCTGATATTTGAAGGGTGACTTCTCCAAACTGCCATTTTTAGATCTCTCCACAGGTGTTCTATGGGATTCAGGTCTGGACTCATTGCTGCCACCTTAGAAGTCTCCAGTGCTTTCTCTCAAACCATTTTCTAGTGCTTTTTGAAGTGTGTTTTGGGTCATTGTCCTGCTGAAAGACCCATGACCTCTGAGGGAGACCCAGCTTTCTCACACTGGGCCCTACATTATGCTGCAAAATGTGTTGGTAGTCTTCAGACTTCATAATGCCATGCACACGGTCAAGCAGTCCAGTGCCAGAGGCAGCAAAGCAACCCCAAAACATCAGGGAACCTCCGCCATGTTTGACTGTAGGGACCGTGTTCTTTTCTTTGAATGCCTCTTTTTTTCTCCTGTAAACTCTATGTTGATGCCTTTGCCCAAAAAGCTCTACTTTTGTCTCATCTGACCAGAGAACATTCTTCTAAAACATTTTAGGCTTTCTCAGGTAAGTTTTGGCAAACTCCAGCCTGGCTTTTTTATGTCTCGGGGTAAGAAGTGGGGACTTCCTGGGTCTCCTACCAATAGTCCCTTTTCATTCAGACGCCGACGGATAGTACGGGTTAGACACTGTTGTACCCTCGGACTGCAGGGCAGCTTGAACTTGTTTGGATGTTAGTCAGGTTCTTTATCCACCATCCGCACAATCTTGCGTTGAAATCTCTCGTCAATTTTTCTTTTCCGTCCACATCTAGGAGGTTAGCCACAGTGCCATGGGCTTTAAGCTTCTTGATGACACTGCGCACGGTAGATACAGGAACATTCAGGTCTTTAGAGATGGACTTGTAGCCTTGAGATTGCTCATGCTTCCTCACAATTTGGTTTTCAAGTCCTCAGACAGTTCTTTAGTCTTTCTTTTCTCCATGCTCAATGTGATACACACAAGGACACAGGACAGAGGTTGAGTCAACTTTAATCCATGTCAACTGGCTGCAAGTGTGATTTAGTTATTGCCAACACCTGTTAGGTGCCACAGGTAAGTTAAGGTGCTGTTAATTACACAAATTAGAGAAGCATCACATGATTTTTCTAACAGTGCCAATACTTTTGTCCACCCCTTTTTTATGTTTGGTGTGGAATTATATCCAATTTGGCTTTAGGACAATTCTTTTTGTGTTTTTTCATTGAAGACAAATTAAATGAAGATAATAATACCAAAGAATTTGTGATTGCAATCATTTTCAGGAAGAAACTGAGTATTATCTGACAGAATTGCAGGGGTGTCAATACTTTTGGCCACAACTGTATGTAATAAAACACAAACGGAGTGCTATATTCTACAAAAATGAACTATTTATTAATCACTCAATACAAGAATAAAAAACACCCAAGAAAGAAAGAAGAGGAAGAGATAAGAGGTACGCCAGGAAAAGATTCCAAATGATATGAATAGACAATAATTTATTTGTACTGTAAAGTGTCTGTGCCTATCTATTATGACATGACATCAGGTCACTTTTATGTCAATAGAGAAAAATGCTCAAATATTATGTGGTCTACTGACTTTAAACAGACAACAGTTTGTGTACAAAGTGCCGGTGCCTAAAGGTACCGTTACACACAGAGATATATTGCTTGCAACTTACTGGTTGCAGTGAAATCATGGACACACTGTTACATTTTGTTCCCGTGTACAAGTGGAACAATGTGTCCATGATTTCACTGCAACCAGTGAGTTGCAGGCAATATATCTCTGTGTGTAACGGTACCTTCAGTGTCTAAATCAATCATCATAGTCAAATTAATCTATATATATGGACTTACCCATAGTTATGTAAAGTGCTATGTATGCCAGAGTATCGGGACTGGACATGTCATGTGTAGTGACTCAGACTATAGTAAAAGTACTTAGACTGGAAAAAATAGTGCTAGTGCTTATTTTAAAAAATAAAAATGCTACTCGTGTTGCACGGATGCCGCGCTCTGAGTGTTTGAGGTCTATGCTACTCCCTATCGAGTGCGCACACCATTAAATGACTCACACTACTGTTTAGGAGGAACAAGTCCACTCCCGGGATCTCGATGCTATGCTGCTCATCGGTGTACTCTAGAGATGAGCCACCACCCCGGTGTTCGAATTCGATTCCATTCGTCGAATCGACGGGGTGTTCGATGAATGTTCGTCGAATGCTCGACGAACACCGTCGAACACCCCGGAAAACGAACAAACCGGGCTTGTGGGGCTTTTTCACTTCCACAATGTATATACATACATTGTGGAAGTGAAAAAAAGTGAAAGAAAGTGTTAAAAATAAAAAAAAAATCAATGCTCACCTGTCCGCGGTCCACCGAAGCCTCCGGCAAGGTCCTGTGCTTATAGGACCTGTGGTGACGTCATGTTCTCGCGGGAACTCCGGTTACGTGACCTGAGTTCGCGCGAGAACATGATGTCACCACAGGTCCTATTAGCAATAGGACCTTGCCGGAAAGCTTAAAATAGATATTTGTATGTTTCGGACATTTTCTTTTACTTAAAGAAAGGGTCCGAAACATAAAAATATCTATTTTAAGCTTTCGGGCAAGGTCCTGTGCTTCTAGGACCTGTGGTGACGTCATGTTCTCGCGGAACTCCGGTCATGTGACCAGAGTTCACGCAAGAACATGACGTCACCACAGGTCCTAGAAGCCACAGGACCTTGCCGGAGGCTTCGGTGGACCGCGGACAGGTGAGCATTGATTATTTTTTTATTTTTAACACTTTCTTTCTTCTAGGGAATGTTTATTTTGGCTGAAAATGCGGCAGATGCGGTTTTCTGACCGCATCTGCCGCATTTTCGAACCAAAATCGAACATGTTCGAAGTTCGCCGAATTTGAACCAAATTGTTCGAATTCGGCGAATGACTCGAATAGCGCCAAAATCAACTCGAATTTGAGATTGGCGAACTATTCGAATCGAACATCGCTCATCTCTAGTGTACTCTTATTCTTCTTTCTCGGTTCCAGGGTCTCTTGGATCCTGTAGATCATATCATTGGGAACTGTTTGGAATCGCCGACCTCAGGAGCTTCTCTGTCCTGTACTCGCTTGGCGGCAACTGGGGCTCTTTTATGGTCTGACTCACAGTATGTCTCGCAGCCGGCACCTTATTATTTCCCAAACCATCATTTTAGACAGCATTTCCTCTCCCATACTCTCTCAAGCCAGAAGCCTTCTTCACTTCTCGCTCTCAGCTCTTCTTTTCCACTTTCTCTTCCTCTGCTTCCTGCACTTTTTAGGCACTAATTGCACACCTCGGGGTGGGTGGGGGGGGGTACTGCCTTTGCCGGCTAGGACACAAAACCCAGCACACAAGGGAGCACCATCTTTTAAAGTCACAGCATGCTTAAAGGTTTGTAGGGGCAACACCCATACACTAACTCCTTCTGAGGAACACATGACCAAAATATAAGGAACCCAGGCTGGGCAAATGAAAAGGAAGGACGGCACTCACCGGATAAATGAGATGGTCTTTTTATTCCAAAATTTCGGAAGCAAACAGGGTGCAGGGAGGGGGCAAGAGGAGCCGCCGGACTACGGCACTGTTTCGCGACGCGTGTCACTTCTACGGGTCCAGGCTGGGAATCACTATGCTAGACCAAAGCTTGAAGGTTGTAAAATGAAAGTTAGCTTTTAAGACCAAATGGGAACAGATATTGACATGGATTCATTCTATGTAGTGTGCTATGGAAATTCTAGTGTTGTGTGCCTGTAATCATCTATATTATAGCTTGGCATGGACTGGGATAAGCATCTCTGTATGAACAACAATTACTGTCTCTCTCCTCCTCTTAAACTCATTGCCTGGGTATCTCACAGGAAAAGACTTCAGATTCTGTAGCCTTCCTATATAGCTGGGACTGTTCCTACGTTACCTGTACAGCTGCACCTGCTCACCTGAGAGCCTGGTTCTACATCACTGTAGAGTGCAAATTAACTATTTCAGGTATCTCAAGGTCAATATTATATTTTGAGCAAATACTAGATGTAAAATCAAAAACAAAGGCCTCGATTCATCATTTGAGAGTTTTTCAAAGTCACTTTTTGCTTTTTGGTCTTGAGGTATTTACTGATTGTTTATTGCACCAGATCCATCAAAATGGTGCATGTGGTTCAAAAATTTGACATAGACTAAATAAAAAGGGCATCTTTCCTGTCATTCACTGTTGAGCAAAAAGTTGCATTTTTCCAGAAATGTCATAACAGATGCAACTTTGAAAAGCATGCATGGGGGGACGTGTCCTGGACGCTGATGGCGCAGGACGCTTAGAAGAGGTGCTCCTGTGAAGGACCGCTATACCGGCACTTACCGGCTTCCCACGGCCCCTGCTCTGCTCTACCCGAACGGCTAAGCACCCACAGCACCCGAGGATGCCGCGCACTTAGTCCCGGCAGCGGGGAGAGGAACAGAAGGTAACGGATTTCTTCTCCGTTGATAGACAGTCAGCTCCCTCACCCAAAATGGCGCCAGCAACCTGTGCTGCTGCATCTCCCCGGAGCTCCCGCAGTTCAGAGGAGCAGGGGGAAAGCAGGAATGAGGAAGCCCCCATCACACAGAAGCTCCTCCGTGATTTATTGGGGTCCCTCCACAGATCCCTTCAGGAGGACTTCAGGGGGATGATTGGGGAGCTAAGGGAGGACTTAGAGGCGGTAGGAGAGCGTACGTGGCATATTGAGCACAAAATGGCGGAATATGCCTCCGCACATAATAACCAAGCCACTATTACACTACCTTGGAAAAAGACTTTTCTGATATGCAGGCTAAGCTGTGTGACATGGAGGACAAACTACGCAAGAATAACCTCGGATTAGAGGAATTGCAGAAACAGTGGAGGATGAGGATTTGCTACAGACGCTTTGCACATTTCTACATCTTCTGCCCCAATCTCCCCCTCTGAGCTGGATATTGTAAAGCTTTATAGGATCCCCAAACGAGTGCATATTAAGAGAGATCTACCACGGGATATCCTAGTTTGTCTAAAGAGTGCGTCCACAAAAGACCTGGTGCTGCAAGCCATGAGGAAATCCCCCCCAAAGGAGTCCTATTTGAAAGCTACTTGGTCTTTCCAGATTTATTCCTGGGAACTTGGGCTAAACGACGAGAGTTCGCTCCCCTTTGCTCAATCCTGCATGATAAGGGGATCATGTACAGCTGTGGCTCACCTGTCAAAGTATAATAAAGGGGCTAGGCATTCCTTCCTGACCCCCAAACAGTTGAGCGGGCCCTAAGATCTTGGAACTTGTTGCGGGACAGCACTTCCTCCTCGCTTCTTTCTAACAATTCCCCAAGAGATGAGAATCGGGACGCTATGCAGGACGGGGACAGCTGAGGCTGTGCATTATAACTTGCTGGCCCTTCCAGGATGCTTCCCTTTCGTCCCGGCCGGTCTGACTGTGGTTACCCGTGAGACCTCTGGGAGTAGGACGTCCATTTTTTTTATCGGGACTTCCATCTTTCCCGGTAGCCCCCACACACAAATTTGTGTGAGGGCAGTTGGCCCCCTCTGCAGGCGGGAGCCTGCTTTACTCGTATTACATATTTGTTTGGTTTTGTCTATTTAACCTTATTCCTCCCTTTCTATACCCTTCTTCCCTTCCTTTTTTCCTAGTTCCTCCTCCCTTCCCTTTCATATATTAATTTGGATCTGACAACCTATCGCAGTTAAGTTATCATCTCTTTGTAATGTCTTTGAAAATAGTACCTCTAAATGGGAAAGGCCTAAATTCCCCAGCAAAGCGGTCTTTTCTGTGGGGTGAGGCACAGAAGACACACGTTTACAGGAGACCCATCTGCTTAAGGACGATAACCACAGACTTCAATTACACAACTTTAACAAACCAAACACAGACTTTAAACTTTACAACCAGTCCTTTTTTGCTAATGCTGCCGGGAAAAAGGCGGGGGGTGTATTTTGATTAACAACTCGGTTCAGTTTCGGAGAGGCGCATGTGGACCCCGAGGGCAGGTTTATTATTCTGGTTTGCTGTATCTCGGGTATTAAGATGACTATCGTTAATGTTTATTCACAGAATGAAGCACAGCTTCGATACCTGAGATCGCTTGTTTTTGGGGAAAGTAAGAGAGGTGGCTAGGGGCAAGTCCATTATATGTGGTGACTTCAATATAGTTCTTGACCTCCAATTGGACTGCTCTTCCTCCCTCGCAGCTAAGGGACAGGAGTTGGGCCCGTTGTCTCGGGAATTTCATCTGCACGACGTGTGGAGGTATGTGCACGCGTCGGAGCGAGACTGTTCCTTCTTTCCGCACAGGCACAGGTCGTACTCTAGAATTGACTACTTTTTGGTGAGCAAAGACACTCTCTCGGCCTGTGCCTGTGCGGAAGTGGGGGTGATCACATGGTCGAATCATGCCCCGGTTTCCTTGGAAGTCTCACTTGGTGCTCGCTCGTCCTCCTCGCGTAAATGGAGACTGAATGTTGGCCTACTCTCTAGGCAGGATATTGTGGGAGAGTTTGAGCAACACCTCTCGATTTCTTCTCCACAAATGATAATTGGGGAGGTGTCAGATGAGGTCTTGTGGGCATCTCACAAGATAGTCCTTCAAGGCTTGTTCCTCCAGAGGGCATCACAAATTAAGAAATCCAACAATTCTCTTAGAACGGAATTTTTATCTCAATTACACCTGCTGAAGGAGCAAAACAAACGGTACCCGTCATCCCAGCTCTGTTCCCAGATCTTTAGCCTATGCACTCAATTGAGAGCATCTCTCAAAGCCATTGGATTTTGTTATTGATCGGCAGCACATGTTGAAAATCCATATTTCTACCTTCAGTGACACTTTTAGCATAGGACAGTGGTTGAGTGCTAGATTGAGTGAGAGGAGATAGATTAACCTTTACAGGCACAACCCCAAGTCGCATGCTTAGAAGCGGTATGGGACACCAGGGAGTCGTTATGACCTTCCAGGATGAGCCCAGTCTGTGGTGCAGTGAGTCCATGCTAATCAGCATTACAGTGGTACTGGGCATTCCACCTGATCTTATAGTAGGGCCATTGGTGCTCATCCTGACAGAGATGCATCTAATCCAACGGTGTGAAGAGCACTCTATAAAGCCTGTGTGCAACCATGCCACGGATGTTTGGTGGGTCAGCAAGTGGTTGTTTCATTGGTACTTTGCACCCGTACTGCCCCCGCCTTTATCATGGGGGCCTGCTGAACAAGTGAATTTGTGTCCAGAAATGGTATTGGTAAGTGTTGCTATCCTTTTTTCAATTTATGTCAATGATTGTTTGTCTCATATCATGGCAGACAGTCTGCCCTGTCACTCTACTTCGCTTTGTTGAGCTTGTTGTGGGAATAACATGTGTAAAATTGTAAAAAAATATTATGGCTTTCTCACAGAAACACATCTGATATTATCCATGGGTTATGTCTGGACTTGCAGCCATTAAAGAAAATCACTTAATATGTAATTATATCACACTGTTAAATCACAAATGTAATTAATTAATTAAATCACATCTTAATTTTTATTAGCTGGCTACTCTACAAAATGGATGGTATGGTGTGGTATATGGGGTACAAAGATAGTGGGGCTATTCTTCATCAATGGAAACCTCAATGCCACTGGATATCTGAAATTGCTACATGATTCACATATCCAGTGGCATTGAGGTTTCCATTGATGAAGAATGGCCCCACTATCTTTGTACCCCATATATCACACCATACCATCAATGTCTGTGTTCCAGCAGTCTTGGAGGATCTATCCACTGTGGGTTAGTGTCAGACCAATATCGGGGGTTTTGTTTGTTAACTTCACCATTCACAAAAAAGTTTTCCTCATCCTCATCTGAAGGCAATTGTCTATGCTGTGAAGATACGAGATGTGCAGCATCTGACACAGCGGATAGCGGGAGCCTGTGCTGCATTTCTTCTACGTGTTGCTATCAGTGTGTGAAGAGTGGGAGAAGAGGGTTGCATTGACAATCCAACACAATGGCAGCACTTTGAACATATTGTATAAATGGTCATAAACTTGTAAATAAGTCATGAAAGAATAAAGTTACGTTAAAACCAAACACACCATTGTTTTTCTTATGAAATTCTCAATAGGTTTGATATGTCACATGACCCTCTTCCCATTGAAAAAAATAAAGTTGGATCCAAAATGGCCGACTTCAAAATGGCCGGCATGGTCACCGCCTATCTGGAAAAGTGTTCCCCCTCCCATACACTAATGTGCCACAAACAGGAAGTTGATATCAACAATCATTCCCATTTTATTTGGGTGCATCCATATAAATGCCCCCCCCCCCTGTAGTATCTTACAATTACATTATTTGTCTATAGTATAACATTTTCATGGGAACCGTCAAATAATAAAGAAGGAATTAGTCATTTATATATTTATTTTATACTGTATTACATATTTAATGTCGGTGGTTCCCAGTGTAGACACAAGAGCGTACAATAACCGGTTACCTCCATGTAGTGGAGCCAGGTGAAGTCTCATCACAGCTTGTGGCCTCATTGCCTCATTCTCCCTTTGACAGGCGGAGGTTAGGACTGGTGCTCCCTACTCTGCTCCAAACATGGATTTACATCAGCGCACAGTAAGAACGGTCCTCAGGGACCCTGGAGAATTGCTGCTTATTCTATCAAGGTCAGCGGGATCTCCAGGAGCATCTGACATCCTGTCCATACATAATTTCCTTTACAAGACTTTGGCTCTGAAATATTACAAGTCTGCGTTTGTCCTACGGTTTATAGCCGGAATTAGAGATAACACAGGATTGCAAGCAAAGATGAACATGTAATGCTGTGTTACTGGATATTAGGCTTAACTCCTTAACAGCCGGATCATTTTGGGGAGCATTAAGGAACTAGAGAATTTTTTTTTTTGGCCTCTTCACATTCCAGTAGACACAACTTTATAGTTGTTTTAGGCCATTCCGCTATTGGTGCCTGTTTCTTCTAAAGTGGGTCAACTTTGAAGGATTATTTTTGAGTAAATATAGAATAGGTTTGCATTTACCTTATGTTCATTTTTTGTGATGAGAGTATATAAAAGTGCAATTCTGCCATTGTTTTAAAGTTTTGTTTGAGAATATCTATAATGGAATATATAATTGAGTATCATTATTATAATTATTATTATTATTATTATTATTAATAACAGCCGTCCTCCATTTGGTGATCACTCCCTGTATGATCTCCCATCATGAATTTGTTCGTAGACATGCAAAAAAGGAAAAGGGAGTGAAAGGGTTAAAAAAGTCCACCACAAGGTCTGTGAGCAAACAAAGGAAGTATGTTGAGAATTTGGGCACCTTTACTCCATTCTTAGGGTACCGTCACACTTCACGACGCACCAGCGATCCCAGGGGTGCACCAAGCCCCCCTGCCGCCTGAGCCACCAGGGCCGGGGGGGGTGCTGTTGGAGACCAGCACCGCCGCCCCAGCATCTGGTGGGGGGGTTGCTATCAATCAGTGACTAGCACCGCCGCCCCTGCAGCCGTGTGTGAGGTCCGGGGGCGGGGGAAGGGGTGGTGCTATCAGTGACTAGCACCGCCGCCCCTGCATCTGTGATGTGGGGGGCCGCCGCTCTGCTGCGGGTCTTACCTGCGCCTTGCCGCCGGCGCCATGACAGGGGGATATGGTGCCGCCCCCTTCTACTGAGCCGCTCCCCCTGCCAGCTTGCCGCCTGAGTGTAGAAGCTCTGAGCGATCCCGACAACGATCCAACCTGGTAGGGATCGCTGGTGCGTCGCTACATGATCGCTGGTGAGATGTCAACCAGTCAGATCTCACCAGCGATGCGGGAACGATACGGTAGTCATTGGGAACCTGTCACTCTCAGGTGTAGTATTGGGATCGTTGGACGTTGTCCCTGTCAAATACAGCGATGCAGCGTTCGCAACAACCAAAAACTGATCCAGAACAGAGTGTAACGAGCAGTGATCTCACAGCGGGGGCCCGGTCACTGCTAAGTGTCACACATAGCGAGATCGCTGGCGAGGTCGCTGTTACGCCACAAAACCTGTGATGTAACAGCGATCTCGCTATGTGTGACGGGGGCTTTAGCCAGCTCCACTAAAGTGGGCAGAGATTGGGTGCAATGCGACATGCCTAAACCCACCTGGGAAATTCGTTAAAATTTACGCCAGTTTAGTAGCATAAATTATTCCAGAAATGTACTCCTGTCCCTAACTGGAGTAACCTTTCTGGTGTAGGCGCATGGCTGTTGTGAGATGCACCTTATGTATTAACTGCAACCAAAAGTGGCACTCAAAGGAGGCCAAATTACTGCATATAGCAACAGCAAACCTCTAAATCTCATTAGAAACATACATTTTATTACAATGTATTCAAAAACAATATACCATTAAAAGTAGATCTGTATAAGAATGGAGACTAGTGGGTACATAGATAAAACAGGGTGATGTGTAAAGTAATACTTATGTCATAAAGCAGGGATTTAGTGAATGGCACAGATATATAGACGGATAACCACAATCAATACTACAAATCAAACTAAAAAGAAAAAGTTCTATAATTCCAAAACAAGTTAGGAGAGACAAATAAAAGCACAACAATACATACTAAAATCCACAATATTAATACAAAGTAAAATAAAGAATAACCAAACAAGATATAAAATAACATTTCTATAGTTAAAGGTGCCACACACAGGGAGTAATCCCAGACTATAGATATCTAAACAGATATATGATACTTTTAACATTCCATATGACCTCTGAACCACCAGCTAGAGCCCTCCAGACTACTCTCACCATTCAGCAGCACAGTGGAACTTTTTTCTCCTTGGTTTTAATAATCTATCTGCACTTGGGTCTGCGGTTGCTGATAAATGCGCCTCAGGGTACCTTTACACGCCGCTACAACAGGATGGATACAACCCGCTACTTCACGTGCACGAGCACGCCCAAACGGTTTCAAACGGGAAACGCACCACCTTTACACGCCGCCATAAGGTGCGCTACGCTACGTTACATCTACAGCTAGATACATCGCCGGGTGTCTCAAGTAGCCATCTGTATCTCATCTTACCTCATTTACACACCGCTACAACAAGCTAATATGGGCGGACCTGGTGCAGCAGGGACAGCACATAGGCGTGCCACAATTGTGGAGTACGAGACGTCCGTACGCTGATAGGACAAAGCAATAACATCATGATTGGGCAGGCATCGCAGGAGGCTGTTTAATACATGACGCTCGAGCAATTGTGTAGTGTGACTGGTCAGCTCCTTAAACATGCCTCCCTATGCAGTGACTACCAATCGTCATGCAGGAGCTTCCTCCAATGATCGCTGAAGGGGCGCGGTATCCCGGAGCCTGTGTCACGCCCCAGCTACATACCAGGTACATCGCCTGGTGTATAGACATCCCTTCTGTAGCTTCTTTACACGCCGATACAGCTCGCTGCAATCGGCGATGTTGCCATATGTTTCAGAGCAGTGCTCGGAAACAGATGTATCTGTTGCCGGCTGTCTCGTCCCGTCTTCACACGCCGCTACTACGGGCTATATTGACGCTACAAGCTACATTTGTAGCCTGTAGCGGGTTGTATCCATCCTGTTGTAGCGGTGTGTAAAGGTACCCTCACAGTGGTCGTGTCTGACACAAACTCAAAAGGTGAGCGTAACCCTGACTATGTGCAATTTCTGTCCCTCCAGCCCCCCACTAGTTGGACATACTCCTTAAGGTTTTTTGCAGTCAAGCGGGGGTTCTTATTTTCCTCTCTAGAAATCCTATGAGCAGCTCTCACTGAAATATTGCTTGGTCTTCCAGACCTTATCTTGACCTCCAGTATTCCTGTTAGCTGCCATTTCTTAAATACATTTCAAACTGAGGAAAATGCTTCGCTGTCTTCTTATAGTCTTCTCCTGGTCAAAGTTATCTGCTGTCAGTTTCACCTTGGCTGGTGATCCGTGTTGGGGGACCCCAAATTTTTTGTTTATATTTATTTATAAACAAATAATTTAAAATAACATTGTGGGGTGACCTCTCTTTTGGATTACCAGCCAAAGGAAATCTGCATGCTGCATCTGTCTGCTTTACCTTAGCTGGCTATCAACAGTGGGGGGAACCCCATATCATTTTCTTTAATGAATTATTTATTTGTGAGGTACAAACAAGGCTACACACCATTTAGTGCCACTTAAAAGGCATAAAAGGGTGCAAGTATATAATATGTGGGGTTGTTGGGACATTATCTAGGTTAGGTGCAGGATATCTATCTATCTATCTATCTATCTATCTATCTATCTATCTATCTATCTATCTATCTATCTATCTATCTATCGTATCTATCGTATCTATCTAAATCTTTATATGGTTGCTTTTTTCTTGTAGAAAAAAACATAATGTCCATAGAGTATTGTTGCATGTAAAAGATGATGCCAAAATGCACGGCACGCACATGGTGTCCCACAGATCTCACATAGATGACACACTGATGTCACACGGATCGCACACTGATGTCACATGGATGACTCATGGATGGCATGCGGATGTCACATGGATGTTCCACGGATGACACACTGATGTCACATGGATGGCACACAGGTGCCACACGGATGTCACATGGATATCCCACGAATGGCATACTGATGACACAGATGACACACAGGTGACATACGAATGACACGCATATGTCACACGGTTGTCACATGGATATCCTACGAATGGCATACTGATGACACAGATGACACACAGGTGACATACGAATGACACGCATATGTCACACGGTTGTCACATGGATGTCACACTGATGTCCACAGATGTCACATGGATGTCCCACAGATGGCACACTGATGACACACAGATGTCACTTGGATAGCACACGGCTGTCCCATGGATGGTTCACTGATGTCACATGGATGACACATGGACACCAGACAAGGGAAGAATTGCTCTCGCGTGACATACGAAATGACAAACGTGTGTCACTCGGGCGTTTTCCGGAGCAGCAATGGAGCGATATTTCACATGCAGATGTAAGTGAACCCTAAAGATAAGTAATGCAATAAGGGTCAGTTCTATAGAAAATGATTGGTTTCTTGAATATAGGAACAGTGTGAACAAAACTCTACCACCTGCACATAGTCTAGAACTATCATACGGAATACAGTATAATGCAGTGTTAAAAAGTCCTAAAAATAAAATTGAACAACTAATCTCAGTCCAGGGCCATGGTCACATTCTCCCATATGCATAGTTTGCGTGGGCTGCAAATGTCAGTCTTGTCTCAAGGTTTAAGTGTCTAGCCAGTTTTTAATCCTCTGTGCAGCCAAAACTAGACATGTTTTAATTCCTGGTATATCCTCAAGGTGAGGATTGCCTATAAAAGAGATTGATTTCAGTATTGCCAGTATCCCAGAGATATACTGGAGCGCACAGGAGCGAAGGTAATGGAGCAATTAGGGTTTTACTTACTATAGAATCAATCACTTTGGGGGGGACATATTTATCTTTTATAAGCGTCATGTAATGAGTCTGTTTATCCTGTATTGATCTGTCTATACTCACGCAAGACAATAATTCAATGTTAAAGATTTTGTCCTACTCAAGAAAGTTTCTAGTTGTTATAGAAATTACGATGCAAGAGGTACATCCAAAAAATGGAAAGTAAGGGAAAAATAGAACAATTAAGCTTCAAATTGAGCTATTTACATTGCTGTTGCCTGAAGGTAAGCTGCGCCCATGGTGTTTCCCTGCTGGGATCCCCAGTGATCAGCTGGTAAATGCAAGACAATTTATAGCAAGTGACACATTCCCCTGCAGCACTTCCGCAGGAGAGATGAAGCATTACACGGTGTCTATTGAAATCTATGGGTTGTTGGTGTAATGCACAGATTTCCTGTGTCCTCCAGAGATATCGGGTGAATTGATGGACATCCTCCTTTATGAACTCAGAATTTTCTAAAAAGGGTTTTGACAATGGGAGTTTTACACCAAACTAAACCTTTCTTTTAATCACTAAAAAACAAAGACAATCTTTATTTGGAGAAGGAAATTTGACTATACTGCTCTCTAATGGGGTTATAAGCTTTTAACTGCATAAGAATTGTGCTGCTCAAGCTTTTCACTTTGCCTGCTTAAAGAGGTCCAGTCACCCCCTGGTGCTTTCAAAAGTGACAGCACCACTGAATGCAGCGTGTCTGCTGTATTCAGGGAAGGTGTGTACTAAGGCTCCAGCCCCCCTGTACCCTGAAAAAAAACACTTTGCAAACTTTACAGTTAAGAGGTCTCGTGAGTCGGGTCTGATTAAGAGGACCTCGCTGCTGGCACAGCCCACCCTGCCTCCTCCTTGTGTGTTCCGCCCCCTCTATGTGTCTGCTGCCACCTCCTCTTCTTCTTCTGGGTCTGCCCTCCTTTTCTGCTCCTGACGTCACAAGGAGCAGAAGCAGAAGAAGAGGAGCGGCGGTGGCAGACACATAGAGGGCGTGGAGCACACAAGGAGGAGGCGGGAGGACTGTGCCAGCAGCAAGGACCTCTTAATCAGACTCAACCCACGGGACCTCTTAACTGTAAAGTTTGCAAAGTGCTTTTTTTCGGGTACAGGGGTGCTAGAGCCTTAGTACACACATTCCCTGAATACAGCAGACACGCTGCATTCAGTGGTGCTGTCACTTTTGAAAGCACCAGGGGGTGACAGGTCTTCTTTAAAGGGTTTGTTTTGGACAACCCATTCTCATTCCATGTGTGCCCCCATGAAAATAAAAAAGCCTATACTCACCTCCAATGCTGGAATAGTTCCAGTGGTATAGAAACTCATGTTCTCGGAACCCACATGACATTATTAGCACTTTACCCCGATCATCGCCGACTTCTTTCTCCCCACCATTGGACGCAGTAATAATTAACATGAAGTGCTGTGGCTACCACGCACTTTCTGTTAATTACTTAACTGTCTGGAGGCAGGGAGAATGACTGGTCACGGGGATCGCATTTCATAACAATGTCATGTGGGCTCCAGGAACACGAGTTTCAACACCACTGGAACCATTCCAGCACTGGAGGTGAGTATAATCTTTTTTTTTATTTTATGGGGGCATGAGAACAGTTGTCCTATGAGCTAATTGTGGAAACACCTAGTTCACCTGAAAGCACGGTGCAGCCATGCGGCAATTGAAATAGCAGTTTCCCTCCTAGATTAGGTGATTGTGCAGGGCAACAGTAAGGGTGCATGCACACGATCAGTGTACGCAGCGTTTTGGACGCAGCATCTTGCTGCTGTGTCCAAAACGCTGCGTAGTACAGTACTAGCATAGTGGATGGGATTTCAAGAAATCCCACCCTCACTGTGCGTAACCCGCCCGCAGCGTGTTTGGAGCTGCGGGGCGGGTTGCCGGGAGTCCGCTCCTCCGCAGCATGTTCATTTCATGCTGCGGTGTCAGATGCGGCTCCCATCAGGTGACTGCAGGGAGAAGCCCCTGCACCAGCCGCACACGGTGAGTACAGGGTGGCTGCGGTCTCCCTGCGGCCACCCACAGCTTCACTCAGGTCCGGAGGAGGCTCAACAGCATACCGCACACACCCTTAAAAGACCGCAGTGGCACAGGACTGTTGTGGTGAAAAGCTGCATCATGACCACTGCAGGTGAACGCAGCCTAAAATATTCTAACTTCTAATTAAAAGATAGGAAAAGCTGTAGAAAAAGTCAGCAAATGTATCAATGTAAAACTAAAGCATTTTGTTAATTTGAGACATTTATTTCAGCTGTAGGATTTTTTTTGTAAGGCTACATTCACACATCCATGTCAGTCATACCACCCAAGAGAACAGACCCATTTTTTCTTAGCTCTTATCCTAATTAAATCCTAGTTGCATCCTAGAAACATACATTTTTTTACTCATTTCTATTTTTCACTGAAGAAGGTAGGGGCGTATAAAAAAATCATGGGACCCCATAGCAGAAGTCCTAATTGCCATAACACAGACACACATATGCATACATACATACACATGCATTATATTTGGCGTGTTCACAGAAGAGCATATCTCACAACTTTTAAACCCTTACAAAAATGTTCCTCCAACCGAAGCCGTTTAATGTTTCCACACATTGATGCCCTATTTAAGTATGATGCTAAGAAACGTGTCCCCCAAATACAGTATGGTACCACCACTGTGAATCCCTCCACAGTCCCCGCTATGTGCACAATATTATGTTGCCACTGTACCCCCTCACCCCTGCAAAGTATGATGACTCCAATACAGTATGATGCCCCAAAGTGACCTTAACACATTCCTTCACGCAATATGATGGCCGCCGCACAGCCCTCAATGTAGTATATTGGCTGTCCATACAGTTTAATACCCCCCCCCCCCACAAGCCTCCACACTATATAATGGCCCCCCACTAGACTTCTAAACAGTATAATGGTCCCGATATAGCCCTGCAAATAGTATACACCACCCTCCACACACAGAATTATTACCTGCTTACAGTATTAAGACCCCCACTATCCCTCCAAACAGTATACTGGCCCCCAGATAGCCCTCCAAATATTATAATGGGACCCCTAATCATAGTGCTCCAAACATTATAATGGCCCCATATAGCCTTCTAAATAGTATAATGGCCCCATACATAGCACTCCAAACAGTGTACTCATTGATTAAAAAAAATACCCACCTCTACTTGTTTCCCCACTGGTCCGGTCTCCAGTATGGTGTTTTGAAGAACTGCACAGGTCTGCACAGTGGGTGCAATATAGTGATGCAGAGATTTCAGATGCACAGGAGGAATGATGAAGGAGTCAGCTCGCTGTTCCATCATTGCTGTCAATTGTATCGGCATCCAGGATACTGACACTGTTGAAAGTACAATGCCAGGAGGAGGGGCCTTGAGCATGCGCTGCCCCCCTGCACTCATGAACCCCATAGTGACCCCATGACCTGCAGTTATCAGTGGTACACCACTAAAAGCAGGTATAAACTTTTTCAACTTTATTTATCAATTGACTTCTAATAATGGATCAGTTAAAAATGATGAAAGTCAGATGGATCTCGGAAGCACAAAATACTTCTTTAGTGTGTCACCTAACTTTAGGCCAGAGTTGATTTTGCCACATACAAGAAAAACTGATTGATTTTGGAGATCGGACTTTAATCAGAATTTGATCTGAGGGTACCTTTACACATTGCAACATTACATGCAATTTCACTTGCAACTTACTGGTTGCAGTGAAATCATGGACACATTGATCCATTTTGTTGCTGTGTACAAATGTAACAATGTGTCCGTGATTTCACTGCAACCAGTACGTTGCAAGTGAAATTGCATGCAATGTTGCGACGTGTAAAGGTACCCTGAGAGTCAACAGTTTCTCTAGCCTCCCTGGCATTATGAGTTGGTAAAGAATTTTGTGCTAAAAGCGGGCTTACCCGCGGTCGTGGCAGATGCGGTAAAAAAACCGCATCTGCCGCACTTGCCGCATAGCCACCGCACTTGCGGCGCGGTTGCGGTATTTGCCATAGTAAGTATAGGGGGACTTGCGGCAGATGCGGCAAGTGCGGTTTTGCACTTGCGGCAGGTGCGGCAAGTGCGTTTTTTTTCCGCGGCCGCACCTGCCGCAAGTGCAAAACCGCACTTGCCGCATCTGCCGCAAGTCCCCCTATACTTACTATGGGTAGGGTCACATTGCAAACATGAATTGCATTCACCGCATCCGGATCCGGATGCGGTGAATGCAATGCCGGTCACACACATTTTTTGTCAAAAATGTGTGCTGATTACCGCACTGCGGTCACCGGATGGCTCAGGATGTGTAATCCTGAGCCATCCGGTAACTGCATTGGTTGCGGATCCCAGCTATTGCCGGATCAGCAAACATAATAAAGAGTTAAATTATTGATCTAAATGATTGTTTGAGGTCTGTAGGGGGGCTTAGACCCCCCTACAGACCGGCCGCCCACTTCTATAGTGTTCTTCTACAATTTCTCAACGGGCACGGGCTCTTCGGAGCCCGTGCATGTCAACCAAAGGTGCCCCCCCCCTATCACTATACAGGGGTGCATACACCCCTCTATTACAATTATGCTTTTATTATGTGTTTTACATAAAGAATTGTCACAATTGCATTGTAAGTATATATTTACATGTTCCGGAGCCAGAGAGCAGGGAATTCCATGGGCGGGGCTGTGTGCAGTAGCCTCCGCCCGCTCCTTCTTGATGGCCGCCCCCTCTGGCCGTAATCCAGTGTTGTGAGGGCGGGCGCGTCGTTAAAGGGGCGTGGCTAACCGCGGCACATAGTTAGCCACGCCCCTTTAACGACGCGCCCGCCCTCACAACACTGGATTACGGCCAGAGGGGGCGGCCATCAAGAAGGAGCGGGCGGAGGCTACTGCACACAGCCCCGCCCATGGAATTCCCTGCTCTCTGGCTCCGGAACATGTAAATATATACTTACAATGCAATTGTGACAATTCTTTATGTAAAACACATAATAAAAGCATAATTGTAATAGAGGGGTGTATGCACCCCTGTATAGTGATAGGGGGGGGGGGGCACCTTTGGTTGACATGCACGGGCTCCGAAGAGCCCGTGCCCGTTGAGAAATTGTAGAAAAACACTATAGAAGTGGGCGGCCGGTCTGTAGGGGGGTCTAAGCCCCCTACAGACCTCAAACAATCATTTAGATCAATAATTTAACTCTTTATTACGTTTGCTGATCCCGGCAATAGCCGGGATCCGCAACCTATGCAGTTACCGGATGGCTCAGGATTACACATCCTGAGCCATCCGGTGACCGCACAGCGTTTCGAGAAACGCTGCGAAAACTGCTGCCTGCATGATTTTTAACGCAGGCAGCAGTGCCGGATCCGGCCAACGGATGGCTTGTGAAGCCATCCGGTGTTTTGCATGGGCTCCTATGAGGAGCGTTTCCTGGTCCGGTTTTGAGCTTTTTAAAAGCTCAAAACCGGATCAGGATTTAAAAAAAAAAAACGCTGATGTGACCCTAGCCTATGGCGAATACCGCAACCGCGCCGCAACCGCGCCGCAAGTGCGGCGGCTATGCGGCAAGTGCGGCAGATGCGGTTTTTTTACCGCATCTGCCGCGACCACGGGTAAGCCCGAGCCTGACTCGGGTTACCGCTTCTGGCAGTGATTTTTAACCCCGAGTCAGGCTCGGGAATAACGCTAGGGAGGCTAGTAAGTGGAAAATAATTAAAACTTTCTTCACTTTCTCCTTTCTGACAATCTGTAAAAATCAGACCACAGTCAGATGTCAGCCAAGTGCAGTCCAATATTTTCAAGGACTTGCATTAAATATTTATTCAATTATATAGCGCTATTAATTCCATAGCACTTCACATACATCAGTAAAGCTGTCCCTATTGGGGCTCACAATCTAAACATCCTATCAGTATGGGTACCTTTACACGCAGCTACATTTCTAGGGTGGCTACAGGTAACTTATTGGTTGCAGTGAAATCATGGAGAGATTATTCCATTTGTACACAGCAACAAGATAGAACCTTGTCTCCATGATTTCACTGCAACCAGTAAGTTACCTGTAGCCACCCTAGAAATGTAGCCGCGTGTAAAGGTACCCTATGTCTTTGGAGTGTGGGAGGAAACCAGAGGAAACCAACACTGGGAGAACATGCAAACTCCTTGCAGATGTTGTCCTTGTAGAGATTTGAACCCAGGACCCCAGTGCTGCGAGGCGGCAGTTCTATCCACTGAGCCACCGTGCCACCCATTGCTTTTTTACACAGATTCATAGACTTGTATTGCATTTCCAATCAGACACTGTTCCACAATTTTCCTTGGACTGTCTGGTGCACAGAAAATCATGGACTTAAGAATATCTCCAAAGACTATCACCGGTACTAGTGCTATTAAAACCACGGAGAGCACTCGTACGCAAGAATCGGACGTTTGAATGAGGCCTTGCATGAATACCTATCAGCTTTAGTAACTAAGTCTGAACTGCAAAACGCTTGAGAATAGGACATGTTCTGAATATCATTGTCCGAAACACAAACCCTTTTTAAAATTGATGTGTATATGGTCGATAAAACTCCATAGGTCAGTGTGCTGCCGAGATAAAAGCAGACAGCACACAGACGTGTCAGACAGATGCGTGAATGCAGCCTATATCTTCTGTATGCTGGTATATTCAGTTACCGATCCTCGAGGAATGGAATCGGAGCACACAACCCTTGTAGACTGCACAGGTTTTGTTTAGGTGTCCCCTGGCAGATTCCAGAGATAATAACTCAGTCCTGAAATATGGATCACACAATTCTGCCTTGGATCTAACAATGAAAGAAATAAGAGAATATTTCATTTAACATCAATCACAAACACTTTTTGTTAGAAGGATCCCCAAAAAATAAGATGTCACACTGCTGAGACTTCAATTGATCAGCGCTAATTTGGAAGCAAGTGTTCAGTTCCTCTGTAGCACAAAAGAAATGAAGCTTTATTTGCTGCCAATTAAAGGTCACGGTCCTCAGAGTAAGAGATGTCACGCTCTGCTCTAGCTGATTGATGGAGCTAGTGAGCTTCCCGCTATTAACTCCCAATGTGGTCCTCACAGGTCCAATCGTAACACATACACAACCGTAGAACAAATACAGAGATGAACTGACCATTATTGTCAAACAAAGAAAAGGTAATCCACCACACCCCATACATTTATAAAATGTAGCTTTTATTAAAGTATCCATGGTGTTACAAAATCTGGTGGTGAAGGCGTATAAAGTGATTTTTTTAAGCATAAAATACAAGTGAGCAGGTCGTGTTCCCTACAGTAATTAATCACAGGCAATAAAACAATGTAAAGAAACAGTTCACGCTGACCTCCCTATACTCACTGGTCTCCCAGGCTACCGGAGTAATAGCAGGTATCCGTTAGGCTTCAGTAATAGAAAGGGAGTCCGGTGCCAGGGAATCCGGAGCTCCCTACAAGGACATCTGAGATGGTTTAAACTTTGGACATAAAGGATTTACCACAAGTGGCACCGGATTCCCTTTCTATTAATAAAACGATGTGCAATAGTCAGAGCTCCCCCATAAACAAGGTCACATAGATACCGGTCCCAAGTAAAAGGCACAAGATAGTCACACAGCCTCACCTACCAAAATGTAGTATGCATAAAGAATCAACACAAGATAGAATACAATTTTCTACTATAGAATACCACAGGTCACTAAAGAGTACAACAGACCAATCAGGGCAAGTGCCAAAGCCAAAAAGCAAATACCATCTTTGCAAAATGTATGTAAATGCAAAAAGTAAGGGAAAGAGAGAAAAATGTTAAAGCTTATTCATGGTTTAGATAAAGGGCCTGTGCTTCCAGGAGTGGGATACTCCTACGCATTTCGCGACGTGGCTTCCTCAGGTCTTAACATTGGTCTTAACTGGTCTTACCATTATTCTATTGCCTCTAACTAATTATTGTAATGAAAGTATCTCTGTGTTCCTCTATGACCTTCTCACCTGTATGTTGTGTGGTGGATTACCTTTTCTTTGTTGACAATAATGGGCGTTTTAGCTCTGTATTTGTTCTACGGTTGTGTATATCTACTATCTAGGGGATACCCAAAAAAAATCTAATATGGACGCATTTATTCAGTCTCCTCTTGCTCTCCAATTTTAACACAGAATGTCTGAATCTGGTCTTTAATACAGAAAAGCAATAAGGTATCGTTCCTCCTACAGAGATTCTGCTCCAGGTGATTGACAGATCTCTACCTGTCAATCGACTCACATCACCTGGGAAACTGTAGTAAGAAGCCAATCTAGTTTCCTCCTTTCCTATAGTCCCTCGGATTCGTTCTCGGGGTGATTAACTCTCTTTGCTCTGAAATGCTGGCTTGACCTAACCCTAAACCATACTCGCGCAATCATCAGTCAGCCTCTGATGCTACTGATGGGTCTGACAGCACGAATCAGTGAGTTCTTAGTGCGCAGTAGCCATGTTGTATTGTTATGCCCATGAGTGACTCATGTCATGTATGTGTAAGGGCTTCACATCAGCGTTTTTAAATGCGCAGATGCGTGAAACGCATGCCGCAACGCGCATACGTCACTGCGGCACGTTGCGGTTTTCCTAGAATATAGGGACTTGCGGCAGATGCGCAAGTGCGTATTGCACTGCGGCAGGTGCGCAGAAAAACCGAGTAGCGGTTTTTTCTCGCACTGCCCAAGTGCATACGACTTGCGCATTGCCAAGTCCTATACTCCTATGAAAACCGCAACCGTGCCGCAAGTGGACCTATGCGCATGCGAGTCTTTTTCACCGATCTGCGCAAATTTAAAAACGCTGTGTGAAAGGCCCTACTTGTTTTGTTGCTAAGTCTCCAAAATGCTTTGGGTTTTATAATCATTCAGTGGGAGGTAAAGCATTTTGTAATATATTCCGCAGGATGGAGAAGTTATTTGTATACATGCTGATCCTGTGTTGGAAGATAATTCCATGCACTTCATGTGAGATGTCTAACATTACCATTGTGCTGGAGAAGGAGGAATGTAATGCCTGCATCTCAGTAAATGCAACTTGGTGCTCGGGATATTGCAGTACAAAGGTAAGTGGAACGAGTCTATCTATAACACTATGGGCTTATATTCTGCTCCGAGTATAGTATACATTGGACATAAAAAGAGGCGCACATAGAGTTTACCTGTGTTAAGTATAGAAATATTGATGAGAAAACTGCTCACCTGATGGGGATGTGAAGAGCCACAACCACTTTATGTACACATGATATCTCCTTGATATCCACAGATCACAGATATGACAGTCTGCAGCAGTCACCCATTATGTATATATTCAGGCCTATCCAGAAGAAAGAAGTGGGGTTATAACCGTGCTCTTGTCTACGTGATTTATTGCTAGGTATTTCACAACATGCAAGCCCCTTCTTCAGGAAAATCACAGATGTGGTACACCGCCTGAGGAAGACTGTCAGAGCACAGTTGAAACATGTTGTGGAGCTAAGGGGAAATAAAGTTGCCTGGTAAAGGAATCGGTTCAGGTGCCTGCTACTTGAGCGCTCCCACAAAGACCGCTTATCATCCTTGTAACATATACCTATCCCCATTATTGGGGGCGAGCGCAGGAGCAGCCTAATAGAGGCACGGAACAAAAAGCAAAAAAGGACCTGGCGTTACTAGGTAACCAGTGGATGCGGTGACGTAGTTCCGGAATTCGGGTGACCACGTGACCGGAAAGGTCCTGTCGGAGCAGCCAGGAACGAGTGAGGAAGGAGGAAGGAACGAACTTTCATTGCATCAAGGGGATACCATACGGAGGCTTACAAACCGGGTTGTGCAGGCAGCACAACCCTGTCATGTGAGTGGCCACTGCCCCACGCCACTAATAAGAGTCTGGAGGATCCTACCCATTGCGCCCCATTCTTTTCTCTTGTTTTCCTGACATGCGTAGAAATAAATCACGTATAGTTTTTACAATAATCGTTGTTGAAGATTTATTCGCTACGTAGCTGAGAACGTGGTTATAACCCGACTTCTTTCTGCTGGATATACCTGAATCTGCTGTGAGTAGAAGTAGGTGGATTAAGCTCTGTTCACACTGGAATCAAGGCTTCTGTTTATGATGAAAGCCAATGAATTTGCAAAGATGCAGGTATAGAGAATCTGTAACAGGATTTCACCCCTCAAAGTATTTAAATCCACATGTAGCTTCAAAGACAAGTCCAGCAAGAACTTTACATGTCAAAGTAAAGAACGTTGGCTCAAGATCTGTGCACGGTCAAAAACGCCAAAGTCAAAGAGGAAAACATCATAGAGATCAGCGCAATGGAAATCTGACAAAAAGCTCATTTAATGCGTTCAACTGTAAAAAACAAAGCAATCCATAAGCAAGGGTAAAAATAAGTCGCTGCCGTGGTGTGTTTTTATCCATCTTTGCTCCATTTTTTGCTCGTTGGTCTCTGCAGTTCTTTCCTCAATACTTTATAGGTCAGTCTGTTCTTCCATTACTGGGAAATCAGTGCTACAGTTGATATACAAATTAGGCTGAAGATCTGAAGCCTGTAACACTCCAGCTCTATTACCCACACGGTGCCGCCTCCTCTTGCTCGATCGGTGGCTCCTTTCCCTGAAGTCACACAGCATAGAGGCTGTGCAGTCTAGGGCCAGGACCTCTGGCCATATCTAGGTCTTAGACACCCCACCCTAGTTTTGGCGGACGTCCCCAGCCTGTCATGTAGATGCACCGTGCGGTAGCAGTAAGAAGATGTGAAAGTGACCAGAGATGTGAGCATTGAGTTGAGTATTAGGTGTTTTTTTAATCCTTTTGTTGGCACTCTACGGTTCAGCAAAACAGTGGACAGACAAGGAGCCATTTAGCTGAATTACGAAGAGTCCAGATATTTGTAGAATCAAGCAAATTCACCCGTCTAGTAATTACCATCTTACAAAGGAATGATTTGTCCCTTGATCGGTAACAACCTTTGGAACCCCCTCCAACCCGAGAAAAAAAGAGTTCCGGCAATCAACGATATAGACTCATTCAGGTAAATCAGGCTGTGTCCCCTTAGCTTTTAGAACTAGTGGGGGCCCAGTTTTCACATTCTACCAATCATAAGTTGATGTGCTCCTTCAGAAAAAAGTTACAGCCTGCCCTGGTTGAGCCCCTATCCCCACACCAACGGCATGAGTTGTCTATATGGTACATAAGCCATTACCTTATTGGTGCATAGTATTATGTACGGTACATCTTACATGTATACCACACATTCAGTATAAATCATTAGAGTTAATATTTCAGATTTTCTGCAGGTTCTTCGGGAATAAAAAGAAATCATGAGCAATATCAGCAGCATTTAAAAAAAAAAAGATATTATAAATGCCCTTTACTTCACTCTATTTCCTCAAAAATTGCATGTGTTCGCTCCACTGGTCTTCCACCACTTACAGTTACTAAGGACCGCTCCTTACAAGCTTTTACACATATAATTGAGCTCAGGAGGATTGAATACAAGGCTAAAAATGAAAGGGAAAACCTCGCCTTAATCCTTGTAACTCTATCATTGCTGGCCTTTCTTATATACTGTTTTACTGTGAAACTGTCTTATAGGGGTCAGGTACTAAAAAAAACAAAAGTAGCTCAATGCATTACATATTGCAAAAATTGCCTTGTGTAATCTTTAATAACATTTGTGATATAGAAGGGTAATGTTTCTGTACCATAATTACGAAAATATTTTTTCTAAGTCCCTAAATTGTGATAATAAACACCATTGTAATCACCTTCAATAAGGTGAAGTCATAACTAGTAGGCAGCTGCAGGCTTCTGCAAGGAAACCTTGCATGTTAAACGAAACATGTATCTTTAAATACACAGAAGATTGTATGTTCGTATACAAAATAAATTAGTTAATTTAAATTTTAAATGATAGTAGGGGCGCTCACTACATACAGACTTTTAAAGAGCCTGAGCAACAATAACCCAAATTTATCACCAGTCAATAGGACTGAAGAAGGTTGTATAGCCAGGGCGGCGTCAGCACCGCATACCCGGGCAAGTGCCGGGGCCTTTGAACAGCTGGGGGGGCCCACTGAGACTGTTTTGCCCGGGGCCCACCAAAACTTGGAGCCGGCCCTGTGTATAGCACTTTGATATCTACATCAGTTCCATAGTTATTGAATGGTGCATTCTGCCCATGTGTGACCACTGCTTAATATCGTCTCTTTGGGACCCCATTCTAGGACCCAAACACTCACACATTTATTAAATTACCGAGCATTGGTGAAAAATGTTTTTCATTGTACAATCTGTCATAAGGATTTTTACACGTCAATCTAATGGCATTAATGAACAGGTACTTTCATGCTGACTAAATATTTTCTTTGATTGTAGAAATCGATCCTGTGATCAAATCATATTCCAATATGCTGCAAGTGCTTAGGTGGGATATTGCACTTGCAGCTCATTTGAATACGATTTTAAAGCTCGATTTCTCAGAAACTACTGAACAGATTTCTAAAATGAGAGTATGGATTAAATCAACGTAAAAGCACCGGTTCATACATGCATTAGTTTGAGGTGTAAAATTCGTATGTCAGTTCCCTTTAAATTGTCTGCAATACATTAGCTCCCCCTAGTTGTGGTCCCATGCAGCCAAAATTGTATTATTCACCCTACGACTGTGTGATAGTAAGGAGAAAATGTGGAGCTTTTAAATGTATAAATGAAATTTGCCACATCTCAAAACATTATTGGGTTAATCTCAGGTCAATAGCGTTCCAAAGCTGTGCAGTGGCCGCACCAAGAGCCCGGTTACCAGAAGGGTCTAACTTTGTTCCTCCAGGCAGCCTTTGGCTTTCAATTATACTGTAAATATGTCCGGTGCAGCTCCTGTAACTTCTCAGTACAAAGGGAGCGTCAGCTGTAACCACGCCCTGGCACTGACTGACAGCTGGCTCAGCAGTGCATCAGTACAAAGCCAGCTGTCAGTCAGTGCTGGAGAGTGGTTCCAGCTGCTGCTCACAGTATACTGAGCGATGACTGAAGCTCTCCGGCCGTGCCTCTATGACTGAAACTTAACATCCTCTCGCAGTGGGACTCTCAATGCAGGCGCTGGGCAAATTTGGAACCCTACTAGCCTACAGATTAACCCTATATCTTCAGGTTAATAGTGTTTTTTGACATGACAGGTTCCTTTAAGGTGGACATCATAGTGTTTTGGTCCCTGCATGAATGTATCTAATGGGCCCTGTGATTTCTGTATATGTCAGTCATGACCTGCATTTAACTTGTACAAATGTAATCAAGAGAACAGATTGATTTCAATGACTTAGTCTACGTAAATATGATGCTACCTGGTTGCATGTAATATCTAATGTGTTCTTATTTCAGGATCCTAATTTAAGGTACCCCCACAAGTCTGAAAAACAAGGAGTCTGCACATACACAGAGATTACTTATGAGACTGTGAAAATACCCGGCTGCCCAGAGAACGTGGATCCTTTCTACACTTATCCGGTGGCAGTTGATTGCCATTGTGGACGGTGCGATTCTGAAGCTACTGATTGTACCGTGAGAGGATTAGGACCTACTTACTGTTCCCTTAAACAAGACTGACAGATGAAGCTGATGCCTGCATCATGATCCATAAGCAAGTGCAAAATATTGTGTCCAATCTAAAGAGCAATTCCATCTAAAATCAAGAGATAACCTGTAGATATAAGTCCTTGAAGAACCTTCTGTCTAGTTGTTAATGTGAAACATTGTTAAAATTTTCAAAAGTTTGGTTTTGTTTAGACCGAGGTATTGAAAACCTGCTGATGATTGGGACGAAAGGGTAATGGCCACTTTACACATCCCGATATCGGCGTCCAACTCCGAGCAAAAGTCACGTGGTTCGTGCGTTGGCCCCGATATCGTTCATGCGTTGTATGGTTTAAACGTCCAATGCGATGCAAAACCGATATCGGGGGAGAAATGAGCCTGCTCTCCAGCTGCCCGATATTGGATGGCCAATCTGGGCGGATCGTGCTGTGTGAAAACCCAACCCGACTTGGAGACCAACTTCCCCTGTTCTCTCCCATGTTAAATGGTCGTTCATGGGTTGGCCGCACAAGGGGGCGTACACATCGTTGGAGCGTTGCCTGCCGATATCGCTCTGTGCAACATCTCCTATGCGATCTTGGAATTCTGCCCAGAAAAAGCGCGCTCCCGCGGCGTTGTATCCAATATCGGACCGACGTTGGGACGTGTAAAGTGGCCATAAAAGTGTTCCCTGTATTCAGCAATGCTCATCTAATCATTAGTGATGTCAGCACAGTTATGAGCAAATCTATTGACCATCTCTGAGTCCATTCTCCACCATGGCTAAAGTCAAGGATCTGTATATTAGACTGCCAGATAGGGTCAGGGGACATTGTTGTCTGCACACAAACTGTATGATATGATTTTGTGAATTCAGCCTAACCACCAGAAAGCCAAAACATAGACAAAGGGGCCTAGCGCTCAGCTCAGTGCTCCTGTCTCTTCAATTCAGAAACCTCTAGATATTTTCTGACCCAAACCACCACCAATAAAGACGTCTCATGTGGTGCTCTGATGTCAGAAGTATGTTTGTGTCTATTTATGAAAACAACATGGACACCAAAACCATCATGATAGTTCTCTGTGGAATCCAAATTAACAGCCCATGTGCCATGTCACCTTTTTGGAATTTGGAATTTCTTTTATTGCAAAAATTTCTTTGAAATTTCTGTATTGTTCGTACAGAAATAATAGCAAATGACCTGGTATTTCCTTAGTCTCAGTATACAGTCCAGTGGCTCAGTGTTTAGCACTGTTGGTTTGCAGTGCTGGACTAAAATCCAGGACATTTGCAAGGAGCCTGTATGTTCTTCACATAGGTGTGTCGGCTTCCTCCGGGTTCTTGGGTTTTCTCCAGATTCTCCGGTTTCGTCTCACATTCCAAAAACATACTGATAGGGAACTTATGTTGTGAGCCTCAATGGGACAATGATGCTGATGTCTGTAGAACTAATGGCGCTATATACATAAGCAGAAATAATAATAATGGGATTAGGGATTTCAATATTAGTAATCGAGCAATAAAGATCAACTGATGAATTCTCATTCCCTCTAAGGGTACCTTTACACGCCACAACCAGTGGAGACAATTTTGGCGGTGATATTTCTCAGTAGAATTATTGCCTCCTTATTGCGGCGTGTATTTCGGGAATTTGGCGGCAATATGTCGCCTCGTTCCGGTCGCCTGGTTTTGGAGCATTGCTGTAAAATCGAAACCAGGCGACATTGGTTTTATCGCCGCCAAATTCCCGAAATACACGCAGCAATAATGAGGCAATTTGGCGGCGATGATTCCAGCGAGAAATATCGACGACAAAAATGTCTCCTCTGGTTGTGGCGTGTAAAGGTACCCTAAGTCTATGTTCACACTTTGCATTTTTGATCCATGTTTTGTGATCCATTTTTATGTCTTTTTCAGCAACATAACAGGATCAGTTTTTTCAAAAAAACATCTAAAAAGCATCATCCCTTTTTACCGTATATACTCGTGTATAAGCCGACCCGTGTATAAGCCGACCCCCCTACTTTTGCCCCCAAAAACTGGGAAAACTTATTGACTCGCGTATAAGCCGAGGGTGGACTCCAGCACAGGTATACAACCCCCAGCAGTAAGGTATACAGGCCCCCCCAGTGGTATACAGCAGGCCCCCAGGCGTATAAGCAGGCCCCCAGGGGTATAAGCAGGCCCCCAGGGGTATTCAGCAGGCCCCAGGGGTATCAGCAGGCCCCAGGGGTATCAACAGGCCCCCAGGGGTATACAGCAGGCCCCATGGGTATCAGCAGGCCCCCAGGGGTATCAGCAGGCCCCCAGGGGTATACAGCAGGCCCCCGGGGGTATCAGCAGGCCCCCGGGGGTATCAGCAGGCCCCCAGACGTATAAGCAGGCCCCCAGGGGTATTCAGCAGGCCCCAGGGGTATACAGCAGGCCCCCATGGGTATACAGCAGGCCCCATGGGTATCAGCAGGCCCCCAGGGGTATACAGCAGGCCCCCAGGGGTATAAGCAGGCCCCCAGGGGTATTCAGCAGGCCCCAGGGGTATCAACAGGCCCCCAGGGGTATCAACAGGCCCCCAGGGGTATACAGCAGGCCCCCAGGGGTATCAGCAGGCCCCCAGGGGTATACAGCAGGCCCCCATGGGTATACAGCAGGCCCCCAGGGGTATCAGCAGGCCCCCAGGGGTATACAGCAGGCCCCCAGGGGTATAAGCAGGCCCCCAGGGGTATTCAGCAGGCCCCAGGGGTATCAGCAGGCCCCAGGGGTATCAACAGGCCCCCAGGGGTATCAACAGGCCCCCAGGGGTATACAGCAGGCCCCCATGGGTATACAGCAGGCCCCCAGGGGTATCAGCAGGCCCCCAGGGGTATACAGCAGGCCCCCATGGGTATACAGCAGGCCCCCAGGGGTATCAGCAGGCCCCCAGGGGTATACAGCAGGCCCCCAGGGGTATAAGCAGGCCCCCAGGGGTATTCAGCAGGCCCCAGGGGTATCAGCAGGCCCCAGGGGTATCAACAGGCCCCCAGGGGTATCAACAGGCCCCAGGGGTATACAGCAGGCCCCCATGGGTATACAGCAGGCCCCCAGGGGTATCAGCAGGCCCCCAGGGGTATACAGCAGGCCCCCAGGGGTATCAGCAGGCCCCCAGGGGTATACAGCAGGCCCCCAGGGGTATTCAGCAGGCCCCAGGGGTATCAGCAGGCCCCCGGGGGTATCAGCAGGCCCCCGGGGGTATCAGCAGGCCCCCGGGGGTTTATACAGCAGGCCCCCGGGGGTTTATACAGCAGGCCCCCGGGGGTTTATACAGCAGGCCCCCGGGGGTTTATACAGCAGGCCCCCGGGGGTTTATACAGCAGGCCCCCGGGGGTTTATACAGCCCCCCCGCCTAGTACCGGGCCCCCATGCTGCGGATACAGTAGTTCATACATTACCATCTCTCCCTGCACCGCGCGGCTCCTCCATCTCCCGCCCGGCTTGTTGCTGTAGTGTCATGTGACGCGCCAGTCACATGACACTACAGGAAGATGCCGGCTGGGACTGGAGGAGCCGCGCGCTGCAGGGAGAGATGGTAATGTATGAACTACTGTATCCGCAGCATGGGGGCCCGGTACTAGGCGGGGGGGGCTGTATACCACTGCCGGGGGCCGCCAGGGGCTGTGTCCGGCAATATGCACTGCATCCCCTTGCCGGGGATGGACAGGGGGATGCGTGCATATCAATGAGCCGGGCCCACGTGACCGCGCGGTGTCACTGCAGCCCCCTCCTGCCTCCTCCTGCCCCCAGTCAGAGCCCCCGTCCCCGTCACACACATGTATATACTCGCGTATAAGCCGAGGGGGGACTTTTCAGCCCAATTTTTGGGCTGAAAAAGTCGGCTTATACACGAGTATATACGGTAATCTGTTTTTGATGCGTTTTTGACTGATACGTCTCTTTCCCCATCAACAATGGTTTCAAGGGAAAAAACAGAGGATAAAAATCCCACACATATTGACATGCTCATTCCTTCTCTGGATGCGTTTTCTGCACCAAAAATGGTTAACAATGCAGTGTAAGAACAGTGTTTCTGAAAACTCATTGACTTAGCTGGTAAATCACTGAAAAGTGATCCGTTTTCAATGCAAAAACGTATCACAAAAAACAGATCAAAAATGTACCGTCTGAACATAGCCTTAGGCTGGCTTCACACCACGGTGTGATCCGGTCCGGGGCTGTCCAGTGTAAACCAGACAGCCCCGGACCGGTTTTTGGCCCCATAGTAGCCTATGGGGCCGGATAGAGCCGGATGGCAGCTCTCTGCCATCCGGTTTCATCACTGCGGAGGAATCCGGGAGAATACGGATTATTCTCTCCGGACATAAACATGTTGCTTGCAACATTTTTGTTTCCAGGGAGAAAAATCTCCCCAATTTGCCGGATCCCGGATTTGCCCGGATTCTCCCAGATCCTCCCGGATCTGGGGCAATCCGGCGCTCGCTGACATGGGAGCCTATGGGGCCGGATTGCCCCAGACCGGGAGGATCCGGGAACCGGACACTGGCGGCCGCACGCCGCTGTTATTTCAGTACCTCGGCTAGCTCCCTGCCAGCCGCGGTCCTGAATCATTAGCAGCTGCAGCTGCATCCGGTTGCACACAGGACCGGAGGGCACAATTGGCCCTCTGGTTCTGTGCGCTGATCTGGACTGGGGCTGTCAGGGTCATCCCGACAGCCCCGGACCAGATCACACCGTGGAGTGAAGCCAGCCTTAATCTTCCTGCACCTCCTATTGTACATTATATAGGATTCGTTGACATTCTTACATGATCAGTCCTATAATAATCTCAGGTGTCGATGAAATAATCTCGCGAAGCAACAAAATAGCAACATCTTAACCGAGAAGAAACGTTTAAAGACATATATACAAGATTTTATAGGTGGAATTGTACTTTAAAGCTAGGAAAAAGCAGCATACCAATGTATAAATATATGTAAGGCAACTTTCTGCATCACCCAAGGCCATATAGCAGGATAGAAATTGCTGTGTTTAGCTCGTGTTATTTTCATATTTCTACTTAATGAACTTGAATGTCTTTCCAGTAACTATCTTCATAGTAGAGAATATCTGTGCTTCTGAATTTTGAGCTTATAAATATTTTTTACACATAGTTGAAGAAGACATTTTGTTATTTCACTCCATTAGAGCGAACTGAGGTAGATGGAAGGTGAATGAGATATAACTATAACAAAAGAAGACTGAGGTAGAGCGGTTGACTGGATAATCCAACTACAGTGCGTTGTGAAAGTATTCGGCCCCCTTGAACTTTTCAACCTTTTGCAACATTTCAGGTTTCAAACATAAAGATATAAATTCTAATTGTTTTGTGGGACACAATCGTGAAGTGAAACGAAACGAAATGAAATTTATTGGATATTTTCAACTTTTTTAACAAATAAAAAACTGAAAAGTGGGGCGTGCAATATTATTCGGCCCCTTTACTTTCAGTGCAGCAAACTCCCTCCAGAAGTTCAGTGAGGATCTCTGAATGATCCAATGTTGTCCTAAATGACTGGTAATGATAAATAGAATCCACCTGTGTGTGATCAAGTCTCCGTATAAATGCACCTGCTCTGTAATAGTCTCAGGGTCTGTTTCAAGTGCAGAGAGCATCATGAAGACCAAGGAACACACCAGGCAGGTCCGAGATACTGATGTGGCGAAGTTTAAAGCCGGATTTGGATGCAAAAAGATTTCTCAAGTTTTAAACATCTCAAGGAGCCACTGTGCAAGCGATCATATTGAAATGGAAGGAGTATCTGTGGCGACCAGCAACGAGTGCGTCACAGAAGATTACTGCACCCCTGACTGAAGGTGCAGTATTCTCCCTCTCAGTGATGAACAGGTTAATCCCAAGGCTCCATGTACCACATGCAACACTTAGAGGCAGAGAACCAATTAGATACCCGTTTCCTGGGCAACCGGTCATGTTGGGAGGAGAGTTAGGAGTATAGCAGTGGGGAAGAGAAGAACAGAGTTAGAAAGTTGAAGAGACAGGAACAAGAACCAAGTCGTGACAGAATAGCTAACAGGGAGGGCACCGAGCAGTGGTGACCCAGAAGTGAAAGGGACCAAGAGAAGCAGAAACGGGAATTAGACAACCCGAGCCCAGTCCAAACCCGGAGTACCGGCTCCGAGGTGGTGCAGATGCTTTACCGCTGTGCCACAGATCCGGAGTGATTGAGAGCTTCACAGGAGCGCAATACACAGCTTAACATCACCGCAGCTGTATCAGGAGGGATACCCACCATTGAGGTTCAGGGACCTATCGGGAGTCGCTAGGCCAACGGCTCGGGTGCCCAACAGAAGTTCCTCTGTATCCTGACCTGGTACGTTAGAAGCCGCGAAGAGAAAGGGACAGCCAGAATAAAGAAAGACACTGTGGAGCCTTGGAGGGACACTGTTCATCACAGGGACCACCCGGTCCGTTACCTGAAAGTGGAAACCGTTATTCCTGTGTACTGCGTGAGAACTAAGTAAAAACCCATTCAGAGGAGCAACGTGTCCGACCCTTATTTCAGGACTGCTACTAACTGATTTATCTACAGAATCAACCAAGCTACCGTACACCTTGACTACAGCTCCTGACCCCGGGGACTCCCACTCGTCCTGTAGGGAGCGGATCCATCTTGCTGCCGCCCATCCCCTGGAGGTCCAAGCAGCGCCGGTGCCATCACCGGACCCCTACAGGTGGCGTCACAAAACAGAAACTCTATCATTACACTTTAACCTTTTATTGACCACCGGGCCTCCACAGCCTCAGGCACAGAACCGTGACCACAGCCAGCGCCTGAGACCTGAGAACCCGACCTGCGGTGAGTCATATCAGACCACTGCAAATCTACCAAGACCCGGCCGTCCCTCTAAACTTTCATCTCCAACAAGGAGAAAACTGATCAGAGATGCAGCCAAAAGGCCCATGATCACTCTGGATAAACTGCAGAGATCTACAGCTGAGGTGGGAGAGTCTGTCCATAGGACAACAATCAGTCATACACTGCACAAATCTGACCTTTATGGAAGAGTGGCAAGAAAAAAGCCATTTCTCAAAGATATCCATAAAAAGTCTCATTTGATGTTTGCCACAAGCCACCTGGGAGACACCAAACATGTGGAATAAGGGGCTCTGCTCAGAGGAAACCAAAATCAAACTTTTTGGCTACAATGCAAAACGATATGTTTGGCGTAAAAGCAACACAGCTCATCACCCTCAAAACACCATCCCCACCGTCACACATGGTGGTGGCAGCATCATGGTTTGGGCCTGCTTTTCTTCAGCAGGGACAGGGAAGATGGTTAAAATTGATGGGAAGATGGACGGAGCCAAATACAGGATCATTCTGGAAGAAAACCTGTTGGAGTCTGCAAAAGACCTGAGACTGGGACGGAGATTTATCTTCCAACAAGACAATGATCCCAAACATAAAGCAAAATCTACAATGGAATGGTTCAAAAATAAATGTATCCAGGTGTTAGAATGGACGAGTCACATCCAGACCTGAATCCAATGGAGAATCTGTGGAAAGAGCTGAAAACTGCTGATCACAAACGCCTCAATCCAACCTCACTGAGCTCCAGCTGTTCTGCAAGGAAGAATGGGCAAGAATTTCAGTCTCTCAATGTGCAAAACTGATAGAGACAAACCCCAAGAGACTGCAGCTGTAATCGCAGCACAAGGGGGCGCTACAAAGTATTAACTCAAGGGGCTGAATAATATTGCACGCCCCACATTTCACTTTTTTATTTGTTAAAAAAGTTTAAAATATCGAATAATTTTCGTTCCACTTCACGATTGTGTCCCACTTGTTGTTGATTCTTCACAAAATATTAGAATTTATATCTTTAGGTTTGAAGCCTCAAATGTGGCAAAAGGTTGAAAAGTTCAAGGGGGCCAAATACTTTCACAAGGCACTGTATATCCCCATCCAAAAGTGAACTGCCGTGAAGCCTGTCTGATGAGCTAATATAGCAGATGATTGAAGACATTGGATTTGCTGAATGTAACACGTTAGCTGACTAGTAAGACCATTCATTTACATGCCAAGAATGCAAAAACACTGCATCTTCTGTAAATGTCATATAAACAGGAATTTTACGGTAATAGATATTCTGTGAGTTACCAAGAATTGAAGGAGATATAAAAGGATATATATCAGACTACAAAAGTTGGTTGTTTGTTAAACATGGAAATGTAGAGATCTGAATAAAAAAATCTGAAATATTTAATCAAAACTTATTGCAGATTTGCTTCATGACTCCTTTTTAGATGGTTGCAAATAGCTCAAAAATGTGGTTGTCTATAAACTGGGGATCCTACCTAAAGCTTAGGAAGGAAGAAGATACAGCGCTATCCACAGTGTTTGCCCCTTCGTGATGTCTTATTCTTTTGCATGTTTATCTCACTTAAATGTTTCTGATCCCCCAAACAAATTTAAAGATTAGACAGATAACACTGCTAAACGCAAAATGCAGTTCATACATGAACGTCTTCATTGTTAAGGAAAAATGAAATCCAAACCTATAGGGCCCTGTGTGAAAAACTGATTGCCCCGGCCCTAAACCTAATAACTAGTTGGGCCACCCTTATCAGCAACATCTGCAATCAAGCATGTGTGATAACTGGCAATGAAGGCTATAAAAGATACAGAAGTGCAAAAAAGGTCTTGTTCTCGTTAGAATATTATACACCATTTAACTATTGCAGCTCACCTGGCCAGGTTTTGGGACCTTCGACCTGTATGTATTGCATGTATCAACTGCTGCAGAATCCACCGATCGACATGTACTACGTGCTCCCAGGAAAAATAAATATATATATATATGTGGATCATCCATGCTGTTGGGTGATAAATGAGGCCATAGGAGGGTTATATGGATCAACCGGTGGCTTTATTCAATGTGTTTTTCAGGTTGGTTTCCTGAGGAAGGAGTGATGTGACGCTCTGAAACGTGTTGAATAAAACCACTAGTCACTAGTTGATCCATATATCGCTATGGCCTCATTCATCACATGGCAGCGTGGATTATCTACGTATATATAAATGGCAACAAGTATTTTACAATCCTCTGGAGGCATTTTGGCCACTCATCTTTGCAGAGTTGTTGTAATTCAGCCACATTGGAGGGTTTCTGAGCATGGACCACCTTTTTAAGGTTATGCCACATCATATCAATCGGATTAAGGACAGCACTTTGACTAGGCTACGCTAAAGTCTTAATGTTGTTTTTCTTAGTTCATTCAGAGGTGGACTTGCTGCTGTGTTTTGGATCATTGTCCTCCTGAATAACCCAAGTGCTCTTCAGCTTAAGGCAGGGGTGGGGAACTCCAGTCCTCGAGGGCCGCAAACAGTGCATGTTTTCAGGATTTCCTTAGTATTGCACAGGTGATAACATAATCACTTGCACTGGTGATGATTCCAATCCCTGTGCAATACTAAGGAAATCGTGAAAACCTGAACTGTTTGCGGCCCTCGAGGACTGGAGTTCCCCACCCCTGGCTTAAGGACACAAACAGATGACTGGACATCCTCCTTTAGAATTTTCTGGCAGACAGCAGAATTTCTGGTTCGAATTACCACAGCAAGTCTTCCAGGTCCTAAAGCAGCAAAACAGCCCCAGAGCATCACACTACCAACACAATGTTTTACTGTTGGTATGTTGTTCCCTTTCTGAAATGCTATATTGCTTCTACACCAGGTGGGGACATACACCTTCCAAATAGTTCAACTTGTGTCTTGTCAGTCCAGAGACTATTCTCCCAAAAGTCTTGGGGATCATCAAGATGTTTTTTGGAAAAACTGAGAAGAGCCTTTATGTTCTTTTTTTCTTACCAGTGGTTTTCATCTTGAAACTCTGTCATGTGGCCATTTTTGCCCAGTACCTTATTATAACGGAATCATGAACATTGACCGTAACTGAGGTAAATGAGGCCTTCAAAAATTTTGGGTGTTGTTATGGAGTCCTTTGTGCACTCGTGGATGAGTTGTCGCTGTGCTTGTGGAGACACGGTGGTCAGTGGGTGCTCTCATCCGCTGGCCCAGCCGCCTTTAGCAAGACAGCCTGGACCAGGGCTCATCCCCAAACTGAACGCCCGAGCTCCTTAACTGTGGGCGAAACACTACTCAGACAACACAGGGTGAGGGAACCACAATATTAAGGCTTTATTGGATCCCCAAACAGTTAACAGCATATAACACATAACCAGCAAAACACAACATGTAACAGGCAACAGAGTCTCACCCTTCCGCTAGCTCACCAGGGAATAGAATATAGCACAGCAAAGTCTGTAGCCAGGTGACTGGATCATCTCAACCTGGGTTGCTTCCTTATGCAGTCTTTGTTATCCCAGCCGAATCCGATCATTCGATGCTGAAGTCCTTGTAGTCTTATAGTCCAGGTTCTGATCCCCTCGGCCGGCACCAAAATGCCTAGGCCTGGGCTTATGGCCTTCTAATCAGACCTGAAGATTCTAGATTAGCTGCCTGTATAAAATCCTGTGCACCTCTAGTTGGGACCGAAATCCCTAGACTGAAATCACTAGACAGAATCTCCCTGGTTAATGAACAGGTCTCCTTATATCCCCCGACAACTCAATGCAGGATATTGGGGACTTCACGATTGGTGGTATAAGACTGTCTTCTCATTCGCTCGATCTCAAGCCTCATATAACACATCTCTAATAGTATTGCAGTCCTGGCAAGGGGGAAGCACATACTGATGGACATAGCAATACAATGGAATGTTAGTAGGATTAAGATCTCTGAGTGTCATGACAAAGAAGTGAGATAATTACATTACACACGGTCAACATCACCAAGCATCTACAAGAATGGTAAGAACAATGAGTGGCCCCTCACAAGGTAGGAAATAAAATACAATACAAAGAGGCAAGACAATTACATTACCCACTTTAAATACTAGCAGGCTCCTAGAAATGTTGTGTAACCCATGAGTGGCATATTACAAATTTGCAAATAAAATACAATATTGTCTGGATCAATAAGAAATCATCATATGTTATCCATTACAGGGGTCCATTTTGTCACACTGCTCTTTAGGTAATTTAGGCCAGCCACTCTTGTGAAGGTTCACTACTGTTCAGTGTTTTCGCCATTTGTGAATAATAACACTCACTGTGGATTGCTGGAGTTCCAAAGCTTTACAAATGGCTTTATAATCTTTTCCAGACTGATAGATCTCAATTACATTGTTTCTCATTTCTTTGGATCGTGGCACAATGTCTAGGAACATGAAAATCTTTTGGTCTAAATCACTTTGTCAGGCAGGTCTTATTTACTTGATTTCTTGACTGAGAACAGGTGTAGATAGGGAAATTGAACTCAGCTTCCCAAAGATGTGATAAATCACAGTTCATTTATGTTTTACCGTGGGGGTAGGGTAGGGGAATCACCTTTCCACACAGGGCTCTGTATGTTTGGATTTCTTTTTCCCTTAATAATAAATACCTTCATTTAAAAACTTCCTTTGTGTTTACTAGTAACATCTTGTCTAATATTTAAATTTGTTTGGTGATGTGAAACATTTAAGTTTGACAAACACAGAAAAGAATAAGTAATCAGGAAGGGGCAAACACCTTCTCACACCCCTGTAAGTGTAATGGTATGAATAGAAATATGAATTGATGTCAATGCAGTTTCACTCACTTTTACATATGATAAAGGGCTATCATATGTACATCTTTACAGGGCAGGCAGCTGCAGGTCTGGAGAGCTTGTGCGTGGAACCTCCCAGTGCGTCTCGGCAAAAGAGGTAATAAAAAGAAATGGAATATTCCAAAAATAGTGCAAAGCGGAGCACTTTAGGAAATAAAACAACCAGTGGAACTTCTTAGATGATGAGAAGACCACAATTTATTTGAAAACTTTTTTTTTAAAAAAAGTCTAAAATGTATAACAAAAATGTTAAAAACAATGAATATAGGACAAAGTGTTTTTAGCAATAGCCTTTGTCAGGTTCAGATTTGTCAGGTTTAGATCAATTATCCAGGACAAAGTGCCTTCTCATCCACGCTGCTGCTCCAGAAAAATACCATATCCACCGGGATATCTGGGAGAATGGTAGCTTTATTTTTGCAACGCGTTTCGGAGCCCCTCCTGGCTCCTACCTCAGGAGATATCTCCCTGATATGATATCTACCTGAGGAAGGAGCCAGGAGTGGCTCCGAAATGCATTGGAAAAATAAAGCTATCATTCTCCTAGATATCCCGGTGGGTCTGGTATTTTTCTGGAGCAGCAGTGCGGATGAGAAGGCACTTTGTCCTGGATAACAAATACTTTTACAAGGCACTGTATATACCTTCGTACAATCACTGCCAAGTTCCACAATAAAACAAGAAAAGTATTAGCTGCCACCACCAAGTTTTTATATTGGTAGATTGGACACCTGTTACAAGTAGCATCTGGCATTTGGAGGAGGGGGATGGAGGGGGGGTTGTGCGGGGGAGAAGGGGGGAGTCCAGGGGGGAGGGGGGGCGGAATCTGATGGAGGAAGACTAGAGAGGAGGATGAACAGAGAGAGAGCAGGACAGAGCAGGCAGGGACAGGCGGCGCACAGAGGGAGCACAGAGACGGGGACAGATGTTACCGGATCGGTGCAGGCGGCAGCGGCGGCGGATCGGTCATGGTGTGGCGGATCATTCACGGTGCGCAGATCGGTTGTCAGTTGGTGGCACGGGGACCACGCTCCTCGGCATTCAGGAACAGAATGGAGCAGGGAAGCGTGGTACACCCTTGTAAACAATCCCTGGATAGCTGATTGGATGGCTAGCGTCACATGGACACTAGCCCCAATCAGATCCAGGGGGTGGGGGGGGGCACAGAGGACACATTTCCCCCAGCCAATGCCTGATAAGCATCAGGCCAGCCAGATCCCAAATATTTCACCAATTTTCATTGGTGAAATATTACATTGATTCTGATTGGCAGTGACAGATTTGCACTGTCAATCAGAGGGGCCCTGGGCACGGGGGGTTAATCCACCGCCCGTGGGGTCAACTACAGGTTGTCACGTAGCATTAGCTACAGTGATACCTGAGTGACCCCCCCTCACACGCGCCGATGGAGCCCGATCATTGCGTGGCCTAATCCTGGGCCATAGGTCGGGAACGCACCAACTTTCATGGCCCAAACGGTGGGTCATAGGTCGGGAAGGGGTTAACATCCCCTGTGTAAATAAAGTGTTAGACTATGTTCACATTATGTTTGACCCTGCTTTTGAGACTTTTTCAAGGGCTTCAATTTTCGTCAATCATAATACTGATCCAAATCTCTTTGGGGTTCCTTTATTGCACCATAAACTTGTATAAACACCCCAATTTTTTTTTTAAGTATATCTTTAGTAATAATTATACATAAAAAATACACCCCTAAACAATAACAAAATTATATATTATGATAAATTCAAAAATAGTCTCCATCTCTTGGGTATGAGCACAACTCTCTCAACTGTTATACAGAGGCCCTTAATGCTGCCCCTGTCTAACAACGGAGGTTACACCCCACTGTGTTTTGATGCCCCCGTACCTCAGTGGCTGGCCCTAATGAAACCCTGAATTCCCTTGCTCTATATCTACATACAACACCAGAACACATTTATTGGGAAAACTCCTTTAATAAAAAGTCTGAAGAAATTTCACTCTAAATCTCTATCTATTTATTGCCCAATCTAAACTTTCTAATTTGGTTGCATTACAGATTGCCTACCCTTCTTTGACTATACTATACTAACTACTATTGATTATTTTCCACTGCTTCCTGTCTGATGATGCTTCATATGAGTATCCCAGTGTATGCTGGGATATATAAACAAAGCGTCATCAGAGCAGGGAGCAGAAACTGAGGTCAATGCCACAGCCTGTGCCTCCCTCCTCATCAGTTGATGCTTATTTAAGGGACTGCTCTGTCTCTGCTGTGTCTGTGCTATGACTCTGCCCTGTTGACCCCTGATCCCGACATGCAGTCACAGTGTCTGCTCTGCTACTTGCACAGATCAGAACAGGAAAAATTAACTAGATAGGGATTTAGATTTAAATTTCTTCAGCCTTTGGACCAGTCCTTCAAAGGGAATCTCTCAGAAGGTTTTTGCTATATTATCTGAGAGCATCATATTAAAGAGCAAGAGAGCCTAATTCTGATCTATCACTTGCTGGACTGCTTGGTGCAATTTTGATAGAATCCTTGTTTGTCTGATGTAGATGTAGCAGAGCTCAGACTTCTGGTCTGTGTATAATTTTGCCCCCACACCCTGACTTCCAGCTTCCTGTGTACACTATATATTGTCAACAAGCTGCTAATCAGTGGTTGTGGTGGGCGGTTAATACAGCTCAGCCTGACTGTCTGACATGCAAAATGTAGTCCTGTAGTGTTAATCGCCTGCTGATAAAATATTAATAATAATAATAATATTTATTTATAGCACATTTGAAACACTGTTCCCATTGGGGATCACAATCTAAACATCCTATCAGTAAGTCTTTAAAGTGCGGGAGGAAACTGGAGCACCCGGAGGAAACCAATGCAAACACGGGGAGAACATACAAACTCCTTGCAGATGTCCTTGATGGAAATTACTAATTGTATTCAAAGTATAATATACAGCCTAATAAGAATATTTATTCACTATAACGCTATTTATTTCTCAGTGTTTTACATACATCAGCAACACTGTCCCCATTGGGGCTCACAATGTAAATTCTTTATCAGTATGTCTTTGGAGTGTGGGAGGAAACCAGATAAGTGACACATCTCTGAAATCAGGCTCTAGTACCATATGCTGATCTCAGATTAAAAACCTGCTGATAAATTGCACTTTAACAAAATATGCTAACTCATATAGCAAACTTCTAAAAGGCAAATGTAATGATGAATATCGCATAAACAAGGCTGCAAATTATTTCTCCTGGATCTAGTTGTTTTATTGTGATGTGGTTTTTTATAAGGTGATGATTTCATTTGCTTAAAACGTTTTTGGTGATTCCAAGTTGACATCGGTGGCTCTGTGCATTCAGTTTTACCGATGAGACTGTTAAATTCTCAATTCTCAAAACCCTGCTCGGATTTCAATATATTGTCCACACATGGGTCCATATCGTAGAGGCACTGCTATCATCATATCGTAAAAGGCCCTCCTATCATTACATTTTTCTTTAAATAAAAAAAATGACAAAGAAGTGCAAAATATGGCGTTATGAGGCCAACAGCCATTTAAATATGCAAAAACTGCTCACTTGGAGGTGTTGTGAGAAAACATAACACATAAGAGGGCTCAGAGTTATGGGGTCCAGCTCCTACTCCATGGGTTGGTAGATCCAACTATGAAATGAAGAGATGTGGAGAATCAGATATGGTGCGCTGCACATCAACAGGCATATCAACAGTTATGGATGTCCAAAAACTGGGATAGTAGGGCATATAATGTAGTTTTATTTCTCAACGCTCTTTAAAGTGCACTCAAGCATTTATAATAATAATACTAATAATAAAACTTTATTTGTATAGCGCCAACATATTCCGCAGCGCTTTACAGTACAGTGGTACATATAAGAAAAATATAAGATACAGAATGGTAGGTAATGCAGAACAGTAGTTACATACAATAAACATAGAATCAATGTAGGAAATACCATAAAAAGGCAAAAAATAAAGGTGACCCTGCTCGAAGGAGCTTACAATCTAAGACGAGATGGGAACACAAAGTACAGGGGCTTATAACAATGAATATCTTATGTCTAAATGACTACTGTTAGGGAGAAGGATAGGCCGCCATGAAGAGGTGTGTTTTAGGGAGCGTCTGAAGCTATGCAAGTTGTGGATGGTCCTAATTTCTTGGGGTAGAGCATTCCAGAGGATTGGTGCGGCTCGAGAGAAGTCTTGGAGTCGGGAATGGGAGGTTCGGATTAATGCCGATGTTAGTCTGAGGTCGCATTCAGAGCGAAGGGGACGGGTGGGGTGGTAGACAGAGGTGAGGGTAGAGAGGTAGGGAGGTGCCGCACCATGAATAGCTTTGTGGGTGACAACGAGCAATTTGAATTGGATTCTATAGTGTATGGGCAGCCAGTGGAGTGACTGGCACAGAGCAGAAACATCTGAGTAACGGTTTGCTAGATAGGTGATCCTGGCTGCTGCATTGAGGATAGACTGGAGAGGGGAAAGCTTACTGCGGGGGAGGCCAGCTAATAAAGAATTACAGTAGTCAAGGCGGGAATGAATCAGGGCCACGGTGAGGGTTTTAGTTGCTTCCATGGTGAGGAGACCCACAATGAAACCGTGTTATCTACTCCACTATCTCAAGAGTTTTCTGACAGCTCTATCTGTTAAGACACCAGTAACACACCATATTCATCTCTCCCCATCCTTTAGCATTTTGTGTTATATTAAAAATAATAAGTATATTCTGGAACATCCTTTTAGGCCAATTGTCTTCTTTGCACTTCTGTGGTCCAACATGCACCTCGGTTCAGCTTTTTAGAAAACATTTACATTTCCACTGGTAACCCTAACCAGGTTAATGAATGTCTAAAATAAGGGTCCCCATTCTCAGGATGCCACACGTGGTTCGCGGGCCCATGATGTGTGGCTCGCAGCTTGGTGCTCCAACACCAGGTCTAGCAGCAGTTATGACGAGCAGATCTCCACATTGAGATTTTTGTGTGTAGCCCCACATACAAGAGCCAATCTGAATGGAGGTAAGGTAGGAACTCTTGGATCGTCGTATACTGCCTCGGTGTGGAAAATCTTTGGCTGTAATTATATCAGTAATGGGCGCTCTTGGTGTCACTACCCTGTGAAGGTGTGGGAGCTGGATGTGGCTCGTGACCCTCACTCAGAGTTGGATGTGGATCACCTATCCTGTTTTGGAGATGAATGTGGCTCTCAAGGTCAGAAAGGTTGGGAACCACTGGTCTAGAGTACAAAGGGTTCTTTCTTCTTCTGCCGTGTTTGGTATCTTTTGGGGTCTAAGTTTCCAATCCTTAGTTTACTCTGTGGCATTTGAATATAAAATGTTTGAAACTTGTCAAGCTTCTTAACATTGACTCCGCATGTAGGATCTATCTTCTGTGAAGAAGCTTTTTTCTCAATAAGTACCGGTAAGTGTTCCTCCATAGAGACTTCAGGCCCCCCATACTTTAAAAGAACCTCATGGACTTTAGGAGTCTTTAAAAAGTCTCTTTTTCCCCAGATATTCCTTACGGGATAGGATGCACACTGCGTATTATGCCATGTCTTCTCTCCAATGTTTGCTCTCTGTGCCCCATACTGATACAAGTTTCTTGGCATAAGTACATGTAAGTCGTTTAACTGCAAGTTATAGTTTGAGCAAAGTATGCTTTGGGGAATCCTTTCAGTCTTTAGACATTTCTGACCGACATGAGGATGATGGACATTAGACAGTGGTAAGTGGATCCTTTTATTAAGAAAAGATGTCATTGGTGTAGCACAAGGAACAGCTGGTGGTTCCCATTCTTTTTGAAGTCTTTCAAGTACAGTCTTTTGTGCTTCCTGATAACGCCAGAAGTCTTTGATAGGCATGGTCTGACTTCAAAAGCTCCTAAAAAATAAAAAAATATTATCTGAGAACTATAGTGAATTATTTTTTTGCAAGGGGGTACACCCCACACAAAGTATGATCTACCCATAGTTCCCTCCTCTATAATATGATGGTGGCCTTCACAGGCACCCCACATAGTATATTATCCCAATACCCCACCTGTAAGTATCATAATGGCCCCACACAGCCCCCTATACACAGTGTAATGGCCCTATCACCCCTCTACATAATACGATGGACCCTAACACTGTACTTCCACTGACTAAAGGGAAATTCACTTTTATTGAAAATACACTTCTCACAAAGCAAAACTATGAACCATGATGGGAAATTCATTACCTCGAGCTCATTGCTCTTGAGGACAATTACATTTAGGTAATCTTTTTTAATATGAATGTAGAGAATCAAAGCACTGTAACTCAGTAAAAAAATCATTAATTTCTGACAAATACATTTTTTATGGTTGCCTCGGAACGCCGAAGGCGCATTTACACGCCACAATTTCGCCCTCAACCTAAGGCAATGTGTCGTCCCGGAAGTTCCCACACCAACAGTGGGAAACATCCGGTTGACTACCAACGCCGCTTCACACGCCGCAATCCCCAAAGGAATGTGGGCGTACATGTTCAGCGCCGCAAGTACATAGGCGTGACAGACTTGTGTATTCCGCACCCCAAACACGCTGATTAGACAACGCAATAGCATCATGATTGACCTAAGGGTACCTTTACACGCCGCAACTTTTGGCGGCGATCGGAGGCAACCTAACGTGCGCGTGCACATTTTTCATGGTTGCCTCCGAACACCGAAGGCGCATTTACACGCCGCAATTTCGCCCTCAGCCTAAGGCGATGTGTCGTCCCGGAAGTTCCCAAACCAACAGTGGGAAACATCCGGTTGACTCCCGACGCCGCTTCACACGCCGCAATCCCCAAAGGAATGTGGGCGTACATATTCAGTGCCGCAAGAATATAGGCGTGACAGACTTGTGTATTCCGCGCCCCAAACACGCTGATTAGACAACGCAATAGCGTCATGATTGACCTAAGGGTACCTTTACACGCCGCAACTTTTGGCGGCGATCGGAGGCAACCTAACGTGCGCGTGCACATTTCTCATGGTTGCCTCCAAACGCCGAAGGCGCATTTACACACCGCAATTTTGCCCTCAGTCTAAGGCGATATGTCGTCCCGGAAGTTCCCAAACCAACAGTGGGAAACATCCGGTTGACTCCCGACGCCGCTTCACACGCCGCAATCCCCAAAGGAATGTGGGCGTACATGTTCAGCACCGCAAGAGCATAGACATGACAGACATGTGTATTCCACGCCCCAAACACGCTGATTAGACAACGCAATATCGTCATGATTGGCCAGCCTATGCAGGAAGGCTGGCTAATACATGACGCCATTGCAATTGTGTAGTGTGAATGGACAGCTCTTCAAATATGTCGCCCTGTGAAGGGACAGCCAATGGAAACACAGTAGCCACCACCAATCATTGCTGGGGGGGGGGGGCGCAGTGTCCAGCACGCTGTGGCACGCCTCTGGGAAATCAGTAGGCGACGCTGATTCCATCCCTATCGCCCTTCACATGCCAAACGCAGGGAATTTCCCCTTCATGGTTGCCTCTGGTTTTGGAGCAGTGCAGTGAAATCGCAACCGGGAGCAACTTTCAAAAACACCACCGAGTTCCCCAAATACATGCCGCAATTTAGTAGCAATTTCATGGCGACGGTGACGGGGCTCCGGATTGCCTCTCAGTTTTCACACCGCAGTTGCGGCATGTGAAGGTACCCTAACACAACAACTATAGTGTTTCAACCACACAATGGAGGTTTTGCGGAATGAAAACGTGATTAGTAATACAAGCAAAGTAAGGTGTAAAATTTGTTCCATCTAGAATCCAAGTGTTAAATCCAACATTATTTTGCGGGAGCAAAAGGCCATAGCTGTATTACTTAGGAAGACTTATAGCTCTGGTTACAAATTTTACTCTAGTTTTCATGTTTGCTTCTTGTTTGATATATTTTAGCTCCATCCTATCCTTTTAAGACACCCCCAATAACAAAAAATACAAAGAGGAAATTATCAGCCAACCCCTGTTTTCCAGTAAGTACTTGATGGATAGTTTATTTGCTTGGTCAATACTGAACTTTGAAGTATTCTGACGTGTTGACAAAATAATCCATTGACTTTAGAGACAAGTCCTTCCGTGCCTGCTCGATAGGCCGAGCGCCAGCTCTTTCTTATGTATCTAAGTCGTTAAACCACAAAATATTCTAGTACATGAAAACCTCCTGTATTTTTATTCATGACAGGAAGATGGAGGAATCTGACCGGACCCAAGCAACAAGCAACATGCTACTCCTAATGTCAAACGAACAAGCAAATAGTAATAGCTTCAAATTAATCACTGGACAAGCAGATGTAGTAATGTAGAGCATTACAGCTTCCAGTATATCACAATACAATTCTTTACCACTTATAAGAAAGTATGAGACGGCACTCACCGCTTGTGGTGTTATAATTTCGGCTTCTTTATTTCATCCGTGAAGGTTACAGGCAATGGTGGAGGGAGGGGGTGCGGAGTTGGACGACGGGCACTCCATTTCGCACTGAATGTGCTTCAACGGGTCCAACAGTTGGACCTGTCAAAGCACATTCAGTGCGAAATGGAGCGCCTGTCGTCCACCTCCGCACCCCCTGCCTCCACCATTGCCTGTAACCTACACGGATGAAATAAAGAAGTTGAAATTATAACTCCACAAGCGGTGAGTGCCGTCTCATACTTTCTTATGAGTGCATGGACTTATCTGAGACTAGTGCAACACCGCTTACTTCAGTGATGACAAGGGATCTGATAGTGGGCCAAGACTAGTGCCTGGGAATTTTGCTTTGTATAATACAATTCTTTAGCATGTCATAAATCCATGATACTTACATGGTGAAGGGGAATGGTGCAGAGGGTGAGCACAGTATGGAGTGGGGAAGGATGGGGGGGACATTGTGAACATGGGCAACAGTATGGAGAAGGTGACAGTGCTGGAATGATGTGATAATGTGAAGAGGAGGCCAAGTATGGAGAGGTAGCAGCATGGGGGGTACATTGTGAAGAGGGGGCAGTACGGTAGGGACTGGATGATGTGGGGATAGAACAGTATTAAAAGGGATCACTTTCAGAGGTTTAATGTGAAGAGGGGGCATAGTATGATGAAAGAGCAATGCAGGTGGAATAAAGTTAAAATGGTACATGGTATGGAGAAAAGGCAGGGAGGTGTTGACAATGTATGTAGGCACAATTGAGAATAGTGTATATCATGGGAAGAGTATGAAAAGAGGACACGGTATGAAGAAGGGAAAGCACGAGGAGAATATTTTGAAGAGGGGTCACAACATGGAGAAATGGTATTGTGGCAGAACAGTATTAGAGGGGCAGTGTAGATGGTCAGGGTGAAAAGGAGGCAGTCAAAAACAGCCTGATTTTGACAGGTAACAAAAACTCCCATCAACCCTTACCATTATTAAAAACATAATAGTAGTTATTGGTTTATGTGATGTAATTGTATATAGTGGGAGCTTACCTGACATTGCAACGGATTACTATACTAGCTTGGTGCTGTTTTCCTTTACTGCTGATAGTTCTGGTTCAGTATTCTTGTTCTTATGGCAATTCTGGTGCTGTGCTGTGCTGATAGTTGTTCTGCTACTGTAGTCATGTACTAATGGTATTTCTGCTGTATTCATGTACTCTTGGTTGTTCTGATGAGGTATTCGTGTACTCATAATAGATCTGGTGACGTATTCATGTGCTCATGATGGCTCTGGTGATGTATTCATGTACTCATGATGGCTCTGGTGATGTATTCATGTACTCATGATGGCTCTGGTGATGTATTCATGTACTCATGATGGCTCTGGTGATGTATTCATGTACTCATGATGGCTCTGGTGATGTATTCATGTGCTCATGATGGCTCTAGTGATGTATTCATGTACTCATGATGGCTCTGGTGATGTATTCATGTACTCATGATGGCTCTGGTGATGTATTCATGTGCTCATGATGGCTCTGGTGATGTATTCGTGTACTCATGATGGCTCTAGTGATGTATTCATGTACTCATGATGGCTCTGGTGATGTATTCATGTACTCATGATGGCTCTGGTGATGTATTCATGTGCTCATGATGGCTCTGGTGATGTATTCATGTACTCATGATGGCTCTGGTGATGTATTCATGTACTCATGATGGCTCTGGTGATGTATTCATGTGCTCATGATGGCTCTGGTGATGTATTCATGTACTCATGATGGCTCTAGTGTTGTATTCATGTACTCATGATGGCTCTGGTGATGTATTCATGTACTCTCGATGGCTCTGGTGATGTATTCATGTACTCTCGATGGCTCTGGTGATGTATTCATGTACTCATGATGGCTCTAGTGTTGTATTCATGTACTCATGATGGCTCTGGTGATGTATTCATGTACTCTCGATGGCTCTGGTGATGTATTCATGTACTCTCGATGGCTCTGGTGATGTATTCATGTACTCATGATGGCTCTGGCGACATATTCATGTACTCATGATGGCTCTAGTGATGTATTCATGATGGCTCTGGTGATGTATTTATGTATTCATGATGGCTCTGGTGATGTATTTATGTACTCATGATGGCTCTGGTGCTGCATTTCTTAACAGATGGTGATTTTGATCCAGTATTAATATAGTGATCCTTATTTTGATGGACTGTCAGTGTGCTAAAAACATAGAAAACACAAAGAATATAATATAGCCATTTGAACAAGGCTGTATACAGCTGAAACAAGTGTTTGACTAAAGCTCCCATGTACAATGGCCAGACGATGGAATCTTTTGAAGTTTTCCAGGGTTTTACTAAATATACCATAGAGTAAGTCTAAGTTCACATCAGCACATCAAAAATCATCTCTTATTCATCCAGAAAAAATGGACAATTTGTTTCTCTATATTGTCACCCAAATGTCATCTATATGTTATCTGTTTGGCTGTTTTTGAAATCCATAAGGTATCCCTGCCACATTCATTTTCTTACATCACTAATCAAAACTTATACAAGGCCAATACAATTGTGCCTTGGTCAATATATTGTCAGTGTGGAGTCCATTTTCCACACAGACTTTAGACTTAAATGACATTCTTTTGAAGGTACCTTAAGGAATGTTATAAATTAAATATATAATGTCACATGGTGATTACCCCTACCCTCGCTCCAGATTTGGCCCTTGTCAGTCCTGCAGTGATGACAATCTTGTTAATCATTTACGTGACCATAAGGGCCATCCACTGGTGACGTTTGCATATACGATTAGTGAGAAACAGTCGCGCTGGAGGTAACAGGTAAGTTGTTGTATCTTTATTTTAAGACATTCCTTACTGTAGAGCTTATTTTGTAAAGTCCTTGAAAATCCGTTTACAGTGCTGTGAAGAGATATTCATACCCATGAACTGTTCCATATTTTTTCACATTACACCCACAGACTTCAATGTGCCATAATTTATTTGGATTTTATGTGACATACCAACAGTAAGTAGCAAGTATCTGGAATGTGTATGTGAAATGATAAATAGTTTTCTAAATATTTTAAAAATATAAATCTTAAAATTGTGACTTGCATTTATATTCAGCCCCGAGTCAACACTTTGCAGGACCTCCTTTCACCGCCATTACTACAGCGGAGAAATTTATCAGCCCTCTACCCTGACTTGCCAATGAGTACTGCAAAGTCGCTGAAAAGGACGAGATGGTAAGCACTCCATAAGAGCTGAAGGCAGAAATCTGTTATTATAGACAGGGTAGGGTGGGGTTAGTCTGAGGGTACTTCAGCATCGGATCATCTCATGCAATTGTCTAACAGTAATCTGCAAACATTGATGGATTCCGTTTTCCTTGACTTCTTTTCTCCATAGCAGCAATATCTTGGTGGAAGCTCTCACCATGCTCCTCGTTCCCTACAGCACAGTTTGGTAGATGCGACAACATGTTACAGGCAAGAACCCTTTATGATTTGAGGAGCTTTTACACCAACTCTTCATAATTATCTGCTTTTGAGATTCCCAAAAAAATTAGTTACCACTAATACGAATTCTATGACTAAGACTAATACTAAAACTAATAAGCAATCGGATGTAAATGTGGAAGATCCGCGCTGCCGTCAGATAAACCAGACCATACAGTTATATGGATCAGGATTGGTGGCTTTATTTGACGCGTTTCGGAGCGTCAACCTCAATCCTTCCTCAGGAAACCAACCTGAGGAAGGAGTGAGGTTGACGCTGATATATCTAATTTTCTGAGATAATGACCTTTGGGTTTTCATTGGCTGTAAGCTATAATCATCAACATTAACAGAAATAAACACTTGAAATAAATCACTCTGTAATGACTCTATAATAAATGCTTTTCTAATTCTAATTCACTTAGATGCACCTGTAAATTGATTATTACTTAGTTTGTGTGATATGACTATCTGGTAAACAAGGGGTAATTCACTTTTAAGAAAATGGATCCCAAACTGTACAAAACGTTTAAAATAATCTCAGCAGGTACTTACCCTTCCTCAGTCCAGCAGCAGATCCCCACTGAAGCTCCAGTCTGTGTGTTTTATGGTTGTAGCGGTGACATCACATCAACAGTGCATGTCCCGGCTGTAGCTAATCACTAATCCCAGTGGCTGTGACGGGGTGGACAGAACGCACCGCTGATCTCAGTGACTGGCTAGAGCGGTGACACACACTGCTTGCGTAATGTCACCACTGCAGCCAACACGGCAGCAGGGAGCCGGTGCTAAACCTGAGGAGGCTAAGTACCTGCTGAGTTTATTTTAGGGATTTTATAGAGTTTGGGGTTTCGCAACACAACATCGGTAAAAAGTCACATGGTACGGCAGTTGCAGTTGATACCGTTTGTGCGTTGTGTCGTGTAAATGGGCAATGCGATGCGAAAACAACCTAACTACGATTTTGCAAGAAGATTGTGTAAGCCCTTCAACCGTACAATATTGTATAGGCGATGTGGCAGGATCGTGCTGTGTGACAGCGCAACTACGATTTGGAGCGCAACTTCCCCTATTCACTACAATGTTAAATGGTCGTTCCCTGGGTTGCTCATACACAGCATGGAAAAGGGGCGTACGACATCGTAGTTGCGTTGCCTGCCGATATCTCCCTGTGTGACATCTCCTATGCGATCTTGGACAAGTGCCAAAAACGTGCGCGCTCCCGTGAGATTGTATGCAATATCGGAACGATATTGCGACGTGTAAAGCGGCCCTAAGGGTACCGTCACACGTTGCAACATTGCATGCAATTTCACTTGCAATTTGCTGGTTGCAGTGAAATCATGGACTCATTGTTCTATTTTGTTGCAGTGTACAAATGGAACAATGTGTCCATGATTTCTCTGCAACCAGTGAGTTGCAAGTGAAATTGCATGCAATGTTGCGACGTGTAACGGTACCCTTAGGGGTGAAATGGTGCAGTTCAGGAATGGGAAAAACAAATAAGTGAATAAACAATTTATACACAGTGCAGAGAATAAAATAAAAAAACAATAAAATAAAATAAAATAAATAAAAATAAAAAATAATAATAATAATAATAATAAAACCATAAGCCATGTAAACTTAACAACAGAAATTAAAAAAGAAACAATCACAATTCAGAGAAATGGGACTGATTTTCACTTGCAGAAATGACTGCAACTAAACTGCTAGATGTAAATCTGTCCTTGATGACAAATAATGAGCGTATCTCCGTATACATTACCCAAGTTTCCACTTCGGAGAACAGTCGTGGTGTCCTCAGCACCTGCCGAAAAAATACCATGCAGAGAGAGCACTCCACAAGCTGCTGGTTACCAGATAACGCTCTCTTTCTATCATGTTACCTGACTTCAGCCAGCCATTGTGCTAAAAACAAACAAGAAGACAAATTGCTCGGCCAACTACTCACCTTCAGCAAACAGACATAGCACAATGCCATAATGAAGCCATATATAAACGAGACAGCAGGGCCCATTTGTCATGTTTTTCTGTTGTTTCTTATTGGCACCATTTTTTGCCAGATGTCATTAAAACTTTTAAAAAAATTCGGAATCACAAAAGGCTAAATCTAATCTAATGTAATAAATTACGTAGATTAGTTTTATGCTGCAGACACTCTCTGGATGGAGACACCTAATGGGCCAGATGGGGGCCATAAGAACAAACTTTTGGGCCCCATCCTGGTATATATGTATCTTCATCCTGGTTCACTACTGTTCAAAAGTTTGTATATTTATGTCCCCATCCTGGGCTCCTTGCTCATAACTATGTCCCCCATCTTGGGCCCCATTCTGATATATATGTTCTCATCCTGGGGCACATCCTGGTAAATATGTTGTTAACCAGGTATATATGTCCCCATTGTGATCATGCCTAAACACGTCGCCTAAAGACCATGATACGCTGACCTTTTGGAATTTTATGTGCAAAAAATTGTTCTTAACCAATTTCTAATAAATGGAAATTTTATGAAGAACTCGGAGTGCAAAGTTCCTACACTCGCTGGATAATCATTTGATGTGTTTATTTGCTGATAACTATGTCCTGGGCCCCATTTCGGTATATATGTTCTCATCCTGGGCCATACGCTGGTAAATATGTTGTCAACCAGGCATATATATCTACATTGTAGGCCTCTTTCTGGTTAATATATCCCCACTCTGGGCCCCATCCTGATATATATGTCCTCATACTGGGCCACATCCTGAAATATATGTCCTATCCTGGAATATATGTCATTTTCCTGGCTAATATGTCCTTATCCTGGTATATATGTGCATATCTTGGTATATAGGTCCCCATTCTGGGTTCCTTGCTTGTATTTATAGTTATGGTTCTGTCTCCAATGCATTAAAAAAATCACCCTCCTCAGCTCCCATGAGGTACGGCGGCCGCCTCTGTAGCTTGAGCACTGTCCGGCAGCTGACATTGGTGTGCCTGCAATGGCGACATATCACGCCACTGTCATGCCCTCCACTCACAAGCATGCCGATGTCAGATGTCTCTGTTTGGTCGGGAGTGTGTATTGCAGTGCAGGAACTCAACAGGTCTCTGGGCAGCTGGATGTTCGTCATCAGTCAGTGAACGCCTTCCATCATTCGGTCCAGTCACATTCGTGGCTTCCACCACCATGATCATTACGCCCCTGGTTACACATGATTCTAATAAACTTTGTAGGGTTTTTTGGGGGAAGGTTTTTTTTCACGCAACAAATGCTGTGGCCAGTGGTGGACCTTGAGCCCAGAGGGCCCTGGTGCACCCATGGTGAGGAGCGAGGGGGGGCTGTCGGCCATCGGTGAAGAGCAGGGGGGGTGACGGGGCTGGCGGCCGTCGGCGGTGATGCAGCTCTCCTACCTGCGCTGAGCCGCGACAAATGCAAGAATTCCTGGGAGCCGGGGCGGCAGTGGGGCAGTAGAGGAGAGGAGGGGCGGGATCAGGCAAGGGAAGCAGGAAGCTTCCTACTTCCCTTGCCTGACCCTCCTCTCCTATGACATCGGGTTACGGGGGTCGGCTGGGGGCCCCCCTGCAGGCTTGAGGGGCTCCCTAGCCAGTTGGGGCCCTGGTGCAGCTGAACCAGCTGCTCCACGGTAGGTCCGCCCCTGGCTGTGGCCCGATGTTAACTAAAGTCAGTAAGACAATGTTAAATACAATTGTTTATAAGATTTTCTTTCTTCTTGCGTTTCTTTGTATGAAGCGGAGGGTTTTTAGGGTTTTTCCATTTGTTTTTACATAGGTTTCATTGAGGGACAAGAAAAGTGCAGGAAGCATTGCATGGTAATAACTGCCGGCAGAAAAAAATACTTCCCACAAAACCTTTGGAAACAAAAGCATGAAATCACGGAATCTTTTCTATATCAGAGAAAGGATACCGTAAATGCTCTTGTTTCACCAAAGTACTTGATATTCTAAATCAATAGACGCAGCCAAATACCTAGTCTATAAATCAGGCGCTCACTTCCCAGTCTGTGCTGCAGCAGTGAATGAAGTTCACCAAGCATGTCAAGTGATATGACCGGAGGTTAATAACAAGCAATTAATGGGAACAGATGTTATTTTGTGCTAAGTAAGGACGTCTAACCAGGGAATAGCGGAATACGAGAGCATAGGTAAATGTGTGTGCATAAGCTTTACTCCAGAGGTCCTGTAATATCTACTGAAAATTAAGGGAAATTCAGTTTTGTAATGTCCATACATATATATACAGTGGTGTTAATAAAAGATGGGTTACATTTCTTAAAGGCTCCGATGCACCAGCGATCCCGACAACGATACGACCTGGTAGGGAGCGCTGGTGCGTCGCTACATGATCGCTGGTGAGATGTCAAACAGTCAGATCTCACCAGCGACGCAGCAATGATACGGCGGTCGTTGGGACCCTGTCACTTATGGCCACTTTACACGCTCCAACCTCGGTCCGATATTGGATCCGACGGCACGGGAGCGCGCTTTTTCTGCCCAGATTTGCAAGATCGCATCGGAAATTTACACAGCGCGATATCGGCATACAAAGTCTCTACAATGTCTACGCCCCCCCTTGTACGGCCGACCCAGGAACGACCATTTAACATGGGAGAGAATAGGGGATGTTGTACTGCACATCGTAGTTGGGCGTTTACACAGCCCGATCCTGCTCCAACCTCCATCCAATATCGGGCTGTTGGAGAGCACGCTCATTCGATCCCCGATATTGTTTTGGCATCGTTCGTGCATCGTATTGGTCATTTATACTATACAACGCACGAACGATATCGGGGCCAACGCACGAACTACGTGACTTTTGGTTGGAGTTGGACGCCGATATCGGGACGTGTAAACCCACCATCAGACCTGTAGTGTTGAGGTCGTTGGTCGTTGTCCCCGTCAAACACACCGATGCACGCTGCCCAGCGGGAGCCCGCCGATCAAAAAATGGTCTAGGACATTCCAATATCTCAGCACAGGAGATGAGGTATGATAAGATAATGTCCCTGCTTGGTCAGACATGGCCATTACACAGTGCATGGCAGCGACACATATATAAGATTATCTCAGAACAGGAGATGTGGTATGCTCAGACCATGTCCCTGCATGGTCAGACACATCCAGTACACAGTACATAGCAGGGACATCTCAGCACAGTAGATGTGGCATGATCAGACCATGTCCCTGTACGGTCAGATACAGCCATTACACAGTCCATAGCAGGGACACATATATAAGATTATCTCAGCACAGGAGATGAGGTATGATCAGACCATGTCCCTGTAGAGTCAGACACATCCATTACACAGTACACAGCAGGGACACATATAAGATTATCTCAGCACAGGAGATGAGGTATGATCAGACCATGTCCCTGTAGAGTCAGACACATCCATTACACAGTATATAGCAAGGACACATATATAGGAATATCTCAGAACAAGAACATTTTTTTAAACGCATCTAATTGAGTAAAAATTATTATTATTCCAAAATCTATTGATTACAATTAATTTTAAAATGAACTTTGTTTGTGGAAAAACCCTTTTAATGTCCTGGGAAAGGGTGCGAAAGAGTGGGTGGAATCGGGGCTCACCTTCCTCCACATGCAATAGACGCAGGTTATATCACATAGCCGGCATCTGTATCTAATTGCCTTTGCTGGAGCTGAGCTCCATTCACTGCTGTAAACCATTTCAATGCTACTGTCAATCTCTGAAAGGGACATTTACATGCAGAGGTTGCCAGTGCTCATACACATCAAGGCCACGTTACACACACAGATAATTGTGCAGATATTGTACGCAGATCTCTGGTTGCAGTGAAATCATGGACACATTGTTACATTTTGTGGCTGTGTACAAGTGTAACAATGTGTCCATGATTTCACTGAAACCAGAGATCTGCCAACAATCTCTGCACAATTATCTGTGTGTGTAACTGGGCCTTCAGGTCTCATGACCCCTTCAACCCCACTCCACCGAAAGGTGATAGCTAGGGACCAATGGGTTACCATGGCAGCCAGGGGTCACAAGCTGAGTGTCAAGCCCACTGGGACGAGGGTACTCGGTACCGGACTGGGTCTGCTACTGGGGAAGTCACAGGTGGTCCTGGTCCGGACCGTGTCCCGGGCTGGCAAATAAAAGGGGATATTTACAGGGGATTGTCAGTCGTGACGCCACCCACTATGTGTGGCCAGTGATGGGGCCGCCGCTGCTGCAGAACCTCCGGGGATGATGTAATGGCAGCGTAGATGGAATAGTTCCAGTGGGTAGAACTGTATTCCCCGGGGCAGTGATGGTTAAAATCTATGGTGTAGTGTGCAGATTTGGTGCTGAGTGCAATTCACTTACTAGCCAGATGCTGCAGGAATCCTTCCTCTGTGCTGGAGCTGACAAGCTGTGACTCTGCAGGTGTAGGGTTGTTATAATCCTGTATGGAGGGAATGGTACGCAGATAGAGACAGACGAGTGAGGCAGATTGAGGGTTCTCCGTGTTTACTTCTTGCGTTCTCAAGTTCAAGTTACACTTCAGTACAGTTCTTACAGTCGGTTACAAGTCTCAATACACAGGCTCACTCTCCCCTCCGGGGTTCCCTTTACTCTCTGCAGCCACGTCTCTTTCTCTGTGACCCCTCACTCTGTCTCTATGTCCTTTCCGGGCTGTTAACGTTCTCTGGGTTCAGTCGGTCGTCTCAGCTGTAAGTCTAGGGCCCGGGTATCACCGTCCCCCTCTTCCCTTCACACTCCTGGGTGTACTGGCTCCGGATAGGCTTTCTCTCTCCTCCGGCTCACACTGGCTCGGTACAGATTCTGCGCTCCTTACACCCCACTTTGCCAGGACGAGTGATTCCTTCTTTCTGCTCAGCTTGACTCGGCCTGCTGCTGTCTCTCGGCCTGTGCCGTGATCCTCAGCCTGCTGCTGGTCTGTGTCTTTGCTGCTCGGCACCCAGGGCCTACTGACTCCTTCCTCCTCCCCCTTCACTATTTCTACTGTCTGTCACCTGACTACGTATGTGCCCAACCCACTCCTCTAAATCCACCACCCCTCGCCTGCCTAGAGTCTCCAAGCTCAGGGCTGGATGCTGCCCTCTACTGTACGTGGGTTGTGTGGGCTCTGAGGGTGTTGATGTTCAACTGTTGTCCTACCTGCCTGGCTGCAGTTCCCTTTGTGGCCTCCTGAACGCAGGGGCGCCACATGAGCTCTATAGGAGACCATGATTTTCACTATATACTGCAGTGTATAGTACAATAGATGACTGTAAGGTGGTGAGGGGTCGCATAATTGATGGGAGGGAGGTATGTGTCACAGAGATGCCTGTTATCTGTGACATAAGCCGGAATATTATTCTCTAGTGCACGTTTGCACTGGGAGTTTTACTTAGTGCATGCAAGGGTCCGGCTTATGGGTGCTGTGAGAGACGGGCGGGTCCAGTACCCACATACCTCATCGCTGGATGTGGTTACAGGCTATAAACTGGAGCCTGGTGTGAAGCACAGGTCTGTGTGCTAGGCGGGGCTGGAGCCTCCTGTGTGTGAAGACTCCAGGCCAAGCCATCGGCAACACGCTATCTTGGGAATCACCCAAGTATATACTCTTTGTACTACCTTAGGGTACCTTTACACGCCGCAACTTTTGGCGGTGATCGGAGGCAACATAACGTGCGCGTCCACGTTTTTCATGGTTGCCTCCGAACGCCGAAGGCGCTTTTAGACGCCGCAATTTCGCCCTCAACCTAAGGCGACGTGTCTCCCCGGACGTTGCCACACAAACTGCGGGAAACATCCAGTAGAGTCTCGTCGCAGCTTCACACGCCGCAATCCCCAGAGGAATGTGGGCGTACATGGTTAGCGCCGCAAGAACATAGGTGTGACAGACTGGTGTATTCCGCGCCCCAAACACGCTGATTACACAACACAATGGCGTTGTGATTGGCCAGCCTGCGCAGGAAGGCTGGCTAATACATGACACCATTGCAATTGCGTAGTGTGAATGGACAGCTGTTCAAATATGGCTCCCTGTGAAGGGACAGCCAATGGAAACACAGTAGCCACCACCAATCATCGCTGACGGGGCGCAGTCTCCAGCACGCTGTGGCACACCTTCGGGAATTCAGTAGGCGATGCTGATTCCATCCCTATCGCCCCTTCACCCGCCAGAAGCCGGGAATGTCGCCTACATGGTTGCCTCTGGTTTTGGAGCAGTGCTGTGAAATCGGAACCAGGCGCAACTTTTTTGGTTGCCGCCGGATTCCCCAATTACACGCCGCAATTTTGAGTCAATTTCACGGCGATGGTGACGGGGCTACGGATTGCCGGTCAGATTTCTCACCGCGGTTGCGGCGTGTAAAGGTACACTTACATGAATTGTCATTTTTATCTCTCTTACAATTAAAGCCATTGAATTTTACTGTGAACTGGATTTTTCTTACGATTTCTCTGACTTTACGCTGGGACAGGGCATTAGTTCATGCTCCATTCGTTGTTGTACACCTGAGCAGGTTGGCTGGCTTCTCCTTATTTCGCATTCCTTCTAATTTGCTTGTTCCCGGGGTTTTGAGGCCCCCTAAGCTGCTATTTTGTGTGCGTCTACGATGCAGACCACTTTTGTTCAAGTATTCTTTATTGTGTGTGATAAAATAGCCAAACCACCTTGCTTCAGAGGAGCCCGGGTTTCCGTTTTGCTTGTTTTTCCTTTAAATCCTGCGGAATGTTCCTGGCAGTTGTATGAAATCTGTCTATAGCTACCTGGCAAAGGCTTTTTAATAACAGTTTGAACAGAACGGATTGTCATTTCTAGATCTTTGGAAATCTTTTTAGCTTTTCCTGTGTTTGCATATCATTCGACAGAAGTTTTACTTTCCCCACTGGTGATGTCAATGGCAGAAAACCTCACATTTGTATTATATATGGAAAATAAACTCACTGTCTATACACAATATCCTACGTGGAAGGTTAGGAACAAATAGTAAGCAATTATGTAGATTTGCAATGATCGAACCTTTTTATGCTCTTAGAACAAGAGTCATACAAAAATGTAAAAACAGCTATTAAGTAACCCTTACCATATGTCTACTTTCCATTCTTGAAATGAATTAAGGCCCAGTTACACGGTACGAGATCGTGAACGATATCGCTGAAACGTCACGGGTTTGGAGTCGTTCAAGCGACATCTTTAGTACGTCGTTGCGTGTGACACCGAGATACGACTGCAATAAATCATTGGATTGGTGATCGCAGGTTTGTCAACATATTCTCAAATCAGATGATCCACGTTCAGCCAACCTGGTGCATCGTTGTGTGTGACACCGCGATAACGATGTCGTTGACGACTTCCACCATTCACATCAGTGAACAAGTATCATTCGCTGGGTTGTGTGAACGATAGCTGCTCGCTACATTGTTGGTGCATCGTCCATGATATCTACACGTGTGACATCTCACCAACAATGTCAAAAAGATGTCCTAACGACCGCGAGCCCACAAGATTGTTGGTGATATCTTCTCGAAATTGAAGCGTCTAACAGTACCTTTAGAAGGGATAAATGTTTATGAGTAATTTTCATTTTTTTCAATGAACTTTACAAAACTTATAGTTTTAGGGACCACTTTACTTAAAGAGGACCTGTCACCAAACCAGGCATGGTGATCTAATTACAGCACTAGATACAGCATGTCTGCAGCATCCAGACAAGGGGTTCCCCAGCACTTGAGCAGCCCTGTACCCCGAGATAATACAGTTTGAAAACTTACATGCTACAGCCACTAAGGAGGTGGCTAGAGGCTGCAGCCAAGGGCAGATTCACACCCCCTGCATGTGTAATCTGCCCACCTCTGCCAATCATTCTCTCCCTGTCTGCAGCATTTAAACAGAGTTTTTTTTCTCTCTCCCAGAAAGTCCGTTTGCCCCGCCCCCTGAGGGGTGGGGCTAAACAGGAGAGAAAAAAAAACTCTGTTTAAATGCTGCAGACAGGGAATGAGAATGATTGGCCCGTCTAAGCAGATTAACAGGCGGGGTGTAATCCCTTGGCCACCCATAGACTCATTTAGTGGCTGGAGATGTAAGTATTCTAATGAATTACTCGGGGTATATTACAATGTGGGGGACTTTGGGTCATTGATGCTGCTACAGATGCCATCAAGTGTGTATTATCAATTGTGGACTTTAAGGTACTTTTAAGTAATGGGGCAATAATGTCGTAATGCTGGCAAATCAAGACGCCATTTTAAAATTGGAGTAAAATATTCTGAAATACCCATCATGGAAACTTTTGTTAATGGGGCCACATGATCATGTAATCAAGTTGGAAAATGAAATGAAAAAAATTCACTTCTTTTTCTAAAATACTGCTTAGCCCACTCATATTACAGTGTATTGCACAGTTCTGTCGCACAATGTTCTGCCACAGTCCTACTTCAGTTGATGGCTCCTTGAACGAAGGTAGATGTTGGATCGGCAGCCGCTGTGGAGGCTCGATGGGGTAATCACGCTGATCGTTACCCTCCTGACCTGGACACCTAAATGCGAGAATGGGGGGCAGGACAAGCACAATAACATCACCTTAATATGAGGTCTATGGGACACGTTCCCTCAAGTTTAGCCGGTGTGAGGACACACAGTGATTTAGTCGGCCTTACTAAAGATGAGATGGGATCCTTCCGAGTGGTCATGACACTTCCAGGATGGGGCCTGAGAGAAAAAAGGATCCCTGCGTATAGGGATGAAATGCGCCAATATCAAGGAAGACCCTGTTTCACTTTAATGTGTTTCCGGTGTCCAAGACGCTTCTCAGGATCCACCCTAAACAGAAACACCTAAAGGTCTGGGTGTTTATGCACGAACCTGTCTGGCTGCAGTTCGTTTTACATGTGTCGAATCCCAGAACAAGTGAGGTAGAGAGTGAAGCAGGGATCATCAGAGCACCTCAATGGGCCTGGTATTAAGCAGGCTACCCCAGGACAGGCACGAGCAGCAGAGATGGGTTAGATCCAGGAAGCATACCACGGGAGACTTCCAGAACTCTGCAGCCCACTGTGACTACCCGACTGGATAAAGACTGTTTTGCCACTGTGAACTGTATTGCCATCTGCATTGTTCCAGTAAAGTACCCAGGTAGAGGACCGAGTCTCCATGTATCTGTTTCTCTGCGATACCGTGCCTGCTCATTTTCATCATCAGCACCCCCTTGACCACCAGTGCATCCCTGCTCCAGAGGGCCAGCTCCACCTGCAGGAGCTGTACCATCTTTGTCGCTATACCACCTCCCTCTGGAGGTTGAAGCGGCGCTGGTGCTCAATCACCAGAAGCTGCAGGGTGGCGTCACGATAAACTTATAAACATTTATTCCCACATCAACTACTCCTTTTTAGTTGACCACCAGGGCACGGGTTGTGCAGGCCACCAGTGACATCCCTACCACAGCAGAGGGCCCAGATACCGAGTCCCCATACCCTGGGCTAGTCACTAACCAATTTCACTTTCATGTTTTCTCACCCTCCTGGTGAGCGGAGCGGTGCTGCTCGGATTTGACAGATTCCCTGTGAGGCAGATACTGTGTGGGAAGATGAGACCTAGGACCAGTGGTAATGTAAGCCCCCTGTGATGACCCACGTGACCGACTCAGATCCGAATCCAGAAGTGGGAAGCGGCGTTTGGTGCATGAAAAGCGCAGCTCTTCCCGTGGCTATGCAGGTGGCATGACCACAACAGGTTAGTGGACTGCCCACAATACTCCTCCACTTGACACCGGGTAACTGCACCAAGAGCGCCCCTCCTCTCTTTTCATTTTTTCTAGAACAGGTGGTAGAGCAGATGACCTTTGTTGGGTGTGTCGCCATCCTGCAGATGACCATAATCTTCACAGTGTTTTATTAGAGTTCATCTACTTTTATTGGATTTAACCTGTTATGTCAGTAACATCAAAAACTTAGAGACTAGAGATAGTGAGTTCGGTCGACAGGTAGGGGGTACTCAGATACCGGGGCAGGGGTTACTTTGGTGGGGATCACGCTGGTTAGGTTCCTGGTTAGTGCCCTGGACCCTCAATGGCGGGGATGGGGGTGATGATGATGGGGAATGATAATGTGACGCCACCTGTGGTACCTGGTATGGTTACCAGCGCTGCGGCCGTCGCTGAGGTGATGGAAGGCAGCTTTGGTAGTATAGCTCCCCACAGGCGGAGCTTTACCTCAGGCAGTGAGATTTAGATGGGTAGTGTCCTCACCTCTGATGATGATGCTGCAGCCCACCGGGTCGATGAGAGAAAAATCACGAACACCACTTCAGCTCAAACAGTTTTTTACTTCACCCGATGGAAACAGGTATACGGTACAGTCTGGGTTAGCGGGTATTGTAACCCGTGGTTGTGAAGGTTTCCTCAGAGTCTGACAGTGATGGCCTCATATGGTGCTTGTATTGGTCTTGTCTCTCTCTCATTTCCCCACTTGAGCCAAGTCTTAGTCCACGGGTCTGTTACCTAAAAGTTTTCACTCGTCGGCGTCATGAACCCAGCTGCGGGACTGATGTTGGGCTGCTTTAGAGGTGCTTCGGCGCCCTGTATGTAACGGGCCCTCAGCTTGCCGGTTTGTAGTTAGGGATGGACCTTGCATCTAGCTACCTCGGCTCTGGTATGCGGTGTCAACCTGGTCCCCGGCTGGCTCCAACCAGGCCCGGGTAAAACCCCTTTCAAAGTCTGGGTCGCCAGCTCTCCAAAGAGGCTCCCTCCTGATGCAGCTGCAGGGTCCCTAGCGTCTGCCTTGCTTGCTCTCCTCAAACCAACTATCTGACTGTGCTGTCACTCTCCGTCTCCCGCTCTCTAGGCTCCACCCCCTGGGACCACTACTGAATAAAGTGGCCTGTGTTGGGTGTTGGGGTGCAGACTCTGAAGATTCCCCACGTCCACGTTACAAGGCATCACATCTCTAATTAGAATGTAATACCTCCCTGTGACACCTTGCCATAGGGGAGCCACAATAGTAAAAACAGCATTGATTTGTTTGTATGTTTTATCAAGCAGTAGTAGTAGTAAAAGACGTTTCCGGCAATATATATCTTATTAAGTAGCCAGATGTGTTTTATCGCTTGGTGTTGAGAATAGGCAGCTTGCAGCGGTACAAGACGTTCACCCTCCACTGGACTCATTATCTGACTTGACTGATGGGGCTCAAGGTCTGCTGCTGCAATGCTAAATACTCTTCAGTCATGTTTAATGGAGGGAATGTGCATATTGTACTAACCAACATTTAAATCTCTTTAGAATATTCATAATCTCTAAAGAAACATTTAAAGCTAATTTGCCGAGCTTAAAATAAACAAAAATTATTCACAATGCACAAAGTGCGTGTCAGTGATAGATATCCCGGCCAGCAAAAGCTGTGAAATATGATGGTTATTTTCTAGCTAATGAACTGTGGCTCTGCCTTTGCTCCGTGCATCTGCATTAATCTTTCATACTGTTTGCAAAGCGGAAAAAGATAACAGAAAAATCTGAAGTTTGATCCATTTTTAGTTAGCAAGTTAGGGATATTTAGTGTAATTGGATGTATCATTTAATTGGTGCAAGAACTTACAATGCTGTGAGATATTGAAAGATGTATCAGCTTTATTCTACTTTGAAATGTATACATATATTGACAATTAGGTGCTGCACAATCTCACATTGGCCACTCAGTACTGCCAGCATCAAAAAAACATGTCGGGCCCTTCACCAGCATTACTACTGCAGTAGACCAGTGTTGTGCAGAGATCAAGGAAAGTGTTCAAATTTAGGTCTAAAAATGTAGAGCTGCCACTTACTCCTCTTGGCAACCAGCAGCCCACTGGTGGCTACTTTTTCCAGCAGCCCACTGGTGGCTACTTTTTCTAGCAGCCCACTGGTGGACACTTTTTCCAGCAGCCCACTGGTGGCCACTTTTTCCAGCAGCCCACTGGTGGCCACTTTTTCCAGCAGCCCACTGGTGGCTACTTTTTCCAGCAGCCCACTGGTGGCTACTTTTTCCAGCAGCCCACTGGTGGCTACTTTTTCCAGCAGCCCACTGGTGGCCACTTTTTCCAGCAGCCCACTGGTGGCTACTTTTTCCAGCAGCCCACTGGTGGCCACTTTTTCCAGCAGCCCACTGGTCGCTACTTTTTTTTATTATCAGATGATGGTGCAAGAAGTGACTATCATAGACAGTCATGGATTAAGAGCAGTTCAGAAGGTGTGGGCCCCCAATGTAAGGAAGTGTGCATGACAGTCTGCACATCTAATTAGATTAGTGCTGGTAGAAGAATATCGCCATTTGCTTGCCAAAGACAGCAGCCAGAACTAATGGATGAAGGTGCTGTCTACTCGAGGGAAGAGTTTCAGGAAGACACAGGGTCACATGTTAGCTGTGGTGAAGCAGTAAAATATAAAAGCTTGGGGCATCAGAAGAAAGGCAAAGTTGGCGCCGAAGATGGAAGTAGACGAGCAAGCAGTAGTGTGGAGCAGTCACCATCTGGCTGAAAAAGATAATCCACAACGATGATCCCTCGAGGCATACAATCGTGACTCTGCTCCATCTAGAGTCTTCCAAGTTCACTGCTGCAGGGAGCCTAGTGACTCAGTGAGTGACGGCAGTCAGAGACTGAGACTGAGAGTCAGAGACTGCCGTGGGGGAGCGGTGACATCACTCACTGAGTGACTATGGCACATCACATGATCTCTGAGGCTTGGGTCAGGTGATTGTAGGTCGCCATGTCAATTCCAGGTTGCCATGGCAAGGTCAGGTAGCCATGTTGATGATCAGACCATTGTGGAGGCACCAATCAGTGCGGTGAGAGAGGTGAGAAGTGTGATCCCACACTGACCGCAGCAGTTAGGGGGTAACAGAGCCAGGGATGAAGGGTGATCATGTCCCTGGCTTTGTCACATCATTCCCCCTAAGCCTGCAATCCCTCCATGCAGGGGATGAAGCTGAGGAGGAGAGATCGCAGGCGGATGACACTGCCGCTGAGCTCCATACAGATGGAAGTGATCGCGACATCATGATCACTTCCATCATGGCTGGAGGGGTGTCCACCGCCCCTCCAGAGCTGCATCCTATGGTAGGGGCTATTGCAGCAGCCCAACCATAGACTGAGTCGTAATGATCAGGCAATAAAATTGCATGATCAGTACAGTTGCTCTGATTAGCTGTTCAGAATTGAACAGCCAATCATGGCAATCATGATTGCAGGGTGGTAATGCCACCCCCAGATCAAGCTTCAGTCCTGTGCTTCAGGACGCATCAGGTACTGCAGTTTGATCGACAGTGCTGCAGCCAGTGTGTCACATCTGCCCCAGTATGAACCAGTTTGTCCTTGGTGGCAAACGACCTTGCTTTTTGGATGAACCAGTTCGTCCTTGGTCATGAAGGGGTTAAAGCAATAGCGACAACTGCGATGTTCATGGAAATCGTCCAAACCATTGTCAATCAGGTAGACAATGTAGAGCTTATTTGATGACAGAGTAATCTCCAATAAGATCTCACAAAGATCACCTGATTTAACATCACCGGAGTTTTCCTTTGTGGCCATTTGAAAGTTTGGATGTAGAGTAAGGCTGCTTTCACATAACGATTTTTTCAGTTCCGATGCTGTCCGATAAAAATCGGACAGCATCGGACCGATTTTCGGACCCCATGCAGGCCTATGGGCATCGGACCGAATCGGATGTGCACTAAATGCCATCCGATTTGGTCCGATCCGAATCAGTCCGATTTTTTTATCGGTGCAAAAATCGGAGCTTGCTCCGATTTTTGCACCGAAAATAAAATCTGACAGATTCGGATCGGACCAGATCGGATGGCATTTAGTGCACATCCGATCCGACCCGATCAATTTAGCATGGGGCCCTATGGAGCAGGGTCCGAGAAAACATGTGATGTCTCCTCGGACCGATTTTAGTGTACTGAGCATGCTCAGTACACTAAAATAGCTCCTAAAAGTAAATTAAGGGGTTAATAAAAAAAAACAAAACTATGCTCACCTGTCCACGAGGCCCACGTCGTCTCCCGGCGTCTCCGGTGTCTCCAGGTATCTTGCCGTCTGTGCTGATAAGACCTGCCGTGATGTCACAATCACATGACTGCCAGGAACCAATAGCCGGCAGTCATGTGATTGTGACATCACGAGAGGTCCTGGCTGCACTGAGACAGAACAGCAAGGCACCGGAGACGCGCGGGACCGTGCAGGAGTCGTGGACAGGTGAGAAAGGAGAGAAGGAGAGGAGGAGGACAAGAGGAGGAGGACAAGAGGAGGAGGACAAGAGGAGGAGGACAAGAGGAGGAGGACGCATAGGAGGACCGGGGGCCAAGAGGGGAGACACAGGGGATGAGAGGACCGGGGGCCAAGAGGTGAGACACAGCACCGGGGGCCAAGAGGGGAGACACAGGACCGGGGGCCAAGAGGGGAGACACAGGACCGGGGGCCAAGAGGGGAGACACAGGACCGGGGGCCAAGAGGGGAGACACAGGGGATAAGAGGAAAGGACCGGGGGCCAAGAGGGGAGGACCGGGCGATAAGAGGAGAGGACAGGGGGCCAAGAGGGGAGACACAGGGGATAAAGAAGAGGACCGGGGGAGAGACTGACAGCTCTCAGGGAGCGATCTGACAGGAGGGCTGGCATCCTATTTTCTGTCGGAATCGGATGCCTATTTGGCACCCGATTCCAGGCATTAGAAGAATCCGATGCTGTCCGATTTATATCGGACAGCATCGGATTTTACAAAAATCGTAGTGTGAAAGTAGCCTAAGAAGCTCATTTAATGCTGCGAGGTCAGAAGCGGTTACCATCGGGTGAATGCAGGGAGAAGCCGCCCTGCACTAAAGGCAGATCGTGGGCACAGGGGCGGCTGCGGGCTGCCTGCACTCACCCATGGCTTCCCGCAGGACCGGAGGCACTGCCTGTTGGACGTGCATATACCTTTAGGAATCTCTAGAAAAATGGCCAGGTCTTCTTTAATGGTCCAATATTGGTGCATCCATCATTTCACACGAAACGTGCAATAAATTGCCCTCATTATATTAAAATGACAAGTCCTATAAGGACAATAAAAATGAATGTTAGCTAAACCATTTTAACATGGGCAGTAAGGATTAAAGTCTTACTTCTCTATTTTTAGCTTGGAAGTTGGTCTCCATGGTCACCATAAATCCTTTTCATATCTGTCTGTGAATTTACAAACTGCTATGTTTATCATCACGTATGTTAGAGGAATCATCTTCTCCTTATAGTTTCCATCTGGAATCTGCTATTAATAAACACAAATGCCCATAAAAAGATAAACTAATGCAGAGATAGATTGTTTACATGCCTAGTTTATATTCATTTTATGCTTTTGCTCTCGATTTGCAAAACAAAGTATCAATTCATAGAATAAATGACTATTACAATTTGTGAAAAGTATTTTATAATTGCATTTTTTTTCTGCCATTAAAAGTCCCCGATCTTCAACTGTAAATGGAATGAGACAGCGACAGTGAAATGCAGAACTTGTGCAATAAAAAAGCAAAAACACACAAAGGTGGGGTGTAAGATTTAGAATATTTAGTGCACTTTATCCAAAAAAGATGTTATCTTTCCTCTGGACATGGTAAACAGTCATTATTATGGGGAACGTCAGCAGGTTGTCCCAATATCAACTGAATGGAACAAAATATCTATTATATAATTGCCGTAGCGACTTCCGTGGCTTTGTTCGTATCTATCTATCTCTATATCTATCTATATCTATCTATCTATATCTATCTATCTCTATCTATATCTATCTCTATCTCTATATCTATCTATCTATATCTATCTCTCTATCTATATCTATCTATCTCTATCGCTCTATCTATCTATCTATCTATCTATCTATCTATCTATCTATCTATATCTATCTATCTATCTTATTGCTCTATCTCTCTATCTATCTATATCTATCTCTATCTATATCTATCTATCTATATCTATCTATCTTATCTATATCTATATCTCTCTCTCTCCTCCCTCTCCCTCTCTCTCTCTCCCTCTCTCCTCTCTCTCTCTCCTCTCTCTCTCTCCCTCTCTCTCTCTCCCTCTCTCTCTCTCCCTCTCTCCCTCTCTCTCCCTCTCCCCTCTCTCTCCCTCTCTCCTCTCTCTCAGATTCTAGACTCCCGATTCTTTAGAATCGGGCCCACAGCTATTAAAACATATAAAAGGCTATATAATAGCATTATAGCTAAGGAGATATTTGGAAAAATGAGACACTTAGCATATAAAGATAATATAATAATAATATTTATTCATATATATATAGCGCTATTGATTCCATAGCACTTTACATACACATTTGCAACACTGGAGGAAACCGGAGTGCCCGGAGGAAACCCACGCAAACACGGGGAGAACATCCAAACTCCTTGCAGATGTTGTCCTTGGTGGGAATTGAACACAGCACCTTGGGACCTCAGTGCTGTAAAGGCTGCAGTGCTAATCACTTGAGCCACCGTGCCGCCCAAAGATGGCCATTTCAATATTTACTCAGTAGCCACGTTGAGGCATGACTCCATCCTGGGAGCCTACTGTCATGCCAGGACAGTCAAAGTGAGATTAGTGAACCCACTTGACCACAGATGATACTGTAGAAGCTGAAACCAGAAACTAGCCGGACAAGGAGTCAGATAAATGAGGTTTTATTAGAATGCAAGACAGGAAAAACCCCCAAGGGAAGTCGTCTGGGCCGAAACACCAAACTCTCCTGAGGGAACACCGAGGAGCAGACCCCTTAACAGGGATTGGCACAAACAGCCACGGAGGCTCAAGTGGACCAGCGAATGACCAGAGGGTCCAACCCAAAGGGTCCAGAGATATCAGAGTGAAGGGAGCGAGGGGTCCAGGGAACTGGGGAAGGTAGACCAGTGGAGGAACCGTGGTTGCTGGGGGAATTCAAGAATCGTCCCAGATGTGCAGAGGGAGCCGTCAGGATCTGCGGGTGGATGACAGGCAGACAGGGGTCCAGCACTGAAATCAAGAGACACGGAGCGTTAGAAAACTGACAAGACAAGCAGTAGGCTGGCGCTGGTCAGGGACCTGACACTGGCTACTAAGCAATGAGCGAAGTTGCCCAGGCACGTTCCAAGGGAAGTGAGGGCCTTAAGTATACACAGACCTCTCAGCGATTGGCTGAGAGGTAATTACAGAAAAGGGTGTACTGGCCCTTTAAATCTTTTGATAGCAAGGCACGCACGCCCTATGCTTGTTCCCCCACAACCCGGAAGTGAGGAGGAGAAGAAGAGAGAGTCCGGGAAGCCGCTGTAGACAGAAGGGACATCGCGGGAGCATGGAATGGGTAATTATGAGTGTGGTGCACAGGAGGATGCCGGCGGGCAGATAGGACCTGATCTCCCTGCAACCTGGAGATGGGTCCTGCTGGCTGGAGTGCTACACATACATTGAATCATCGCCTTTCTCTGAATTTGAAAACCTCCATTTGAATGGGCGAGTAGGAACCTGCTAACAGAGAACAAAATCACCTTAGGCCAATATAAACTGAAGCCATTACCTTTAACTCCTTTTGCACCATTGTCCAGCATTCTGTATATAACCCACAAACTTCCCCTGCACATCCAAAAGATAGATTTTATTATTCCCCCACGTCGTATTCTAATTGACGTGCTCCGCTCAAAGGGTGATGATAGACTATGCCTGGCTCCTCCTCTACCCAAACAATCATATCCTTCTGTCTTGATTGATGTGGATGACATACAGTGGCGTATCGCCAATGGAGGCAAACCGTCCGTGAGTCGGGGGAGGCCTGGTGCCAGCTCTGGTACTGCCCCCCCCCCCACCAGTTCAACTGTACTGGCAACGCCACTCCACTCCATCCTTCATTATTCTCTCTTGGAGTCTGACATCTCAGCGCATTGGTGAGATGATGTCACTACAAGTGAACACGCTGTGCAGAGAGAAGCAGAGCCACAGATCGGGGATTTATTATACTGTATGAAGGACTATGGTACATTGTATTATATTGAGTATTATGGGGGTGCATTATAATATATGGAGGACTATCGGGGTGCATTATATTATATGGAGGATTATGAGGTGTATTATTTAATATGAAAAACTATGTGGTGTGCCTTATACTATATGGTGGACTACAGGGTGTTTATTATTCTATATAAAGGGCAATGGGGAGGCTAGTATATTATATGGAAGCTTATGAAGGGCTATTATGGAGCTTTTATACCATATGTTGGGCTATTTAAGGGCCATTATACTGTATGCAAGCATAGAATAGAAAAAAACTGGTACAGTGGCAAGGAGGTGGTGTGGGATGGGTGACGCTGAAAGTCTGGTCCGTTGGGTATGAGGAGATTCAGGAGAGGGCTAGGTCAGTGAGGCCGAGAGATTCCAGGATTTGATGTAGGAGGGACTGGTTGGCAGTGTCGAAGGCAGCAGATAGGTGGAGGAGGAGGAGGATGGAGTCATGTCAATTGATCTTTGCAGTCAGGAGGTCATTGGTGACTTTGGTCAGGGCTTTTTCTGTGGAGTGGTGAGGTCGGAAACCGGATTGTAGGCGGTCGAAGAGAGAGCAGGAGGAGAGGTGGGAGGACAGTTCGGAGTGGACGTTCTGAACAGTTGAAACATGTCAGTCACTGCTGGATGGCTGTAAGTGTGTGACGTTTGGTATGGAATAAAGCATCACCTTTTTTTGCAACTTCTGAGGCTCCCTCAATGGATTTTCTACTTTATCGTTTACTCCAGGTCCTGGACCTTGGGCGAGCATGTGTGAATCTCCTCTGTGCAAGGTGCAGATGTCATTTGAACAGGACATCTCTTATGACTAGTAGTTTTATTCTCGTCTCTCTGTAGTTGTACATCTGCAGTGAAATGATCTGATTCTGGTGCAGATTTGCTGCTCTGCACCTTCCTATACAGATCATGTGGATCTTCTTGTTCAGCCATAGACCATATTCTTCAATTGTGGAAAGTTTCGGCTGTGGATTTGATCATAAACGTACAAGGATCCGAATCTGCTATAGAATTTCGATGTTCCCTGAGTCGGTGCTATGGAGATCACCCTAATGCAGTACAAAGAACCGAAAGGAGTGAAATGTTCCATGAAATGTGTCCCAGAGTGAGCAGCTGCAGATGAGATCTCCACTCTCACCAGTGGAGTAACTTGGAGCCCATGACCCTCCCCAAGTTTTGGGATACTCGGTGTTGGATACTGGGGATGTCACAGGCGGGATCGTGCCCTGGGGGTTCGCTTTAAAAAGGGGGGATTATTTACAGGGATTTGATTATAGAAGTCGTGATGCAACCTATGGAGTCTGGTGATGACACGAGCGCTGCGGCAGACCCCCGGGGATGTTGGATGGGCAGCCTGATGGTGTTGCTCCCCGTAGGTGGAGCGGGGTCCCCGGGGCAATGATGTAGGGATAGGAGTTAGCACAGGGATGAGGCTCTGCAGGCGGGAGGTAATTACAGTCTCTGGGCTGGACAGGATCAGGGCTGTAAGAACTGACACACACCCTGGGAGTAGTTTTCTGTATCTTTACTGATGACAAATCGGCACTGTCCAGGGTACACTCCAGGTGGTTGGGATGCACTTCAGGATTTCCACAGCGAGTGATTTTTAAGGCCTCTGTGGCGCCCCGATGGTCGGGCTTCACACCGGGCTATTACACTCATAAAAGCAGTGTAATTTTCCCCAACTGCTAGTGGATGCTGGGCTGGTGGGTGGGACCCATTCCTGCACTCCTATACTTGCGTAGTGGTGGGAGGTTACTCCTGGGAGGGATATAGTCACCTCTAAGGGGAGTAGTAAAGAGAGTTAGATCCTGAGGGAATCCTGAGAGAGGGTGCCTGACGTGTGAGTCTAGGCCCGAGAGAGAAAGGGGGAACCCCAACGTGGAGCGACCATACTCCAGGGAGCTTCCCCTGTTCACCATGGGAACGCCAGAACCGAGGATACGGCCAGAGTCCAGCTCTAAGGTCGTCAACCGTCTGCTGCGGTCTGTTCACCGGCTGCAGCATTCTGCCACACGGAGCGGTCCAACTGCTTCCTCACTGCGAGGGAGGGGAGCCCCTAAAGCACCTTCAAGGACTAAATGGGTCTGGAATAATCCTAGGCGGGGAAGAGAGGACACGGGTTCGTCAACTAAGGCATACCATGGGTACCTCCATACCACCTGGCATCCACTTGCAGCCACCCGTAGAGCTACCTGTTTGTCTAACATCTTGCTGAACTGTGGACATTGTATTCTGCTACTGACTGTTTACAGTAAAATACCTGGGAGAGAGTGACTGTGCCTCCGTGTCTTTGTGCTTGTGCTGACATCATCAACCTTTTTGCTTACAGCAACGCTGCCCCGGAGGGTCAGCTCGCCTGTAGGGAGCTTTGCCATTCTTGCTGCAAATACCATCACCCTCCGGAGGACTGTGGTGGTGTGGCGCCCCTGCGACCAGGAGGCCACATAGGGAACTGCAGCCAGGTAAGATATGAAGACAGTTGCACCACAACACCCTCACAGACATCCCACACACCACTAGTGGGCAGCACCCAACCCGGAGCCCGGGATTCTAGGCGAGCAAGGGGTGGTGGGTTTAGACAACAGTGGTGGGACAGCAAGCAGGTCAAGTGATAGATGGTAGAAATAGAGAAGGGGAGGAGGAAGGAGTCTGTAGGCTGAGGTAGGCTGAGCAGTACAGACCAGAAGCACACGTCCTGGAGGAGTGGGGTATATGGAGCGCAGAATCCGCAGAGCCAGGCAGCCATGGAGAGAAAGCCCATCCAGAGCCAGCACCCCAGAAGTGTGAGGAAAGAGAGGACCAGTGATACTGGGTCCTAGGAACACAGCTGAGATGACCGACTGCAGGCGGAGTAGCCTTCTGTATAGAACCTGAGTCACATGGTAGAAGGGAGCCTGATAGAGCCTCACACAGCAGGACTATTGGAGCAGAGTGTCGGCTCTGAAGGGGACCGACGATTCACCGGTTTCCCCAGATTCACCAACGGGGAGCTCTAACTCCACGTTAGAGTTCCTACCCCAAAGGACAGCAGATCAGTGGCGACCATGAGGACCCACAGGGGCCCGAGCTACCGATAAACTGTCCAGAGACACATGCACAGTGAGAGAGAGAAAAGAGAGTAAAGCCTGGAAAGGACAGAGAGTGAGGGGTCACAGAGAGGAACAACCTGGCTGCAGAGAGTAAAGAGGAACCCGGATGGAAAGTTGTAACCTGTGTAAGAACTGTGACTGAACTGCTGTACCAAAATAACTGCAAAGTAAACACGGTGAACCCTGCTTCTGACTCCCTTGCCCGATTAAGACAGAACTGTATTGCCTGTGCATGACTCCTCCAACAGGACTGCAGAGAGATCCCACCTGGAGAGCCACAGCCTGTCAGCTCTGGACACTGCATGAAGGAAGGCTGCAGCAGCAGGAAAGTAAGTGCACTGCACCTATCACAAGCCTACACCATAGTCCTAAATCATCACTGCCCCGGGGAACTAAGTTCTACCCGCGGAGAACTATTCCATCTACAGCTGCTATAACATCATCCCCGGAGGTTCTGCAGCAGCGGTGGTCCCATTATTGACCACAAGCCGTGGGTGGCGTCACGACAAACTCTAATGCCCTGTAAATATTCCCCTTTTACTTGCCAGGGCCCGGGACACAGTCCGGACCAGGACCTCCGTGACATCCCCCAGTAGCAACCCTGGTCCGGTACCGAGTACCCTGTCCCAGTGGGCTCAACAGTGGCGCTGGTGACCCATCACCAGGTACTACAGGTGGCGTCATGAGACAACAACTCTTTTCCCTTGTACATAACCCCTCTTTGAAGTGTCACTCAGGCACTGCCACCTGTGACATCCCCGTGAACCCCTCTGAGCCTGATACCCTAGTACCCCCAGGCCTGGGGCTCGACACCTCCTTGTCCCTTCTCTTACTTGTGGTGACGCGCCCTGACCTGTATAGAACCTGGCCTGGCCTCCTGTGCGTTTCTCTTCCTCTGTAACTCGGGTAAAAACCTTCTCTGGATTGCCACTACCTGTGGGGATTCTCTGGGGTCCTTGCTCTTTGTTTGGTTATGGTTATAGGTGACCGGGGAAATTAAAGTCTCCTTGGTCGGACCGGTGTTACTTCTGCTGGGCTAAATGCTCCTTAGCAGTCTCGGACTCCGGTGTCTGGGTTGCTTCCTTGGGGTGAACCGGTATGGCTCCTCTGCCCCCAATTCTACTTCTTTCTCTCTAGCCTTGCCTCCAACCCTCACTCTTGGGTACCTCACTCTGGCTAGGTTGTCCTCTGGTTCAGGCCTAGTGTGGCTCCGTTACCAGGTTGTCTTCACAGTCCTCCCTGGAACTGCATGGACTAACTTTTCACAGTCCTCTCTGGAACTGCACTGCCTAACTCCACCCCCAGCACTGGTATTTATAGGGGATCTTGCTTAAAGGCAGCAAGTGGAGCTCCCCCTACAGGCCTGGGGTGGAAAGGTAGTGTGTAGGTTACCTATTGTTGCATTAGGTTGTCCTGTGGCTACCTGTTAGGGCAGGGCGCCACACCCAGGGGCCCCGATGCAAAACCTCCAACGGGGCCCCCAATTATTGCCTTTTTCTATAGGGCAAAGGGACATTTGGGGCCCCCTGGTCTCCGGGGTCTGAGTACGGTTGCAGCCCCATTAGTTACGCCCCTGCTCTCATGTCTCTACAGATTGAGATCCTGAATACCCCATTACTGGCAGCTGTTGGGGACTTGCACTGTGGGCTCAGGAAGGTGAAACACACCAATCCTGCACATGCGCAGTCATCTCCCTTCACTTATCCATGTCACCAATTGGAAATATTTCATACATTCATTAAAATTCTGGAAACAAAACCAAAACTAAGCTTCCTCTGTAGGAGAGGTTGCCATGGAAACGTGAGCGCGACGCTGTAACCATAGAGGACTGGCCCCTACAGACCCGCGGCCTGTCTACACGCCGGCGCCACGCTCCCGCGTCTCTATGGTAACGGCTACGTCACCGGGGGGCGTGCCCCACTGTAAATGGCGGTTACGCGCCACTCTGACGCCAGTTACACGGGGAAGATGCCGAGCAAGAAGTCGCAAGCAGAAGGTGAGTGCGGGCGGAGGGCGGGAGACCCCGGAGGGACGCAGCCGTGTGTACAGTCACCTAGAGGCTCAGAGCAGCACTGAGGGGGAGCCGCCACCTGCCCGCCAGGGACCCGCGCTGCCTCATGTCGGCCATGTTCTGCCACCTCCAATATGGCGGCCGCTGCCTCCTGCAAGTCGCTGGGACGGCTCAGGCCCGGGCGGGCGTCACGTCTGTGTCTTCCCTGTATTGGGGCCGGTTATCTGCTGGGCAGGGGGGACTATGTTCATTGTATCACTGGATAAACCATTCCGCCATTGTGTCCCGGGCTTCTCTGCTTTATTAACCCCTTTATACAAGGGGATTCCTCTGTTTTGATGCACCTGTGTTTGTGGGATGAGCCTACTTTACTAGGCCGGTCTCACATTTGCATTAGTGTGTCATGCGCGAGGCCGGTGCAAACACCCCATCCTGATGTGAAGCAGCAGAGGTTCTCCGCACCGGTCACATCAGTATGGAGAGCAGCCAATCAGTGGTGCGGAGGTGGAGATAAGCGGCGAAGATCCTCCTCCCTTCCGCTGCTAATCTCCCGCCGGTGGCAGAGCGGGAGCTGTTTAATCTCCCATGGCTGTCGTGCCCGGGAGATCAGTGGCGCCACGGGAGAGATTTCTATGTGATCCACGGCGTTCTCATGCGCCGTAATGCGGAGAACACTGTGGATCCTGCGATCATGCATTTATTTTTTTTTTGTGCGCTTGCTGGTAAAACAAGCGACCGCACAAACAATGCAACAGGCTACGTTCAGAGGGCGCACAAATTCTGCACATCCGAATTCAGGTACCATGTGTTCCCATGTTAAACAGAGCAATGCAGTGCGCATGCGTTTGGCTGTATTCGGAACGCTGCATTGACAAACGCAAATGTGAAGCCGGCCTTGGCTGCGTTCACACATGGCGTTTTTTTTAGCTCGCACTTTTCAAAATACGTAATGTGCCTTTTGTCTGCCGGCAAAGTGAATATTTTTACGCAGCGCTTTTATAGGAAAAAAACGCATGTGTAAAAAGAATGGAATGACCATGTCAATTCTTTATGCAGCAGCGGCGGCGCTTTTTCCTATAGGGGCGGCGCTGCTGCATCTGATCCTGCTTCTCCTCCCCTCTGTGACATGTGTGACAGCCTCATTAGAGTTCACAGTGTATTAATATACACTGCGAAATCAAAGTTAAATAAAGGCAGAGGTATGAAAAATAATTAAGAATGAATACTTACCCTCCGACAGGTGTTAGGGAGCCGCCGCAGGTATTGCCCTGCTAGGACCTGTCGTGATGTCAGTGACGTTCCGGGCGCTGATTGGCCACTCACGGTCATGTGATATGAGCGAGTGGCCAATCAGCTCCCGGAAGTCACTGACATCAGGACAAGTCCTGGTGTTCTGGTACCTGCCTGTCTCTCCACGCCGGATCGCACAAACAGCCACCGAAGGGTAAGTATTAATTCTTTCTTGTTTTTCATACATTTGCCTTTATTTTATTTAGATTTCGCAGTCTATATGAATATACTGCGAAATCTAATGGGGGCAGTCACGGGGGGCGGGGGAGAGGAACCAGGCTTCTTCTTCCCCCTCCGTGACATCACCTGTGCTTTATGAGCAGAAGAAAGCGCGGTGTGTGAGAGCACCCATGTATTTTGCTGTGTTTTTTTGCGCAGCTGAAAAACGCGTCAAAAAGCGCAACAAAATATGCAAATATGTGAACGTAGCCTTAATCATCTATTTTATCAGAAAAGAATTCCAAGTTTGGAAAACCACTTTTTATTTGCTATTTCATAAATATTAATATCTTTTTTTTTTCTTTTTCTACCATAGACTGTGAGCCCTCGCGGACAGGATCCTCTCCCCTCCTATACCTGTACGTCTCGTTCGTCCATACATATTGTACTGTCCTCGTCTGCCCTTTCTATATGTAAAGCGCCATGGAATCTAATGGCGCTATATGAATAAATAATAATAATATATTGTAGAACAGTCTGGCAATGGGACTTTCCAGGTCAGTACAAGTACATAGGTACCACACAGTGAGGGTTTTTATTTTTAGTGGTGAAAAAAATGTTGCCATTTTCTTCGACTTGGAGCGCTCTCAGTTCTCGGGATCTGGGGCTGTGCAAGGACTTTGTACTGATTTTTGGATAGATCTCAAGTTTTGATCGCCTCTAATTGTATTTGACTGCAAATGTAAATCTGGCGTTATTTCTCTGGTGCAGTTTACTCATCGCATTCATTTATCTTATATTTTGATTGGACTTCTGCAAATGTACCAATAGTTTTTTATTTTTTAATAGGGTGGTTTTGAATTTTTTTTTTTTTTTTCTTCTCAATTGATTTTCAAAGTTTGGAAGAAGTGCGAATTTCGGTGTTGCCTGCCTTTGTTTCTTCTCATAACTCAGGCTAGAAAAAGGATAGTGAAACAAAATGAACACCATTCTACTCAGAACCGTACAGGCTTTCACCAGATATGTCACAAGAGTATCTTTGTTAATATTTTACCCATGCGAAAATTTTAACACATTTCTGGAAAAAAAAACATTTAATTAAAAAATTTCAAAAATGCACATGTGCCTGCTATGCTCCTAGCCACATCTGTACCAAAATTCAAGTTGGGATCACAATGGGATCATATTTAATTTATAGCGTTAATTCAAAAATCTTGAATTCAGATGTGTTCAGCCAGTGGTCTAAAAATGTGGGGTCTATATTTACCAAATAATCCATGATTTTTAGATATTACTGTATTTATTATGTTACAACTTAGAAGCTGGAGAGGACAGAGGAGAAAGCTTTGTTAGGTCTCAACCTGAGAAAGAACAGGGGTAGACATTGAATGCAGAGCAGATGACAGGCCAGCAGCTCTGTCAGTCATGTTAAGTATCTGCCCACCACAGAGCTAGAAGTAAGGCTGCCTTCACACTTGCGTTTCTAGTGCGGACTAGAGTGTGTGATTTGTGCGCAGGCATCCGCCTGCGCACAGATCACATATGGCAGTGGATGGGTGCGCACGGTCATGCGCAGTCAGCACAGCACCGTGTGCTCCCATTATAAACATAGGGGCTTGCGGTCACATTGCGGATCCCCTCCGCAGAAGGCTGTGGAGGGGAACGCAAATGTGAAGGCAGCCTTAGACAGAGCTTTAGAGTTTCATGTCTTGACATGTTCACTCTTGAACAAACAGTCTTCTACACAGGCATCAAGGGACTCTGTGTGTTTTAAAGTTCTAGTATAAATTTACTCATAGTTAAATGCGTTTGTTATTAGGGGCTAATACACACACAGCGCTATTCTGAATGTATCGTCGTTCAGAAAAAAGCCCCCCCCCCCCATTGATTTCAATGGGTTAAACACATGCAATGTTTTTTTTTAAAACTGAGTGAGTAAATGACTGCTTGCCTTACTTTTTGATTGCTGCAATAAACGCAGCATTTATCAGTATTCATATATAAAAGCTGCCATTGTTCTAACTAGCGGTTAAAAAAACCTAGTGCAGATAAAACTCAGAAAAAAGCTGCCAAAACAGCAGCGTTTATCCGCAGACAGAAAAAGCTGTGTGTGCGCTAGCCCCAAATAGTCACTTTATAGTAACACAGTTCTATCTCAAGTGTACTGTAAATCCTTATTTTTTTTATTACCCATCTTCCTTACTTAATATTAACTGTATTTTTCTCACACAGCAATGGCTGCTACTTCTCAAGGAACAGCATTTTATAATATGTACTGTTGCAATCCTTTTGAAAAAACTGGACACACACCAAGCAGAAATCTAAGGCCGGTACAAGATTGGATGTTTGATGTTAATCCATCAATCAATGCAGACATGAAAATTTGTGACTATTGTAGAAAGCAACTTGCAAAAGAGAAAAGTGCTCAGCAGGGAGAAAGTTTTGACGAACAGGTAACTTCAAACAGAGGATTTAAAAAAAAACTTTGATGGGTCCCAAGCTGAATCCCTGTACAAATATAACCAAGAACACAAGTAACGCACATGTATTTTTTTCACAATTGCGCAACAAAATTTGACTTCTCCAAAGCAATATGTAAAGAAACGTAGTCTTGTGACATATCAAATGAAAGCCGGTACCGTTCTGAGAAAAATGATGCCTCTCCCACCCCATTAACTTAATTCTAGCCTGAGATATGATAGAAAATTATATATATATATGATAGACAACTGGTTAGTCAATGTTTTTGCATGGTGTTTTTTTTTTTTTGTTTGTTTTTTTTACCCCTTTGGTTCCATGTAAATTTGTGCTAATAAAGCACTGAATTTTCCAGTACCAGCAAAACCTATGAGATTGCGGGAATCACACCCTCCTGTGTGTGTGTGTGTCAGGTTCCATGGCTCTTTACGTGAGGATAAAGGAGACAAGGACAGTACACTGAATGTAGACAATCAGGACATACAGGAGGGGAAGGGACCCTGTCCGCAAGGGCTCACAGTCTACGAGGGGCAGGTGGGGATACAGTAGGATGGGGGAATGTCAGTCATGGGGCGGTCGCCTGGGTCTCATGGCAGGTTGTAGGCTTGACATGTGAACTCTTAGGGCCTCTTTACACACACCAACTTCTGTGTCCAACTTCTGAACCGATTTCTGGTTTCAGTGAAATCATGGACACATTGTTCCATTTTGTGGCTGTGTACAAATGTAACAATGTGTCCATGATTTCACTGCAACCAGAGATCTGTTCAGAAGTTGGTGTGTGTAAAGCGGCCCTTACAGCATTATCTCCACCACATTGACAACAGTGCTGCAAAAAACATGTTTGTGACTGCCAAGAGATAAGGTTAATATAGGGTAATGTATAATTAAAAGAAAAATGGTATTCTTCAGAGTTGAGGCTGCTTTCACACTGGCATTTTTTGGCATCTGTGAATCCGGCTGAAACTGGGTACGCCTACATCCATTTTCGACCATTGATTTTCAATGGGGCCATAGACACTTGCGGGTGCATCCAGTTCTTTCCGTTTGCCCTTGATCCGGGTGTCACCGTTTTTTGCACTGAGACTTAAAATGCGTTTTGATGCAATTTTGGGGGCCATGACAAGAAACGTGAACACCCGAATCCGGAGCACTACGGGTGCCCCTATGTAACCTGGATCTGGCAAACTCCGGATCCCGCTGGATCCAGATTTATTTATTTATTTTTTTTTTTTTTGGTCTGCACATGCCCAGAACACAGTTCTAAATTAGGACCTGTCCTTTGTCCCAGAATCAATGGTAAAAGGTATGCAACCGGAAACAACTGTATGCTCCTGCATCGGTATTGGCACTGATCTCGTGATACTGATCACTGATGGAAAAGGTGCAGGTACATCCAGTTACATCACATTTACGATATCTGATGTAAATTTACCTGCATCCCCCCGAATTTTAAACAAAAAAAAAAACTTGCCAATGTGAAACCAGCCTTACTCTTATGTTGGGTCTCTTTCGGATACCTGCAATCGTACAATCCCTTGTACTTTATGATGCAATACATCAGCTTTGCTCAGTATAGTTAAACTCGGTCTCTTTTAAACAGTATGTTTCACATGAGAACTGCCATGAAGAGCACTGAGGTCTTCAGCAAACTTCCCACTGTCATGGTGACCCTTCAGTACATGTAAAATTCTGCTATCGGAGTGACAGCGTCATTCAATATTTTAACAACCACACTCAGCGCTCCACTCCACCCCCAGCTGTTAGTGGTTGATTATGGCAGAATAATTCAGTATCATTCTACCTGTGGCTTGACTTTATAGGACTAAGATTGGCGATTACATGTGCCTTCAGCGGTCCCTGTCTGCCATGATAACGCATTGTTTCCTTATGATCCTGGTACGGGATGTCAGGAGGAGTGGATCACACTAGTTATAGTTGAAAAAAGAAGTTTCCATACACTATACATAAAGACACATTATGCATGTTTTTTTCTTACTAACATGTAATCAGAATAAACCCTTCCCGTTAGGTCATTTGGGATTACCGTAATTCTTATTTGCCAAATGCAAGAATTATGAGAGAATGTTTTAAGGCTTTTAATACTTTTTGCAAAGTCACAGGTTTACATACATTTTGTTAGTATTTGGTACCATTGCCCTTAAACTGTATGAATTGGGTGATTTGTTTTTCATCTCCTTCCACAAGCGTCTCACAATAGTTGGTAGGAATTTGGGCCCATTCCTCCTGACAGAACTGGTGTAACTGAGCCATGTTTGGTAATTTCTGCACCAAATCTGCATTTTCCAGCAGAAATACCCTGCAAAAAACCAGATGCGTTTTTGGAATGTGTATTTTCCACATGCTTTCAATGCATTTGAGGTGGAATTACGCAGAAAAAATTGACACACAGTCAACATCGGAACTCCTCATTGACGTTACGGTCTCTAGGCCTGTTTCACATATCCGTGACACCACAGACGTGAGACAAGGCCGTTTGGGGACGTAGATCCTTTGTCACAGATGTATGACACGTGCTGTCCATGTGCTATTTGTGGATAGCACACGGACTGGCTGTCATTGCATACTCGCCGTCCTCCTGCGCCCCTGCTCCTCTTACTTCTGGTACGCTGTCGGGCTCACTGAAGTGAATATTCATGAGCCTGATGAGCGGCACCGGAAGAGAACGAAACTGTCATTGCTGGAGCGAGGTGACTTTGAAACTCTTTATTTTTAGGCTTGTAACTTTCATCCATGGTCCTTGCACACAGATGAAATCTGTGTGCATGAACGTTTTCAGCCTAAAGCGGTCTGTGCATCTGCAAAAAAACAGACATGTCCTCGTGTGGAGTACGCATCTTCATGAAATGTGAAGGGGGGCCATAGGGGATCATGTGTGTCTCTCTCGCGCCCCCCCCCCCCCCCCATATGTCACTGCCTCCGGCATGTGTCGGCACGGATGTGTGAATGAGGCCTTATGGATAGGCATGTGGTTTTGAGACAAATCTGCATCAAAAACAGTGTGTGTGCATATGGCCTAAGAGAAATAACACTAACAAATAACACTTATTTACTGATATTTTTTTTTTTTTTGCACACATATTAAATTGAATCAGTCAGCAGGTTTTTGCTACCTCATCAGAGAGGGGCATAATATAGGAAAAAAGATCCTGAATCCGGCGATGTATTAGTTTTACTGGGTGAAGAAATGGCTACACAATCAGTTTTAGATGTAGCGAAGTTGAGCTGGCTAACCCTATCTACACCAGCTCTTTGTCTAGTCATGTAGCTGCTTATCAGCGCTATGGAGTGGTTGCACTTGCATTGTCTGGACAGTGATAATGTGCTGCTTATAAAACACTCATTGTATTGAAAGAACAGCATACAGCAATGTAGCTGAAATCCAGGTCTACCTCAACAGTAGCCATTAAGGGGTTAACCCCCTAAATGCCACTACCCATATTGATTGCATCACTAAGGGCCACATCACACACACAGATAATTGTGCAGATCTTGGTCACAGATCTCTGGTTGCAGTGAAATCATGGACACAATGTTCCCTTTTGTGGCTGAGTACAAATGGTACAATGTGTCCATGATTTCACTGCAACCAGAGATCTGCGAGCAATATCTGTACAAACATCTCTGTGTGTGACGTGGCCCTTAAAGGACTTGGAGAAGGATTGCGCGCTCTCCCCTCCAATCGGTGCCCCCACAATTTAATTGGATGCATCAGAGATCATGGCTGCAGCGGGACCTGAGGCTTCTGACTTCTGCACTGTATTGCAAGCATTTTACTACATCTTTTACAGCTCTGATCACAGCTGCACTGATGTTAAAAAAGAAAAAAAAAATTTAAATAAAAAATATTCCAAAGGTTGTGTGGTGTGCTTTTTTTTTTTTTTTTTTTTTTTTTAATGAAAATAAGTATTTGGTATCACCTCGCCCATAAGGGTAAGTTCACACATACAGTTTTAACCTCTGTTTAGCAGCGGAAACCGCCGGTCGGTTTCCATGAGGTTTATGTAAATTTATGTTAATCCAAAAGCGGCTTTTGGGTTAACATATAAACCTATGGAAACCGACACCCGGTGTGCACACACCGGCGGTTTCCACATGCTCATCTGTTGCTAACCCGCTGGGTTCCCAGCGGGTTAGCAAAGAATGAGCATGTTCTATAAACCGGCCGGTTCTGCAGCGGCTGCAAGCAGAATCATGTGCTGCTTCCAGCCGCTGCAGAACCGCCGCCGCTAACCTGCTGTGCACCCGCCGCACACCCGCCCGTCTCCCGCCGCACATACCCGACAGGAAGCCGGTGGACGGCTCCGGAGCTTCCTGTCGGGTCCGCCCAGCCGCCGCCGACGTAAGTGTGCACATACCCTAACAACCCGCTCTGTAACATTGTCACCAGTTAAGGTGACTGTCAGGTCATTTATACCTCCAAACCTATGCCTACCTGTCCCTGCAGCTTCCTACTACATGCCTAATCATCTGTCTGACCTAAATGTGAACTGTAAAGGCCACTTCACACACACAGATATCTGAGTCCAATATCTGAACAGATCTCTGGTTGCAGTGAAATCATGGATACATTGCTCCATTTTGTGGCTGTGTACAACATGGAGCAATGTATCCATGATTTCACTGCAACCAGAGATCTGTTCAGATATTGGACTCAGATATCTGTGTGTGTGAAGTGGCCTTTAGGGTACCTTTTACACGCCGCAACCGCGGCGAGGAATCTGACCGGTGAGATGTCGCCCCGGCACCATTGCCGTCAATTGCCTCGCAGTGGCGCCGTGTAATTGGGGAATCTTTCGGAGATAAAGTTGTCGCCTGGTTCCGATTTTCACAGCACTGCTCCAAAATCGGAGGCAATCATGAAGGTGACATTCCCGTCTTTTGGCGTGTGAACGGGCGATAGTGATGGAATCTGCGTCACCTATTGATTTCCCGTAGGCGTGCCACAGCATGCTGGAGTCTGCGCCCCGTCCGCGATGATTAGTGGTGGCTACTGTGTTTCCATTGGCTGTCACTTGACCCCACGCCGTATTTGAACAGCTGTCCATTCACCACCATACAATGGCGTCATGTATTAGACAGCCTTCCAACGCAGGCTGCTCAATCTACGCTATTGTGTTGTCTAATCAGGGTGTTTGGGGAGCAGTATACTCCAATGTGGCACACCTATGTGCTCGCGGCGCTGAACATGTACGCCCACATTCCTTTGGGGATAGCGGCGAGGGAACTCCACCAGATTTGTTCCGCTGTGGGGTAGGCGCTTTCCGGGGCGACACATCGCCTTAAATTGAGGGCGAAATTGCGGCGTGTAAAAGCGCCATTGGCGATCTGAGGCAACCATGAAAAATGTACACACGCACGTTAGATTGCCTCCTATCGCCACCAAAAATTGCGGCGTGTAAAGGTACCCTAACACTAGAGAAAAATTTTAGTAACTTACATTTTCGGGTGGTAATTAGGCTCCATCTATCTGGGCATTCCTATGGGCTCAATTCCCTCCTGCGGTCTGTAGATCTCGTGCCCCGGTGGGTGTGATAACTTAAATTATAAGTGCATTGCCTGTCTGAATTATATGGGCTCCTTGTAGCTATGATGCACCTGCTGCCTCATTTCCGTTCCTGTGTATTTGAGTATTGGATGCACTTGTCTGGCTCCAGAGCATTTCAGTGTACGTTCTAAAGCCAGCAAGTACACGCCAACTCTAATTATTGAGTATATACAATAATGTGTAAAGGTAATGCACCATCTGTGTAAGATCAAGGGCTAATAGGCCTGTTGTCCTGTGGGTAGGGGACCTTTAATGCACTGTTACACTCTTGATAATGTAGCCATGTGGCTTTATATACTTGTTTGTTCTTGCATTTAGGGACGGGCTGCCAAAGCCTTGAAGTCACTGCAGTTTGCCAACCCAGGCAAGCAGACAGAGTTCACACCAGAAACCAGCACAAGAGAGAAGAGGCGGCTGACGAAGACGTCATCTGGGTCAGATAGGTTTGTGTTCTGGGTGTCTTTTCCAAGGGTATTTCCATCTCAGATATGTCATGGCATATAGCAAGGATAAGCCTTCCTTTTAAAGGGACACTTGTCAGGTCATTTTTCAGTATGATTCTAAAATTACCCTTGAATAGTGCCTGGGCAGATCTTATAAAACATGTAAAACCATTATTGTGCACCTTCTAGTTTCCATGTTATCAGCATCTTCAGACCCTGCAAGTAGCTGGTGCATATCAGTCCTCTCCACTATATTGCCAACCGAAAAGTCCGTCTGCTTTATAAGTGTTATTTAAATTTCCACAACCATCCAGGCTTGTGTTCACTCCCTCCCCTCTGTGCTGGGAGGGGGGAGGTGTTTTGTGCTGCAGCCTATAAGATTTCTATATGTATGTATGAAGTTTGGTTTTCCTGCAGACATGCAGTGTGTGTATCTGCTGAGCAAATCATCAAATTTTATTATTCTATAGAAATATCTCAAACTGCACATGGGTCTCATACGCACAACGACATGAAGAGCTGAAGCTAAACTAACCCCACCCTTCTCTGTCTGCTGTGAATGAGTCATGTAGCAGGCAGGACAGCGTCATGAAACATGAATATTCAATCAGTGGGAGTGGGCAGCAGAGAAATCACACTGAGTGACAGAGGGAGTTAATCTTTTATTTTGCAGTGTACAGAAGGTAGGAGGGGAATATAAATAACAGATACATGGATAGAGAGAGCGTAGAGAAAGGAATTAGAAAATAGCAGTTACATATGGGTTTGCTGAACCCTCAGCAATCGTATAACCATAGTCTATCCTGTCAATTTGTAATGTCATTTATTGTACAAACGCATGACATATTGAGATGGGAATATCTCTTTATCTTCTCGGTGCTGGGTGACTTATGTTTCTGGCTTTGGTTTCTATTTCTATTTAAATCTATTGTTTAAACTCCAGTATTTATTACCTCCATGTTTAATAAGCCCTGTCTTTATTCATCTTTCCTTTTCTGATCATCATAATGGGAGACCCAGACAATGGGGTTTAGGGCTCTGCCCTCCGGAGGTCACACTAGGTACTACAAGTTTGTAGACACCGCCCCCTCCGCTTATAAACCCCCACCGCAGGGAACATCCTCAGTTTTAAACTTAGTGTGCTCGGAGGATCACGCTTTGCTTGCACTTCACAGCGTTCTCACAGCTTACGTGATGGCGTATGAAGACAAGGTAAAATGGTCCCGGTCGGGACCTTCGGCAGTCTCCCTGCTCACCCTTGTGGAACACGCAGGTGGAGGTACCGGAGGGCCTAGGGCCTGGACACTGCGTGTGTCCCCCGGTACGCTGTCGCGCTCCTTTCCATCCCTCCCTGGGGGGCTCTGGAAGGTGGGAGATAGGAGCCTCGCACAGCTCCGCTCCGTCTGAGGCCTCCCTAAATGGTGCTTACAGACCGGACTGGAGCCAGCCCAGTCCGAGGCCTCCCTAAATGGTGCTTACAGACCGGACTGGTGCTGAACCCCCCGTCCGAGGCCTCCCTAAATGGTGCTTACAGACCGGACCGGCACTGAGGCACGGTGTGTCTCCGGTGTGCCTGGGGGTAGTGTCTGACACTTTATGTGTTCTGGCACTCAGACCGCGCGCTACCCTCGGTCCGCGGTTCTGGCGGTGTACCCTGTGCTGGGGTCACCCTGGCTGACCGCCCTGTGTTTTCACAGGGGCTGAGGCTGTAGATTGCAGGTGTTTTGTTTTACATGCAGTCTAAGTATTGTACTATCACAATACTTCCCGCGCTGCGGGCTCCGGCGCCTACATTACTGAGGCTGCCTGAGGAGATGTGAAGCAGCCCTGGTGGTGATGTCATCAAGGGCGTGCGTGTGTGCTTCCCGCGTATTTTCGGCGCCGCCCACAGCTTGTCTGTCGGCGGCCATCTTTTCCCCTCACTTCCCGGCTGGGATCTGACTGCAGCACAGGTCTGCACTCCAAAAGGGGAGACCGGAAACTTCGTGGAGGCCACACACGCACACCGCTTCCTCCCACCGCTTTACAGCGGTCGGTAAGCCACCGGGATCCCCGTTTTTTTTGTCTGTATAGATTGGCTTATTTGCCCCTGCTGTGGGAATGTCCTCAGCTGGAAAACGTGCTGCTAAGGCGGCCAGCACCACCACTACCTGTGCTACATGCAACGGGACGCTGGTTGAGGGGTCCTGCAATAACTGCGGACGCCCAGAGGCCCGGACTGATACTGCTGAGACAGCAGCTCCGGTGCTTTACCCTGAGGTTCAGATGATCCCAGGGCCATGGGAAACGCAGAATAAGATTAATGAATCTCTGTTGTCCCAGTTGTCCTCCATGTCGCAATCCCTGGAGGCACTTAATAGGAGACTGGAAAGCCCAGCTACTCCTTCCAGTTACCCCCGGGTGTCTCCTTCTTCTGTTGTGAGACCCCTTAAGCGGACTCGTCGTGAGGATTCACCCGAGCTCCAGGCTCTCTCTGAGGAGGAGCGTCCCTCTGATGGTGATGAGGATGATGGGGGTTCCATACTCGGGTCTGTGTCAGAACTACCAGACGGGGTAGAGGATCTGGTGTCCTCCATCAACGAGACTTTACGTCTCGTGACGCCCCCTGAGGAGGTGGACGTGCACCCGAAGGAGGTCTATCAATGGCTACGGCCAGAGGCTAGACCAAGTGGCTCCTTTATGGACCACACTAACTTTGGAAGGGTGGTCAGAGCACCCAGGTTACATCCTGGGCGGCGTTATGTCCGCAAAGTTAAGGACAATCGCTTCCCCTTTCCCCAGGAGGTGCTTCAGGAGTGGTCGCAGTCCCCGAAGGTGGACGCTTCCATGACCAGGATTGCTGCACGCTCCCTTTTCTCTGCCTCTGATAGCTCCTCGTTGAAGGATGCGACGGATAGACAGGTCGAGCAACTCGCCAAGTCTTCTTATGAGGCTGTGGGGTCTTCATTTGCCCCTAATTTTGCCACGGTCTGGACTCTGCAGGCGATCACCACCTGCTTGGATGGTATCACTGATCTGGCAGGGTCCAGTCCTGAGGTCCTGGCGCTTACCGATAGGGCAAGGGCCTATGCGGACTACGCCAGGACGGCAACATTGGAAACTGCCACCCGCTCTGCCGTGGCTTCGGCCAACGCTATAGCGATCCGCAGGTTGTTGTGGCTGCGTCTTTGGGACTCAGATGCCACGTCTAAGAAGATTTTGCAAAATCTTCCGTTCTCTGGTGACAGGCTTTTTGGCACCGAGCTGGACAAGCTGATAAAGGATTCTGCTGAGTCTAAGATCCCGCAGAATAAACCTAAGCCACGGTATACCGTTAAAAGGAACCCAAAACAGTGGTCCTTTCGTTCCAGCTCACAGTCATCGGCAGCGTCTGCTCGCGCGGACCGAGGGGGCAAGCCCTCTACTCAGTGGCGCCCCAAGGGTCGCCAAAAGAAGCCAAGGGGGCAGCAGCTGCCACCCCCAAACCCACTTCCGCATGACTCGCTCTCTCGTCCTGCCTCCCCACAGGTGGGGGGTCGCCTGTTCCTTTTCCAGGACAGTTGGCTTCTCCACGTCCAAGACAAGTGGGTCCGAGACGTAGTCTCGCGAGGCTACAGGATAGAGCTGACGTCGCAGCCGGCACACCGATTCCATCGGTCTGTTCCTTCTCCGGAAAAGGCTCAGGCTTTTCACCTGGTGTTGGAGGGGCTCCGCAGAGACGGAGTAGTGATCCCAGTGCCCTCTGGGGAGAGGTTCCGGGGTTTTTACTCCAACCTCTTTATTGTCCCAAAGAAGGACGGCTCTTTTCGCCCGGTTTTGGACCTCAAGTTGTTCAACCGTCATGTGTTGGTTCGGAAGTTCCGCATGGAATCCCTGCGCTCCGTGATCGCGGCTGTGTCACAGGGAGACTTCCTGGCGTCCATAGATATCCGAGACGCTTACCTTCACGTGCCCATTGCACCGGCTCATCAGCGCTGGTTACGATTCGCAGTGGGGGACGAACACTTCCAGTTCGTGGCACTACCCTTCGGGTTGGCCTCAGCTCCGCGGGTGTTCACGAAGGTGATGGCCTCTATGATGGCTCTCCTGCATGTGCAGGGACACGCCGTCATACCTTATTTAGACGACCTGCTGGTCAGGGCGCCATCGGAACACCTTTGTCGGGAGAGTTTGGAGGTAACCATGAAGTCTCTGGAACAGTTTGGGTGGCTTCTCAATGTCCAGAAATCAACCCTGGTTCCGACCCAGTCACTGACGTATCTGGGCATGGACTTCCACACAGACTCAGCTCTGGTGTCTCTGCCACGAGCCAAGCAGCTGGCTATTCAATCAGGAGTGCAAGATGTCCTTCTGTCACCACAATCATCCCTACGGGTCTTGATGAAGCTGGTGGGCCGCATGGTAGCTGCGATAGAGGCGGTGCCTTTCGCACAATTTCGCCTCCGTCCTCTCCAGCTGGAGATTCTCCGCAGATGGGACAAGAGGACGTCCTCTCTGAATCGGCTGGTGGCCCTTTCCCAACCGACCAGGGATTCCCTGCAGTGGTGGCTCCAGCCACGTCACTTGTCACGGGGCCGGTCTTTCCTCAAACCGTCATGGTTAGTGGTGACCACCGACACCAGTCTGAAGGGCTGGGGTGCGGTGTTCTTACACCACAGGGCTCAAGGACTCTGGACTCAGTCGGAGTCGACGTTGCAGATCAACGTGCTGGAGATCAAGGCGGTCTATCTGGCGCTCCTGGCGTTTCAGAAGTTCCTGTCAGGACAGCCCATCCGGGTTCAGTCCGACAATGCGACGGCCGTCGCGTATATAAACCATCAGGGAGGGACCAGAAGTGCTCAGGCCCTCACCGAAGTCCACCGCATTCTATCTTGGGTGGAGGACAACGACTGCCTGATCTCCGCAGTTCACATCCCAGGGGTCGAGAACTGGGAGGCCGACTACCTGAGCCGGCAGGGGATGGACGCCGGAGAGTGGTCTCTTCATCCAGACGTCTTCCGGGACATCTGCAGCAAATGGGGCACTCCGGACGTGGATCTGATGGCCTCACGGCTGAATCATCAGGTGCCGCAATACATGGCAAGATCGTGGGATCCTCAGTCTCTGGGGGCGGATGCCCTGATCCTGAGTTGGTCCAGCTTCCATCTACCATATGTGTTCCCGCCTCTGGCTCTGATTCCCAGGGTCCTGTGGAAAATCAGGACGGAATGCAGAGTAGCCATTCTAGTGGCACCAGATTGGCCCAGGAGGTCCTGGTATCCGGACCTGTGGCAACTGTCAGGCGGACACAGGTGGGCTCTACCAGAACGCGCAGATCTTCTCGCGCAAGGCCCATTCTTCCATCTCAATTCCAGGGCCCTCAGATTGACTGCATGGCTCTTGAGGCCTGGCTACTAACATCCAGAGGCTTCTCTCCCACTGTGGTTGCCACTATGAATCGGGCCAGGAAGCCCGTATCTAGGAAGATATACCACAGAACGTGGAAAATCTTTTTCACCTGGTGTGCCTCGGGTGGAAGGTCCCCGTGGCCCTTGTCCATCCCGACGTTGTTGGCTTTCCTACAGTCGGGTTTGGAGTTGGGCTTATCCCTCAGTTCCCTGAAGGGTCAAGTGTCAGCTCTTTCAGTGCTGTTTGACAGGCGCTTGGCGCTCCTCCCGAAGGTCCGTCAATTTCTGCAGGGAGTGTCTCGGGTGGTCCCGCCCTACAGGCGACCTCTGGACCCTTGGGATCTTAACATGGTCCTGGCGGCACTGCAGAAACTGCCGTTTGAGCCACTGAGAGACATTTCCCTCTCTCGTTTGTCCCAGAAGGTAGTCTTTCTGGTGGCGATTACGTCTCTGAGAAGGGTCTCAGAATTGGCTGCACTTTCGTGCAAGTCTCCTTTTCTGTTGGTTCACTAAGACAAGGTGGTGTTGCGCCCGCGGCCAGAATTCTTGCCTAAGGTGGTTTCAACTTTCCACCTGAACCAGGAGATTGTTCTCCCTTCATTTTGTCCCGCTCCCGTTCATCAGGTTGAGCGCGACCTCCATACTCTGGATCTCGTGAGGGCTGTACGCATTTGTGTGTCCAGGACTGCCTCCTTCCGGAGTTCGGATTCATTGTTTATCGTTATGGCGGGTCGCTGTAAGGGGTCCGCGGCGTCAAAGTCAACCTTGGCCAGATGGATCAAGGCTCCCATTCAAGAGGCTTACCAGTCTTCTGGTTTGTCTCTCCCGGTGGGATTGAAGGCGCATTCGACCAGAGCTGTCGGTGCCTCCTGGGCTTTGCGACATCGCGCTTCTGCTCTACAGGTGTGTCAGGCGGCCACTTGGTCCAGCCTGCACACTTTCTCTAAGCACTATATGGTGCATGCCCATGCCTCTGCGGATGCAAGTTTGGGCAGGCGGGTCCTTCAGGCGGCGGTTGCCCACCTTTGAGGGGGACCATGTGTTATCCGTCTTTTGAGGAACTCTTCCCGCCCTGGGGTATTGCTTTAGGACATCCCCATTGTCTGGGTCTCCCATTATGATGATCAGAAAAAAGAGAATTTTGTTTACGTACCGTAAATTCTTTTTTCTTGAATCATCAATGGGAGACCCAGCACCCACCCAGTTGTTCTGTTGCATGTTTTGCATTTGATCTGTTCCCTGTTGGGACAGTTTTTTCCGGGTTGTTGGACCGTCTGTGCACGGTTTCTTTCCCGATGTTTCGGGTGTGGTTTATTTGTCTCCTCGCAGCTTATGGACCAAACTGAGGATGTTCCCTGCGGTGGGGGTTTATAAGCGGAGGGGGCGGTGTCTACAAACTTGTAGTACCTAGTGTGGCCTCCGGAGGGCAGAGCCCTAAACCCCATTGTCTGGGTCTCCCATTGATGATTCAAGAAAAAAGAATTTACGGTACGTAAACAAAATTCTCTTTTTTCCTATGCAGGAATTGGTGTGCAAATTGTACAACCACTGTGCCATGTGTCCTTAGGCTGCATTCACATGTCCTGCAATCAGCAGCAATCTTTTGGCAGATAGTTGTCCAAACACGACTTCTATGGCCCACGTCACACACACAGATATTTGTGCAGATATTGTTCACAGATCTCTGGTTGCAGTGAAATCATGGACACATTAATCCATTTATATACAACCACAAAATGGAGCCATGTGTCCATGATTTCACTGCAACCAGAGATCTGCGAACAATATCTGCACAAATATCTGTGTGTGACGTGGGCTTAAGTCTATTCTTAATTAACTGATTTCAGCTGGATCTGTTTATTTTGAACATTAAAGTCTTATGAAAAATGGGTCTGTTATTTAGCGCTCAATTTGTAAAAGATCTGTTTTTTTGCTTACTGGATCAGCTTCAAATGGAAGATAAGTAGCAATCAGTTAATGGATCCCTTTTCCATAAACTCAAATGTTTGAAAAAGAATCCTGCAGAAATCAATTTTCTCTATTGTATCATTGGGGGACACAGGATACCATGGGTGTATGCTTGCTGCCACTAGGAGGCAACACTAAGTCAATTAATGAAACAAGAGTTAGCTCCTCCTCAGCAGTATGCACCCCCAGTCCGGAGGGACCGCCAGCCATGTAAAACTTGTTTGCACAGCTTTTTTGTCAACTGAACATGTAAGCTCAGCAGCCTAATGTGTGACGTGTTATTGGTTGAGGTTGGAGCAGCTTGGGAAAGGGAGGACAAGGGGTTTAGTTGCATGTGGTTTCAGCATTAGGCCAGAGACACACAATGCGAGATACTCTCATGACTCGCCCAGAACGGCCACCGCTCTCTGGACAAGAGTTAGCTGTGTAGAAACGCAGTTGTCTCAACAGCCGTGCAGGTGAGTCATGAGAGTATCCTGCATCGCGTGTCTCCTGCCTAAGACTGAACCAAGCGCCCCCCCATCATAAGGAAGTGATGCAGGACAAATCTAAAGCATGAGACTAGAACTATTGTGGAAAGGTATGCCTGGACCCTAAGAAATAATAATGGGATTTAATTGGTAGCAAAAAAAATACAGCTGCCCTCTGAAATGCTATATAATTTGCAAACTTTGAATACATTTATTTGGAACTATATCATTGTTATTAAAAATTAAGAAGGTACATGGCGCACACAGTGGCTGACTCATGAGAGCCCTACAGCCAGTGACGGGGTGTACTCCTTTGTCTGAATACTGGTGACTGTGTGCACCTTGCCGGTCAGCGCTCGTTGTTAAAAGCTATCCCTGTCGGACCATTTTTAGTAATTTATGAGTAGAATAAAGTAGTTTGGAAACTTACAAAAGCTAGGACAACTGGGCGTTCCTCTCGGCGTTTGTGATGGGTAGGCGGGCCACCTGTGCCTCGCCGCTCTATTATGCCCTAATGGGCGTCATTCCATCCTGCACAGCGCGGGCACGATTGAATTCTAGCTCCTGCAACGTCACCGCTGCGACATGGTCACGTGAAGCCTCGAACGCGTCACTTCCGGGCTCCGCAGGTCTCGCACAGGTCGACTTCAGCATGCAATCTGCGTATGCGCTTAGTCGGCCTGTGAGACCTGCAGCGCCCAGAAGTGACGCGATCACGGTGTCACATGACCATGTCGCAGTGGTGACGTTGTGGGCGCTAGAATTCAATCGTGCCCGCGCTGTGCAGGATGGAATGACGCCCATTAGGGCATAATAGAGCGGTGAGGCAGGGGTAGCACAGGGGACCCGCCTACCCGTCACAGACGCCGAGAGGAACGCCCCTCTGTCCTGGCTTTTGTAAGTTTCCAAACTTCTTTATTCTACTCATAAATTACTAAAAAAAAATGGTCCGACAGGGCTAGCTTGGATAATACCTGTCCCTGCAGCCTTAGGGTACCTTTACACGCCGCTACGGCAGGATGGATGCATCCCGCTACAGGCTACAAATGTAGCTTGTAGCGCCAATATAGCCCGTCGTAGCGGCGTCTGAAGACGTGACGATACAGCCGGCAACAGATACATCTGTTTACGACCTCTGCTCGAAAACAGAGAGCTACAAAGCCGATGGTAGCAAGATGCATCGGCGTGTAAAGAAGTTACAGAAGGGAACTCTGGACACCCTGCGATGTAGCTGCAATGTAGCTAAGGCGTGACCCTGGCTCCGTGTTACCGCGCCCCATGTGCGATCATTGGTGGAAGATGCTGCGGTCCGATTGGCCCTTGCCTCACAGCCCTCCATCTTGAATGAGCTGTCTGTCAGCACTACAGATACGCGCCGTATGCACGATCATATAGTAGTACAATTACGCGGACACAGACTAGAAAGAAAATTCGCAAATGCCTCATGATCTACATACAGTGTGCACATCCTCTCAACACATGATAAGGAATAATGCTGTACACAGCGCACAAGTGTGTGTTACGTACTGCTCTGGCTTATTGTATAGCAGCTGCCGTAGAAGTGTTCCTTGTGTGGCACAGCGCGCCGCGCGCACACAGATGCACACAAACCCATACCACATCGAAAGTTAGAACTCAGCACACACATCATAGGCGTGTTGTACGCACTGCACTGTGGGTGTCCTGTAGTAGGTGCCGCATAAGTGTCTCGGCCGTGTCACTGCGCGTTGGGCTACTTCAAAAGGTGCGTGACCCCGACAGCGGCCGTAATGACGTTGGTTTCATTTTCACTCTGCCTGCAAGTGCCAGCCCCGCCTCTGCACACAGCACATTGATGCAGGACATATTCTTCTCAAGTGTTTTCAAATACACTGTCACACAGATCTTTCACATGTTGCCTTGGGAGCAGTTCCACTACATTCACATCTGTAAGCAGAAATATTAACACCATTTAGCCTGTATTCCCACATAGTTAGCCATAGTTGACACAGAATTTACACAGAGAACGCACATACTGTGTGTTGTAAGCCGCTACTGTGTGTCGCACAAACGCACCTCAGCGCAATCGCCACACGCCGCTGTCACAAGTGCTGATCGTGCGTGACAAGGCAAACACTTTTACTACGTACACATAGGCCGGAACCGCTACTTTTATGCACACTGGGTATGTGACTGGCCACCGCTCCAGGGTGACGCTTTACCATCGGTTTAGATGCATTCGCCACACTCCGCCATGTCACAAGCGCTTATTCCGTGCCACAGTCCGATCACTAGTACGTCACGTCTCGGCCATCCGCCCTTTCTGTCGTGACCAATCACAACTCCGTAGTGTTGGCCAATGGTTGTGGTTTGGGCGCGGCGTACAGGACTGTGGCACGCCTATTTGTTTTACGTCCTGCCTTTGTTGCTCCCAGATCACTCTGTGGTGGCGGCGTGTGAAGCGGGTACGCTGAGCTACAGATGGCTACTTAAAACACCCGGCGATGCAGCTAGTTACAGATGTCACGTAGCGTAGCGCACCTTATGGCGGCGTGTAAAGGTGATGCGTTGAGCGTTTGTAACCGTTTGAGCGTGCACGTGAAGTAGCGGGATGCATCCATCCTGCCGTAGCGGCGTGTAAAGGTACCCTTACAGTGCTAACAGGTTAGGGACCTGATTTTGGGTGACAGATTCCCTTTAAATGTTGCAAGCAACATTTGTGTCCAGGAGAAAAATCCAACTCCTGCCGGATCCTCCCAACAGATGGAAACCGTATGGCAAATAGCTGCCATCCGACCCCATAGGGTTGCATTAGTGAAAAATCCGTTCCGGGGCTGTCGGGTTCACACAGGACAGCCCCGGACCAGAAGTTGCCGTAATGTGAAAATGGCCTTAGGAGGTGTTGGTCAGTGAGCCCTTTTTTTTTTTTTTTTTTTTTGTAGGACAATCGTTTTCATAGTATGTTTTCCCATGAACAATGACTGAGCAGGAGCATAAGTGAATTGTCTGTATCCCTAAAGGCCACGTCACACACACAGATATGAGTCCAATATCTGAACAGATCTCTGGTTGCAGTGAAATCATGGATACATTGCTACATTTTGTGGCTGTGTACAACATGGAGCAATGTATCCATGATTTCACTGCAACCAGAGATTGGTTCAGATATTGGACTCAGATATCTCTGTGTGTGAAGTGGCCTTAAGGGCACAGTCAGGCCGCCATATAACATGGGTAACTATTACCATCACAATGCTCAGACTGACCAGCGTCTCTCCTGACCTGAGTGCGACGGCTGCGTAGAAACACTTGCTTTCATACTTGGGTCAGGAGAGCTGCAGCCAGTCTGAGAATTGCAATAATGGTCATCCATGTTATGTGGCCGTCTGACTGCACCCTAAAGCTGAGCTGTGTGCATGCTGGATATACAGGGAGTCACAAACTCCAGATTCTGTAAAGGCTTCCCCAGGTGTCATAGAAGGTGGTATAAGTAGATTCTGTATCATGCCTGCTTACACTTGGATGGGATCCCTTTTGTAGCAAAAATGAAGTTATAAGACTGCTGGATAAAGCGTAGGGTAATCGTGGTACATATTTTTTTTACTCTCTAGTTGTTTGTCCTTTCTGTACCTTATTACTGATGTATGTAAAGTGATATGCAATTACTAGCGCTATGTAAATGAATAAATATTATATTATTACTCTGTTTGGTGTAATTTTAGTTTTCTTCCACCAGATGGCAATACAGTACAAGATGAGATGTTTGCTGTCAGCAGCCAGACATTACCTCCATTGCCTTGTCTGAATATAAAGGCTTGTGTTGTATTACTAAGGTTTTCATTTGAGTTGAAAGTATATTGGTTTAGTGCATAGATTTTTCATTGTCCAAAGGACAATATCTGTGTCATCAGATCTGTAATCGGGTGAATTTTGCTCCTCTCGGTGTCACTTAGAATATACAGTGAGGGTACTTTGCAGTTGTCCTTGATGTATCGTACATAACTCCAGTGTATTTGATTGTAATGTGTTTCTCTTGCAGACAAGCCGCACCATCCAAGAACAAAGTCTACGATAGCCAAGGGATCCTTTTGGCAAACGGGATGGATCTGTGTGACTGTTTGGATGAGGACTGTATGGGCTGCTTCTATGCCTGCCGAAAATGCGGCTCCAACAAATGCGGCATCGAGTGCAGATGTGACCGCAAATGGCTTTATGAACAGATTGAAATAGAAGGAGGTGAAGTTATCCGTAATAAACACGTTTGATACAAAGCTCCTTAACGAGGACCTTGTCAGCCTCCTTGGTGCATGGCTATCTAAGTGCACTACTGAATGCAGCATATCTGCTGCATTCAGGGTAGGGGTCCCCCATGGCTCTATCCTCCCTGTGCGCTGAGAAATGGGCTATAAAACTTACATATGTGAAGTCGGGAGGGCCTTCCTTCTTATGGAGTCAGCACTGGCACGGAGATTTTTCACTGCTTCCGGCCGCTCTGCGCTGCCTCCTGCTGCTCTGGTCCTCCTCCTTATTGTGTCCGTCCTCGCCTGCGCCGACGTCTAAGCTTCTGATCTCACGCATTGCACAGCGAGGCTGGGACGTCAGCCGCCGGCTCCCATCCTCGCTGTGCGCCTGCGTGAGAACAGAAGCTTAGACGTTGGCGCAGGCGAGGACGGACACAATGAGGAGGAACAGAGCAGCAGGAGGCGGGGAGAAGCCCCGTGCCGGCGCTGACTCCATAAGAAGGAAGGCCCTCCAGACTCAGACTTTATAAATCTTACATATATTATTTCTCAGCGCACAGGGGGGCTAGAGCAATGGGGTCCCCTTCCCTGAATGCAGCAGGCATGCTGCACTCGGTGGTGCATTTAGGTTGCCATGCACCTGGGGGTGACGGGTCCTCTTTAATCTATCCAGTATCTGGCTGAAGAACATTCACTGCCTCTCCAAGCATTAAATGTGGCATCCATATAACAGTTTTGGAAATGCGTAACCTGTGCATGGATGTATGGCGTCTGACATAACCGTACTGCTGCTGTTCTCACCTTGCAGCGGTGCCTTTATTTTCTGTACACAGCACCTCTTTCATCCAGACCCTGTACACAGCCCTGTGTAAATGAATAGAGCTCTTCTATGACTGCTGTAGTAGAGCAGGTTGATGGTGCAGTAATCCACAGCGACCTAGCAGCTGAACCCCAAGACTTCTCCCATCCTAGCCAAGTGTGGACATTCCTGCACCCACTAGTGCCCTATTTACACAGTGCAGCCCATTCTGAGATATCCTATGTTGCATTATGCAGGGGTCCTCCAGGCCTTAAGAGCCGCACACAGTGCAGGCTTTCGGGATTTCCTTAGTATTGCACAGGTGATAACTGAACGACCTGCAGTGGTGATGATTCCAAACCCCTTTGCTACAGTAAAAATCCTGAAAACCTGCACTGTGTGTGGGGCTCTCGGGCCTGGAGCTCCCTACCCCCCCTGATGTAGTTAGTCTTTCACCTGCAGGCTGCTGTTCCTGACTATCCCAGCAGAGGGCAGTCTTGGGTAACACGTCTAAACAGTAGAGATATTAATGTGAACAGTGCTGCCCACAAATGAGGATTTCACTAACCCCTGATACTCTCCAATTTGTATTAACATTTCATCTAGCCGAGCGTGCTATTGAGGGATCGACTTTCTCTGTCTGCTCAAGCTCTCGTGAATAGCGGGGGAATCTATTGAACACAAACTTACATTGAATCATGCTATAAAATGCATTCCTTGGCGAGAAGTAAGATAAAGTATATTGCTGACCGGTGCAGAAATGAAGAGCAGAATCCTGTGTGAGCATATCTTACACACATCTGCATTTTATTTTTTGCTATTTTAACCCCTTCATGACCCAGCCTATTGTGGCCTTACTGACATTGGCATTTTTTTGCAATTCTGACCAGTGTCCCTTTTTATAAGGTAAAATCTCTGGAACGCGTCAACGGATCCTAGCGATTCTGAGATCGGTTCGTGACATATTGGGCGTCATACGTTAGTGGTAAATTTAGGCCCATCATTTTTGAGTTTCTATTCTGTTAAATAAGAGTTTTGTGACACGAGTTAATAAATAACATTTCCCACATGTCTACTTTACATCAGCACAATTTTGGGGAAAAAAGATTTTTTGTTCAGAAGTTATAAGGGTTCAAAGTTCATCGTCAATTTCTAATTTTTCCAGCAAAATTTACAGAGCAATTTTTATTAGTGACCACATTACATTTGAAGTCCGTTTGAGGGGTGTGCATGACAGTAAAAACGCCCAAAGTGACACCACTCCAAACACTGCACCCCTTAAGCTACTCAAAACTACATTCAAGAAGATTATTAACCCTTCAGGTGCTTCACAGGAACTAAAGGAACAAAATGGAGATTTTAATTTTTCCAACAAAAATGTTTTTAGCCTCAATTTTTTTTAATTTTCACATGGGCAACAAGATAAAATAGATCCTAAAATGTATTGGGCAATTTCTCCTGAGTACACGGATACCTCATATGTGGCCATAAACCACTGTTTGGGCGCACAGCAGGGCTCAGAAGGGAAGGAGCGCCATTTGACGTTTGGAGCTAATTTTCCATTCAAATAGTGAAATGGCGCTCCTTCACTTCTGAGCCCTGCCGTGTGCCAAAACGGTGGTTTATGACCACATATGAGGTATCGGTGTACTCAAGAGAAATTCGCCAACACATTTTAGGATCTATTTTATCTTGTTGCCCATGTGAAAATTAAAAAATTGAGGCTAAAAGAAAATATTTGCAGAAAAAAAAAAAAGTAGTTTATCGCTTTTACGATTCAATGTGCTCACTATGCATCTGGATAAGTTTCATGGGGGGGTCTAGTTTCCAAAATTGGGTTACTTGTGAAGGAGCTGCAATGTATAGACACAGGGGCTCTCCATACGTGACATGGAGTCCGCTAACAATTGGAGCTAATTATCCATTCAAATTGTTAGCGGACACCATGTCGTGTATGGAGAGCCCCTGTTGCCTAAATATGGCAGCTCCCCCACAAGTGACCCCATTTTGGAAACTAGATCCCCCCCCCTCCACCTAAGGAACATATCTAGATGCATAGTGAGCACTTTGAACCCCCAGGTGCTTCTCAAATTGATCTGTAAAAATGAAGTCCTTTTTGTGGAAAAAAATGTTTTTTTCTGGTGAATAGTCAATCACCACGATCCTGGGAGCGGGTGTGGAATCCACCCCCCTGACCTCATGCCCTGGTGCTCTGTGAATCGCAGAGCATCGGGGCACGATGGCGGTTACCGCGGCAACCAACATGACGTTGTACGACATCATGGGTCGGGAAGGGGTTAAGCATCAGTCCATGCAGTGGGGAGAGTCTGTCCTGTCCTAGCAGGCAATCAGAAGATCCAAAGAAGGCTTAAGTCTACCACTGTTATAAACCCACTAGATGAAAGACCGATGCTATAGCATCAGGTGGGCGGTGACATCACCATGGCGGTGGCCATCTCCGCTTCCCCTCCCTCCGCCCACCCGTTCAGTCTCTTTCCCCTCTCTCCCCATGTTGTTAGTCTCTCGATGTTTGTAAATAAATATATTTTTACCTAACCTGTTGTGTGTGTTGTTGGTGTGTTTTTTTTTTTTTTCTTTTTTTAAACCAGGAAATTAAACACTGTGCAGGACTTTGCTGTATTTTGTCCTGGGCCCCCCCATGCTGAAAATTGCAGCCAGCAGTCGCCCCAAAATTAATGCCTCCATAACACATGCCACCCCACTCTTCTAGCTGCACTGGTGGCAGTGGCAGACTGGGTAATAAAGGGGTTGATGTCGGCTTTGTTTTGGCAGCTGACCTCAAACCCTATTGCTAATGTCAGTATGACACCCGGCAATTGGCAGCACTTTCAGTAAAAAAAAAACACCGAGAGTAATTCTTCATTGCATACAATATATAGACAGACTCCCCGTTATCCGCTTTATTAGCTCCCACCAGGTTCCCCTCCGATGTAATTACTGTAATCTTGTGATGGGGTGGACTCATGTGGCTGCCATCTTTGTATAGCCAAATGTCCAAAGATGGTGGCCGCGTAAGTGTTAACGCGCTCTCCTGACAAACCCCCCCCCTCCCCCCATCATGTTTACATGAAACGGACTAGGACGGCACCATAAGGCTACATTCAGACGTAGCGTAATTCGGGCGCATTCCTGATTTTGAGCACTCGCGTAAAAGCAGTCCCAAAGAAAGCTGGATACGCCTTCCAGCAAAAGCTATGGCTTTTGCTGAAAGGCATGCAGATGCCGCGTTTAGCCGTGTATTTCTTGGCGCGCATGTTTTCACTGCAAAAGTGCACACGCAAAAAGAATTGACATGGCAATTCCTTGTGCTTTTTTTCAGCGTGCTTTTCCAATAGGCTACATGTTAAAATGGCCCCTCTAAAAGTGCGGCGTCTGCATGCAGTGGCGCTTTTTTGCGTGTAAACGTACGCAATAAAGCGCCACTGCACAATACGCGGCCAAATACGCTGTGTCTTTATGCAGCCTAACTATATCCAATGTCAACATGAAGGAACAGAAGCCAATCTGGATGGGTGAGTGCCTTCTTACAAGGCAATTGTATTGCTGGCATTATGTTTCCTCTTGTTGTAGGTTAAAAAATGTGTTGTAAAGACCAAGCACAAGGTCTGTATAATGTGCAAGAAGGACCTTGACATGTTACATGAAGCAGCTCTGCCTGTATAGTATGCACAATAGTGGAGGAGACCTGAACCCTATTTCAGGATATTAAGTCCTTGATAAAAGGGGAGTTTAAGAGAGAGTTTGGAATGCGATGCATCTTCATGGGGTCCCTTCCTCTGCTCCTATTGCTGCTGTTGCCACTACTGATACACAGTCCCAGGAGGACAGATTAATCTGGGAGGGGCAGCATGTCTTCTGTCTGTAGGGGGTAGATTGCAACACTTTACCCCTCAGTGGGCTTCACTGCCGGCTTCCCAGTGGGGGTGGTGAATCCCCCCCCCCCCCCCCCCCCCGCATCACGCAAACCCAGGAGAATAAGTTCACATAGAGCAGGAAGTGTCCTCACTTCTGACAAAAGGGAGTTCTGACAACGGTTCCTCTTTCAGAAAAAGTAGTTTATTTGGTAAAAAAAAAAAAAAACAATCTTTTTCTTGTTCGGAATCTGGATGGGTCTTTTTGTACAATATTTAAACTTAAATGTTTGAATCAATTTATTTCCATAGAAAAATTCAAAATGGAGACATTGAAGTCCAGTCTGACTCCTTTAAGGTGTAGGTCTTATTTCATTGAAGGGAAAAAAAAAAAATACTGCACTGATTGTTGATGGGTGACATAGCACCTACGAATGCTTTATTGTGCCATGTGACTTATTTTCTCAGCTTTTTGTGTGCTTTTAAAAACGGCATTTCTCCTTCGCCTCATTGGGGACACAGGACTGTGGGTGTTATGCTGCTTTTTCTATAAGAGGTGACACTAAGTAATTCTGAAAAAGATAGAGTGGCTCCTCCTCCTGCAATTTACACCCCTGAGACTGCCCTCAGTTACCCAGTTTTTGCTTAGTGTCTTTAGGAGGCAGACATCCTTCTTACTTTTTTTATTTTATTTTTGCTGTGTCACCGCCGGGGGTGCAGCTTCGCTACCGGCGTCTCTTGCATACCGCGAGATCTCCCTTGCACCCTTTTCTGAAGGCCCACCCCTCTCCTGCACAATATGGGCCTACTTCCTCAGCGCTGCCCATTTCCACTGCATCACCAAGAGAGGTGGGGCTATGCTACCGGCGCCTCTCGCATACCGCGAGATCTCCCTGGCACTCTTTTCTGTTGGCCCGCCCCTCTACTGCACACTTCCAGATGGTGGCTGCCATTAACCACTGCGGCGCAGAACCTGGGACACTTGATCTGTGGGAGCCCTTCTCCTAGGCTGGTAGGCACTAGGTGCTGGTAAGGAGCTCAGCAGTCCTGCTGCTGCAGCTTTTCTTGGTTTTATTTTTGTCTACTGCTCCTCTGCGTTTCCATGTCTTTCCAGTAGCATACGTGTTGCAGCTGTATAACAGGCACCATGTCACGGACAAGAAGCAAAAGGTCCACCAAATCCTTCACATCCTTCTACACCTCCTGTATCTCATGCAGAGCTACTCTTCCTAGTGGTAGTACTACTCTGCACTGCCAGGACTGTGCCCCTACTACTGCCCCAGAACTTTCCACCCCTGAGGTCACACAAACCAGTGCCACTAATGCACCTGAATGGGCAGTTCTCCTTTCTCAGTCTATGACTCAATCTTTGGAGAAACTTTCATCCACCTTGATCCAGGCCCTGCAGATCCATTCCACACCTGGCACCTCAGGTCTGTCCTCAACACCAGATGGCTATACGACCCGCCAGACCCTGCCTTCAGGATTCAAAGCAGGACGGAAGAGGACTCAAAGGAGCCCCTCTCCGGCATCCTCCCTGAGCTCCCATGCCTCCCACACTAGGGACAGCCCTCATGGGTCACTACCATCTGACAGGTATTATGACCTCGAGTCGGACCCCGACTTGGATGCATCCTTCGAGGTCGATTTCCCTGATACTATGGCCATGGTCAAGGATCTCATCAAAGCAGTTAACTCGGCTCTGGACATAACTGACTCTCCTACTGAAACTCCCGACCACACAGTTTTGTTTAAGAGGGCTAAACGCCCACTTAAGTACTTCTCAGACCATCTTGAATTTCAAGAAGTTCTTCAGAAACATAGGTCCCACCCGGACAAGAGGTTTGGTAATAGAAAAGCGATGGAGACTCGATACTCCTTTTTATCTGCACTAACTCAGGATTGGTTGGACAAACCCCCCCTTAAGTACACCCTCCAGTCTCTCGTCTGGCAGCCAAAACTCTTCTGTCTATTCCGGACAGCTCCTCCATCAAAGATGCCACCGACCGCCAGGTAGAGCAGATGGCCCACTCTCTCTTTGAGGCTACAGGCTCATCATTATCTCCGTTTTGCCTCCTTATGGGTCGCAAAGGCAATCATGTCCTGGGCAGTTAACCTCCACGCTATCCTGAGCACCAGGAACCCAGATCCGGAGTTGACACACAGCGGCACAAATCTCTGTTGCAGCAGAATACCTTGTTCACGCTTCCCTGGACATGGCAAACTGCTCAACTGTGGCGGCCTTAAATGCCATCATCAGACGGGCTACAGGAATGGAAAGCGGATTCAGCTTCCAAAGAATCCCTGACGAGCCTTCCATATCTTAGTGGGCGTCTATTTGGCGAGAAGTTGGATAAACTTATCTCTGATGCCACGGGAGGTAAAAGCACCTCTCTTCCCCAACGTAAACCAAAGTGGCCCTTTGTTCGTCATCAGCAGACACATTTCTATTCCTTTTGGAACTCGTTCGGCTGGTCAGCCTCGCGCCCGACGCAGGATAGCAGCCATTACCTACGTAGAGATAGACCCTCCCAGAACCAATAGAAGTCTAACACCAATTGGCAATCCAATTCTAGACAATCCAAGTCTAGGGGATCTAGCTCCCAGAGATATTCCTCTTCATGACTTGCTCCCTCCGGAAGACCCTTCCCCAGTCGGCGGCCGACTGTCCCGTTTTCAGCATGTATGGCCAGCCGTCACGGACGACAACTGGGTTAGGGAACTAGTGTCTTCCGGTTACAACATCAAGTTTTTACAACGCTATTGACACTATAATAGTTTATATATTTTTAAACATGATCTCATCGCGATCCCAACTTGAATTTTGGTACAGATGGCCACATAGCAGGCACGTATGCATTTTTAAAAATTTTTAAATGAAAACATTTCTTTTCAGAAACGCGTTTTATAATTTTGCGTTTGCATGGGTAAAATATTAACAAAGATACTCTTGTGACATATCTGGTGAAAGCCTGTACAGTTCTGAGTAGAATGGTGTTTATTTTGTTTATCTAATCTTATTTCAAGCCTGAGGTATGAGGAGAAATGTAAAGGCAGGCAACACCGAAATTTGTACTTTTTCCGAACTTTGACAATCAATAAAAAAAAAAAATTCTAGAATTTTTCTTTTCACATTTTGCATTCTCAAACACACTATTACCAAATAAAATCTCAAAAGAATTTAAAGATATAGAGGTAAAAATCATTGGTTCACTTGACATGGAATGACCTGTAATCTGATACATTGTCACCACTTCATTTGCAGTCAGGGGCTCACACACAGTGTAGGCCCTGCCCCCTTATCCTTATATGGTTACATGTCCTGTATTCAGTGTGAAAAGGATCTGACTGAGAATGAACATATGTCTGCTTCAGACACAGACTAGTGGGGAAACCTTGTGGAAGGTTCCTAAATGGTTTTCCACCAGATTTCACTAATGAAGTAGTTGAAATATAATGAATTATAAAAATCTACAGCTGGATCACAGGTGTTTTCTGAACCTGGAAAACCTCTTTAAGATGAATTAGCAGAAATTTTACGTATAGGCTTAGAGTGGGTGTCTGGGATAAAAATAAAATCCCCCAATTCATAAAGGTGGTTCTGCCAACTTTCTTCAATAGGTCCTGAGTGGAGTAAGCTCTGGGGCAGAGGCTCATGCTGCTTGTAGGGTGCACTAAATTTTATTATGGCTGGAGTACATAGTGCTGCTAGTGATGAATCTGGCCCTAGGAGTTTCTCCTCCCCTTTCCCAGAAGTATGGCTGTTCTTGCCAGTGGTTTTGTATCTGGTTGGTATTACTGCTCAGCCCCATATATAGCCTTCCAGAGCGTGTGGATGAAGCCACTTGGCGAAACCCGTGTCAGAGTGACTTTGGGCCCCTCTCTGATACCTTTGGTGGCAAGATGTTTAGTCTTTATTTTTTTGACCACTTGTCACCTGACAATTGCATCCCCAGGTAATGATCTTGCTGACTCTGTATCGCTTGCTATTGCTACTGTCCAGACATCATTTGCAGCAGGTTTACTCTTGTTTAGGCTTGCTTAGGACTAAAACTTTAGTCCTTTATCTCCTCTACTGGTTATTCATTCATTTTTGTATGGACATGCCTTTTTCTCAAATCTCATCAGGATTTGAAATGTTTATTATTATTATTTATTTATAGAGCGCCATTGATTCCATGGTGCTGTACATGAGAAAAGATTACAAACAAGTTAAAAATACAATGAACAAACTAACAGTGACAGCCGTTAGAGGGGAAAGAGGACCCTTGCCCTTGCGGGCTTACATTCTACATGACAGTAGGTTGGGTCTTCTCTGGTGGTGGTGGAGCGCCAGGTCCAGTGGTGGTGAGGCTGTAGGCTGTTCTGAAAAGATGGGTTTTCAGGTTCCCAGTGTGGGGGACAGTCGGACATTTTGGGGTGCAGATTCTGTATGTGTGACTTTCAGGAGGAATTTGGTATGATGTGTATCCCAAATCATTGTAGCTTATTTTGAGGCCCTCTGGTGACTTTCTATGACATTGCTATGTACACTGTGTGCAGAATTATTAGGCAAGTTGTATTTTAAGGATTATTTTTATTATTGATCAACAACTATGTTCTCAATAGACCCAAAAGACTCAAATATCAAAGCTTAATAATTTTTGAAAGTTGGAGTGGGGTTTTTTAGATTTAGCTATCTTAGGAGGATATATGTTTGTGCAGGTAACTATTACTGTGCAGAATTATTAGGCAACTTAATAAAAACCAAATATATTCCCATCTCACTTGTTTATTTTCACCAGGTAAACTAATGTAAATACACAAAATTGAGAAAAAAACATTTCTGACATGAAAAAATAAAACCCAAAAAAATTAGTGACCAATATAGCCCCCTTTCTTTATGATGACACTCGGCAGCCTCCATCCATAGATTCTGTCAGTTGCTTGATCTGTTTACGATCAACATTGCGTGCAGCAGCCACCACAGCCTCCCAGACACTGTCCCCAGAGGTGTACTGTTTTTCCTCCCTGTAGATCTCCCATTTTATGAGGGACCACAGTTTCTCTATTGGGTTCAGATCAGGTGACAAGGGGGCCATGTCATTTTTTTTCTTTTAGACCTTTACTGGCCAGCTACGCTGTGGAGTAGTTGGATGCATGTGATGGAGCATTGTCCTGCATGAAAATCATGTTTTTCTTGAACAATAACGACTTCTTCCTGTACCACTGCTTGAAGAAGTTGTCTTCCAGAAACTGGCAGTAGGTCCGGGAGTTGAGCTTCACTCCATCCTCAACCCGAAAAGGTCCCACAAGTTCATCTTTGATGATACCAGCCCATACCAGTACCCCACCTCCACCTTGCTGGCGTCGGAGTGGAGCTCCCTGCCCTTTACTGATCCAACCTCTGGCCTATCCATCTGGCCCATCAAGAGTCACTCTCATTTCATCAGTCCATAAAACATTTGCAAAATCAGTTTTAAGATATTTCTTGGCCCAGTCTTGACGTTTTATCTTATGTTTCTTGTTCAAAGGTGGTAGTTTTTCAACCTTCCTTACCTTGGCCATGTCCCTGAGTATAGCACACCTCGTGGTTTTTGATACTCCAGTAATGTTGCAGCTCTGAAATGTGGCAAATGGCATCTTGGCAGCTTCACGCTTGAGTTTCCTCAATTCATATTTTGCGCCTTTTTTGCCCAGCACGCTTCTTGCGACCCTGTTCAGGCTCTTTGCTAAACATTTGAAGCATGATCACTGAACAATCAAGCGTTTCATGACAATTTCAAGACTGCTGCATCCCTGTGCAAGACATCTCACAATTTTGGACTTTTCACAGCCCGTCAAATTTTCTCCTGACCAATTTTGCCTAAGGAAAGGCATTTGCCTAATAATTAAGCACACCTTATAGAGGGTGTTTGATGTCATTAGATCACACCCCTCCTCATTAGAGATGCACATTACCTGATTTACTTAATTGGTAGTTGGCTCTCAGCCTATACAGCTTGGAGTAGGACAACCTATATAAAAAGTATGATCAAAATACTCATTTGCCAAATAATTCTGTACACATTGTATATCTGCAAGTGATATATTGTCTTAGGCTGGTTTCACGCTACTGGTTTTTGGAATCTGGGGGAAAACCTTCATCTCCCCAGAGTCCCCCACAATTGTTTATTATGTATCTGGACGCAGTGGTATTCTCAATAATCCGTCTCGCGGATCAGTGATGATACCAGCGCATGAGTATTTCCCTTATTTATTTTTGCTGGATCTGGTGGAAAAATGACATGCCCCATAATGAGTGTGTCACTTTAAACTGGGTTCTGGGCATGCTCTGTAAAAAAAAAAAAACCTGATCTTGATCGGGGTTCCATAGAGCACAATTATAATGTAACCCGTGGTGCCCTGGATCTGGGTGTTCTCAGTTTTGAAATGGACACCAAAATTGCTCAAAATGCGTTTTTGGTCTCTGTGCGAAAACCATGGACACCCGGATCAGGGGGAACTGTAAAGAACTGGATGTGCCTGCTGCCACATTGAAAGTCAATGGGGCTGAAAATGGATGCGGGTGCAACCAGCTTCAGCCGGATTCACACGGATACCAAAAACAATAGTGGGAAACCAGACGTAAAGGGAAACAATCACCCACCCCTAGGGCCCAACTAAAGGAACCACCTTAGGCAGTGCCTATACTGCATTTTGTGAAGGTGGGATAACAGCAGCAAGGCGTTTAGGTCCAGGCAGGGGAGTATACTTTCCGGACCTAAAGTAATTTCTTATAAAGTCATTATTTTGGTGTACAAACTTCTGGACAAAGTACCTCAAGGTCTGCGCTGCTGCCAAATGGATACAGAAGACACCAGAAACAACGGAATGTCTGGATCAAGGTGATGACTTGGTTTATTATCCGACGCGTTTCAGAGCCACATACCGAGCTCCTTTTCTGAGCGATCAAGCTGGTTGTGTGTGACACAACCTTATCAGGTGAGCAATTTTGATTTTTGCACCTTTAATCTTGTCTAAAGAGATAAGACCCTATTGCGCATTCTCAACCCTTTAGATATTATTTTGGTGTAGGCAGATAAGAGCCACCTTCACAAAATTCAGCATAGGCGCTGATGAAGGTGGCTCTTTAGTTTATTAGGACCGTGGGGTGGCGGGTTCCCTTTAATCATATTCAGGTGCCTGTGTGTATTCATTTTTTCAATTGTGTGTTCCTAAGTGGGGTCTATTCATCACAGTATATCGCTTTTGTATGAAAATTATGAAAAAAAATAACAAGTATATTTAAATTTTTGATAATTTATTGGCTTAGTACTTGTGTTCTTTCATAGGTTCTAACTTGATTTAAACATGTACTGTAGACAAATGACACACCAAAATGTGGCTAAAAACACAGCAAAACCTACTTTTTTGGAAGCAGCTTTGCTTTTTTGCTGCAGTAGTAAAAAAAAAAAAAAAAAAAAAAAATGTGTGAACATACCCTTCATAGAGACTAGCTGCATTTCTGGGTACAGCTTGTGAGGGAGTGGTGCTGATTCTGCGGGGGGGGGGGGGGGGGGAGAGGTAAATCCCTTTTTATTTGTCTTACGAGTTATCTGAAGTCGAGGCTAAAATTCAGCAATGAACTTTAGCTAAGGAATCACATTAACATCTCCAATAAAATGTCAGCCGATCTTCATTGTGACTTCTCAAAGATGAAGTGATGGGTGTCATCCATCACACAATTTCAACTGACTGCTAGTAGGTACTTACTGCTATGCCATACACCCCACATCACTATGCAGCGCCCCCACTGGGGAGAATGGGAGCTAATTCTGCTTTCTAACCCTTCAATAAGTCAGGCCGTGCCGATAAGACCATGGGCCCCTGCTTCTGACATTTAATATTTGTCAAGGAGCATTAAGGAGAATTTGCAAGGGGATAAAAAGTAAACGTGAAGCTTCCCCCGTTCCTGCATAGCTGCTTTATTTCCAATTATCCACTATTTCTCATAGACTAATGCAATTAAAGAATAATCACAGGAGATGAGGAGCCGAGATTGAAAGCCAAGGTTGTCACCATCGTCCTGCATTCATTCAGTATTTCCTGTAACAAAGGCACAGGGATAAATACATTGTGCTTTTGTTCAGATGTGCACAGGTTTATTCATAGTTTTTACTATTTGGAACAATATGTACTTGAGCCGGTCCATAACTGAGTCATTAGTGGCACACAATACTCTCAATGTAAATTGGTTGTTCTTATGTTTATAGCTGAGCCTTGAAAATGGCAGCATATTCCTAATGGTATTGTAAAGGTAATATTAATAACAATATTAATAACAAGTTGCTGCTCCTGACCAAATCAATATAGACCAAGCACCGGCATTGAAAAGTATGACACCAGACACAGTGAGTCAGATGTACACCCTTCCTTGGTCAGACCCAAGCTCCCAGTGTCTGTTTATTATAAGACACTAGCTGTGAGCCCGATGCAAATGCATCGGGATTCTAGAACGTGCATTAATTTGATTATAGTAGTTATAGCTGTTAGCCTGATGCAAATGCATCGGGTATCTAAAATATGTTTATTGTTTTTTTTAAAGATATTTTTAAATAATAATCGCATCATCAATAGCAATAATATAAGCAATAGCATTATTATTAGCAGTAATAGCAGTATTAATAGCATTAATAGCATTATTATTAGCATTAATAGCATTAATAATAGCATTATTAGCATTAATAATAGCATTAATAACATTATTAATAGCATTATTATTAGCATTAATAGCATTAATAATGGCATTAATAACATTATTAATAGCATTATTAGCATTAATAGCATTAATAATAGCATTAATGACATTATTAATAGCATTAATATCATTATTATTAGCATTAATAATAGCATTAATAACATTATTAATAGCATTAATATCATTAATAATAGCATTAATAACATTAATAATAGCATTAATAACATTAATAATAGCATTATTAGCATTAATAATAGCATTAATAACATTATTAATAGCATTATTATTAGCATTAATAATAGCATTAATAACATTATTAATAGCATTAATAATAGCATTATTAGCATTAATAATAGCATTAATAACATTAATAGCATTAATAGCATTATTATTAGCATTAATAGCATTAATAATAGCATTAATAACATTATTAATAGCATTAACCGCATTATTATTAGCATTAATAGCATTAATAATAGCATTAATAACATTATCAATAGCATTAATAGCATTAATAATAGCATTATTAGCATTAATAATAGCATTAATAACATTATTAATAGCATTAATAATAACATTAATAGCATTAATAATAGCATTATTAGCATTAATAGCATTAATAACATTATTAATAGCATTATTATTAGCATTATTATTAGCATTAATAGCATTATTAATAGCATTAATACCATTTATTATTAGCATTAATAATAGCATTAAGAACATCATTAATAGCATTAATAATAGCATTATTAGCATTAATAATAGCATTAATAACATTATTAATAGCATTATTATTAGCATTAATAGCATTAATAATAGCATTAGCATTAATAATAGCATTAATAACATTAATAGCATTAATAGCATTATTATTAGCATTAATAGCATTAATAATAGCATTAATAACATTAATAGCATCAATAGCATTATTAGCATTAATAATAGCATTAGCATTAATAGCATTATTAGCATTAATAATAGCATTAATAACATTATTAATAGCATTATTATCATTATTAGCATTAATAATAGCATTAATAACATTAATAGCATTAATAGCATTAATAATAGCATTAATAGCATTATTATTAGCATTAATAATAGCATTAATAACAATTAATAGCATTAATAGCATTAATAACATTCTTAATAGCATTAATAATAGCATTATTAGCATTAATAATAGCATTAATAACATTATTAATAGCATTATTATTAGCATTAATAGAATTAATAATAGCATTAATAACATTATTAATAGCATAGCATTATTATTAGCATTAATAGCATTATTATTAGCATTAATAGCATTAATAATAGCATTAATAGCATTATTAATAGCATAGCATTATTATTAGCATTAATAGCATTATTAATAGCATAGCATTATTATTAGCATTAATAGCATTAATAATAGCATTAATAGCATTAATAATAGCATTAATAGCATTAATAATAGCATTAATAGCAGCATTATTAGCATTAATAATAGCATTATTAGCATTATTAATAGCATTATTAGCATTATTAATAGCATTATTAGCATTATTAATAGCATTAATAGCATTATTAATAGCATTAATAGCATTATTGATTAGCATTAATAGCATTATGATTAGCATTAATAGCATTAAATAATATGCATTAATAGCATTAATAATAGCATTAATAACATTATTAATAGCATTATTATTAGCATTAATAGCATTAATAACATTATTAATAGCATTCAATACTTTTTGGGGCGCGTTCAATACTTTTTGGGGCGCGTTCAATACTTTTTGGGGCGCGTTCAATAATTATTGTGACGCGTTCAATACTTTTTGGGGGGTGTTCAATACTTATTGGGGCTGAGTGCTCGCAATGGCCGCTTCGCGGCCATTGCGAGTCGCTGGCCGAAAATGGAACCAGAGGCTCGGCCACAAAGTTAGCGATTTACCGCTCAGGCAGCGACTCGCAATGGCCGCGACCATTGCGAGTCGCTGCCTGAGCGGTAAATCGCTAACTTTGTAGCCGAGCCTCTGGTTCTATTTTCGGCCAGCGACTCGCAATGGCCGCTTCGCGGCCATTGCGCGCGCGTGGTGACGTCACAGCGTGACATAGCCACGGCGTTTTCGGGGGCCGACATGAAAATGCCTACGGCAATTATAGAGTAGATTACCGTATTTTTCGCTTTATAAGACGCACCTGATTATAAGACGCACCCTAAATTTGGTGAAGGAAAAGAGAAAAAAATTATTTTTAATGTTAAATGGGGTCCGTCTTATAATGCCAGTGTCCGTCTTACAAATCAGTATATATGTCCCTCATCCTGGTACATAAACCCCCCCATCCTGGTATTCCGGTATATATGTCCCCTCCATTCTGGTATAAATGTCCCTCATCCTGGTATATATGTCCCCATACTGTATATATGTCCCCATCCTGGGATATCGCTCATCATGGCATACATGTCCCCATGCTATAAATATGGCCCCCCCATCCTGTATATATGCCCCATTCTGGCATATACATTCCCCCATCTTATCTATATGTTCCCCAACCTGTATATATGCCCCCATCCTGTATATATGTCCCCCATCCTGTATATATGTCCCCCATCCTGTACATATGCCCCCAACTGTGTATATGCCCCCCAACCTGTATATATGTCCCCCATCCTGAAACTATGCCCCCCATCCATTATATATGTCCCCACATCCTGAAACTGACCCCCCATTTTGTATATATGTCCCCATCCTGCTTATTGCCCCTTTTGTGAATGCCTCTTCCCCATTCCCCCCCTCCGGACCCCAATGACTTACTGACATGCGGCTGCTGAGCGGGGGTCCGGAGGCAGGTTCAGGAGGATGAGAGGGCAGGAGCAGGGCCGATGCTGCAGCGGGGGCACGGGTGCAGGAGCGGAGTACCGGGGATGAGAGGTGGCAGCAAGCGGTGGGCGCCGCCATGTTTCTTTTGGCTGGCTGCATTCACTAACTGTGCAGCCAGTCAGGTAAGACTTCAACAAAATGGCCGCGGCCATAACGGAGACCCGCGGCCATTCTGGAGTCTCTACCTCTACCGGCCGGCTGCACACTGCTTAGTGAATGCAGCCGAGTAGAGGGAAGATGGCGGCGCCCACCGCTCGCTACCGCCGGTCATCCCCTGCAGCTCCGGTAGGGCAGCTGTGCCCCTCAGCCCATGTAAGCTGCCTCCGGCACCCCACTCGGCAGGCCCCCCCTCCCCCTGGTAATATTTTATTATTTTTTTTAAATTGCATATTTAACATCCGCTTTTTAAGACGCACCCCCTTTTACCCCCCCAGTTTGGGGGAGGCAAAAGTGCGTCTTAAAAAGCGGAAAATACGGTAGCTTTTTGTTCAAAAAGGGGCTCGGTCAGCCCTACTCAGATGTATTCATTGGTCAGTGTGGTTAGTCCATGGGCGGATCCATGAGGTCATCAAGGGGTGTGGTCTTGATCGAGTATGTTATTCTGTGATTGGTCCGTCTTCCCTGACCTCCAGCTTCGGTGATTGGTCAGACTTCTTTGGACTCCATCTTGCTCTCAGCACATGGTGTGATGTGGCAGGAAATGGCAGCCATGTTTAAATCACAACTTATACAATGTAAAATAATACACTCTATATATCATTTCTCCCATGCCCTTATGTCTTAGGCTTAATGAAGTATTTTGATCTTAAGGCTCTCCTTAACAGTATGACCATGTAATGTGTACTGTGCTACCCCATTTTTGTTTTTTAACCGCCCCCCAATGTTCTAGATTATGCGCTATATATCACTAACATTGTTTAAAAAAAATATAAATCATTAAAGGATATAGAAAAGGAGAGAACATAGTCTGCACACTACAGGTTATTTTCAATGCATAAGTTGAACACCATTTTATTTTTTACAATAGATACATAAAGCCACAGGGGCACACCTTTTTTTTCAGCTGGTAAAATGCATAGGTCTAGGTCAAGATCAGGCGTTTTCACATGCTCAGTAGATTACAAATTTAGAACATTTACAATTAGGTACATCCGAACAAGGGCATAAGATTATGCGTCAATCTATACAGAGACTACCTGATCTTGCATAAGTATACAGAAAGGGCATATATATATATTATATTGTTTATTGCTTTCTATGTGTCTTAGACAGAGCGTGCTACTCTGAGCATTAGAGATGTTAAATACCATCATATTGTACCCACCATTTACACTAATTCAACAGGTGTCCCATGGTATACATCATAGATTTCATCCTAAAAGGTTCAAGGTCAGATACCCATGTACAAGATCAAAGTAACACGCCTCCCTGAAGAAGCAACCTTTGTGAAACGGGTGTAGGGGCTGAGGTCTCTGCTCAGCAGATTCCCCACATGGGTAATTACTGAAAGCCTGTTACTTTGAACTTGTATATGGGTATCTGACCTTGAACCTTTTAAGATGAGATCCGTGATCTATTCCATAGGACAAATTTTAGCTTAAAACAGCTTAATGTGTTCCGATCAATGTTATGCCCTGCCACACACAGGTGGGACTACTATCGGTTTTGTGGAGTATTACCGAAAAAAATAGGTAGGTCAGTGACCTGGTTAGGCCTAGTAGGCCGGATAAACTCAAAGCTCATGCAAGGGCTCCTATCAATGTTATGACCTGCCACGTGGGACAACTATATGTTTTGTGGAATATTACAGGAAGAACTAGTCAGGTAGGTCAGTAACCTGTATAGGCCTAGTGGACAGGGGAGATTGACCAAAGAATGCTTTTAAGGGCCCAAAAAACACAGGAGGTGTAGCTTTCTTCACACAGTGCTACACCAATGCCTGGCGCACACTGCTACTAGCCAAAAAGGATTTGCTTGGCTAGTTGCAGTTAAAAAAAGGCTAGTAAACATAGGAGGTGTACCTTTCTTCACAACAGTGCTACACCAGTGCCTGGCGCATACTGCTACTAGCTAAAAAGGATTTACTTGGCTAGATTTGGCCAGATGCTGTAAATAATATGATTGCACAGCACTGGAACAGACCTGCCTGGCACGCAGTGCTTTTAAGCCCTAAAAAGGGCTGTATTTGGAAGTAGTCCCTAAACCTATCTATGTAGCGCAAGCTAGATGCAAGATAAAATGGCAAGGAGGGAACATGGCTGTTTCTTGTATGGCAAGGACATGTGACATACCCAGCCAATGACACAAGCCCTTGTGTGCAAAAAGTGCACTTTGCTATATGCGTGCTGATAGGCTGACAGACCGGATCACTCACAGTAAGTACGGGACGGAAAAAAATGGAGCTCTTCATTAACTCATAATAATGGTTCGCATTCGTCGAATGACTCGAACATGGCTAAAAACAGGTCTAATTTGAAATTGGCGAACATGTTTGATCGAACATCGCTCATCTCTAATCATGAGATGAATATGACTCGCTGCAACCACTAAACAATCGCCTATTTAACCCTATCAGCCAGTCACTGGCAGACATACCTATTCAGACCTTCACTTCCCACTTCTTTTTTTGCCGGTGCAATCATTAAACAAGTGAACAATCTCCATTTACATAACACGAGTTTCAAAAAGAAAAGTGAGGATTTTTTACTAGTACAAACTATTTCATGCACAATGAACACGTTTTGGACACTTTATGCAATTATCATGTGCGATAGGTCATAGCTGTTAGAATGAAGCAGATTATCGGCTAGTGTGAGTGCGCCTTTACAAGTAAAGGTCCTGTGTCTGATACATGACAATGGTACTCGGGTGCAGTCATTCAACTCCTGTGTTGCAATCATTTCTGTAACTATGTAATGGTACCTGTAAAAATTGCTGACATATGTCCCTTTCTGTAAAGCATTCATTAGGGATATCTGATTTGCTCAAGTGCGATATTAGCATGAAAACTGATGGGTAAAAGCAATTAACATTAATGTTAATTATCTTCCTGGACAGCAAAGGGGATTGTAAGAAACAAAAAAAAAAATGGTTTAGAATAGAAACCTTTTTTGAGAGGAATTTAATGGTATATTTAGTATATATCACATTGTGATTTTTAAATTTATACTTCAATTGATTTCACATTATTGAAAATAAATGGCAAAACATCAACAAACACAAAAAATTCCAATCTATTGAAATGTATTTTCAGTAGGAAAAAAAGCATCCCCCAGACTTGGCGGTGAACAAAAGATCAGACACTTTAGCTGCCTGTCTACAAGTATACAAGTGTGTATGTGTGTGTATATATTATATTTATATATATAATATAATATAATGCCTCGTATATTCTACAGCCACTACGCCTAATGATTGTCTGCAGTGGCCACATGCCCTTATGTCTAAGCTGTGATTTAACCAATGTAACCTTGTCTTGTGCGCCACATCAGCCAAGCATTTGTGAGCAGCAGTTTTCAACTCTTAGCACAGATCCTCGACTGGATTCGGGTCTGGACTGTGACTTGGCCATTCTAACACCTGGATACATTTATTTTTGAAACATTGCATTGTAGATTTTGCTTTATGTTTGGGAACATTGTCGTGTTGGAAGATAAATCTCTGTCCCAGTCTCGGGGTCACGGTGTGTAGCGAGAATGCTGATGAGGGAATGGCAGTTATGGACAGGATGACTAGGGAAGACTAGTCTGACCCTAGTCTAGGAACCCTGAATGGCCCTGATCCTGAAGGTATCTCTGATGGTGAAGGTTCGGGGCTCCAGCCTCTTCCTAAAACTCCTCCACCAGCCCTGCGCTATTTTCCCCCTCACCTCCCTCCACAGAACTGGGATACAGCAACTCGAAAGGAAAGGACTTCAGCAACACAAACACACAGGTCAGCACAGCACGGCTTCCAGGCATAGAGTAAAACTCTATTAGCAGCACCACCTGATGGTAGGAGAGGCTACTTAAAGACCAAGGGGAGGGGAGCCCAGGTGAGTCACACATTAACCCCTCAACCAGCAGCCGAACCTCATAGTGAATGCAGTTCTGGAGCACAACACAGGAGGCCCAGGACCTTCACAACTATCAACCATGCAGCTCTTAAAGACAAACACATACACAGCAGCATCCAGCAAGGTCAGCAGAAACTAAGTGTGTGACAATACCCCCCCTCTTGTAAAGAGAGGCCTCCGGACTCAACCACGGCACATCCGAAAGAAGTCCACATCCCCTGAGTGATGAGATATGAAAGACATTACAGGTTGCCAAGCTTGGGGGTGGGTCAAGGCAGTACAACAGGATTACAAACGACCGATATCTGAAACGGTCCTATAACCACTGAACTAGGAGCCCCAGCAGCACACCTCCACCTGACGTGTTTGGACAACACCCACACATGCTCATTAACTCTCAGGTCTGGACCTGCATGTTTTTTTCCAAATCTGCAGTCACAGTTATAGAGGGCAAATATCCAGGATGGTAAACTACAGCAGCGTCCTCCCAGGGCTCCCTCCCCTGGAGTGCACAGCAGGAAACACCATCCCTCCTTGGCCCCTCCTCCTGGAACAACACCCAGACCCACCATTTATCTGAGGTGTAGTTGGACTCCACCCCCTCTTCCAGGCTTACTCCCATTCACTTCTGGAACTGGGGTAGGAGTCTGGGCAACCAGTACAGTAGAAATAGTTGTAGCGAGGCAATTACACAGAAAGCCCCCCCCCCCCAAGTTACAACCTTTCTGGCCTGCTAGTCAATTACCGGGTTGTGTTTCTCCACTCAAGGAAGGCCCAATACAATGGGAGTGGGCAGGTCCAACAAGAGGTAACAGGATATAACCTCCTGGTGGAGAGTTCCTATGCTCAGGTTCACATTACGCACCACTTGGGAGAAGACCTTCTGGTTGAGTGGAACTTAGTCAATCGAGGCGATGGGAATGGGTTTCCCTAAAGCACTGCTGGTGAGACCATGAGCCCGAGCAAAGCGAGAATCCATCAAATTGACCCCCGCTCCGCTATCGACCAGAACAGGCACAGTCTCGGTTTTACCATCAACCACCACCTTGGCAGACAGTGTGAACGGAGACTTGGCGAGGAAGGAAAGATAAACTCTCTGGTCGTCTCCTTCAGAACGACCCGAGGTAGGTTGCTTCCGAGACTGCGTGGTCTTCGAGCGAAGTGGACAAACCTTAATAAAATAGTCAGATTTTCCACAGAAAAAACATGCTCTGCCCACTTGGTGAACAGTAGCCACAGGAGGTTTAACACGAGAAACTACTGCCCCCAACTGCATGGGTTCATTGGGTATAGTCTCCTCAGCAGGGATAGGTACAGGAGAAATAGTAGGCTTCGGTCTCACCCTCAGGCATCTGTCAACCCGTATAGCTAGTGACATCGCAGCCTCCAATGACTCAGGTGCGGCATACTGAACCAGGGTGTCTTGCAGTCTAGCTGACAAACCCAAGCAGAACTGACTCCGAAGGGCTGGGTCGTTCCACTGGGTGTCAGTCGCCCATCTCCGTAACTCCGAGCAGTACTCCTCCACTGCTCGTGTGCCCTGCTTGAGTTTTCGGAGATTAGACTCCGCAAAGATCACCCTATCTGGTTCACTGTACACCTGAGCCAGAGCAGCAAAAAATCCGTCCACCGACCGCAACGATGGTGAGTCGGCCGGGAAGGAAAAGGCCCAGGTCTGGGGGTCCCCTTTAAGAAGGGAGAATATAATCCCGACCCGCTGTTCCTCACTTCCCGATGAACGGGGCTGGAGCCTGGAATACAGCTTACAGGCTTCACGGAAAACAAAAAATAAGAGACACATCTGGAAGAAAGACCTTGGGTTCTGGCATGGTCTGAGCATGAGCCGACGCCAGAAATCCCACGACTTGCTGCAGCTTTTGCACTACCTGAGTCCGCAGACCAGATACCTCTTCAGAAATGGTCTGCATCAGGCGAGAAAATGCATCAGCTGAGGCAGTCTGAGACATAGTGTCTCAAGGAAAAGGTATGGGCTGCTGATAATGTCACGGTGTACTGAGAATGCTGATGAGGGAATGGCAGGTATGGGCAGGGCGACCAAGGAAGACTAGTCTGACCCTAGTCTAGGAACCCTGAATGGCCCTGATCCCGCAGGTATCTGATGGTGAGAAGGTTCGGGCCTCCAGCCTCTTCCTTAAACTCCTTCACCATCCCTGCGCAATTCCCCCCTCACCTCCCTCCGCAGAACTAGGATACAGCAACTCCAAAGGAAAGGACTTCAGCAACAGGCTTCCAGGCATAGAGTGAGACTCTATCAGCAGCACCACCTGGTGGAAGGAGAGGCTACTTAAAGGCCAGGGGGAGAGGAGTCCAGGTGAGTCTCACATTAACCGCGCAACCAGCAGCCGAACCTCATAGTGAATGCAGTTCTGGAGCACAACACAGGAGGCCAGGACCTTCACAACTATCAACCATGCAGCTCTAAAGACAAACACATACACAGCAGCATCCAGCATGGTCCGTGCCAATTAAGTGCGTGACACTCAGGTCTTTTGCAGACTCCCAAAAGGTTTTCTTCCAGAATGGTCCTGTATATGGCTCCTTCCATCTTCTCATCCATTTTAACCATCTTCCCTGTCCCTGCTGAAGAAAAGCAGGCCCAAACCATGATGCTGCTACCACCATGTTTGACAGTGGGAATGGCGTTTTGATGGTGAACAGCTGTTGCTTTTACACCAAACATATTGTTTTGCATTGTGGCTAAAAGGTTTGATTTTGGTTTCATCTGACCAGTGTACCTTAATCCACATGTTTGGTGTCTCCCAGGTGGCTTGTGGCAAACTTCAAAAGAGACTTTTTATCGATATCTTTGAGAAATGGCTTTCTTCTTGTCATTCTTCCATAAAAGCCAGATTTGTGCAGTGGACGACTGATTGTGGTCCTATGGACAGACTCTCCCACCTCAGCTGTAGATCTCTGCAGTTCATCCATAGTGATCATGGGCCTTTTGGCTGCATCTCTGATCAGTCTTCTTGTTTGAGATGAAAGTTTAGAGGGACGGCCGGGTGTTGGTAGATTTGCAGTGGTCTGATACTCCTTCCATTTCAATATGATCGCTTGCACATTGCTCCTTGAGTTGTTTAAAATGTGGGAAATCTTTTTGTATCCAAATATGGCTTTAAACTTCGCCAGAACAGTATCTCGGACCTGCCTGGTGTGTTCCTTGGTCTTCATGATGCTCTCTGCACTTGAAACAGAACCCTGAGACTATCACAGAGCAGGTACATTTATACAGAGACTTGATTACACACAGGTGGATTCTATTTATCATTACCAGTCATTTAGGACAACATTGGATCATTCAGAGATCCTCACTGAACTGGAGTGAGTTTGATGCACTGAAAGTAAAGGGGACGAATAATATTGCACGTCCCACTTTTCAGTTTTTTTTATGTGTTAAAAAAGTTTAAAATATTAAATACATTTCGTTCCACTTCACCACTGTGTCCCACTTGTTGTTGATTCTTCACAAAAAAATTAGAATTTATTTCTTTGTTTGAAGCCTGAAATGTGGCAAAAGGTTGAAAAGTTCAAGGAGGCCAAATACTTTCACAAGGTACTGTAGATGATGTCATAGGAGAGAAGGATCTTGGATTTCTAATGGCTGATTCTTTTATTGTCTGGGACATGTCTCTGACATTGAAGTCTGGCAGTTTCTCTCAAAGATGACACAGAACTAATCATCGAGCTGGTGCCCCTGACAATGGAGGTGTCGAGGGTGAGGGCTGTATGCGGAACAATCATTTGTTGAAAAGCTGTCTGGGTATGTTTGTTATTTTTTACTGCAGCAGTCCTATGGGGAATTACATTAAATGGAACTAACAAGCAGGTTTTAGGGCTATAAAGTGAAGCCAGGGCCTTACAGGCACTAGCATACTGAGTGCATCATACCTTTACTTCAGTGATTACTTGTATGATTGCAGAGTAAAGTGTTATCAAACACCAGGAAAAGAGTGCAGCACATTAGCATAAGTGCAACCTAGCATCACTATGTGGGGCTGGGTTTCTTTTATATGTCCCCTGTTTGCTCTAAGCCAAACTCTTCTCTCTCCCTCCCTTCCAGTATATACCAGCCCCAGGACACCTGACATCGTGCATGGTGATTGCACAATGTCAGGTTCCTATGTTGCTGAGCTCAGCACTCCCACCCTCGTCTGTTTGCCTGTCAGCTTCACTGGCTTTTCATTTCTTCTCTGGTCACAGGAGTATAGGAGAAGGCCCTTCCCCCTCCTGTCTGTGCATCCCTGGGCTCCTCTCCTGGATGTTCCCGCTGTCTGTGAATGTAAGGAGACCGGGACGCATAGACAGGAGGGGGCAGAGCCTTCTATACGCCTGTGACCAGAGAAGAGATGAGAAACCAGTGAAGCTGACAGGCACACAGACAAGGGAGGGAGTGCTGAGCTCAGCCACATAGGAGCATGACATTGTGCTATCACCATGCATGTCATGTGTTATGGGGCTGGTATATACTGACAGTGAGGGAGAGAGAGTGGGAGGGGGGAGGGTTTGGTTTAGAGCAAACAGCAGTAATATTAAGAAACCCAATGCCCCTGTGCTGCACTTATGATAATTTGCTGCACTGTTTTCCCAATGTTCGTTAACAGTTTTCTCTGCAATCATACTTGTAATCATTGAAGTAAATGTATGTTTGCACTCAGTATCCCAGTGCCTGTAAGGCACTGGCCTCACTGTATAGCCCTAAATCCTGCTAGTTGGTTCCCTTTAATCCCAGATAACTGTTTTCACTCCTTCCCACATTTTGATGTTTTGATATAGTGTTATAGTTAATAGTATGAACACTCACAGCAGCCACAGCTGGAAGATTAGTCATTGGGAGAGCGGTGCTTGTGATGAGTAGTCACTGAAAAGTGCCGCTCATCGCAAGGTAGCAGACCTTGGGGAACTTCGTCTAAGTACCTCATGTTTTGGATTACTGTTGGGGTAAAATGGGTTCAAAAACCACTAACAGTATCCCGCTGAGTATTGTGTTATCAGTCTGCTGAGTGTTTGGATTGAAGCACTTATATATCAAGAGGAATCTGCATTGATCCCCTTTTTCAACCTAATTATATGACTAGGATTTTAGTCCACAGCATAATGAGGCTTTTTGGAATAATACAATGCGACTTGTGATGGAAAATGATGGCTGCACAGTACAGAGCCTCAGTAAACAAGCAGGGACAATGAGTAATGGATCCTGCTGATGCACCGTGACAACCAGTGGAGCGCTTAAGTGAGGCGGTCGACAGGGTAGGGGGTACTCGGATACCGGGGCTGATGGCGACTTGGATGGGGGATCACGGCTGGTCGGTCCCCTGTCCCGTGCCCTGGACGGGGACCTCAATGGCGGGGATGGTGGGGGATGATGGTGGTGAAGGGGATTGGTTACGTGACACTATCTGTGGTACCTGGTAAAGAGTATACCAGCTCTGCGGCCGGACGCTGAGGTGATGGAGGTGCAGCTCAGTGTAGTACAGCTCCCCACAGGTGGAGCTTTACATCAGGTCAGCGGGGATGGATGAGGGGAGTCGTAGTAGCGTCTCTGCAGTCAACGCTGTGGGTTGCGGCGGGTAAACAGGCACACACACAATAGTCTTTGTTTCGGTACCTTTTACTGATGACGGGTAACAGGTACAGTCCAGAGAAGTAACCAAGTCCCCGATGCAATTTGGGACTTTCACCTTGAAGAGTTGTGAGGCCTCCTCTGTCACTGTGTACGGTGGTTTGGGGTAAGTTCTGCCTGTAACTGAACTTACCGCTCCTTCTCCCTCTCAGGGCTTTACTCTATCACTGACAATGAGGTCCTTCTGCGGGGTCTCTATTCCTCCTTTGGCCCCTGGTCCTGTGTTTGGTCAGTTTTGAGTGTCTCTTTGGTGTTACCTCAGGGGGATTTGGTCGTCCTGGTCTTTCCGGGCTTTTGCTGCTGCACTGGATGCCTTGCAGTGACGGACTCCGGTGTCCGGGTGTGCTAAAGGGAAACCTGGTTTGTTCCCTTCTTCAATTTCCTGCTTCCTCCACTGGCCTCCGACCCTCTCCTAAGGGTGCAGCACAGCTGGTCAGTGTTCCCTGGTCTTGGGCCTGGATCGTTCCCAGCGACCAGCTCCTCACTCCTGCTCTCTTCATTGCCTGACTGGAACTAACTGCAACTAACTGACTCCTCCCCTCAGGCCTGGATCTTTTAAAGGGGATCTGGCTTAAGGCAGCCAGTAGAGCTCGTCTTTCAGGTCTGGGGTGGAATGTGTTGTGTGCTGTGTGTAAAAAGGTGTAAATCCCTCCTTGCACCGGTGGATCCTGTGGCAATCCCCTGCAGGGGTGCCACATTAGCAAAACAAGCTTGCGCTCCACTGGTGCATTCCGCCCACAGGAAGTGATGCAATCGCGATGACTCATCACATCTCTGCCGCTAAAAGTGACGTGTCGCGGTCATATGGTAGCCGGTTGGGCACAAAAATCAGCTGGGACAGGAGGGCGGTTGCATAGCATAGCAGCTGAAGGCTATGACAACATGGTGAGCCGCAACCCAGAGACCCTATCAGGCTGAATAATGTAATACTAAGTAACTGGTTGCTGACTGATTTATGCATCTCTTGCAGCACACTTACACATCATACAATGGAGTCTGTATGATGTAACAACGCATGGGGCATGGTTTTTAACCATCCCCTGATGACATGAGGACCATAGAAACGCGTTGAGATGTATAAAACAAGTATCCAGCTGATAAAAGCAACGGAATTGAGGATTTGATGACATGACTTAAGTCCCCAACCCAGGAAGAAGATTGTGTTTGCTTAAAGCATTTGATAGAAAGTCTCCAGAGATTGAATGGATGAGATCTTTCCAAACTTTTTCTACTATAAAAAAAAAATGGCTATATATGGTAATTAACATCTGTAAGACAGCTGATTGATACACTAGTTCAGCATTAGAGGTGTTTGAGTACAAACGAGTGCAATTGTATATTATCACTAAACAACAACTGCACCAAGCAGCAGTAAGCGTACATAGGTCCAACTGGACCCTTAGTGTGTGCAGTTGATTTGAATATGTGTCTGCCCCTATTTGACTCAATTGGGCTTAGCAGTCATCTGGGACCATAGGTCAGACACTTTGTGGTATCTGTTTTTAACTATTATTTGGATGTTAACCTTTAATTATGGTAATTAAAATTATGCTTTAATTCTATGTGGTCAACCCACCTATTTCTGCTAATATAAAGTGTGACGGTGAAGACCCGACTTACTACTAACGTCTCATAGAAGCCTGACATTACCGCTCTAGGGCTTAATGGCAAACTGTCAATGCTCAGCTGTTATTAGCCCCTTTTATTACCCCGTTTGCACGCCATCAGGGCAGCAGAAACAGCCAAGGCAAAGCACTAGGACTTTTATTTAAAGTTCATTTATCTACATAAAGGCAAAGTGCTAGGACTGGCACATCTTATAAAGGTGCCAGTTCGGGGTGGCTTTGGCTTTGGCCAAAATGACAGGGACCCAACAGCCTTTTTTTTTTTTCTTCAAATTGTTTATAAATTAATAATTTGAAAATATAGCATAGATGGACCTCTGTTTTGGATTGCCAGCCAAGGAAAAATTGCAGGCTGCAACTGCCTGCTTTACCTAGCTGGCGATCAAAATAAAGGGGGACCCCTTGTATTTTTTTAAATTCTAAATATTCTTTAGTGCCTCATGTAAGCTTGCACCCTTTAGTGCATTTCAATATATAGGGGGTGACATTCTATAACTGTTTGACATCTACTAGTGCATCTCAATGAATTAGAATATTATCAAAAAGTTAATTTATTTCAGTAATTCAATGCATTAAAGGGAACCTGATCCCTAAAAATCAGCCCCCAAACCATTTATACCTGTCCCTGCACCTCCTTGAATGCATTGTAGGCATCCCTTCGTGTAAAAAAAATGGTATTTGTAAAGTATCTAAAAGTGCTTTTACTACCTGGCTTTCTGCGGCTTCTCAGTGCTTGAGAAGTCACACAGGGCCTTCCCTGTGGCTTCTCAGCACAGCCTGCAGATCAATTATTCACACCCATATGGGCGTGCTAAAGCAGTGTGAGCTCCTTCGCCCCCCTCCATGGGCGGTATAGGCTGTATGACGGTATTCAGTCATATCCATATCATAGGGCTGCGCATGGGCGAGTTGGCTCTGCGGCAGCTAATCCCAGACTATCTGCCGTAGAGCAAACTCGCGCATGTGCAATGCCTAGCGCGAATTCCTATGATATGGATATGACGCGAATAGCATCATACAGCCTATACCGCCCATAGAGGGGGGCGAGGGAGCTCACAATACATTAGCACGCCCATCTGGGCATGAATAATTGATCTGCAGGCGGCGATGAGAAGCCACAGGGAACACTCTGTGTGACTTCTCAAGCACTGAGAAGCCGCAGAAAGCCAGGTAGTAAAAGCACTTTTACATACTTTACACATACCATTTTTTTACACAAAGGGATGCCTACAATGCATTCCTGGAGGTGCAGAGACCGGTATAAATGGTCTGGGGGCTAATTTTTAGTGGTCAGGTTCCTTTAAAATGAAACACATATATAGAGTCATTACAGAGTGATCGATTTCACGTGTTTATTTATGTTAATGTTGATGATTATGGCATACAGCTAATGAAAACCCAAGTTAGATAAAAATTTAAAGTAGAAAATTAAAGTAGGGAGGATGAAGGGATAAAAACCATGCTGCCATATTCCATGCAACATCAAAGGGTGAATATAATATTTAGTCAATGATAAAAAATAGCAGGTAAATACTGGGTACTGCTGCGCTGCAGGGACCGGTGCAATTTATGCTTGTAAGGGTGCGAGTGTAATATTTAGTCAGCGAGTTTCATGGCTCCCAGAAACGGCCTGAAACATGCAATATTACATTGATTTTTGCTGATATTCTAATTCATTGAGATGCACTGGTATTCTAAATTTTTAGAGCATGTAAAAGACCATGTTGAAAACGAATAGTACACGGATTGCACACGAACACTAGGTGAGAAAGAAACCGCACTAGCATAGCTCTCACATGACATACAGATTGAGTGAAATGCGGATGCCATGCAGTTTTCAGAGGAGTTTTCTGAAGCAACGGATCAATTTTTCACATGCCAGTGTGAGAGCACTCTATTGGCAATCTATAACTAGAGGTTCACTGTAACGTGACATTGACCTTCATACTATCTGATCAGAATGTACAACTAAGAACTTCATGTTCAGTTGTATACATTTTTGCCTAGTCACATTGGATCAGAGTTCCCCAACCTTTCTGACCTTGAGAGTAACATTGAGCTCTGAGAGAGGGTCACGAGCCACATTGAGCTCTAAGAAAGGTTCGCAAGCCACATCCACCTCCTGGCTTCCTCACAGTAGTGACACCCAGAGCCCCCCTAACCAGTATAATGACAGCCAAAATGTATCCAGAGAAATTACACCTAGACAGTATATCAAGATCCAGTGGTTCCCAAAAATCCCCCCATCCAGATCTGATCTTCTTTGTGGGCTACTCGCAGGGGCGTAACTACAATAGGTGCAGGGGTTGCGATCGCACTCGGGCCCTACAGCCTAGGGGTCTTTGGTCTATAGAAAAAGACTAATACTATTAAATATTTGCAATAATTGGGGGCCCCGTTGGAGCTTTCGCATCGGGGCCCCTGGGCCTGAAGTTACGCCACTGGCTACTTGCATAGTTCACCATCTGCAATCTTGCTCTTCATAGTTGTTATCTAGACCTGGTGCTAATGCACCAAGCTGGAAGACAGCCACGAGCCACACATCACAGGCCCATGAGCCACGTGACTCCTGAGCTGCAGGTTGGGGACATGTGATTTTTGGATGTGCATTTCATGTCTTTTTACAGCTATGGCTAGTTACTAGAAATAGTTTAATTGAGCTGTGAATCTTGACATTAAAATCATTGAGCTATTACCTCCATAAAGTGACACCGGTTAGAAATAAAAACAATGGAGCCCTGTCGGGAAGGGGTTATCACAGTATGCAGGATGCTCCGTCTAGTGTTAGATGCACTATGATCACTTTGCTTTGTATTTCTGTTTTTATCCATAATTCCACGCCACATCCAGATGTTGCATAACTCTTGTTGAGAGGCAGCATGCATTGACTAGGTTGACACTTACAGATCTGTAAATTCCTATTGCCGTAGTGACAAATAATTGGTGTGGTGAAGGTGATTAGACAGAGCGGCAAACTGAACCTTGTCTCCGATGAAGGACAGCCTGGCCATACCTCTGGGGAAATTATCTCACAAATAACTCGAAATAACTCGACATCTTTAACGTCCATAATAAGTCGTCCTGTTTATTCCTGCAAAGAATTATGGGAGATTTTAATGGCACAAATGCTGTGAGATAATGCAACTTGCTGAGCAAATTATATTTTTAAATGCAAAATGTCTTCTATTTCAAGTTGCCATCCATCAATCTCGCTAACCACAAAGTCAATCCAGGCTTCTCATTTCCCCTTGGTTAAAAAAGTTTCTTAGCTGAGTCGTGAAGAAATCAATTTTCTATCTAATTAGTAAAAGTCTAATTGTTTGTTCTGTTTTTACAATCTTTTAGCCACAATGATCTGGAAGAAAATTCAACATTGATTAGCCCTGCATGAGAATCGGTTTCCGTTTAGTTGTACGGACATCAAGGTCTATGCAATTAGCATAAAGCCAATTTCTATTACCGCTTAACTGTATTGAGTAGCTGCTGTTCCCGCTTTGATGTCAAGCTACACATGACAAGGTAAATCAATATGGACTACTGAGTGTAAGTACTGGGCAGACAGAGCAGCACATAGATGTCACCGGCAGCTTCTGAATATGTCCAATCACCAAAGCCTGGAGATCCACTATGGGCTTGAATTGAGTCCCTCGTTTAGTTTTTGTACCTTACAATTTATGGCATGGGTGGATCAATAACCCTATGTGGAAAAGGTGCAGAAAATACATCTAGACATTTTTTTTTTTTTTTTTTACTGTGGATGAAATTCACCATGTCTCTGGGTGCCCAAAACCTTGACCTACCGTGTAAAGTTCCCATGGGCGGCACGGTGGCTCAAGTGGTTAGCACTGCAGCCATTACAGCACTGAGGTCCCGAGGTCCTGGGTGGGTTTGATTCCCACCAAGGACACTAAGTACAACATCTGCAAGGAGTTTATGTTCTCCCAGTGTTTGCGTGGGTTTCCTCCAGGCGCTCCGGTTTCCTCCCACATTGCAAAGACATACTGATAGGATGTTGAGATTGTGAGCTCCAAGAGACAGCATTACTGATGTATGTAAAGTGCTATGGAATTAATAGCGCTATATAAATGAATAAATATTATTATTATTAACTTCCTAACTACTCTATATACAGGTGAGCCTAGGGATTAAATCCGGTCTAATCCGATGTGTTCTGCAGTCTGTGTGGTCTAGGAGTGACATCAGCCGATTACAGACTGGATAGTGAGACTGATTGTGGAATTTCTGTCCGCCATGTGTGAGCACCATTGTGCGTCGGGCTGTTGTGCACCAGCTGTTTAGATGTGGATTACACCTCGTTTCACAGTCTGCAAGTTTCCAGCCATGAGGTCACTAAACTCCTTGCACTTCATATTTCAGATCATCAAAATTTGACATCATTTTCATGTTACTACCTGATTTTCCACATTCCACATCTTCCCCTTTTCTCCTTCCTTCACTGTAATGCAAAACTAAAATATGAAGGAAATTACATAAATACAATTTAAGTCAAAAATGCTGGATATTATCGATTATTAAAACAAAAGGTTATGGGATAATTGTATTTTCTATACAGAATATTGCCAGTGACTGAATAGGACTAGGATACCATATGATGCATAATACAGTCATACTGCGAACATGACAAAACAATTCAGCTGTCCACTGACTGGATAATACCACCATGAATGAATAATATTGTCAGTGACAGACTATACAGTGTAAAGAAAGTGATATGTAATAACTAGTGATGAGCACAACCATGCTCGGGTGCTCGGTATTCGGAAAAAGCAGGTCAAATGCTCAGATGGGCATGTATCAAGTACCTGAGTAATGGAAGTCAATGGGGATCTCGAGCATTTTTCTGGAAGATCTTACTCTAGTTCCCGAGCACCCGAACGTGGTTATAGTAATAATATTTATTAATTTATATATCGCTATTAATTCCATAGCACTTTACGTACATCAGTAATGCTGTCTCTCTTGGAGCTCACAATCTAAATATCCTATCAGTATGTCTTTGAAATGTGGGAGGAAACTGGAGCACCCGGAGGAAACCCACGCTAACACGGGGAGAACATGCAAACTCCTTGCAGATGTTGTCCTTGGTGTCCCTGGTGGGAATTGAACCCAGGACCTCAAGACCCCAGTGCTGCAAAGGCTGCAGTGCTAACCACTTGAGCCACCGTGCCGCCCAGTGGCGTAACTACCGTAGTTGCGGCTGAGACCGGGCCCGCCTGAGAGGGCCCGCGCCTCCCTGCAGGGGGGCCCGTGCTCCCAGCCACCCGCCACGACCGCGATCCGTGTGCCCGATGAGAGGAGGGAGGATCGGGAAGTGAGTGAAACTTCACTTCCTGCAGCTGCGCCCGCCCCTCCTCTCCTCTTAACGGCGGGGCAGCTGAGCGTGGGAGGCACAGTACAACAAGCTGAGGCAAAAATCTCACCAGCGCCCCCCCCCGCTCTTCAACTGTTGCTGAGGGCCCGCCATGGTGATGTTACGCCACTGGTGCCGCCCATGCTTGCTCATCACTGGTAACAATGTCATACTGTGACCGTGACGTAATAATACACTGACTGAATAATACAACCATGAATGAATAATATTTCTCGGGACTGCATAGGACTGCCATACCATTCCCCAAAATATACAGCGAAAAGATGATGGTATGTAATATCGTTATACAGTGTGAACTAATAATTCAGCCATACACTGACTGAATAACTCAACTGTAAAGCGACTGATCAATACCACTGCTACTACCAGTATGGGCTTTACCCCACTTGCACACATTTTTGATTCCTCAGTAAGCTATATATATGCTGACATATGTATCCCTTACAGTGCCCCACAGCCGTTCTGCTCCAATAATCCAAATGCAGAGATTCAGTTCACCACCCTACATCTGTGCACATACAGTGGGTGCTGAAAGTATTCAGACCACTTTACATTTTTCACTCTGTTTCATTGCAGCCATTTGGTAAATTCAAAAAAGTTCATTTTTTTTCTTAATAACGTACACTCTGCACCCCATCTTGACTGACAAAAAAACAGAAATGTAGTTATTTGTGCACATTTAGTGAAAAAGAAAAACTGAAATATCACATGGTGCTTAGTATTCAGACCCTTTGCTCAGTATTGAGTAGGCGTACCCTTTTGCGCTCGTACAGCCATGAGTCTTCTTGGGAATGATGCAACAAGTGTTTCACACCTGGATTTGGGGATCCTCGGCCATTCTTTCTTGCAAATCCTTTCCACTTCCGTCAGGTTGGATGGTGAACATTGGTGGACAGCCATTTTCAGGTCTCTTAAGAGTTACTCAATTAGGTTTAGGGCAGATCTCTGGCTGAGCCAGTCAAGAATGGTCACAGAGTTGTGGTGAAGCCGCTCCTTTGCTATTTTAGCTGTGTGCTTAAGGTCATTGTCTTGTTGGAAGGTAAAACTTTGGCCAAGTCTGAGGTCCTGGGTACTCTGGAAAAGGTTTTTTAATTCAGGATATCTCTGTACCTTGCTACATTCATGTTTCCTTTAATTGTAACCAGTCATCCTGTCCCTGCAGCTGAAAACACCCCCATAGCATGATGCTGCCACTACCATGTTTCACTGTTGGGATTGTATTGGGCAGGTGATGAGCAGTGCCTGGTTTTCTCCACACATACTGCTTACAATTATCACCAAAAAATTGTATCTTTGTCTCCTCAGACCAGATAATTGTATTTCTCATAGTCTGGGAGTTCTTTATGCGTTTACACTCTAAATGGGCTTCCATATGTCTTGCACTGTGAAGAGGCCTCCGACGAGCCACTCTGCCATAAAGGCCCGGCTGGTGGAGGGCTGCAGTGATAGTTGACTTTGTGGAAATTTCTCCCACCTCCCTCCTGCATCTCTGGAGCTCAGCCACGGTGATCTTTGGGTTCTTCTATACATCTCTCACCAAGGCTCTTCTCCCACGATTGCTCAGTTTGGCTGGATGGCCGGCCAGGTCTGAGTACTAAAGAAATTCTTTTGTAACCTTGGCCAGATCTGTGTCTTGCCACAATTCTGTCTCTGAGCTCCTTGGGCAGTTCCTTTGACCTCATGATTTTCATTTGGTCTGACTTGCACTGTGAGCTATGAGGTCTTATATAGACATGTGCGTGCCTTTCCAAATCAAGCCCTATCCATTTAATTAAACACAGCTGGACATCAATGGAGTAGAACCATCACAAGGAAATGGACAGCATGTGATTTAAATATGAGTGTCTGAATACTTTATGGCCGTGTGATATTTCAGGGTTTTTTTTTTTAATACATTTGCACAAATATCTACATTTCTGTGTTTTTTTCAGTCAAGACGGGGTGCAGAGTGTGCATTAATGAGAAAAAATGAACTTTTTTGAATTTACCAAATGGCTGCAATGAAAGAGAGTGAAAAATGTAAAGGTGTCTGAATGCTTTACATTCCCATTGTATATCCTAACTAAAGCGGCCGTCACACGCTACGATATCGCGAAAGATATCGCTTGAACGCGCCAGATTTAACATCGCGTGAACGATGTCTCTGCGTGTGACGGCAAGATACGACGAGCGAGAAGTGATGAAATCGCAAAATCGAGATCTGAGCTCCGGAGCTCAGATCTTGCGATGAACGATTTTACGATCTGCCTCATCGTGGTGTATGACACCACGATGAACGATCTCCCAGCGGCAGAGCCTATGCTGGGAGATGGTAACTATGGTACACGTCGGGTTACTATGCGACGCGTGGCGCCTAGTAACCCGATGTGTACCATAGTAACCAGCGATCTCGCTGGTCCACATCGCTGGTGAGTCTGTCTGTGTGACATCTCACCAGCGATGTGAGCGATATTGTAAGCGATCGCGCGTGCACGTGATCGCTTACAATATCGCTAGCGATATCTTAGCGTGTAACGGCCGCTTAAGGTAAAGAGACTTCTTGGTACATCCAACATTTGGGACACTTCTCATGCAGCCCTTACTACCTACAGTAATCGTTTGCATACACTGCCTGCATTCACAATACTTTCCGTAAAGATGGGCAAATATATTGTATGATATTGAACTCTCTAGGATACAGAGTTTTTGTCATTTGATTCCCATAAATTCAACCAAATGGCGTCCAGCTTCCATGTAGATAGTGTTCACAACAACGCTCACCTTTCTCAGCATCCCCGCTGCCTCTGAGGTCTGCCGCCCACCCATTCGGTCCTCAGGGCCTTTTCTTTCGATGGTCACGCATCGGTGTCTGCACTCTAGAGCAGGACATCCACTTTCAATCATGCCTTGGAGGTCTCGGAGCGTCATAATGTCATAGCCTTATGCTGTGACCTCCGAGGTCTGGTCATGCTCTGGACATTGACACATAGCCATGGAAAGAAGAGGTCCAGATAGTAGGCAGCAGAGACAGCAGGGATACTGGGACAGGTGTAGGACATAGTAGGCAGCAGGGATACTGGGACAGGTGTAGGACATAGTAGGCAGCAGGGATACTGGGACAGGTGTAGGACATAGTAGGCAGCAGGGATACTGGGACAGGTGACGTGTTATGAATATAAGAGTTTTTTTTTATATGTTACACTTATTATTTTCTGGGATCTGGGAAGAGCTCAGACCCTAATAGAGAACATTACATTTGTGGAGTATAAGTTCATGGTAAAATCCGCGCGATAACACTTATGAAAATTCTGTAAGACTCGCTCATCCCTGCTTGCCAGACATGAGCTGTGCCCTTACATCCTTACACCTAATTTTCTATAATATGAACAATTCTGCACGGAGTATGATTGTACTTCATAAACTGGGCAGACACGACCTACGAGTCCAGCCAAAGCTGAGTTTTCAATCTTCTGGCTGGATACTGAACTAGTAAGTAAGATCATAAATGTCTCCTATATTTACCATCAATAAGGAGGCCTCTCATTGTATGTGACATATTTAAAAGGCTTTCTCTTACGGCCTGCAAACTTTCTACATTTCTTCAAGATACAATCTCAAGACATATGGTTCTCGTAGACTAAAAGCCGAATGTAGAATTTATCGCATCAGTTATAGGCTTCAAATGGTGTTCACATAGGGTCAGCCTGTCAAACTGTTAGACTGTCCTCATAGGCACTGCTAACAATCACTCATGACATTCAGAACATATTGCACATTTTTTTTCCATTAGGCAAGAAACTGTCAGCTTAAGAACAAGCAGGTTAAGAGCTACGTCCACCTTAAAATATATATATTTTTAGTTCATTTAAAAAATTCTACACCAAAGGTTGATTAGCTATGAAAATCCATTGTATTGTTTATTTTATCTTGATCCTGTATCCCAGTACAGAGCTGTAATAATAATTCTGATGGCTTCAGAGCAACAATCTTTTTTGCTAACTTAAAGAAAGTCTGTAACCAGAAAAATTCATTGTAAATGGACTATACATTGTTATAGGGGATGTAGCTCCCATAACACCCATAGTAGCTCTGTACTTGTTACTGAAACAGTGCCTGAGAAAATAACTTTTCATTGTAATGCAAATGAGGGGGCTACAGTAGCCAAAATGCCCACCCTTTCTCCTCCTCATTTGCATATTGATGGGCTTTTTCCAGAGGGAGCACTGTCTAAATGCTGCCAGCATCTGTGGGCATGTGCACTTGCCTGTCCCCAGTCATTCACCACAGTGGCCGGACACGTTATTGTGGCACCCCTACGGTTTGGCTGCCACAAATGGTATTTCTCCACAATTGATTGTAATGCATGTCTGAGGAGAATTGGAGAACCCAATGCATACACACACTATGTGATCACTAACCAAGATGTGGAGAAATAGGACCTGATTTCTTGATGCTACTCATAATTCTGGCTCGGGGGAGGAGTTAGGTTCAGTGTTAATGTGATGGAGAGGGGGTGGAAGACGTCAGGTCTGGGAAAAAGGGAGCTTGAGCAGTTTCGTTCCAAGAATCACTCTAACAGGGACTCAGTCTCTAGACTCCTCAGGGATTCCAAAGCCTCAGGGCAGAAGCTGGACATAGTTGAATCCAGATTCACTGGCCACTTGTGTGGAAATTCTGAGGTACTGTAATACCGAAGGCGAGAGAACTGTTGGAAGATACAGCTGCTTATAGGTCTGCATTGCTAAGCCTGGCTGGAGGTAACCCCAGGGAGTGGGAGAGAAACGGAGTACAGGACAGCTCACATGCACCTTGATACATATAAAACCCACAAAAGACAGCAGGAATGATAACTCTCTCACCCAGCAGAGTGGACTACAATTCCTATCAGACTGGCTAGACTGCATACCATTCTGGACTTGCTGCATTATCTCAGTAAAAGGTAAAGCACAAAGACTGCCCTGCACCATCACTCCCACTACTACTTCCATCATTATAATCACCCCTTTGATTGAACCCAGGTTGGAGAGGATTAAACATCTTCACTGCCATACCACTTATCCCTGGGGATTAACTGCAGTGCCAGCCATTACTGGCTGGAAACTCCAGCTGGCATCATGAACTCTTTATTTCTTTTATTTCTATTTTTTTTTTTTAATTTTCCGCTGGTTTTACTTTCCCTTACCAATGTGAGCCAGGGCTACAGCACTGGGTGCAGCCACTGTGATCCTGACCAATGGCCCAGCTGCTGAGTAATTCAGCCTTTTGTGCTCCACATTACCATCAATGTTTTCTTTCTACAAGTGACACCGGCTAGACATGTGTAAACTCGAGGTGTAGCGGGCGGCTTTAATGAGGAGACCTCTGAAACTGCTCACCAAAGTTCTGGGTGTATTAGCATAGCAAACTGCATCACTTAAAAAACAGGGAGGAGAACGTGTCTGACCAATGTGTGGCCAGGCATAGACAGTGTGCATGTGTACACACACTGGGTGCATTCAGACTGTGCTCTCTCTGTGAAGCGAGCAGTGTCAACTAGAAGTGGGTGAAGACTCACAGCATGGGCATGAGGAGGTGAAATGATGCACCAAACTCTTGGCCTCGCCAAGGGTACACCGAAGCCTCCTCATTTGCATACATATTCAAAGTTATTTTCTCAAGCTCTTTGTCATTAATAGGTAAAGGGCTGCTACAGTTGTTATAGGAGCCAAGTCTTCTACAACAGGGGTCCCCAACCTTTTTTGCATCGGGGACCGGCTTCATGCAAGACCATTCTTCCGGGGCCTGGCGGGCGGGGCTTTGAACTTATGGGGCGGGGCTATGAAGAAGGGGTGGGGTTTCGGGTTTCCCCGAAAGATGCATTACATCTTATGTTCAGGGGATGTCTTTTTTCTATCTCCCAATATGGTATCCCCATCATCCTCTTGCAGCCCACAATATCCCCATCATCCCATTGCAGCCCGCAATATCCCTATCAACCCAATGCAGCCCACAATATCCCCTAACAACCCTCCATGTAATATAATGCAGCCTCACAGCCCTTCATATAATATAATGCAGCCTCACAGCCCTCCACATAGTATAATGCAGTATCACAGCCCTCCATAAAGTATAATACAGCCTCATATCAATTCACATAATATAATGCAGCCTCATATCCCTCCATATAATATAATGCAGCATCACAACTCTTCATAGTTTAATGCAGCGTCATATCCCTCCATATAGCATAAATTTTCCCCACACACACACAACTGCCCCATGCATAACCCCACACACACACACATTGCTCTTGTATAATCCCCACACAGGCATACTGCCCCCTGTACAATCCCCCACACACGCTGACCCCTGAATACTCCCCACACACAGATGTTGCCCCTTGTACAACCCCACACACACTGACCCTTGAATAATCCCCACACAGTCATTGCCCCTTGTATAACCCACACATACACACGGTCATTGCCCACACACACATTGACCCCTGAATACCCCCACACCCAGCCATTGCCCCTTATATAACCCCCCCACACACAGTCATTGCCCATACACACATTAACCTTTGAATACCCCCACTCTCAGCCATTGCCCCTTGTATAACCCCTCTACACACACAGTCATTGCCCACACACACATTAACCCTTGAATACCCCCCACTCTCAGCCATTGCCCCTTGTATAAACCCCCCACACACACAGTCATTGCCCACACACACATTAACCCTTGAATACCCCCCACTCTCAGCCATTGTCCCTTGTATAAACCCCCCACACACACACAGTCATTGCCCACACACACATTAACCCTTGAATACTCCCACACTCAGCCATTGCCCCTTGTATAAACCCCCCACACACACAGCCATTGCCCTCATTGACCCCTGAATACGCCCCTCACTCAGCCATTGCCCACACACAGAGAGAGCGGCTCTTCAGCTGAAGCTCACCTCTGGTGCAGGCAGTACAAGCAGCTGACTCTGAGGCAGAGATGTGGCCGGAGTTTTTTCATATCTCGTGCTGTTTCCAAGCGCGTCACGTGATGCGCTTGGAAATAGTGCGAGATATGAAATTCCAGGCAGGTCTCTGCCTCAGCTGCTTAGTTATACGAGCGAAGCAGTCGGCCAATCAGGGCATGGCTGCTGCACTGATTGGCCGACAGATCCCCTCGTATAACTAAGCAGCTGAGGCAGAGACCTCAGCATTGTAATGCAGCAGGTGACGGGCGCGGTGGGCGGGGACATAACAGGGGGGCGGGGAAGCAGACAGGACGCCGCGGACCGGCACAAAGACCTCCACGGCCCGGTCCTGGGCCGCGGACCGGGGGTTGGGGACCCCTGTTCTACAACATTGTACGAGGGTTGAATGAAAAGTAATGCCTCCACCTTCATCACTTGGGTTTCAATTGGAATATTTTAATAAATCAAAAGCAAAAATAATCCTTAGAATGCTCTATTTAATTACTGATATTCACGTTTTAACATAATCATCACACAATCGGATACACTTCTGCCAATGATGAACATGTTTTCTGAAGCCGTCACATAAGAAGTCTACTCTCTATTTCCACAACTAGCCTCTCTCAGTTCTCTCAACCTCTTCATCTGATGCATAGTGATGTCCCCGCAGATCTTTCATTATCAGAAACAGATGGAAGTCAGATAGAACCAAAAGTGCCATGGAACCTAATGGTGCTATATACAGTGCCTACAAGTAGTATACAACCCCCTGCAGATTTAGGTGGTTTGATAAGATGCAAATAAGTTAGAGCCTTCAAACTGCAAACGAGAGTAGGATTTATTAACAGAAGCATAAATCTTACAAACCAAAAAGTTATGTTGCTCGGTTGAATTTTAATAAATTTTAAACATAAAAGTGTGGGTCAATTATTATTCAACCCCTCAAACCACCAGCATTCTGTTTGGTCCCCCTAAAGTATTAAGAAGTAGTTCAGGCACAAAGAACAATGAGCTTCACATGTGTGGATTAATTATCTCTTTTGCCAGCCTTTTCTGACTATTTAAGACCCTCCCCAAACTTGTGAACAGCACTCATACATGGTCAACATGGGAAAGACAAAGGAGCATTCCAAGGCCATCAGAGACAAGATCGTGGAGGGTCACAAGGCTGGCAAGGGGTACAAAACCCTTTCCAAGGAGTTGGGCCTACCTGTCTCCACTGTTGGGAGCATCATCCGGAAATGGAAGGCTTATAGAACTACTGTTAGCCTTCCACGGCCTGGACAGCCTTTGAAAGTTTCCTCCCGTGCCAAGGCCAGGCTTGTCCGAAGAGTCAAGGCTAACCCAAGGACAACAAGGAAGGAGCTCCGGGAAGATCTCATGGCAGTGGGGACATTGGTTTCAGTCAATACCATAAGTAACGTACTCCACCGCAATGGTCTCCATTCCAGACGAGCCCGTAAGGTTCCTTTACTTTCAAAGCGTCATGTCAAGGCTCGTTTACAGTTTGCTCATGATCACTTGGAGGACTCTGAGACAGACTGGTTCAAGGTTCTATGGTCTGATGAGACCAAGATCGAGATCTTTGGTGCCAACCACACACGTGACGTTTGGAGACTGGATGGCACTGCATACGACCCCAAGAATACCATCCCTACAGTCAAGCATGGTGGTGGCAGCATCATGCAGTGGGGCTGTTTCTCAGGCCTGGCCATCTGGTCCGCATCCATGGGAAGATGGATAGCACGGCCTACCTGGAGATTTTGGCCAAGAACCTCCGCTCCTCCATCAAGGATCTTAAGATGGGTCGTAATTTCATCTTTTCACAAGACAACGACCCAAAGCACACAGCCAAGAAAACCAAGGCCTGGTTCAAGAGGGAAAAAATCAAGGTGATGGAGTGGCCTAGTCAGTCTCCTGACCTTAACCCAATTGAAAACTTGTGGAAGGAGCTCAAGATTAAAGTCCACATGAGACACCCAAAGAACCTAGATAACTTGGAGAAGATCTGCATGGAGGAGTGGGCCAAGATAACTCCAGAGACCTATGCCGGCCTGATCAGGTCTTATAAAAGACGATTATTAGCTGTAATTGCAAACAAGGGTTATTCCACAAAATATTAAACCTAGGGGTCGAATAATAATTGACCCACACTTTTATGTTTAAAATTTATTAAAATTCAACTGAGCAACATAACTTTTTGGTTTGTAAGATTTATGCTTCTGTTAATAAATCCTACTCTCGTTTGCAGTTTGAAGGCTCTAACTTATTTGCATCTTATCAAACCACCTAAATCTGCAAGGGGTTGAATACTACTTGTAGGCACTGTAAATATATAATAATAATAAATGGAGGATGCTGTACAGTAGTGAGCTTCAGTCTCTGAAGTTCTGCTTTGGTGGCATGTGAAGTGTGTGGTCTGGCATTGTCATGTAGCAGTAAAACATTTCCCTTTTCCTTTCAGATGCTTGTTAGTCATTATTTCAAAGTTTGCAGCATTAGGATGTAACACACTGAATTGATTGTTGTTCCACGTTCATTGACAGACCATATGTGCAGGGTTCTTCTATTCATTACACCGTAACACAACCATTCATTGCTAAGGCTTAAGCCAACTGGAGCTGTAGAGGATAGTCTATGGAACAGTGCAGTACCTGCCGCATACCAGTACTGCCATCTGTTGAAGAGTTACCAAGGTGAAGGCATTACTTTTCATTCAACCCTCATGTACCCCATTTAAAAATGCCTGTAGTGTAGGACTCTCTTTAATGTTGTTACACAGCTGTCTAAGAAATATATTTGTTGCACTAAGTAATGTTTAATAAAGTATCTAAAATAAGATGGGAAGGAGTTTATCAAGTAACGTATGAAGGTAGAAATAAATGGAGAAGCTTTGCTTACCCAACAATCAAGTGGAGGAGGCACAGCCCCGTTCTTGAGACAGAGCTATCAGAAATATCCTCTTTAACTCTAGGGTACCTTTACACGCCGCAACTTTTGGAGGCAACCATTAAAAATGTGCACACGCACGTTAGGTTGCCTCTGAACGTTGAAGGCGCTTTTACACGCCGCAATTTCGTCTTCAACCTAAGGCGATGTGTCGTCCCGGAAGTTCCCACACCAACCGTGGGAAACATCCGGTTGACTCCCGACGCCGCTTCACACGCCGCAATCCCCAAAGGAATGTGGGCATACCTGTTCAACGCGGCAAGAACATAGGCATGCCAAATTGTTATACTCCGCGCCCCAAACACGCTGATTAGACCACGCAATAGCGTTATGATTGGCCAGCCTGCGCAGGAAGGCTGGCTAAAACATGACGCCATTGCCATTGTGTAGTGTGAATGGACAGCTGTTTAAATATGGCGCCCTGTGAAGGGACAGCCAATGGTAACACAGTAGCCACCACCAATCATCGTTGACGGGGCACGATGTCCAGCACGCTGTGGCACGCCTCCGGGAAGTCAGTAGGAGACACTGATTCCATCCTTATCGCCCCTTCACACGCCAAAAGCAGGGAAATTCACCATCATAGTTGCATCTGGTTTTCGAGCAGTGCTCTGAAATCGCAATCGAGAGCAACTTTCAAAAACACCACCGGGTTCCCCAAATACACGCCGCAATTACATAGCAATTTCATGGCGACGGTGACGCGGCTCCGGATTCCCTCTCAGTCTTCACACCCCAGTTGCGGCGTGTAAAGGTACCCTTACGTATACTCTAGATATCCAATGAGAAATACATTGTACTAAATAACCTGGATATCAAATTGTAAGTACCCTAGATCAGAGGTCCCCAACTCCAGGCCTCAAGGCCCACCAACAGTGCATGTTTTCAGGATTTCCTTGGCATTTGACAATTGGAATCGCCACCTGTGCAGGAGTTTGAATTACCAACTGTCAAATTTCTAAGGAAATAATGAAAACCTGGACCGTTGGTGGGCCTTGAGGACTGGAGTTGGGGACCTCTGCCCTAGATCACCAATGAAAGGGGCATTTCCTGTTACACCAAATATAAAATATTATCCCCAGCATTACTATAGGCCAAGCACTACACTACCACAGACCACCAGGGAACTTTTAATAACGCCGATACATTATTTTCTTACTTTTTCTGGTCTTCATTTGAATGCATGTTATTTTCTAGCATCTCCCATTGTAATGTATTTGCTGATTTCCACTTTAATGATTAGGAACAGAAGGAGTGAATGAGGGAGGCTTACATGATCCCTGGTAGACCTCCTTCATGCTTGGTGGTGCCGGCATTTTCTAAGTACCTCCATGCAGAACATCTTATAGTTTCTGTTACATGCTCATCCATATTTCAAACAAAATAAAAACACAGCCACCATGAATACGCTGCATTCTGTAACTTCGGAGTTCAAGGAGTCAAACCAGTAGCACAATAGCTGACAGCTCACACAATGTACCTCCGAGCATGTGACTGCTTTATTGATGGCATGAATACCGGTTCAAGGCCGGTAGTTTCGATTCCCTCGCAAAATAATTTGGCTTTATTCTGCTCTCGCCTTGACCTAAAATACACCGTGCCCGCGCTCTCGGCTAAAATCTAAAGAAAATGCAGGCAAATATAAATAACTTCTATAAAGCTGAATGACTATTCCCACTGTGTCCTACAGATAGCGTCATGCGGAGGGGAAATTGTTCTATCAGCCGCTGTGTTAGATTCATGACCCAACCGCAACCTTGAATTGGCCTTTAGTTGTTGCTGATGGAAACTGAGGAACAGCCACTGTCGTCGTGATTGCTGCTCTCCAATGAATCAGAACTTGCAGGGCACAGAGCAGCACATTAAACTGGAAACAGGAATATATCACAGTTCTTTTATAGAGATGTATTGCTCCTGCCTGCACACATAAATGATTGGACCATCCGTACTCGCTCGCTCTCTCTTTCTTTCTTTTTCTATTTTTTTTTTTATCCAAGGTCTATAAATTAAAAATAAGCTAAGGGGCTTGAAATTATGCTGCCTTCCTTCCACCACTTAGATATATCATGGCTCGTGTAAAACATTTATAAGCAATTTTGCTACTGCCCTTATAGCGCTGACCAGAATACTTTTGTAATCATTAAATATAATATTTTATGACCTAAATCTCCTTTTGTTTTAGTTAACAATTTTCTGCTTCCAGGAGCTTTTATGCGTCACCAATTCCATTTCGGAATAGTAAAGGAATCCGGGGTCTAGCACTTGCTCGGTGTGCACATTCAGTATTTAGTCATTTTTGTTAATTGCCTGTTTGAGGGGTTAACAGGTGTTCCAAGTTTGGAAATGCAAAGGTAAGATGGAAGTTAGCTTGAAGATCGAAATAAGCAGAAGAAATGATCGCAAAAATGGTTTAGGGGTTAAATTATCTATGTTTTTTAAGAGAATTTCTGCGCAGGTTATAGAGCTGCTCTTCACCTGGATCAAAAATTCAGTTTCCCTAAGCCCAGATCTAAATACTTTGATCAAGCCAAAGTCACTTCAAATGGGAAACCAAAATGAGACAGATAGAGACCTAAATTCTTAATAGTCTGCAGAGCTGCGTGACGTGAGTGAGCGAGAGGAGACTAAGGCTGGCTTCACACTGCTGTCACGTCCGATCGGAGCTGTGAGGGGTGAACCTGACAGCCCCGGACGGATCTGGACACAGAACCAAGGGCAAATATGCCCTCTGGTCCGGTGTGCAGCCGGTTGCTGCAGAGCTCAGCTGTCCCCTGCGAAGTGGTGCTGAACCGCTTCACAGGAGACAGCTCCCTGGTGCTGAAGTTCAGCGTACTCACGCTGAACTTCAGCCGCAGGTGTCCGGTTCCTGGATCCTCCCGGATCGGGGCAATCCGGCCCCATAGACTCCCATGTTAGGATCCGAGAGAATCCGGGAGGATCCGATTTGGGAGATTTTTCTCCCCGGACACAAAAATGGTGCATGCTCCGATTTTGTGTCCGGGAGAAAAATCCAATTCCTCCCGGATTCTCCCGGACACATGGAAACGGATGGCAGAGAGTTGCCATCCAGCTCCATCCGGCCCCATAGGGCTGCATGGGTTGAAAATCGGGTTCGGGACTGTCCGGTTTACACCGGACAGCCCCGGTTCAGACCTGACCGCAGTGTAAAGCCAGCCTAAATCAGAGAACAAAGTGACTGAGAGAGGTTATAGAGAAGGACAGAGCAGACAATGAAATAAAATAAGTGCCCCGAGCAGAAGTTCCCGAAGCATCCAAGAGCTTGGAATTAGGTTTGGTCATATTATTATTATTATTATTATAGTATTTATATAGTGCCATTAGGTTACATGACGCTTTACAATGAGAGGGTAGACAGAGACAAGTAGTAAAAACAACGACAAATCAGTCGTACGGGTACAATAGGGAGAGGTTCCTGTCCGCAAGGGCTTACAGTCTAGAGGGGGTGGAGAGGGAGACGGTAGGAGGTGGAGAGGTGAGTTGGTGCAGTGGATTGGGTCTATAGGCTTGTAGGAAGAGGTAGGTCTTCAAGTTTTTCTTGAAGGTTCCCAGGGTTGGGGAGTGTCTGATGTGGTGGGGAGGGAGTTCCAGAGTATGGCAGAAGCACTAGAGAAGCCTTGTATGCGGTTGTGGGAGAGGTGGAAATGCAAGGGGTTGAGAGAAGGAGTTCTTGAGAGGAGCGCAAGTTGCGCGAGGGGAGGTAGCGGGAGACCAGGTCAGAGATGTAGGGAGGGGACAGGTTGTGTGTGGCCTTGTATGTCGGGGTTAGGTTTTGAAGCGGGATCGCTGGGGGGTGGGGAGCCAGTGGAGGGCTTGGCGGAGAGGGGAGGCGGGGGAGTAAAGGGGAGATAGGTGGATGAGCCAGGCAGCAGAGTTGAGGATGGTGTGGAGAGGTGCAAGGGAGGAGGCAGGGAGGCCGGTGAACAGGAGGTCGCAGTAGTCCAGGCGGGAGATGATGAGGGCATGGACAAGTGTCTTAGCCGTGTTGTGGTCAAGGAAGGAGCTGAAGCGGGCAATGTTTTTTAGTTGGAGTCGGCAGGCAGTGACGAGGGCTTGGATGTGGAGCTTGAAGGAGAGGGAGGAGTTGAGGATTACCCGAGACATTTGGTGTGGGGGATGGGTGAGAGTTTGCAGTCATTGACGGTGATGGATAGGTCAGGAAGAGGGGGGGGTTGTTCTGGGAAAAGACTATGAATTCGGTCTTGTCCATGTTGAGTTTGAGGAGGCGGGTAGAAAGGAATTTTGGATAGAAGAGAGGAGATATCAGGGCCAGACAGATAGAGCTGAGTGTCGTCGGCGTAGAGGTGGTATTGGAGGCCGTGTGACTCGATGAGGTTGCCTAGGCCAAGGGTGTAAATGGAGAAAAGTAGTGGTCCCAGGACCGAGCCTTGGGGGACACCTACAGAGAGGGGGTGGGGCGAGGAGGAGGTGTGGGAGTGGGTGACGCTGAAGGTCCTGTCTGTTAGGTAGGAGGAGATCCAGGAGAGGGCAAGGTCAGTAATGCCAAGAGATTCAAGGATTTGAAGTAAGAGGGGAGTGGTCAACAGTGTCGAAGGCAGCAGAGAGGTCATATTGATAATATTCCTTTAAGAGGGAGAAGACGAAAAACTGCTGAGGAAAGTATGACTTTCATGGACTGTACTGAAGTGCTAGGCTGGGTATTTGTGAAGTGGGAAGGACTAGAAAAGGCTGGAGCAAATGAAGTGAAGAAAGTATCTATAGGGATACTCCTTCTAAAGAAGCGTAAGGGGTACTTCACACACACAGCAATATTGCTGCAACGTCACAGGTTTTGTGACGTAGCCGCAATCTCGCCAGCAATATCGCTGTGTGAGACACACACCAGCGAGTGGCCCCCCGCTGTGAGATCGCTGATTGTTAACGAATGGCCTGGACCATTTTTGGATCGGCGATCTCCTGCTGGACATGCTGCATTGTGGTGTGTGACAGGGGCAACGACCCCCATTCTGCGGCCGAGAACCTGACATCCCAATGACCGTCGGGTGTCGGCGCATCGCTGGGTCATCGCTGGTAAGTCTGCCTGTCTGGCATCTCACCAGCCCAAGTGATCCCGGCCAGGTCGGATCGCTGGTGCGTCGCTACGTGTAACAAGGTCCTAAGAAGATATCTGTTCTTATCTCATGTACACATTTGTTGTCAAGTTACTGTTAAGTAAAACTACTGGTGTTCTCCCTTAATGAACATCTGGTTCTGGCTAGTGATAAAAGATTGTAATCGTTACTATTCACAACTCACACGGATAGTACAGCATTCATGATACTCGTTACTTGGTGAGTAACACTAGTACTTGTGAGTTGTGTTGATCTTGAGTAATCTGACACAAATTGCCAACACACTTCAGTACACAAAGTCAGTCAGCACCCCAGTGAGAGTAGTTTGAATGTTAGGGTCTCTCTGGGGGCTCAGCAAGGTGTTTTATGCATTGAAAACGCAAAAAAGTACTCAGTACGCGTATAGTGATTACAAATATTTAGCTACTCATCCATCCCTTTTCCTGGCCAGATTCTCAACCTCTGGGTCCTTGGTGGGATTTGAACCCAGGAACCCAGTGCTGCAGTGCTAACCACTGAGCCACCGTGGCACCCAGTAGATGAACTAAATAGGTGGCTGTCTCTCCACCATTAAACATCTCTGGTCAAAAGAGGAGTTAAGCAGATGTAGTTATAAGTGAGACTAACAGGACCCATCAAAGTATACACACGGCTCAAAAAACATAAAGGGAGCACTTAAACAACACTATGTAAGTCCAAATCAATTACACTTCAGTGAAATCAACCCTTTTAGTTATATGACAACACTGACTGTGAATCAATTTCTACTGCTGTTGTGCAAATGGAACAGACAACAGGTAGAAATGGTCAGTAATTAGCAAGACATTCCCTATAAAGGAGCGGTTCTGCAGATGATGACCATTTGCCACTTCTATGTCCTTTTTGGCTGTTGTTTTGGTCACGTTTGCATTTTATCATTGTTCTCACCCCTAGAGGATGCATGAGGAGATGTCTATAGCCCGCAGACATTGCTCAAATAGTGCAGCTCATCCAGGATGGCACATCAATGCGAGCTATGGCAAGAAGGTTATTTGTCTCTGTCAGCACAGTGTACAGAGCATGGAGCAGATACAGTGGGGGAAAAAAAGTATTTAGCCAACCACCAATTGTGCAAGTTCTCCCACTTAAAAAGATGAGAAAGACCTGTAATTGACATCATAGGTGACGTCAACCAGGAGAGGCAAAATGAGAAAACAAATCCTGAAAATCACATTATCTGATTTGGAAATAAATTTTTTTCAAATTTTAGTGGAAAATAAGTATTTGGTCACCTACAAACAAGCAAGATTTCTGCCTCTCACAGACCGGTAACTTCTTCTTTAAGAGGCTCCTCTGTCCTCCACTCATTACCTGTAGTACTGGCACCTGTTTGAACTTGTTATCAGTATAAAAGACACCTGTCTGCAACCTCAAACAGTCACACTCCAAACTCCACTATGGTGAAGACCAAAGAGCTGTTGAAGGACACCAGAAACAACATTGCAGCCCTGCACCAGGCTGGGAAGACTGAATCTGCAATAGGCAACCAGCTTGGTGTGAAGAAATCAACTGTGGAAGCAATAATTAGAAAATAGCAGACATGCAAGACCACTGATTATCTCCCTCAATCTGGGGCTTCAGGCAAGATCTCACCCCGTGGGGTCAAAATGATCTCAAGAATAGTGAGCAAAAATCCTAGTACCACATGGGGGTCCTAGTGAATGACATGCAGAGAGCTGGGACCAATGTTACACAGGCTACCATCAGTAACACACTACAATGCTAGGGACTCAGATCCTGCAGTGCCAGACGTGTCCCCTGCTTAAGCTATTACATGCCCGGGACCGTCTGAAGTTTGCTAGAGAGCATTTGAATGATCCAGAAGAGTATTGGGAGAAGGTCATATGATCAGATAAAACCAAAGTAGAACTGTTTGGTAGAAACACAACTTGTCATGCTTGGAGGAGAAAGAATGCCGAGTTACATCCAAAGAACACCATACCTACTGTGAAGCATGGGGGTGGCAGCATCATGCTTTGGGACTGTTTTTCTGCCAAGGACCAGGATGACTGATCCGTGTCATGAAAGAATGAACGGGGCCATGTATCGTGAGATTTTGAGTGCAAACCTCCTTCCATCAACAAGGGCATTGAAGATGAAACGTGGCTGGGTCTTTCAGCATGACAATGATCCCAAGCACACCGCCACGGCAATGAAGGAGTGGCTTCTTAAGAAGCATTTCAAGGTCCTGGAGTAGCCTAGCCAGTCTCCAGATATAAACCCTATAGAAAACATTTGGAGGGAGTTGAAAGTCTGTGTTGCCCAGTAATATTCCCAGATTATCACCTCTCTAGGGGAGATCTGCATGGAGGAATGGGCCAACATACCAGCAACAGTGTGTGCCAACCTTGTGAAGACTTACAGAACACTCGTAGACAGGTGTGTGGCTTTTCAAATCAAGTCGTATCAGTTTAATCAAACACAGCTGGACTCCAATGAAGGAGTAGAACCATCTCAAGGAGGATCATAAAGAAATGGACAGCATGTTACTTAAATATGAGTGTCTGAGCAAAGGGTCTGAATACTCATGAACATGTGATATTTCAGTTTTTCTTTCTTTAACAAATTTGCAAAAATGTCTACATTTTTATTTTTTTCAGTCAAGATGAGGTACAGAGTGTATATTAATAAAAAAAATGAACTTTTTTGAATTTAACAAATGGCTGCAATGAAACAAAAAGTGAAACATTTAAAGGGGTCTGAGTACTTTCCGTACCCACTGTATATACTCAGTGATTTCTATAGTGATTTTTAGCCTAAATTTTTATATCCCAGATACTTTTTAGTGATTTATATCCTCAGAAAGCTAGAGCAGTATAGCCAAGTACCTGGCCAATGCACTTGCACCAACTGGACCAAGAGGGAACAGCTATAATGAATGTTGGCGGCAAAAGGCGAAGGACAGCATCCAGTGACCCCCTGCTCCCCCTTTGAAATCCTTTTTACTTTATTATATCAAATCACAAAATATGAATTCACTGACTAAGGGCAAAACACTCTCGACGCGTTTCTAGCAAGACTGCATCTCCGCGATCATGGGTGCTTTCATATTTTATGATTTGATATAATAAAGTATAAAGGATTTTGAGGAAGACTCCTCCCACATTTTCTTCCCAAATGGGAAGTTTAGCTTGTTCTGAGGGTTCTTTGAAGGCCTATTGAAAGCAGGAGGTTAGGGGAAAAAAATTGGAAAGAAGAGTGCATAGAGATATTCTCTTTGTATTCCTTGGAGAAGTGCTTATGTAAGGTTCAACCAGATGATACCAAGAAAAAGAAGGTGGATGATGAAAAGTGTAGGTATTTCTTGATTCCTCATACGTTTGTCGAATGACAAGTGTTGTCCATTTTTGAGATTGTCATTGGAGAGAAGAATCACACTATTGCTGATTGTTTTTTTGGGTACTTGAAAGAGGAAAGGTTCATCAGATTTGTGGTAGTATAGTACAGCCTGTCGCTGGTATGATGAGCAATGTAGGCAGCATAAGGCACTAAGACCAGATATGAGATAGTATCATAAAGGTATTTCCCTCAGGATGCAAGTGTCTTAGGGTGCCGTCACACCTGGCGATGGCACCGGAGATGTCATCGGCGACTGGCGGGAGCGCGCACGTTTTTGGCGCCCCACCAGCGTCGCCGGCCCCTGTTTACACAGGGAGACACCTCCGGTGATGCCTCGGCGAGCTGACAGGCGTCATCACCGCCGGGGTGTCTCAAAACCCCAGTGGCGATTCAGTACAATGGGAGCCTAAGGCTCCCATCGCCTGTGAGGTCGCCAGCGGCCGTTCACATGGGGTGATGTGGACACATTGCCCCAGATCGGCCGCCTGGTTTGTGAAACCAGGCGAGCACTCAGAGGCGCCAACATCGCCCCTTTACATTAGGCGACGCAGGGGCGATATCCGTGCCGATAAGCCACACCCCTACGTCACCTAATACATCGGCGGTGCCGTCGCCAGGTGTGACCACACCTTTAGGTTTTCTTAGTTAGCACTTTTGAGGTGGATCTGGAGCTAATGGGTGGGCTCTTTTTCTCTCAGCAAAAGGGTTAGTGTTGGCAGTTTTTGAGGGTCAATGTAAATGTGGAGCTGGCAAGGATTTGCTGGACACTGCAGAAAAAGCAGGTAGCATGCTGGTGAAGGTTGCAACAATGCCACCATTATCAAGTAGACTTCCTGACATGAGAGTGGCTGCCCATCTGTGGCCAGTCATTTGAGAAACGTTCCATTTTCCAATGTGTCCTCCATTTATCCTATAAATATGCTATGATGAATACAGTAGATTTCACAGTAGTTCCATGCACATAACCTCACAAGGATGCGACAGAGGCCAGCATTTCAGTTACTGTTAGATACAGGCTAGAGCTTTTTTTTTTTCACTCATCTTGCTTTCATTTACTTTTTGACAGTTCCACGGAGTAAAGGTGATTGTTCACATAGAGAGAAAATAGGACAAGCTCCGCTGCTCTCTTTTGTCATATCCTTTACCAAGTTTGCCATGTGCACTGAACCCACGCCTGTTCTTAGTGATCAATGATGTCTATGTCCACATCTGTCTCTCCTCTGTTAAACATCCCTGGTCAAAAAGGGATTAAAGAGACTAAAAAGACTCATCAAAGTATTTACTTTATTATAAAGTAATGACCAGAGCAAGGCATAGGAGGCTGCATGATAAAGGGAGAGGATAGTGAGATAATAGGTTTAATAGAGTGATCATAAAATGGATATGGGATGAGAGGCAGGGAGGTTTTAGATTGATTGCAAGAAGGGGTCATGGAGCTGGTTTAATAAGGGTTGTGGAGTCGGTGTCCATTTTTGTGGAGTCTTAATCGTATTCAGGGAAATTGAGGATTCGAAGTCGGATGTTTGGTTTACTGACTAAACAGCCATGGTTGTGGAGTCAGAGTTGTGGAGTGAGTCAGTGTCCATTTTGGTGGAGCTGGATGTTTGGCTTACTGATGCCACCGCTCTGGATATCATACCACGGTGGGGAAAAAAAACAATAGGAAGTTCCTGAGCAAATGCCCATGGTCTTGTTTCAAAGAAGTCAGACCCCGGCGGGTTCCACTGACATCAAGTGAATTGACAGATTAGATGGGGTTCCGCGGGGCGATTACACTTAAGGGTGAAGGGGATTGGCAGCCGGCCCAGTCCTGAAGCTTTTTTTAGTCCCAAATCTCGTGCCAAATCGTTCAACTCTCATGCTGGTCAAATTCCTTCACAAACTGAGACATCATTCATTTGAAATTTTCATCATTGCTGTCATTCTGTTCTTCACCATAATGCTGTTCTTGAAAAGAGTCAAAACAAAACGAAAGAACAGCGGATGTAGCGGGCGCTTAGACAGGACTGCAGGAGACGTAATTAATACTCCAAGGATTTAATAAAATTGCAATAAAAATACTGGTTATTTCCACAACATGTTTCGGCGATTTGCGCCTTCCTCAGGTGATGGACACGGGACTTTTTAGCATAGTTCGTTATGCTGTTCATTTCCTGGAGCGGCGAGAACCTGCGGTGACGTGGAGCCCAGCTGACAGGTCACGTGATCAAGGGAAACCCCGGAACGGAGGACTACGGCGGCTGCACCTACGCAGCAAGGCGATGATCTGTGGTTATGCCAGCAGCATAACTACACTAGGTGAGCAGCAAAAGATCACAAACCCTTTCTCCCCTTAATAACACCGGATCCTACACAAGGAGCGCCCCCCCTTTTTTTCTTCTGTTCTTGAAAAGAGGTTAGTTTAAGGAAAATTGGACCTCAGTTTTCTGCTGAATGAGGCATTGGATGTATAGGTGGTAGACTAGGATTCTCTATTCTCTATTTATTTTTCTTGTCATATCCTTAGGTTTTTACTATGCAAAAGTAATAATCATTGGAATGATCTTTCGCCAAACCATAGGTATGTAATTAATATGCAGGTGGACAGGCAACTGTGACACCGAGACTGGACTTATTGAGATCAGAGAAAATTGCAGCAAACATCGGCAATAATGGAAATATCAAGTGTAACGGTACCTTCACCCGCGGCAATATTGCTAGGCAATTTCACAGGCAATTTGCTGGTTGCAGTGAAATCATGGACACATTGTTCCATTTGCACACAGCAACAAAATAGAACAATGTGTCCATGAATTCACTGCAACCAGTAAATTGCCAGTGAAATTGCCTAGCAATATTGCCGCGTGTGAAGGTACCTTAAAGAGGACCTGTCACCAAACCAGGCATGGTGATCTAATTACAGCACTTGATGCAGCATGTCTGCAGCATGCAGGCAAGGGGTCCCCCAGCACTTGAGCAGCCCTGTACCCCGAGATAATACAGTTAGAAAACTTACATGCTACAGCCACTAAGGAGGTGGCTAGGGGCTGCAGCCAAGGGCAGATTCACATCCCCTGCATGTGTAATCTGCCCACCGCTGCCAATCATTCTCTCCCTGTCTGCAGCATTTAAACAGTTTGTTTTGTTTTTTTTTTCCCGTGTAGCCCCGCCCCCTGAGAGAAAAAAAAACTCTGTTTAAATGCTGCAGACAGGGAGAGAATGATTGGCAGCGGTGGACAGTTTACACAGGCAGGGGGTGTGAATCTGCCCTTGGCTGCAGCCCCTAGCCACCTCCTTAGTGGCTGTAGCATGTAAGTTTTCTAACTGTATTATCTCAGGGTACAGGGCTGCTCAAGTGCTGGGGGACCCCTTGTCTGCATGCTGCAGACATGCTGCATCCAGTGCTGTAATTAGATCACCATGCCTGGTTTGGCGACAGGTCCTCTTTAAGGTTGAAGTCTCTATAACTGGTTGAATCCTGATCGGGGCAACGAACGGGCCACAATGGCAACAAATCAACCAGTCTCTGAATGCTTGCAGTCAAAGGTGATGGACCCCAGGGCGCAGCTTATTGCTAATATGGTATCTAAGGGTGTTGTCCTCTTGTCCTGATGTGCAGCTTGTACATTTGCTCCTTTAAGGGGAGTCCCTGATGCTGAATTCCTGCTGCCCTTTACACAGTCTTTTTCTCTACCTCTAGATCTAAGCTATAAAGTTTCTCCTTATGGAGAGATGACATGTCAAGTCTGGCATGTCAGTGTATGAGGACACTCAAATGCCTTGCATGCTCCTCTGGGAAATTTTATATGGTTAGGTGGCAGAGCCAGTGGGTAGCTTTCAGACACTCTGCATCATTTGTATCAGTGTGAATGGTGTCCTAAGCAAGCCCATTATGTGCATGGCAGGTCGCCTCCCACATTTTGTTGTAAGTAGAGGTGATTTTTATCAGCCTGCACCTGAAGCTAGCTTTACATAGTGGGGTCTGACTGCATCCTGCAAGTGCAGTGTTGGTTTTTGATTTTGGCATTGATGGTAGGTGGGAGCAATGCCTGGTAGACCAACAACCCAAAGCATTCACTTATCTCTGGGAGACCAGTCGAGGAAAACACTGCGGGCAGCCGGCAAAAGCGATCAACACAGTGAAATCCATGGTGCATTCCCCCTGGGAATTCCGAACATGCAAATAGAGTCCGTGGAGCCTCGTTTAGGAGTCTCAAACACGGAACTAGCCAGATATATACCTCCAGGGAAGGACCTAGCCTTCTCTGGAAGAATATCTGGCTAGTTCCGTCTTTGAGACTCCTAAACGAGACTCCACGGACTCTGTGACTTCTCCTAGAAGATGCAAATAGTCTGTCTTGCAGCTCTCAGACACTGCTGGAATGGCTGCTGTGTTCATGAGTAACGGATTTCCCCAGCTCCACTCTTATCCTTTCTCTGTTCCCCTGGACACATGTTTTGACCTATGCACTAGAAATGGGCGATGCAGCTGATGTACGAGTCCGGTATCTGGACACACTTTTATTAAAGTCCGGGTTCGGCACTGAACTTGACCCAAACTCGGAGATTAAAGTTATAAAATGGTGGCTGGGGGGGCTGAAAAATAAGCAAAACAGTGCTTAAACAGCAGCTTTATACTTACCAAGGACCGTGCACTTGTATTCTCATGCGGCTCATTAACTTCCTGAATATTCACTGCACTAGCTGCAACAGCCAATCACAGAAACCCACTCTCTGTGACAGTATCTGTGATTAGCTGTTATGCCCCTCACCTATTGTGCCAGTCTGTGATTGATTGCCATTGGTAATGAACCTGCTGTCACAGAGTGTGAAAATAAATAATTTAAACACAAATTACGTAGGGATTCACGAAACTTTTCATTCTTAGCGCAGATAAAGTGGGCAGCTGCAGGCTGCCACCCCCAGCTCCCTGGCTTTACCTTGGTTGGCTATCAAAAATACATGGGGACCCATTATTTTTTTTAATCATTTAAATAAATAAGAGGAAAAAAAAAATATGCGTAAGCTTAGAACTATTTTTGATTGCCAGACAAGGTAAAAACCAGGCATCTATGTAGGGGCTGGTATTCTCAGTGTGGTGAGGCTCCTGTTATTGGGCTCCCCAAGCTACAGAATAGCAGCCCACAGCCACCCTAGAAATTGGCACATTCATTAGAAGTGCCAATTCCTGGTGCTTTATCCGGCTCTTCCTGATGCCCCAATGAGGTGGCATCAGGGGGTATAGAACAGCTGAGAATTGATAAACCCTAGATTGATAATGTTCAGGCTTCTACAGGATTGGCCATTTATATGAATGCACGTTAATAAAATGGGAATGGTTGGTGATATCAACTTCCTGTTTGTGGCACATTAGTACATGGGAGGGGGAAAACTTTTCCAGATGAGTGGTGACCATGGCGGCCATTTTGAAGTCAGCTATTTTGGACCCAAATATATTTTTTTTCAATGGGAAGAGGATTGTTAGGTCCCCTGGGCACCGGTCCCCAGCTTACCTCTCCTGGGTCTACATCCTCTGCTCCTCTACCGATCGGGCATCCGGCGTCCAGGTGTGCTGTGTCTCGGAGCCATCACCGGGTCCCCTTCTTGTCTGCTGACCACCAGGCTCACACATCAGCACAGTCATGAATCTAATCAGAGGTGCACTAGGCGTGGCAGCGCTCCTTCCCTGTGAATCTAGGCCCGCACAGCTCAACCTGACACTCCCCTTTGACCAATAGCTGTCCATCCTCCGGTATATCAGGCCACCTCCACTGCTGGGAGGTGCCTGATTATTGAGTTAGTAAACTTCTGCTTCTCTGGCTGTTAGTCAGGCCTTCCTTGTGCTCTCCTCTGGTAGAACCTGTTCCTGCTCTCCTGTACCCGGCTCTGGTGCCTCCTTCCCTGTGTGGCCTTACCTAGCAGCTGTGGTATTTAGACCCCTGCGCTTGCCCATGACAGTCCCTGTAAAGGGGTTGGCTAAACTACGACCAGCTCACCCCAAGGGAGTTCGGTACCACGGCCCAGTGGGTCCACTATAGGACGCCTTCCCCCGGAAGCGTAACAGATTAGGCTGGTACCACATTCTCAGCGCAAAAGGAGCTGGCTTATCTTCAGGAAAATCAGAACCGTATTATGACTTTCCTTCCGTCCATTGATGCCCAGTTAGCCTCCCTTCAGACTTCCGACCAAGCGTCCGCCGCTCAGCTGATGAGCCTACAACAGGAGCTGTCCGTGCAACAAGACACGCAGTCTCTCATGCTGTCTTATATGTCTTTGGTGGACGATCTCTGGCCTCCCTACAATCTGCAACCACAGCCTCGGCTGAAGCTGCAGCCCATGACCGGTCTACGGGAGGCGCCCTAAACCCTCCGCACCACCTTGGAAAACTACCTAGATACAACGATGACCCTAAGATGCGCTGCGGCTTCCTCAACCAGTGTCGTCTACACTTTGAACTGCTGCAACAACAGTACCCCACCAATCGGGCTAGGGTGTCCCACCTGGAGGTGTGAGGCTTTGACATGGATTGACCCACTATGGGAGCGTGATGACCCTGCAGTTTCTCACTTGTGGAACTTTCTGGAGAGATTCCGTAAGGTCTTTGATGAACCCGGCCGGGTCGCATCTAATACAGAATCCCTCTTCAACTTCCGTCAAGGGACCCTCACCATTGGTCAGTACGCCATACGCTTCCACACCTTCTCCTCCGAGTTGAGATGGAGTAACGAGGCACTGACTGGGGCTTTCTGGCGTGGCCTTTCCAGCAGGATAAAGGACAAACTTGCGGGTCAGGATATCCCAGCAGAGCTGGAGGATATGATCTCACTAGCCACTCGCATCGATTTGTGTTTTCAGGAACACTCCCATGAATCAGTCAAGGAGAGGAGATCCGTCCGGCTACTTCCCTCTGAATGCAGTTCGCCCAGTCCATGGACCGTGATGTCTGCCGCCGCCCCTTTTTCCGAACCTGATGAGGTTGCAGAGTGTACATTAATGGGAAAAAAAATGAACTTTTTTTAATTTACCAAATGGCTGCAATGAAACAAAGATTGAAAAATGTAAAGGTCGTCTGAATACTTTCAGTATCCACTGTATAAATTATTCAAACTCAAAATTCACTCCATTCCAGAGTCAGACCTTCCTAGGCATAGCGTTGAATTCCATACACATGCGTTGTTTCCTGCCAGCGGATTACATTTAAAAGGTGTGTTATTTGGTAGAGGATTGGCTATAGGAAAGGTCATGTCAATCCTGGATTACCTGACCGCCACATGTTTACATCTCCACATCCCTCAACAAGACTGGCATATGAAAAGACAGTCTTAATGAATAGAGGCCTTCGCTTTCAAGAGTAAGCGGAATAGACAATAGCATTGTGTTAGGATTCTGCCATGAGAGGTCACATATGCCCGAGTCTATGGCAGGTTTAATGTGACTTGGTTTTCTTAATGGTGTTATTAGAAGATGGTTGTATCATCAGTATGGTAAACTCTGGGTTGTAGTTGGGGTATGCCAAAATATACCCTGATGGACAAAACTCTACTGGGAGGTGGATAAGTAATAGTGGTGGATAAGCTTATTTTCTTCTAGTCTATGTTGTGCACCTACTGTCACGGTGTAGTGAGAATGCTGATGAGGGAATGGCAGTTATGGGCAGGGTGACAAGGGAAGACTAGTCTGACCCTAGTCTAGGAACTCTGAATGGCCCTGATCCCGAAGGTATCTCTGAAGGTGAGAAGGTTCGGGCCTCCAGCCTCTCCCTAAAACTCCTCCACCAGCTCTGCGCTATTCCCCCCCTCACCTCCCTCCACAGAACTGGGATACAGCAACTCGAAAGGAAAGGACTTCAGCAACACAAACACACAGGTCAGCACAGCACGGCTTCCAGGCATAGAGTGAATCTCTATCTGCAGCACCATCTGGTGGAAGGAGATTCTACTTAAAGGCCAGAGGGAGGGGTGCCCTGGTGAGTCACACATTAACCCCTCAACCAGCAGCCGAACTTCATAGTGAATGCAGTTCTGGAGCACAACACAGGAGGCCAGGACCTTCACAACTATCAACCATGCAGCTCTTAAAGACAAACACATACACAGCAGCATCTAGCAATGTCCGCGCCAACTATGCGCGTGACACCTACAAGGACATTGGCTTGGTTGCCTTTTGCTGAGACATACTATATACAAAAGAGGGTACTTTTGTGTTTGACTACTCTAGTAGCTGGCTGCTGGGTGCATTAAAACCCAGTCATAGGAAAATATAAAGGAGGGAAGGGTGTGACAGGATCATAATTGTTAACTATTGAAGCATACAAGAAATCCCTCTTCCTCCTGTTAAGTGTCATAAAAAAGTATATACTGTATGGACTTATAGTTTCATTAGACACAGACACACTCGTCTGAATGTTACTATATCAGGCTCTTTAGTGAATGGACCATAGCGCTCCAGTGAACATCATTACCCCTACATTCTGCTGATTGGTGGGTGTCTTAGGAGTTGATAGCCTGAAATTACATACAAAGATAAGTGATTAGTTTAAGATCATAGAAAAAATGCGTTAATTACCATTTTAATCGTGCCTTCCATGCTTCTGTGATGATGGGGATCCAGAAACAGCACAGTAAAGCATAAATTAATTATAACACAACTTGATGTGAAACTTTTAATAAATGCAGCGGCAATACTGTGCAGATTTGTTTCACATCTGCCCAAACTTTTTGCAAAGTACGAAAAATTTCAAAAATAGAAAAGTGAGTAGTTTATTTTTATAAATTAGTAAAATCCAACGTGAAAGAAGAATAGAGAAATGTAAAATAGATGCATTTTTGTGTGACCGCCCTTTATCTTCAAAACATCATCAAAGTAGCTATTCTTCTACAGTTATAATGCAAATTTCCATAAGTGAGAAGTAAACCACACTAAAGTTAGGGGGTCATACTTCAAAAAAGCTACTCCACCAAATATTCATAACGGACCACCCTCTCCCCCTCTGTTGCCTCCGTGCTGATGGCCAGCGATGGCTCTGGTAAATATGTAAACCTGTAACGTCACTATGACAAAGTACTCCTACTATGCCTGTCATTTAGTGTATTAACTTAAGGTGCTTCACTGGTTACCTGTATACTGGGAATAATACAGGTGTGAGCATCCCCCCCATTGGTCAATTTAGGATTGTGGAGCATGTGTTAATATGTCTATGTAAATTTTACCCCTTGTGGCCATAGAGGGAGGGAGAAACAATATACCTCTGTATAAACCTGTTTGTATATGGGTCTCTGCGAAGACACCACTACTTGACTGTAAAATGATGGGACATTAATCTCAGAGCTGCTTATTTATGGTGAATTGTATACGGTACAAGCCATCAACTGGCTTTATGCACTGGAGCACTTTACAATTCCCTTTCCCCTGTCCTTGACTTTTGTTAAAAATAATAAAATTTGACTTTTGCAAAATTTAAAGCCTATACTCCTTCTCTGAGTTATGAATTCTTCTACAGTTGTGGACAAAAATATTGACATCCCTGCAATTCTGTCAGATAATACTCAGTTTCTTCCTGAAAATGATTGCAATCACAAATTCTTTGGTATTATTATCTTCATTTAATTTGTCTTCAATGAAAAAACACAAAAGAGAATTGTCCTAAAGCCAAATTGGATATAATTCCACACCAAACATAAAAAGGGGGTGGACAAAAGTGTTGGCACTGTTAGAAAAATCATGTGATGCTTCTCTAATTTGTGTAATTAACAGCACCTGTAACTTACCTGTGGCACCTAACAGGTGTTGGCAATAACTAAATCACACTTGCAGCCAGTTGACATGGATTAAAGTTGACTCAACCTCTGTCCTGTGTCCTTGTGTGTACCACATTGAGCCTGGAGAAAAGAAAGAAGACCAAAGAACTGTCTGAGGACTTGAGAAACCAAATTGTGAGGAAGCATGAGCAATCTCAAGGCTACAAGTCCATCTCCAAAGACCTGAATGTTCCTGTGTCTACTGTGTGCAGTGTCATCAAGACGTTTAAAGCCCATGGCACTGTGGCTAACCTCCCTAGATGTGCATGGAAAAGAAAAATTGACAAGAGTTTCAATGCAAGATTGTGCGGATGGTGGATAAAGAACCTCGACTAACATCCAAACAAGTTCAAGCTGCCCTGCAGTCCTAGGGCACAACAGTGTCAACCCGTACTATCGTCGGCGTCTGAATGAAAAGGGACTGTATGGTAGGAGACCCAAGAAGACCCCACTTCTTACCCCGAGACATAAAAAAGCAGGCTGGAGTTTGCCAAAACGTACCTGAGAAAGCCTAAAACGTTTTGGAAGAATGTTCTCTCTTTTTGGGCAAAGGCATCAACATAGAGTTTCCAGGAGAAAAAAAGAGTAATTCAAAGAAAAGAACACGGTCCCTACAGTCAAACATGCGAGGTTCCCTGATGTTTTGGGGTTGCTTTGCTGCCTCTGGCAGTGGACTGCTTGACCGTGTGCATGGCATTATGAAGTCTGAAGACTACCAACAAATTTTGCAGCATAATGTAGGGCCCAGTGTGAGAAAGCTGGGTCTCCCTCAGAGGTCATGGGTCTTCCAGCAGGACAATGACCCAAAACACACTTCAAAAAGCACTAGAAAATGGTTTGAGAGAAAGCACTGGAGACTTCTAAGGTGGCCAGCAATGAGTCCAGACCTGAATCCCATGGAACACCTGTGGAGAGATCTAAAAATGGCAGTTTGGAGAAGGCACCCTTTAAATATCAGGGACCTGGAGCAGTTTGCCAAAGAAGAATGGTCTAAAATACCAGCAGAGCATTGTGAGAAACTCATTGATGGTTACCAGAAGCGGTTGATTGCAATTATTTTGGCTAAAGGTTGTGCAACCAAGTATAAGGCTGAGGGTGCCAATACTTTTGTCTGGCCATTTTTGGAGTTTTGTGTGAAATGATCAATGTTTTGCTTTTTGCTTCATTCTCTTTTGTGTTTTTTCATTGAAGACAAATTAAATGAAGATAATAATACTAAAGAATTTGTGATTGACAATCATTTTCAGGAAGAAACTGAGTATTATCTGACAGAATTGTAGGGGTGTCAATACTTTTGGCCACAACTGTAGGTACATTTGTACACAGGTTTTAAAGGAATTTTTCCAAACATCTTGGAGAACTAACCATAGATCTCCTGTGGATGTAGGCTTGTATCAATCCTTCTGTCTCTCCAGGTACTCCAAGACAATCTCAATGATGTTGAGATATGAACTCTCTGGAGGCCATATCATCACTACTAGGATTCCTTGTTCTTCTTTATACTTAAGATGGTTCATAATGACATTGTCTGCTGTACGTTTAGGGTCATGGTCCTGCGGAAAAATAAATGTAGATGCCATTAGTTGGTATTGCATGATGGTTAAGTATCTTCCTTTATTTCTCATCATTGAGGACACCAGAAAACGGGCAACGTCAAGGACCCTGGACGCAGTGGTTGGCCAATGAAACAGTGCAGCAGGTGGAAGAGCATGATGCTTACTTCCATTTGAAGTTGAAAGCAGCAGTGCCATCAGATCAGAACTGGTAACAACCAGTGGGACCCAGCTTCACCCAACTACTGTTGGTAATCATGGAAGAATTGCTGCCAAAAAGTGATACCTTCAACGTGGAAATAGCTGTCAAGCACTGACCATGCAATCTAACACAGGGCGGTCACTGAGCGTGCCATTCTCCGCCGCCATCGGCGACCCTTGACATGATCACAGGGCGCCAATTTGTTGCCTGAAGGCGAGGGGTCAAATGATTGATCTTTGTTGCTGTGATGACATACTTCATGTGAATGAGTGTGTGTATAATATTCTTCTATACTTGGCCAGATAACCCAGTATAAGAGTAATATGCCCACAGTGATATGAAGAAAAAAGCCCATGACCTGATCACACACCACCTTCTCGTGCTCAGCACCGACCTCAATGCGCGTTTCGGCACACCTTCAAAGGTTTGTATGACCAGCTATGGCAGACTAATATATGCACATGAATTGAACATATGTACAGGGTTTTTCCCTGCTATTAGTCACTCCGTCCATTATGGTGTATAAATAATATATAATTATGACAGCATTCATTATGTTCTATCTATTTCATATATGCACTTAGCACTTTCCATTTGTTGCTTGAATTTGATGGTACGTCAGTGACCGTTTATAGAGGTATCTCATATTTAATGAATATTGATTATCACATGCACTTTTATCACTTTATATATTCTTTTTATCATGTATCATGTGATTTATTAAGCCTACCTTTCCCTCTGGTGGGTGTAGAATTAATTTGTGACCCTTGTTTACCCAAGAACCGCCTACTGATAATAATATTGCACAAAACCTACATATTTAATTTAATTTATGTTTGTGATTTTTTGTATGTATCTTTGCATATTTGTCTATTTTACCGTTTCTGTGCATCAGCGCCCTGTTTTTCTATTTCTCCATGTTATTTGATTTTCTGTCGCTTAGGCCCCTTTCACATCAGCGTTTTTTGCTGATGTGCAGCCGATCCGCAGGTGGCGCCGCATCTGCCAGATCGGCCACCTAACACCCACTTGCGGCCTGGATCTGGTAAGCCCCATGCATTGTCTATGTGGCTTGCGGTCCGTGCGGCAAGTGTGGTTCTGCTGGATGCGGCAGATCTGGCACTTGTGGCCGCGAAAGAAAACCGCTGCTTGCAGCTTTTTTTTTCGCAGCCGCAAGTGGCGAATCCGGCCAATCTGGCGTAAACCGCACTTGCCGCACCAGACCGCAAGCCCCATAGACAATGCATTGGGCTTGCCGAATCCAGGCCGCAAGTGCAGCCGAGTTATGGCAGATGCGGTAAGACCGTAAGTCCATCGAGTTCAACCCATAGCCTAATATGTTGATCCAGAGGAAGACAAAAAAAACCATTGTGGCAACACTAAGCTCCACATTGGGGAAAAAAATTCCTTCCTGACTCCACATACGGCAATCAGACTAAGTTCCCTGGATCAACGCCCTATCAAAGATCTAGTATATATAACGGTAATATTGTATTTTTCAAGAAAGGCATCCAGGTCATCTTAAATGTTAGTAGTGACTCCCTCATTACAACATCATGTGGCAGAGAGTTCCATAGTTCACTACTCTTACAGTAAAGAATCCACGTCGTGATTATGATTAAACCTTCTTTCTTCCAGACGTAGAGGATGCCCCCTTGTCCCAGTCTCAGGCCTAAGAGTAAAGAGATCATTAGAAAGGTCTCTGTACTGTCCCCTCATATATTTATACATTATTATAAGATCACCCCTAAGCCTTCATTTTTCCAAACTAAATAACCCCAAGTTTAATAACCTGTCTTGGTATTGTAGACCCCTTAGTCCTCTAATGACTTTTGTCGCTCTTCTCTGGACCCGCTCTAGTTCAGCTATGTCTTTCTTATACACCGGAGACCAGAATTGTACACAGTATTCTAAGTGCGGTCGCATTAGTGACTTGAATAGAGGTAAAATTATGTTCTCCTCATGAGCATCTATGCCTCTTTTAATGCATCCCATTATTTTATTTGCCTTTGCAGCAGCTGCCTGACACTGGGCACTAAATCTATAATAAATGAAGGAGACACAGAGATGCGCAGATTGTGCCTTATTACAAGTGCCACAAAATTAATGGTGGTTGTAATGTGGCTCACTCACCTGATCAGGTTGTGAAACCCACAACCAGCTTGAGCGCTTTAGATAACAGCTGCTTCAAAACCTCAACCGCCTCTCAATCCACGGAAAACAGATAGTTCAAACAGGAATGGTGTCAACGGTCCGCGCTGCTGCTTCAGAAAATAAATTCTGAAGCAGCAGCGCGGACCGTTGACACCATTCCTGTTTGAACTAACTGGGCACTAAATGTGAGTTTGTCATCTACCCATATACCCAGGTCTTTTTCGAGGATAGTTTTGCACAGTGTTTTACAATTAAGCACATAATTATACCTTTTGTTTCCTCTGCCCAAGTGCATGACTTTACATTTATCACCATTTTGCCATTTATCAGCCCAAGCTTCTAGTTTACATAAATCCTCCTGTAATATAAAATTGACCTCCTCTGTATTGATTACCCTGCAGAGTTTAGTGTCATCTGCAGATATTGAGATTCTACTCTGTATGCCCCCTACAAGGTCATTAATAAATATGTTAAAAATAAGCGGGCCCAATACTGACCCCTGTGGTACCCCACTGTTAACTGTGACCCATTCTGAGTGTGTTCCATTAATAACCACCCTTTGTTTCCTATCACTAAGCCAGTTCTTAACCCACTTGCAAATATTTTCCCCTATCCCCATTGCTCTCATTTTATGTATCATCCTTTTGTGTGGCACAGTATCAAAAGCTTTTGAAAAGTCCATATACACCACATCCACTGCATTTATTTGGTCCAGTCCAGAACTTACCTCTTCATAGAAGCTCATCAGATTAGTTTGACAGGGACGGTCCCTCGTAAACCCATGTTGATATTGGGTCATGAGGTTATTTTTACTCAGATACTCCAGTATAGCATCTCTTAGAAAACCCTCTATGATTTTACCCACAGTAGAAGTTAAGCTTACTGGCGTATAATTTCCAAGTTCAGTTTTTGTCCCCTTTTTGAATATTGACACCACATTTGCTAAACGCCAGTCCTCTGGTATAGACCCTGTTATTATGGAATCTTTATAAATTAAAAATAATGGTTTATCTATGACGGTACTTAATTCCTGCAGCACTCTGGGTGTATCCCATCCGGGCCTGGGGATTTATCAACTGTAGTGATTTTTAGACCGTGCTGTACTTCCTGGTGGGTGACATTTAATGGAGAGTTTTTGTTATCACTGATCATGGTGTCTGTCATGGGACTTTCTTGTGTAAATACTGTTGCAAAAAAATCATTTAGCATATTGGCTTTTTCCTCATCCTCATCCACCATTTCACCCAGACTATTTTTAAGGGAGCCAACACAATCATTTTTTAGTTTCTTATTATTTATGTAGTAAATATTTTGGATTTATTTTACTTTCTCTGGCAATGAGCCTCTGTCTCAATCTTTGCTGCCTTGATTTGCTTTTTACAGATGTTATTTAATTTTCTGTATTTATTTAATGCCTCATCACTACCTACTTGCTTTAATTCCCTAAATGCTTTCTTTTTGTCACATATTGCACCTCTTACAGCTTTATTTAGTACAGCTTTATTTAGCCATAGTGGTTTCCTCCTATTTCTAGCATGCTTATTCCCATATGGTATATATTGTGCACAGGTCCTATTCAGGATGCTAATAAACGTCTCCCATTTGCTTTGTGTACTTTTATGTCTCAGGACATTGTCCCAGTTTATTGCACTAAGATCATCTCTCAACCGTTGGAGATTTGCCTTCCTGAAGTTTAGTGTCTTTGTAGCCCCTCTACTACACATCTTATTAAAGGACTAGATGGCGGCCCGATTCTAAAGAATCGGGTAGTCTAGAATCCATATATAGTTTATTTACTAATAGTTACGGGAGTGCGGTGAAATGAATTGTGTGTATACAGGCGGCTCTGTGGTTAGCAGTGAGTGCGGTGGCTCAGTGGTTAGCAGTGAGTGCGGTGGCTCAGAGGAGAGGGGGCAGAGGACGCAGAGGAGAGGGGGCAGAGGACGCAGAGGAGAGGGGGCAGAGGACGCAGAGGGGGCAGAGGAGGCAGAGGACACAGAGGGGGCAGAGGACAGGGAGCAGAGGACGCAGAGGACAGGGGGCAGAGGACGCAGAGGACAGGGGGCAGAGGACGCAGAGGAGAGGGGGCAGAGGACAGGGGGCAGAGGACGCAGAGGGGGCAGAGGAGGCAGAGGACACAGAGGGGGCAGAGGACGCAGAGGGGGCAGAGGACGCAGAGGGGCAGAGGACGGGGCAGAGGATGCAGAGGACAGGGGGCAGAGGATGCAGAGGACAGGGGGCAGAGGACGCAGAGGGGGCAGAGGAGGCAGAGGACACAGAGGGGGCAGAGGACAGGGAGCAGAGGACGCAGAGGACAGGGGGCAGAGGACGCAGAGGACAGGGGGCAGAGGACGCAGAGGACAGGGGGCAGAGGACGCAGAGGACAGGGGGCAGAGGAGGCAGAGGACACAGAGGGGGCAGAGGACGCAGAGGGGGCAGAGGACGCAGAGGGGGCAGAGGACGCAGAGGGGGCAGAGGACGCAGAGGAGAGGGGGCAGAGGACGCAGAGGAGAGGGGGCAGAGGACGCAGAGGAGAGGGGGCAGAGGACGCAGAGGAGAGGGGGCAGAGGACGCAGAGGAGAGGGGGCAGAGGACAGGGGGCAGAGGACGCAGAGGGGCAGAGGAGGCAGAGGACACAGAGGGGGCAGAGGACGCAGAGGGGGCAGAGGACGCAGAGGGGGCAGAGGACGGGGCAGAGGACGCAGAGGACAGGGGGCAGAGGATGCAGAGGACAGGGGGCAGAGGACAGGGGACACAGAGGGGGCAGAGGACAGGGGGCAGAGGACAGGGGGCAGAGGACAGGGGCAGAGGACAGGGGGCAGAGGACAGGGGGCAGAGGGGGCAGAGGACAGGGGGCAGAGGACACAGAGGGGGCAGAGGACAGGGGCAGAGGACAGGGGCAGAGGACAGGGGGCAGAGGACGCAGAGGACAGGGGGCAGAGGACGCAGAAGACGCAGAGGACAGGGGGCAGAGGACACAGAGGAGGCAGAGGACGCAGAGGACAGGGGGCAGAGGACACAGAGGGGGCAGAGGACACAGAGGACAGGGGCAGAGGACGCAGAAGACGCAGAGGACAGGGGAAGAGGACACAGAGGGAGCAGAGGACAGGGGAAGAGGACACAGAGCGGGCAGAGGACAGGGGGCAGAGGACAGGGGGCAGAGGACACAGAGGGGGCAGAGGACGCAGAGGACAGGGGGCAGAGGACAGGGGGCAGAGGACACAGAGGGGGCAGAGGACGCAGAGGACAGGGGGCAGAGGACAGGGGGCAGAGGACGGAGAGGGGGCAGAGGACACAGAGGGGGCAGAGCACACAGAGGGGGCAGAGCACACAGAGGGGGCAGAGGACACAGAGGGGGCAGAGGACAGGGGGCAGAGGGGGCAGAGGACAGAGGGGGCAGAGGACAGGGGGCAGAGGACAGGGGGCAGAGGACACAGAGGAGGCAGAGGACACAGAGGGGGCAGAGGGGGCAGAGGACACAGAGGGGGCAGAGGACACAGAGGGGGCAGAGGACAGGGCGCAGAGGACAGGGGGCAAAGGACGCAGAGGACCTGTTAATCCCTTGCAGGCCGGCTCTCACCTCAGCGTCCCCTCCCGATGCTGCTGAGCGCGGTGTCCCCCGGTGTCAGCAGTGCGGAGCTGTGGAGACTGCGCTGTGCAGCATGATCCCGGGTGTCAGCCTCCAGTGTCAGCCGCCTCCTGTCAGTGCAGCTACCCCCCGGCTGCCATGTGCTGCCGCTGCCACCTCCTCACTGCCCGGGCACCCGGGGAATGTGTGTGCGGAGAGCGGGGAGGAGCCGGCCGCACACACTGGAGGCTCGGCTGTAACCCCTGCACTGCCGGCGCCTCCTCCTGACAGTGTACTGATGTGTGGAGCAGGGGTTGAGGACATGATACATGAGGGGCAGCCTCTGGGCAGACAGCAATGGCAGAGGGTGGAGGGGAGAGGCTGTAGGACACACGGAACTTCCGAGGTCGGAACGTTCCTGTGCCGCTGCCTGTAGCAGGGGGGCCCTGCACTGGATGACGTCACCAGCTCCTGGGCGAAGTCCGTCACGGAAGTGGCCTTCGCCTTTTCAGGAAGTGGCCTTCGGGTTTTATATAATAGATACTTGAAAAATTATTATTTTGAGATCACTATTACCCAAGTGACCTCCAACCCCGTTTATTTCATATGCGGTCCGGCCTGTTGGTTAATATTAGGTCCAGCAGTGCCCCCCTTCTTGTTGGGTCCTGAACTAGTTGTAAAAGGTAATTGTCTCTCATAGTTGTCAAAAACTTACTACCGTATATACTCGCGTATAAGCCGAGTTTTTCAGCCAAAAAATTGGGCTGAAAAGTCCCCCCCTCGGCTTATACGCGAGTCACTGTATACTGTATACACTGTATACAGTGTATACAGTATACAGGCCCGCCCCCATCAGTATACAGACCCCCCCTTGCAGCACAAACCTGTAAAGGAAGAGATTAGTATACTTCTCACTGTCCTGCTGCCGCTGTGCTGCCGCCGTCATCGCGCTCCTCCGTCTTCATCCGTCTTCTTCCGGCTTCCTCCGGTCGGCGCAGACAATGACGTCATTGCCTGCGCCGACCACAGGAAGCCGAAAGACGCTGGATGAAGACGGAGGAGCGCGATGGCAGCGGCGGGGACGGCGGCGACAGGACAGTGATAAGTATAATGATTTTACTTTGCAGGTTTTGCGGAGCAAGCGGGGGGGCCCTGGATACTGATGGGGGGCCTGTATACCGATGGGGGTGTCGGGGGGGCGGCTGTATACTACCACTGGGGCTGTTTATACCTCTGGGGCTGCTGTATACTACCACTGGGGCTGTATATACCTCTGGGGCTGCTGTATACTACCACTGGGGCTGCTGTATACTACCACTGGGGCTGTATATACCTCTGGGGCTGCTGTATACTACCTCTGGGGCTGCTGTATACTACCACTGGGGCTGCTGTATACTACCACTGGGGCTGCTGTATACTACCACTGGGGCTGCTGTATACTACCACTGGGGCTGCTGTATACTACCACTGGGGCTGCTGTATACTACCACTGGGGCTGCTGTATACTACCACTGGGGCTGCTGTATACACCTCTGGGGCTGCTGTATACTACCACTGGGGCTACTGTATACTACCACTGGGGCTGTATATACCTTTGGGGCTGCTGTATACTACCACTGGGGCTGCTGTATACTACCACTGGGGCTGTATATACCTCTGGGGCTGCTGTATACTACCACTGGGGCTGCTGTATACTACCACTGGGGCTGCTGTATACTACCACTGGGGCTGCTGTATACTACCACTGGGGCTGCTGTATACTACCACTGGGGCTGCTGTATACACCTCTGGGGCTGCTGTATACTACCACTGGGGCTACTGTATACTACCACTGGGGCTGTATATACCTTTGGGGCTGCTGTATACTACCACTGGGGCTGTATATACCTCTGGGGCTGCTGTATACTACCACTGGGGCTGTATATACCTCTGGGGCTGCTGTATACTACCACTGGGGCTGCTGCTGTATATACCACTGGGGAGGCTGCTGTAACACTGCTGGGGCCTGTATATACCACTGGGGAGGCTGCTGTATACCACACTGCTGGGGGCTGTATACTACCACTGGGGAGGCCGGTATACCTTTGGGGGGGCCTGTATACCACACTGCTGGGGGCTGTATACCTGTGCTGGGGTCCACCCTCGGCTTATACACGAGTCAATAGGTTTTCCCAGATTTTGGGGGCAAAAGTAGGGGGGTCAGCTTATACACGGGTCGGCTTATACACGAGTATATACGGTACCTTTGCTGGAACTGCAGGTTTCTGTTCCCGAATGTATTTCAGGGTAGTTGAAGTCCCCCATAATAATGACTTCTCCCTGAGTCGCTGCTTCATCTATTTGCTTTATGAGGATATTCTCCTCCACTTCCATTATTGTTGGGGACTTATAACAAACCCCTATCAGTAATTTATAATTTTTTCCCCCTCCCCTTATCTCCACCCACAGGGACTCTACATTTCCATTAGATTCACCTATATTATCACGCAGGATGGGTTTTAAGGATGATTTTACGTATAAACATACACCTCCTCCTCACCTATTTGTACGGTCATTTCTGAACAGACAATAGCCCTGTAAATTAACAGCCCAGTCCTGGCTCTCGTCCAGCCATGTCTCCGATATCCCCACCATGTCATAATTATTTTCCAACAAAATTAATTCTAATTCCTCCATTTTGTTGGTGAGGCTTCTGTCATTAGTGTACATGCACTTTATGCACCTCTCTTTACCTTTATTTCTTCCTACTACATTGACTGTTCTAACCCCACCCCCCCATGCCACCCTCAATTTTCATTACTTGTGCCCAGGTTACTATTTACACTATCTTCCCCTCCTATACAATGAATACCCTCCCCCCAAATCCCTAGTTTAAACACTCCTCCAACCTTCTAGCGATTTTCTCCTCCAGCACAGCTGCACCCTCCCCATTGAGGTACAGCCCGTTCCTAGCATAGAACCTGTAGCCAACAGAGAAGTCGGCCCAGTTCTCCAGGAACCCAAACCCCTCCTTCCTACACCAATTCCTGAGCCACTTATTTATCTCCCTAATCTCCCTTTGCCTCTCTGGTGTGGCACGTGGTACAGGCAGGATTTCAGAGAATACTACCTTGGAGGTCCTTGCCTTAAGCTTGCAGCCTAATTCCCAGAAATCATCTTTAAGGACCTTCCACCTACCTCTAACTTTGTTGTTTGTGCCAATTTGCACCATGACCGCTGGGTCCTCACCAGCCCCTCCCTGTAATCTGTCAGCCCGATCGGCGATGTGCCGGACTCGAGCGCCAGGCAGGCAGCACATTGTTCGATGATCCCTGTCTTTGTGACAGATTGCCCTATCTGTTCCCCTCATTATTGAGTCCCCCAAAAGCAGCACCTGTCTGATCTGCTCTGCTCTCCTGTTTTCCCCCTTACTGGAGCAGGCACTCCTCCGGCTTTTTCAGAGGTCATGCCTTGCTGCAGCTGTGCCATCCCTGTACTGACACCCCCCTCATCTGCCAATTTAGCAAATGTATTGGGGTGTGCCAGATCAGGGCTAGCCTCCCTGGCACTCTTTCCTCTGCCCCGCCTTCTGTCACCCAGCTAGCTGCCTCACAGTCCTGCAGCTCCATGCTACCATCCTCCCCCACATCTATCCCATTGAGCAGCTGTTCAGTAAGCAGCAGACTCCTTTCCATATTGTCTATGGATCTCAGTGTTGCCAGCTGTTGATTTAGATCCAGTATCTGGGCTTCCAAATGCACAGAGCACTCACATCTCACACAGCAGTATGCACCCTCGACCGGCTGTTCAAGGATTGCATACATGTGGCAAAATGTACATTGGATGGCATTGTCAATTATGAAACTCATTTCCTAATGGGGATTGCACCAAACAGATGATAAGTAAAAAGAATTGTAAAGTATTAATAAAATACAACCAGCAATTCAGTAAGTCCTTCCTTCCAAACTCCCTGAATCCAAAGTCACTGAATCACAAGTCACACACTTACTTCCATTCGCACTTTCGCTCCCGTCACACTAAGCTCATGGTCACACTCATTAAGGAAGAAGATTTAAGGTGTTTTTTTTTTCCCTTCAGCAGAAATCCAACCTACAGCTCAGTGTACTTCCAAAGGACTGGAAGCCCCAACCAGCTGCTTCTTATAAACCCTTAATTATGAACCACCACCCTTAATTAACCCTTTGTGAGTATAGCTACACCACAGGATTTAAGTGCAATTGTTAACCCTTAACTTACAGGTAGTAAAATAAGATACTGTAAACTTGTAGAGTGAAAAAAAGTTAAGAAAGCCCAAAAAAGGTAGAAAAGCACTCAGCAATTCACAATTCAGCAACTCACAGCAATTCACACAGGAATTTGTTTCAGCCTTCCCAAATACCAAATACCGCCTCACTGAATCAATTGTGTACCGATTGGTCAGAGATTTGTTATTATTAGTCCATTTACTTAATATTTATATGCTATTTTATCTACTAGAAAAAACTAGAAAAAAATTATCTGCAGCACTCAGCTACTACCAATGTGCAAATATGCTAACAAGCGGTCTATATTTGAGGAAAAAATTTAAAAACGTACGTTTTTTTTCAAAAAACTCAAAAATCTTATTTTTTTATTTTCTTGGAGTTCTTGGTACGCACATTGGCCAATGTCCGTTTGCTCATCAGCCGCGACAAGGCGACCCCAGGTCTGATGAGTCCTAACGCTGACATCCCTGCCCTCCTTTTCCTCCATATCCCACTCTTAAGTGGGTGGACACCATCTCAACCTAAGACCACCTGTGGGTGATGAGGGTGCAAGTTGCAGTCATTTATCTAGCTATTGTATACACATTTGTAATTATATTTGTATACTCTTGTTTCTTTTCTTTGTTTTATGACTTCCATGATTACCATGAACGGGTTCATAGGTAAGTTCGTTTGTGCAGTGTAGATGGATCTTAGGCTGAAGGCACACTGTCATGCATCAAACACGGAGCGTGTTTGATGCACGACAGTGATGCAAGTGTTTTTTGTGTTTGTGGTGCGTGTGATGAGTGTGCATGGCTGTATGCATGTGAGTGTGCTGTGGGAGTGCGTGTGTGGTGCATCACAAACTTCAGGTCCATGGACAGCATTTGTCAGTAAATTCAAACTCTGCGGATGTCAAAGCTGCAGAGTTTGAATTTGCCGGTGTCCTGGTACAGTAAGCAATAATTTTCAGTGCTGACACAGCAGCGCTGAAACATCAGTGTTTAACCCCCTCTGCAGCCTCTGTGCTGACTTGTTGCACAGAACCTGCAGAGGGGGGTTAACATGATGTTTAACCCCTAGAACTTTAATATTTGGGTAGCAGCTGTGTTTTAAACAATGATGTTTCATCGCTGCTGTGACAGCACTGAAACCTTATTGCTTACTGTACCAGGACACTGGCAAACAAACCCGGCAGCTTTGACAGCCGCCCAATTTGAAGCGACTTGCAAAGGCACACTCATGCGACTTTTGCACAATGTGCTGTATGGGTGCGAGATTTTCTCGCACCCATAGAATTACATTGCCCGCTCTCACGTTAGAATTGGGTGCAGTCGCAGTAAGCTGCGACTGCACTCGCTTCTGAATCGCAATGTGATAGGGCAACACTGGTCCGAGTGCAATGCGAGTTTCCCCCGCATTGCACTCACGTGAGTCCCTCGCACAGTGTGCCTTCAGCCTCAATCATTTACAAGCAGCTATGTCCTCATCTAAAAAAAAAAAAAAATTTACAAGCAGCTATGTCCTCCTCTAGAAAAAATAACAATTTACAAGTAGCTATGTACTTTGCTTATGGCAATTTTTACAGCAAAAAGTTATATTCCAAAGATACAAATCGCAAGGAAACATTATGTATAGAATTACCTCTTTCCCCTTTCACAGTTAGTATCTTCCACAGAAGAGAAACTTAATAGATTTTGTGCTTGCTCTCGTAAAATTAAAACTTTCATCCCTGTAAATCTTAAAGGAAATCATCCGATAAAGGCACATATTTAAGAAAAGTCTTATAAGTTCATCAGCCACTTTTTAAGCATTTCTCTAAGAAATATAGGTACTCTAGATTTTTTAATAATTATACAAATAATATTCTACAAGTTGACTTAGTAATCACGATGCTGGTCCAATATTGTTCTTTACCCTTCACCATATCACAATGTACGGTAGCTTCTGCAAGTAAATGGTGTCAAACACAGCAGTGAGAAGACCCTAAATCGTCTTTACGAAGATTTCAATGTTCAGTTTAAAAAATGTGCAAATCCTCTCCATTGTATAAATGTAAGATTTGATACAGTAGCTTCATCTCTCTTATCCGTGTTATTAAAACTCACATCAGGACAACTGGGGGTCAAGACTGGAATTATGTGGCTGGCGATCCTCCAGCATCTACTAAACATATAGTACTTTACTTGTATTAACCAGAGTATACAGTCTCACTAGTGGTGCCGTGAATTATTTAATACTCTATCTACTGCTCAGTCCTGAACCAGATACTTCAAAACAGTTCTTTCAATTGCCGGACCCAGTTGGGACTTAACCAATCCTGTTTACATTCATTTATTTTTATGTAAGTGAGGCTTGTCAGTGTCATAGGTATGAATTATTAAGCTCTTGAGTTTTCTAGATTCTTAGTCTGGATTCACACACTATAAAGTTTAAACTATAGCAAATAAATACAACACCCAGTAAAAAATACAAGATTTCAAAAGCATCGGTAAATTTGGGTGGCTATAAGGTTGCATTCACACACAGCGTGTTTTGCCGCGTATTTGTGCAGTGGCACTTTTTTGTGCCCGCTTTGTGCATTCAGACGCCGCACTTTTCCGGAGGCCATTTTATCATGTAGCCTATGAGAAAAGCGCGCTGAAAAAAACACAAAGAATTGACATGACTTTGCACTGAATGCACGCACACAAAAATACTCGGTTTAATGCGACGTCTGCACGCCTTTCAGCAAAAGCCATAGCTTTTGCTGGAAGGTGGATTCAGCTTTGTTTGGCACTGCATTTACGCGAACGCTCAAATGTGCCGTGTAAATGCAGGAATGCACGGGTAATACGCTGCGTGTTAACGCAGCTGCAGCCTAAGCCCTCATGCATCAAGTGCTAATATCTCCATTCATCCCCCTAGTTGTGCAGAGCCATAGGCTTCTCTTCATGTTCATGATTTCAAAAAGAGATGTAGAGTTTTTTTGTTATTCTTATAGAACATATTTGTGTGATGGTCCATCAGACAGGATTAGATTACAGCATTGTTTCTAGGGGAGTAACTCCATAATACGTAACGTATTCGGAAAATCATATGATGGCGCACAGGTATCCAATTGCATACAGGTCTTAGGCCACCGCGGCGAGAAATCTGACCGGCAATCTGTAGCCCCGTCACCGTCGCCGTGAAATTGCCTCGCAGTTGCGGGGTGTAATTGGGCAATTTGGCGGCAATAAAAAAGGTGGCGCCTGGTTCTGATTTCACAGCACTGCTCCAAAATCAGAGGCAATCATGAAGGCAAAATTCCCTGCTTTTGGCGTGTGAAGGGGCGATAGGGATGGAATCTGCGTCGTCTACTGATTTCCCGGAGGCGTGCCACAGCGTGCTGGAGACCGCCCCCCCCTCAGTGATGATTGGTGGTGGCTACTGTGTTTCCATTGGCTGTCACTTGACACCGCACCATATTTGAACAGATGTCCATTCAAACTACACAATGGCAATGGCATCATGTATTAGCCAGCCTTCTTACGCAGGCTGACCAATCATAACGCTATTGCATTGTCTAATCAGCGTGTTTGGGGCGCGGAATACACCAGTCTGTCACGCCTATGTTCTTGCGGCGCTAACCATGTACGCCCACATTTCTTTGGCGATTGCGGCGTGTGAGGTGGCGACTGGAGTCTACCGGATGTTTGACGCTGTTGGTGTGGCAACTTCCGGGGCGACATATCACCTTAGGTTGAGGGGAAATTGTGACATGTAAAAGCGTCTTCGGCGATCTGAGGCAACCATGAAAAATGTGCACGCGCACGTTAGATTGCCTCCGAACGCCGCCAAAAGTGGCGGCGTGTAAAGGTACCTTTAGAGGTATTTCCATTTCACCCAATAAATGTTATTCTTTTAGTATAAAAGTTGAGTAAATTCTATTTCAATATTTCTGCAATTTGGTAGAGACCTTCATTGTTTACTTCCAGTGGATCAACTTTGTCCTCAACTTGTGCATGCCATTATTGTTTTTTCTCCCTGGAACATCTTTTGACATCCAGGACTATCATATATTAATGTACTAGGATAGGTCATCATGATCCGCTCTGTAAGAGCCTGATTTTATCTTTCAGGAGGCTGATAGACAGGATTGCTCACATGCTACTCCATCAGCAGCCATTTTTGTGATTAGGAAGTGAAGCAGTCTGTGAGAAATGTGACACTAATGAGTCCAGAAGGAGATAAACCCTTAATACTCATATATTAGCAAATGCCACAAAAGCACATACCCAACTCAAATATTAACATAATGGGGCCAGCTGTTTAATCCCTTCCTGACATACAGTGATGTGAAAGTGTTTGCCCCTTCCTGATTTCTTAAGGCCTTATCACACATAAAGAGATCGCTAACGAGATCGCTATTGGGATCGCTGTTGCGTCACAAAATTCGTGACGCAACAGCGATGTCGTTCTGTGTGACACCATCAATGATCTGGCCCCTGCTGCGAAATCGTTGATCGTTACACACTGCTCTGGGTCATTCCTGCGTCGTTGTGCTCCCGTTGGGAACGCTACATCGTTGTGTTTGACAGATAATGAGCAACAATCTCAATGCTACGCTATGGAGAGAAAATTCGCAACGACCTCGGTATAGTTCTGGATCGCTGGTGCGTCATTTTTCACATCGCTGGTAAGATGCCTGTTTGACATCTTAGCAGCGATGTGTAAACGATGCACCAGCGATCTCTGCACATCGTCGGGATCGCTGGTGCGTTGTTATGTGTGACCGGGCCTTAAAGCGAACCTGTCACCCACCCCGGGCATCAAAAGCTCTAATAGCCACCTTCTGCAGCACTAAGGCTGCATTCTGAGAAGGTGCCTATAGGCTTTTGATGCCCTTTATAGTATGAAATATTAAGTTAGGTAAATGCTCACTCTTCTGAAGATCGAAGACCGGGAGGCGGGGTTTCACGCTCCTCCGGCCCGCCCCCTCTTGTCAATCATTGTGCGCGCCTGCTGCTGTCTCCCCTCAGTGTGGAAAATGAACACGCGTCTCCGTTCTCATGCACGGAGCCGCGCATGCGCTGTGCGCCCGGTGTCGACTTCCTGGACACCGGGCGCACAGCGCATGCGCGGCTCCATACAGGAGAATGGAGACGCGCGTTCATTTTCACACTGAGGGAGACAGCAGCAGGCGCGCACAATGATTGACAAGAGGGGGCGGGCCGGAGGAGCGTGAAACCCCGCCTCCCGGTCTTCGATCTTCAGAAGAGTGAGCATTTACCTAACTTAATATTTCATACTATAAAGGCATCAAAAGCCTATAGCACCTTCTCAGAATGCAGCCTTAGTGCTGCAGAAGGTGGCTATTAGAGCTTTTGATGCCGGGGGGGGTGACAGGTTCGCTTTAAGTCTGTCTCATTCAAGTCAATCATTTGATCAGCAAATAAGGCCGAATGCCTAAAACACAGTACACTTTAGATTCTCCTGGTAAGTACAGAATTCATTTTTTTCCTTTAGATTGAAAAGTTAAACTTCCGCTCTCACAGGACAGGGGAGTCATTTATCAGAGAGAAGTATGTTTAGATGTGCGAAAGAAGGCCTCCTGCCAGGTCTCCGAACTCCCATTCTCCTGCTCCCACGGCAGCTGAGGGTGCATTTTCTGGCGCTCATCAGAAGCATTAAGTCATAAAAGAGATGGATCTTGCAAAGATGAGAGGGCAGGGAAGAAGTGGAACAAAATCAGTCTCTGTGAAAGACAAGCTCAGTACAAAGGGCTCATTAAGAATACAAAGAAAGTCATTGGTTGTAATAGATAGGATTCTGATGGAGAGAAAACTTAGTACAATAGACATTGCAAGCACAGAAGAGCAGCTTGGCTAAATGATCCAGAGCAAATAAAATCTACTAACTTACACTGATACGGTCTATTATTTACCTATGTCATCAAAGGGACCTTTCTCCTTACAGGCCTCATGTTATCTCAGATTCCTACTTTTTTGCTCAAAACTCACATCAGATAATGCTAAGGATGCCTGTACACTCCAATAGTTGGAGAAAAAAACAACTTAGGCTGCTTTCACATTACGATTTTCTTGGATCCGTGGCTGTCTGTTTTAAAACGGACAGCCACGGATCCGTTTTGGCCCCCATGTATCCCTATGGGCCACGGATCACATCGGATTAATGGCATCCAATTTTTGTGAGATCCGATTCTGTCCGATTTTTAGCTGTACCCAAAATCGGAGACTGCTCCAATTTTGGGCAGCTCAAATCGGACAGACTCTGATCCGACATGATCCGTGGCCAATAACATTGGGTATATGGAGTACGGGTCCGAGGAAACAGCTGATCGTTCCTCTGACCTGTTTTAGTGTACTGAGCATGCTAAGTACACTAAAATGGCTCTTTACCATCTAATTTCACTTCCGCAATCTACATTGTGGAAGTGAAATTTAGTTAAAGGGAACCAACCACCTCAGATCACCCTAATACATAGTTAGTACATGTCCCTGCACCCTAAGGATACCTTTCCAGCACTGTTTTTATGTAAAATCTTGCATTAGTATAACTGATATAAAGAGTTTATAAACTTACTAGCCTGGAGACATCTGGGCGTATCCCTCCTTCTGTTATACTTCAGGGCTGTGCATTGCATGTCTGTGCTCCCCCTCCCTCCGTGCCTGCTGCCCTGCCCTGATGGGCGTGATCGTTATCTCCTCTGCACAGAGGGAGGGGGAGCGCAGCCATGCAATGAATGCACAGCCCTGAAGTATAACAGAAGGAGGGATACGCCCAGAAGTCACCAGGCTAGTAAGTTTATAAACTCTTTATATCAGTTATACTAATGCAAGATTTTACATAAAAACAGTGCTGGAAAGGTATCCTTAGGGTGCAGGGACATGTACTAACTGTGTATTAGGGTGATCTGAGGTGGTTGGTTCCCTTTAAAGAAGGGTTAAAAATAAAACAACCCATGCTCACCTCTCCGACGGTGTCCTGCACTGTCTCGCTCGCTCATGAGACTGAAGGATCTGTGGTTACCTGGCAACCTGATCAGCTGAGCGGTCATGTGACCGGTCAGCTGATTGGGTTGTCACATGACCGCGTGGTTTAAATCTCCCGCCTTGCAAAATTGACCGGCAGGCAGCACTTTGCAGGCTCTGGCTTTCCGTGTCTGGACCTGTGAAAATCACGGACCGGACACAGAAATGGCATCCGGAGGTCTCCTCCAATGCCATCCGTTTCTGTCCTACAAAAAGTAGGATCCCACGGACAGGAAAAAATACATGATGTGAAAGCACCCTTACAGATTGAATGCCTTCATCCCTTTTACAGTGTCTTTGTGACTGCAAACTACAAACAACCCTGAGATACCTGATCCCACAGTCATAGACCATTTCCAATTCTTCATTTGTTTCTTCCATCACAATATATTCCAAGATATCTGCCATGAAAAAAACATCTTTTTTTAAAAATTCATATATACAACAAAAAATATATATGATTTTGTGATACTCTTTCTAGAGATGTTTATGCTATATGTACTAGTAAGCAAGAGTAAGGTAGAGCACACCAGTGATGGGTGCTCAAGGGTAAAAATGATGCAGCCTATAATAGGTATAACCCTGGCACACCAAAAAAGCCAAATGAGTCACCCGTTTCTGATACAAAAAAGATCCTTTTATTGAATACAACCCCGACAATCGTGTCAATCTCGTGATTTTCATCAGGGTGGATTTATAGTATACAAATAAGACAAAGGAAAATATACAAAGACCATATACAAAATGGTATAGCATCGCACTTGTCTGTACAACAAAAGAAAAATATAAACAATGTTCCCAACTGACACCAGAGCGGCACATTTATAGTCATTACCTCAATAGATTAGAGGAAGGCAGAGCGCAAGGCGCGATGACGTGGAGAGTGGTCAGGTGAGACAAGAGTGCGGTTCACTGTGATGTATAAGGAGAAAAGTCAATAGTCAGTGTGATAAATGATGAAAGAGATCGATCACCTAATGTACACATATCCTTATTAGTGGAATCATCTAAAGGTTGGTATACCTGGACCTGGATGTACTGTTCGAGATTAAAGTACGGTGGACAAGATCATAAAAAAACATAAACACTTGAGTATGAGAGTAATTCTATACTGTCTGTTACCTTTTTAGGAAGTTAAGGGCTAGTGAGTATGATAATGGAGCATCTGTGGATCACCTGGTGAATAAAAAGGAGTAGCATTACTAAAAAGGATAAAAATAAAAGGATCTTTTTTGCACCAGAACCAAGTGACTCATTTGCCTTTTTTGGTGTGCCAGGGTTATACCTATTATATGTTCTATGTTCACTTGCACATACACTGTGTGCAGAATTATTAGACAAGTTGTACTTTAGAGGATTATTTTTATTATTGATCAACACCTATGTTCTCAATCACCCAAAAGACTCAAATATCAAAGCTTAATATTTTTGGAAGTTGGAGTGTTTTTTTTTTTAGATTTGGCTCTTAGGAGGATATCTGTTTGCGCAGGTAACTATTACTGTGCAGAATTATTAGGCAACTTAATAAAAACCAAATATATTCCCATCTCACTCGTTTACTTTCACCAGGTAAACCAATATAACTGCACAAAATTTAGAAATAAACATTTCTGACATGCAAAAACAAAACTCAAACTAATTAGTGACCAAAAAAGCCCCGTTTCTTTATGATGACACTCAGCAGCCTCCATCCATAGATTCTGTCAGTTGCTTGATCTGTTTACGATCCACATTGCGTGCAGCAGCCACCACAGCCTCCCAGACACTGTTCCCAGAGGTGTACTGTTTTCCCTCCCTGTAGATCTCACATTTTAGGAGGGACCACAGGTTCTCTATGGGGTTCAGATCAGGTGAACAAGGGGGCCATGTCATTATTTTCTCTTCTTTTAGTCCTTTACTGGCCAACCACGCTGTGGAGTAGTTGGATGCATGTGATGGAGCATTGTCCTGCATGAAAATCATGTTTTTCTTGAACGATACAGATTTCTCCCTGTACCACTGCTTGAAGAAGTTGTCTTTCAGAAACGGCAGTAGGTCCCGGAGTTGAGCTTCACTCCATCATCAACCCGAAAAGGTCCCACAAGTTCATCTTTGATGATACCACCCCATACCAGTACCCCACCTCCACCTTGCTGGCGTCTGAGTCGGAGTGGAGCGCTCTGCCCTTTACTGATCCAGCCTCTGGCCCATCCATCTGGCCCATCAAGAGTCACTCTCATTTCATCAGTCCATAAAGCCTTTGAAAAATTAGACGTTTTATCTTATGTTTCTTGTTCAGAGGTGGTCGTTTTTCAGCCTTTCTTACCTTGGCCATGTCCCTGAGTATAGCACACCTTGTGCTTTTTGATACTCCAGTAACGTTGCAGCTCTGAAATATGGCAAAACTGGTGGCAAATGGCATCTTGGCAACTTCACGCTTGATTTTCCTCAATTCATGGGCAGTTATTTTGCGCCTTTTTTGCCCAACACGCTTCTTGCGACCCTGTTGGCTATTTGCCATGAAATGCTTGATTGTTCGGTGATAACGCTTCAAAAGTTTGGCAATTTCCAGACTGCTGCATCCCTCTGCAAGAATCTCACAATTGTGGACTTTTCAGAGCCCGTCACATCTCTCTTCTGACCCATTTTGCCTAAGGAAAGGCAGTTTCCTAATAATTAAGCACACCTTACATAGCGTGTTGATGTCATCACACCACACCCCTCCTCATTACAGAGATGCACATCAACTGATTTACTTAATTGGTAGTTGGCTCTCAAACCTATACAGCTTGGAGTAGGACAACATGTATAAAAAGTATCATGTGATCAAAATACTCATTTGCCTAATAATTCTGCACACAGTGTATATGGTGTAGGTATACTTCCACCAGTATAATGTGCTCTCTGCAAATTCGCTTCCCAAATTTAACTCTGATTGGAGTTAATGTGATCCTGACCCAATATTGGGATACTGCAATAGCAAACAATTGTGAGGTAGCGCCCCCTGGGGAACCCGCCTGGCAACGGAAATTGACACCCGACAATCATCTTTTCAACGTATAACATAATGCAGCAGTTTATTGAGCTGCATAATCCACTGGTAACACAATATACTTTACATCTCATATATAATATTCACATCAGTACATTTACAGGACATTCACAAATCACAATTCAGATTATATACACTATGGGATCAACGGGACCACATTACGATTTACCAGTTGGTCCCAAAGGCGGTTACAGCTGCCTGGTCTTCTGACAGGGCTCATTCCCCATCCTATTATAGGGAGAATCTACCTCCTACAGGGATGCTCAACCTCATACAGGGATCCTCTGCCTATTATAGGGAGAATCATCCTCATACCTCGTCATGCATGGTCATTTTACATATGCCATCATGACTCACCCACTTTCCATCATACAGGGTAATTTTACATACGCCCTTATGAGTCACACAACTATAGCGGCTATGCCTGCCTGGCACTACACATATACGCCTCCTGTAGGGCTTTACACACATCAACACCTTTGCCTCCCATAGGGCTATACACATATCAACAACACCTATGCCTCCTGTAGGGCTATACACCTATCAACACATAACACTTCTTGCCTGAAATGTGGCAAAAGGTTGAAAAGTTCAAGGGGGCCAAATATTTTGACAAGGAACTGTACCTTACTGTCTCGTAGTATAATGAAGCAGGGGCCACCGTTACTAGCCCCTCTGGGTGTCCTCTTTCGCCGCCTCCTGCAGTCTTTATAACGCCTCGATGGGCGTGATGTTGAAATGACAATGCGCGCTCCCAGCCTGCCTCTGTAGAGTTCCGCGTATGACGCTGAACGCGTCATTTCCGGTAACGCGGAGTCGATACACCTTTTAGGTGTATTGCCCGACTTCAATCTGTGCATTGAGCGTGCTCTGTGGAGCACATTACGTCAGCTCGTCAAGAGTTAACGCAATGTGCTGCACAGAGCATGCTCAATGCGCAGCTTGAAGTCGGACGATACAGTGTATCAACTGCGCGTTACCGGAAATGACGTGTTCAGCGTCATACCCGGAACTCTACAGAGGCAGGCTGGGGCGCGCATTGTAATTTCAATATCAAGCCCATCAGGGTGTGATAAAGACTGCAGGAGGCAGCAAAAGGGAGCAAAAGAGGACACCCAGGGGAGCTAGTAACTGTAGCCCCCGCTTCATTATAATACGAGGCAGTAAGGTATAAACAGCTTTTATAAAACAGTCACAACACACATTTAGGAGAGAGAGGGATAGTTAGAATAGAAATAGGAAGGTGCAGGGACAGGTAGTGATAGCCTGGGGTGCTTTATCTAGGTGACAGGTTCACTTTAAGAGCGATTAATATTTTGCAGGGAATTTTTTTCAAATATTTATTAGATTATTGTTATTTTATATAATGTTTTCTTGGTGGAGGGGTAAACCTTTATAACTGCAGATGGTCAGCACTGTGTGAAGCCATCTCTTCTACAGTTGCTATACCAATTCATATAAAAATAGCATATGGCCATTATTTGTTTCACACACTTTCTTATACAGTGTTGGCCAAAAGTATTGACACCCCTGCAATTCTGTCAGATAATACTCAGTTTCTTCCTGAAAATGATTGCAATCACAAATTCTTTGGTATTATTATCTTCATTTAATTTGTCTTCAATGAAAAAACACAAGAGAGAATGAAGCAAAACGCAAAACATTGATCATTTCACACAAAACTCCAAAAATGGGCCAGACAAAAGTATTGGCACCCTCAGCCTAATACTTGGTTGCACAACCTTTAGCCAAAATAACTGCGATCAACCGCTTCCGGCAACCATCAATGAGTTTCTTACAATGCTCTGCTGGAATTTTAGACCATTCTTCTTTGGCAAACTGCTCCAGGTCCCTGATATTTGAAGGGTGCCTTCTCCAAACTGCCATTTTTGGATCTCTCCACAGGGGTTCTATGGGATTCAGGTCTGGACTCATTGCTGGCCACCTTAGAAGTCTCCGGTGCTTTCTCTCAAACCATTTTCTAGTGCTTTTTGAAGTGTGTTTTGGGTCATTGTCCTGCTGGAAGACCCATGACCTCTGAGGGAGACCCAGCTTTCTCACTCTGGGCCCTACATTATGCTGCAAAATTTGTTGGTAGTCTTCAGACTTCATAATGCCATGCACACGGTCAAGCAGTCCAGTGCCAGAGGCAGCAAAGCAACCCCAAAACATCAGGGAACCTCCGCCATGTTTGACTGTAGGGACCGTGTTCTTTTCTTTGAATGCCTCTTTTTTTCTCCTGTAAACTCTATGTTGATGCCTTTGCCCAAAAAGAGAGAACATTCTTCCAAAACGTTTTAGGCTTTCTTAGGTACGTTTTGGCAAACTTCAGCCTGGCTTTTTTATGTCTCGGGTAAGAAGTGGGGTCTACCTGGGTAGTCTACCATACAGTCCCTTTTCATTCAGATGCCGACGGATAGTATGGGTTGATGCAGTTGTACCCTCGGACTGCAGGGCAGCTTGAACTTGTTTGGATGTTAGTCGAGGTTCTTTATCCACCATCCGCACAATCTTGCGTTGAAATCTCTTGTCAATTTTTCTTTTCCGGCCACATCTAGGGAGGTTAGCCAAAGTGCCATGGGCTTTAAACTTCTTGATGACACTACGCACGGTAGACACAGGAACATTCAGGTCTTTGGAGATGGACTTGTAGCCTTGAGATTGCTCATGCTTCCTCACAATTTGGTTTGTCAAGTCCTCAGACAGTTCTTTGATCTTCTTTCTTTTCTCCATGCTCAATGTGGTACACACAAGGACACAGGACAGAGGTTGAGTCAACTTTAATCCATGTCAACTGGCTGCAAGTGTGATTTAGTTATTGCCAACACCTGTTAGGTGCCACAGGTAAGTTACAAGTGCTGTTAATTACACAAATTAGAGAAGCATCACATGATTTTTCTAACAGTGCCAATACTTTTGTCCACCCCCTTTTTTATGTTTGGTGTGGAACTATATCCAATTTGGCTTTAGGACAATTCTTTTTGTGTTTTTTTCATTGAAGACAAATTAAATGAAGATAATAATACCAAAGAATTTGTGATTGCAATCATTTTCAGGAAGAAACTGAGTATTATCTGACAGAATTGCAGGGGTGTCAATACTTTTGGCCAACACTGTAGGTCTGTTCACACTCATGAAACACCATACTATGGATATTGCTTCTTGAAAATGTGCAATCACTATTTCATTTCATTCCATACATTTACAAAACACATTGTTGGCATGTGCACAATTGAGTTGTATGTATAATTCATAATGAAGTTGTCCTTGTATTGCTGCAGTGCCCATTAGTCTTGTTCAGCATTCCAAATGAATTGGTGTCCTGAATAAAGTTTTTTGTTTTCATCATTATGTCTCCTACAAATATGTCATGCTTCAACAATCACCACATTGAAAAAAAGTCATATTGCCTTCAGGTGGACACCAGCCACCTCACTGGTAACTTAATGGTAACCGAGGAGAAGCCAGTGATGAGCAGTATTCCTATTCCCTTTTCTCCTGTTTCAATAATCACTGGCACTGCACCTAACCGCAACCCAGGTGTTACCTTATGGCATAAGGAATTGGAGTTATGAATGACGTTACTTCTGCAGCCACCGCATGGAAGGGTGAATGAGAGGAACAAGGCAACAAGATTGTGAAAACAGTAATATCTTGTAGTGATTAATTGTGTCTGACTCTTGGCACTGGAAGAGGATGGTCTCTGGGTAAACCAAACAGCTTAGGCTGGTTTCACACTACGATTTGTCTAAATCCGATGCTGTCCGATGAAAATCGGACAGCATCGGATCTGAATTTGGCCCCATGCAGCCCTATGGGCATTGGACCGAATCGGATGTGCACTAAACGCCATCCGATTTGGTCCGATCCGATTCTGTCCGATTTTATTATCGGTGCAAAAATCGGCGCCTGCACATCCGATCTGACCCGATCCCTATAACATGGGGCCCTATGGAGAAGGGTCCGAGGAAACATCTGATGTCTCCTCGGACCCCATTTTACTGTACTGAGCATACTCAGTACAGTAAAACTGCTCCTAACTGGGAGCACAAGGGTTAAAAAAAAAAAAGTATATTCTCACCTCCCCCCGAGCCCCCGCCGTCTTCCTGCAGGTTTCCGGTGGCTCCCGCAGGCTCCCGGTGTCAGCAGAGGTCTTCTTCTGCTGTTCAGGACCTGCGGTGATGTCACAGTCATGTGACCGCAGGTTACCATGGTGAACCCGCGGTCACGTGACTGTGACATCACCGCAGGTCCTGAACAGCAGAGGAAGACCTCTGCAGCTACCGGGAGCCTGCGGGAGCCACCGGAAACCAGCAGGAAGACGGCGGGGGCTCGGGGGGAGGTGAGAATAAACTTTTTTTTTTTTTTTTTTTTTTTTTCAGCCCGGAGGCACCGATTTTATGCCGGAATTGGGTGCCTATTTGGCACCCGATTCCAGGCATCAGAAGGGAGCCGATGCTGTCCGATTTATATCGGACAGCATCGGCTCCCTAAAAATCTTAATGTGAAGGTAGCCTTAGAGTTTCAGGGCCATATTATCACTGCAGTTCAAACCAGCTACATTCTGCTACACTGAGATTCACTTGCTATGGTGTGCCTGCATTATGCAGTTTGGCAATGGATTCTCTGCAAGATATACTTGAACCTCCTCCAGATATCTTCATCATCACCCCAGGAGCAGAGAGTGGTTCAGCAGAACCAGAACTGGAGCAGCATGCAGAGAAGATGGACACATATGTGACATGGAGCTCCACTGTGCTACCCACATTGGGCCTCATCTGCAGTGAGGTGCAGATACAGTGCTGGGCGCCAATGCTGGAGGAGGATCTGAGAAGCTCACAGTCAGAAGGTGGCCCTTTTCCTATCCTATCTGGGGCTGGGAGCACTAGATGTCAGACTGCAGAAGACCTTTGAGGCATGCCTGGCTGTATCCACCTGCAGCCAGTGCCGCAGCTACTGGATGACCAATTCCACCAGGACCAAGAGTATGAGGAAGAAGAGGAAGAAGGCCCTGTTCCTAGCTGTATCACCTCTGTCAGAGACCTTCAACTGGTAGAATGCCATGTGAGGACCCCTACCCCCTCCAAGCAACTATCCGACACAGCATGAGCCACCCGGTCCAAGTCTCCTTTTACTGAGATTTGTCTCATGGATAACATAGTCTGAGAAAGGTTGCATGGGCCTAAGGCCAATCACTTCTACAGTGTACCCGAGGCCAGTGGGTGGCATTCTTACAGGACAAGGGTTATGGCTTCCTAGTGGAACAAAGTACTGGGTATCAGTGCTATGTTAACCTGTCCACCCTGCTGCTTTACCAGGAGGAGGGCGACCGGGGAGAATGTGAAGTCAGTGGAGAACAGACCTCTCTTTGTTACCCGGCCAGCTGCATCCAAACCCACAGGGCATATCGGTGTTCCACAAGTTGCTCTGGTCTGTCCTAGAGGGCGTTGTCATCTCCTAGTTCCTCCATTATACTCTCCAGCGGGGGCCATGATGGACTGTGCTGAGGTGAAGGTGGTGCCAAAGAATGCGCCTGCAGGACTAGGCCCTGTGACCTTCCCCCCAGATCGTGCAGCAGCAGAGTACCATCACCAATGGAGACCTTTAGCCCGGGCAATGCTGAGATTGCTGGAAGACAGTTTTAATGCCATGTACAGTGGACTTTCCTGGGCCACTCTCTTCAAGGTGGTTCTTCTTCCAGTTCAGCTGCACATTTGTTCATAGCAGCTGCCCATTCTCCAGCAGCACACAGTGACACGCACGGCTTCTCTCTCAGACGAGTCTTCTGGGAGCGGGCTTCTCTTACCAGCATACTCATTCTTCTGAGAAATTTTTGCTCCAAGAAGGTCCATCTTCACACTCTTTTCTGTCTGTTACGACCATGACGAGAGAAGGTTTTCTTCATGTCGTTAATAGACAAAATTGGAATCTGACTCAAACAAGAATGGATTTTCTTTTTTTTTTTCAATAAAAGTGCATACAAAAGAAAAAAATGATATGGTCGACATGACCTAGTTGACACGTTTCGACTGCAGTAAGCAGTCTTACTCAGGACATGAATCATAAATAAGACTGCTTAATGCAGTTGAAGCACATCAACTAGGTCACGTCGACCATGTAATGGTCTTTTGTGTGCACTTTTATTGAAAAATAAAAAAGAAAATCTGTTCCTGTTGAGCCAGATTCCAATTATTTCTATTAACCTTGATGAAAGGCCAAGGCGAGGCCATTGTCTGAGCCCCTGGTGGATAAGCAAAGAGCAGCAGGGTGAGCTGGAGCTAGTCTCTTATATTTTCTTCATGTCGCCATCATCTACCATCTTAGGGTTCTGATGTTGAGCTGCCACTTTAGTGTCGTTACAAGCTGATGGTCTTCAGATTACTTCATCTTGATGATTGGGGTCTCGTGATCCTCTTCTTGCAGAAGGCCCATGGACTCCAAAGCCTTCCACTGCGCCACAGCCTACTGTATATCTTGCAGTTCTCCTCTGCCAACTTCAAAGCCTTACAGGGTGCGAAGACAGGCTGCCACATAGCTTGTGGTATTCCCACCAGCATCCAATTCTTTCACGGCACCATCATGGCTGCTGTACATCTGGGAATTTGTCTTCTCTACCCGGGGATGCACCCAGGGATGCACTTTCCCCATCTTCTTTCAAGTATCCAGCATAAAACAGCATCACTTGATCCTGCTGACTACGCCAAGTGCAGTGTGGCAGGTTTGTACGAGGTCCAGGGGGAAGCAGAGGACACCACTGCGCCACCACCCACCGGCTGCAGGGGCTGGGTTAGCACAGGGCGCAGCCACAACTGTCATGACTCTGGTGGGGTCAGACATGACGGAGTCATAGTAGTGTGGACGCCACTGGGACTGGGTACTCGGTACCGGACCGGGGTAATGCTGGGGATGTCACGGAGGTCCTGGTCCGGACCATGTCCCGGGTTCCGCAAGTAAATGGGGGGATATTTACAGGGGAGTTTGTCGTGACGCCACCCACGGGTTGTGGTCAGGGTGACCACCGCTGCTTCAGAACTCTGGGGATGATGTTTGGCAGCTGGAGATGGAACGGCTCACCACAGGTAGAGCCTGGTGTCCCGGGGCAGTGGTAGTTAAAGTCTATGATGAATGGTATAATGTTGCAGAATAGGGATGATAGTGGAGACGGTGGCTGCTTGTAAGGGAAATTAGGGCTCGACTGCAAGGATCACACATACTCACGGTTTTGAAGTTTTCCAAGACTTTACTGCAGATGTTCTTTAGCAGAGAACTGTCCACGGAGTCTGTACTGGGGCCGGGTTGCTCCCACCCTGTCCGGGTCCTCAGCTTCCCACTGCTGCGCTGTGTGTGTGGCCCTGCTGCTTTAGCTGAGCTGCTGGCACTGTCTCACCTCACAGGTACCCCCTTTGCTAGGCAACTTGAGTCTTTCTGTGTCCTTCTGACCCCACCGTGTTGCTTCGTTGAGGTACAGTGTAGATCTACAACCTCCACTATCCCGGTGTTTACTGTGCTGCATGTGTCAGTCACAGTTTCGGATCCGGTATGCGGTCTGTGCGCTCCTCCGGGGCGAGTTGTGAAGTCACTCAGTCTCCCAGATGTGTTCCTCTGTGTCTTGTGCTCCTTCCCTCAGACCCTAGCTAGGCCTGGAATCGAGGAGCAGGCTGTAGAGAAGCCTGAGGCAGCCTCTTTACACTACAGTCTCTCTTCCTCAGTTCTCCCAGGAACTGAACTGAACTACTTCTTCTTGACCCAGAGTATATAAGGGAGCTGCTTTAGCTCCCCCTTCTGGCCCAGAGGTGCTAATACAGTGTCAGGTGTGGGGAGTGAACCCGTGTTGATGTTTCTATGGCACACTAACCCCTGGGTGCCACAGTAGTCATCCTAGTCGAGAGTTCAGCTGCCCTCGCACACTACATACACAGGTTGTGAAAGTTCATTCACTTTTGTCCCATTGCTATGGTATTTCCTGGTTCTTGGACAGCTCCAGCTGCAGGGTTCCTCTTGCACAGTGGCAAATAATTAGGCCACCACAGCATAAAAGTTTTAGTACTTTACTGGTTAAAAAAAGTTAGTAACAAAATCCACAGTACACAGGATAGGGAACATGCATATGCATTCTTCTGTACACTTCTGATTGCTCCCCAAACTCCACCATCTTTACAATGACTGGTCCCTTTAGTAAGCTGCAAGATGACCTCCAAGCTCCCTAAAGCAAGGATGGGCATGACTCTATCCCTGGCTATCCCTCTGCACGGGTCAATGTGTTTTGCTATGGTTGGTGTCGATTTACCCAGCAAATTTGACAGCGTCCATAGTTTCAGCACTATAAGCTGTTTCTAGCTAACCCTTTTCCGAGAGTAGTTGCACCACCTCTTTCAATTTTCTTCTCCATACTTGCCAGGTGAAGGGTAGCCGCTAGTTCCTTCGCTGTTGTTTTTTCGACCTGCGCCTGGACCCGGTCCCCCTCCATCATACATGTTGCCTTCCTTTTCATTCTAGAACCACGGGAAACTCTGATCTCTTTCTCTGTGAACCTTACTCCAACACAGGAGCCACAAACCAGGCAACTCTCTACATTATATACACCTTCTAAACACCAGCTAAAACATAACCTCTATGGGATAACACCTGAGGAAGGAGTCAGACTGACGTTGAAACCATTGACGAACCATTTTCTTGAATCCTAGTCTTGGATCATCATTGGAAATCAGCAACACAGATTAAGTTGACTTCCCAATTTTCTCCTTCAAGAACATATTATAATTTTAGTCCATACAAACAAATCAATGCAAAGCACTCAAATACCGTCATGTTCTGTAAATCATTAATAAAATAATACATTATTTTGGTTTTCTGGACATTCGAAAACTTAACATGGTTGGGTGCTGAAAACAGTCGATTGTGCTGCAAAATATTTATTCCATCATGGCTATAGCAGCTACTGAAGGGATTAATGACATGACGTTCCAGAGATCAGGACTACACTATATCAAAGAATGCGGGAGATGTGATGGGCTCAGCTGGCAGCTGAGTGGCATTTGATATAACCAGCTGGAGACACTGTTACCATCTGAAACACAATTCTTCTTCAAGATGGTTCCTCATCCACTTGACACCCCCAATAGTGAGCAGCAGACACATTATGGTGGGGGACGATAGAGTCTCATAAAGCAGCTGGTCTCTTAAGAAGCTCAGCTTTGCAGGGTCTCACACAATAACCCAGAATCCTCCTAATCCCAAACTTTCTTTCTCTGTATAATAGGCTTTGGCAGGAACAGCAGAGAGATGAATATGGAACAACTTCGTCAAGCACCTGCCATGTCACTCAGTGAAGAAAGCTCAGCAAGAGTGTAAGGATTTGGAGTTGAGGTTCTAAAAAGGTAAAAAGTGAATTAGAAATGTTCTATTGACGTCTATAAAATGTGTATAAATGTCACATTCTGATGTCAGAGACGACAATTAGTTAGAGATAAGCAGCGACGAATAGACACCGCTAATGCCTCACTGCAGATCAGTCTCTCACAAATTCAGGAATTTCTTTCTCACGGTTCACTGTTCTCACAGGTAGTGTATGTCAGTCATATTGATACTCTATCGATTTAGTGTTTTCCTATGGTACAAAGCAGTGGCACACCCAAGGGGGGACCTACGTGTCTGGACCCCCCCCTTTGGACGGCCCTGAGAAGCCGTTTTCGTGCAGTATTAAGCATTAATTAGGTATTCAAATTTAAAAAATCGCTTGGCTTTTAGGGGGGCTTCGCTCCCCCAAAAGCCTCCACCAGGGCTTTGCCCCTCGGAACCCCGCTGGGGGTGACACCCCCCTTTCAGGGCCGGTGTGTGTTCTTGGACTCCTACCTTGGGAAATTTCTGGTGCGCCACTGGTACAAAGTACTTTGATGATTTCTAATTATCTTATTTAGAGTAGGGTAATTTTTGTTAAAGAAAAATATACCTTTAAGGGTATGTGCACATGATCCAGAGGCACTGCGTGTTGGACACAGTGCCTCCGGACCTGGGGAAGCTGAAGGTGAAAGCAAGGTGATTGCAGTCGCCCTGTGCCCACGATCTGCATTCACCCGCTGGAGATCGCTTCTGACTCGCAGCATGAAATGAACATACTGTGGAGATACGGTTGCGCGGCAACCCGCACCGCAGCTGAAATAACACTGAATAACACTGAAATTACGGATGCCTATCTTGGTCAAGGCCTCTTGGCCCCTACTGGTTTCACAGCCCATTCTACCCTGTCCACTTCTGCCTCGTGGGCTGAGCGTGTGGGGGCTTCACCTGAGGAGCTCTGCAAAGCGGCTACGTGGTCTTCCCTGCATACCTTCACCAAACACTATCGTTTGGCTATTATGGCTGGCAGGGACTTGGCCTTTGGCAGAAAGATCCTGCAAGCTGTTGTCCCTCCCTAGGTAAGGATTCGTGGGCATTCCTCCTATGCTGTCGTGGAAGGTGACTAGAGAAAAAAGAATTATTCTTACCGTTAATTCGGTTTCTAGGAAACCTTCCACGACAGCACTTATTTCCCTCCCTATATTCCTTGTTGTGGAATGTGTTCTAGTTCTTATGCATATTGGGTTCGTTGTAAGACACTGGCTAATGGGAGGTGGGAGAGGCCTTTTAACCTCTCTTGTGTTTCCTGTCCCTATTAGGGCGTGGCGAGGTAACCTCCTATGCTGTCGTGGAAGGTTTCCTAGAAACCGAAGTAACGGTAAGAATAATTCTTTTTTTTGCAAATTTTCTATGGTGTTCACTAAAGGGGTTAACTAGTGTGACAGTTTTATAGAGTCGATCATTCCAGAAGTGTTTTTTTTTTTACATAAATATTTGTATTGGTATTTTTTTTTTCTTTGCTCTTTTGTTTTTTTTTCTATATTTTTACTTTAAAAAAATAGCTCCTAGGTAGCACTTTACCCTACATTAGTCATATCGCTGTTATAATCCATTGCAATGCACCAGCTGGGGTTCTGTGACCTCACTCGTGACGATTCTGACAGCTCTCTGTGCAGTCATTGTGTGTTGGACCTCGCACTGAGCAGTCACTCTAATGTTACCGCTCAGCATGATCTTTTAATGTAGCAGAGATGAGGGCCTTCGAGGGATCTTCTGTCATGGATTACCATCAAAGCTTCAAGGGTATGTTTGGGGTTAATAAATAGGTAAAAGTGGGTGTCTGTTTTTTATTTCAAATAATGGATTTTTCTCTGTGTCTGTGTTTTTCTTAACTATTTATTTACTGGAGTGGTAATGTGGGTATCTCAGAGTGGGTCAACCCACAGCTATCATTAATCCCTTACATTACCCCGATCACCACAGCACAAAAGCTATCGGGACGAGCCAGGTAAGCGCCAGATTAGGTGCATCTAATGGATGCACCAAATTTGTGGTGGCTGTGGGCTGCTGCCCATTGCTTGGGAAGGGGGAGCAATAACTATGGGCCTCTCCAGAGTGACATACCAACCACCAGCCATGTATTTTATCTTGGCTGAGTATCAAAATTGGAGGGACCCAACGTCATTTTTTGTTAATTATTTAATTTTACACTCTGGAAACACAGACAGTTACTGTGAGGCTGGGCAACCATTCACAAATGATGTCACAGACAGTGGGCGGGGGATGAAGTAAATATTCAAGAGGTTTAAGGAGCGGACCTGGAAGTAGCAGGAGAGTAGTGCGAGAACAGCACAGAGACTGGTAGGTATGATTAACGCTTTCATACCAGTTTGCACAGGCAAAGCTTGCTGAATTGGCTATGCAGCAGCTTCTCAACAATCTTTATCCGGGCGACCAAACAAGTGTTCAGAGTCCGTACACAGACACTAGTTAACCAGTATGGATCCCAAACTATAATGGGAAGATATGTGAAAAATGCAGAAACAATTGACATGCTGCTTAGTTTTTCTGCACCAAAATTTGCAAGGAAGAAACCTGAAGGTGGGCACAGCACTTCAGGAGTCTCTTTGACTTTGGCATCTGTTTTTTTCCCTTTCAGATTGAAGAAAATCTGCAAGGAAAAACGCATCACACATGCACAAAAAACGCGAGGTGGGCACAGAGCCTAAAATGGTTTTAGAGGGAAAATTTGCTAAGCAAATCGTATCCCAAACATAATTCTTTTTGTAGGGCCTGAGGAGCACATGGACTCAGAGAACATTAAATGCACGGCCCTCAGGGCACTTGGTATACCACAGAAGATCAGTCTTCTACTAGCTGCTCTTTAAAATTCACAAAAATGCAGAGATTTAAATCTTTGATACTAAAATTGAATAAGCGAAGAAAAGCAAAGAATAGAATAAAAGAAAAAAAGTAAAAAAAAACTATACAGCTGTTTTTATCACAGTTCGCTACGCTCCATGGTTTATTGTAGCATAGGAATAAAATAATTTTATGCAGAACAACAAATTAATTATGTTTTATTCCTCCTTACGCGTAGGCACAACAATTCAGTCATCTGTGATAATGAAAGCCCAGTGCTAACTAGATCCGACACAAATACATATATTTATACAGGATTCTGCTGATTCTACACTTGTTAGCAGAGACTTTCTTTTATGCCAGGCTGACTCATACAGTATGTTTCATTTCGCTGCCCTCGTGTAGTCATAACATGGTTCATCGCTTATTACTGAACCCTGAGATGATAACGGCAGCCTGAGAGCGACTGTAACGGGAATGACATTCGCATCACACAAGTATAACGGCATCAAAGCCACTCATTCAATATGATTTTTGGTAATGCTGATGGGAGATTAAAAGAAGTTCAATATGAAGGGCTACTATTGTGGCCAAAAGTTTTGAGACTGACAAGTTTTTGGTTTTCACAAAGTTTGCCGCTTCAGTTTTTATAGCTACAATTCACATTAAAGGGAACCGGTCAGGTTTTCTGGGCCCTCAGCATTAAGCTTCTCTCATGTCAAGTGAACAACAGGAGTTTTTTTATGCAAAAAGTATCAAAATTTATTCAGATCACAGTAAAATTCCTCACAAAAGTTATATAAAGTACAAAGAATACAATTCAAGGGCGATACATTTAGTGAACACATATAACATTAAAAGAACCTGGTACAATGGGATTCTCTGAACATACAAATAAAAATGGCACGAGGTTTTAGTACAGTGACTAGCGAGAGAGACCATATAACAGACTGTGAACCACGAGTAAAGTTGTATATCTTTCAAGGGCAATTCTCATTAGTTCCACCTGATATGGTTTCAGAGGTATCTATATATGTCTCTCATCATTATTAAGCAACCACTAGTGCACAATCCTATAGTTCATAAGAAATGACTGAAAGAATCTCCACAGCTATTGGACTGCAGACCTATGGGTACTAAACAATCCTAAATCCTTCATTGCAAGGAGAAAGGTTTCTCCACCTGTAAATATTTCAAAGGTATAGTTTACCCATACTGTCCAATGCTTATAGGAGAGGTGCCAGGTTCAGGACAAACACAAGGACAGGACAGTCATCCTACACGTGTTTCGCTACCACATTGTTTGCTTCCTCAGGGAAAACCTATTCACAACCCGCGGTCATGGCCTTATATGCACCACAAATGTCCACAAATGGATTTCACCTGTTTCTCCTGCCCCCCAGCCGGCGCGGCGCACGCGCACTGCGGATATCGCCGTACCGGAAGTCCCGCCCGCGTACCGGAAGTGCGTGATGAAATGACGCGCATGGAGTCAGGCGGTTGCCATGGCGCCATGCGCGTGCGCACTAATTGGTCGCGGGCTGGATCGCCGGAAAGAGCGAGCCCCAGCACGCGCGCGCCACACTGGGGAGAAAAAGGACATGTGATATCCAAAGATAGGGAGAAATAGCCGGCATTAGAAAGTATAAGGATGGTTCCTAAAGGACAGTATTATCTCATAATCATAAAGTAACACTAAGTATATCATTCTTGGTAGTCCATAGGATTCCATACGTTGGTTATCTCTGGCCGTTTCTCTCATAATAGAACCCATTATGAAGGCAGATGCGGACATGAAATTAGAGGCCATGTTGATCCACAAACTAAAAAGAGGGGACAGAAAAAAGTTTTCTGATTACATAGACACATAGACAAAGAACACCAAAGGTCAAGCAAAGCTAGTGCAGGAAAACAATGCAGGACAACCATACAACTAGATGAACGGAGCATAACTGATTACTTCATTTAGTCCCCTGGGTACTAGGGTGTCGAGAGTGGAAATCCACTTCGCTTCACACCTAGCGAGCATACCTTTCAGGTCTCCCCCTCTAATCCCTGCATGAATAACATCAATGCCTCTAACTTTTAGGCTACTAGCGTCACTATTGTGATGGACTTTAAAATGCCTAGGTAGGGTTTTGAGCAATGTGATGTCCTCGGAATCTTTAGCTGCCTCAATCCCCCGCACGTGTTCCCTCACTCTAACCCGTAATTCACGTGATGTTAGTCCCACGTAAATACGTGGGCAGCCACATGTGGCAAAGTAAACTACATGAGTAGAACTACACGAGATGTAATGTCGTATTTGGTATGACTTCTTGTTATCGCTAGAGTGAAAGGTCCCCGTGCGGAGGATATTGGGGCATGCGATACAATCGCCGCAGGGGTAACAACCTAAGCGTTGAGTTCGATGTCCGAATGGTAATTGTTTCTGTGGGACATAATGGCTGTCCACAAGAAAATCTTTAAGATTCTTTGCGCGCCGGGCAGTCATCAATGGCCTGTCAGAGATGGTCTCGGCTAGGACGGGATCCGTCTTTAAAATCGACCAATGTTTATCAAATATTTTTCTCATTTCATCCCACCCTTGGTTGAACGTGCCAATGAAGCGTGTTTGATCTTTGTCCTCACTAGAAAATTTACCACGGTATTGCAAGAGTTCTTGCCTCTCCGTCTTTTTGGCTCTGGCATAGCTCTTTTTCAAAGAACGCTTGGTGTATCCCCGTTCTAAAAAACGACTCCGCAGGTCGCCCGCCTGTTTCTCAAAATCCTGGGTAGACGAGCATATACGTCGCATTCTCAGATACTGGCCAGTCGGGACGGCCTTGATGGTCGACCCTGTGTGTGCAGAGGACGCATGTAGGAGTGCGTTAGTTGATGTTTCTTTCCGAAACACATCAGTTTGAATCATCCTAGATGCGTCCAATTTAATTTTGATGTCTAAAAATTCCATTTCCGTGGGGCTATATTTTAATGTCAGTTTAATGTTCATATTGTTATTGTTTAGCTCACCCACAAAGGCCTCAAGCCGCTCCGCAGTGCCCTGCCACAAGATCAGGATGTCATCTATATATCTGTACCAGCACTGCAAATGGGCATCGGCCTGCACGCCTCCGCCGCCAAAAACCAACCTCTCCCAGAATCCCAGAAAGAGGTTAGCGTACGAAGGCGCACAGGCCGCGCCCATTGCAGTGCCGCGTAACTGAAGGTAAAACTGATCTTTAAAAACAAAAAAATTATGCGTCAGGGCAAAGCGGAGCAGCTCGAGTACCAGGTCACCCATCCCGCCGCCCCGACCGCCAGCATCCAAGAAAAAACGAACCGCTCGTAGCCCATCATCATGCCCTATCGAGGTGTAGAGGCTCTCTACATCCAAGGATGCAAAGAGGGTGTCTTGGTCCACAAAGATGCCGTCAACACGTCTCAGGACGTCCGTCGTGTCTTTCACATATGATGGAAGTATCTCCACTAAAGGTTTTAAATAATGGTCGATAAACCGACAAATGGGTTCACATAAATTGTCAATCCCAGACACGATCGGACGACCCGGAGGGTTGACGGCATCCTTGTGGACTTTTGGAAGAATATAGAAGGTCGAGATACGCGCAGATTTAATATTTAGTCCTTCTCTCATTTTTTTATCTATAATGCCCTGGTCCAAGGCTCTATCTAGGATCTTACCTAGTTCTTTGGAAAAACCAGATAGAGGATTAAAGGAAAGTTTCTGGTATGTTTCTTTGTCCCTCAGTTGCCTAAACACTTCGCGCTCATATTTTGTTTTTGGCCATATCACTACATTCCCACCCTTGTCCGCCTGTTTTATAACTACATCATCCATCTCACGCAGTTGTTGTAAAGCTGAGCGATGTTCATGTGTTAAGTTATCAAAATTTCTACGTACAGATATTTGTTTAAAATCTTCTGACACCAGTCTAGTGAAAATATCCACTGCTGGACAGACGGACAAGGGTGGGAAGCGTTTAGATTTCGGCAATAGGGATTTTGGAAACTCACAGGTAACTGCAGTGGTCTCATTATCCAGAAGTTCCTCAAGGGCTAACCTTGCCTCTCTTTCCGCCAGATTCACAGGATCTCAAACAGGTCTTTTTTGGTACAGTTTGCGTAGGAGTAACTTTCGTGCAAAGATGTTGAGATCTTTTAGGGCTGAAAAATAATGAAAAGGGTTAGTTGGAGCATAGTTTAAACCTTTAGATAGTAATTCCAACTGAGAGTCTGTCAGAACATGAGAGGAGAGATTAATCACCTGGAGGCGCCCTTGACCTTTTTTATTATTCGATGGTTTATTATTTGGATTTTGTTTATTGTTTCGACCTGATCCAGATCTCGTGCCCATGCCTTTATGGTGATCTCCCTCTGTAGTCCCCACAGAGCTCAAAGAGGAAACACTTGGAAGTGACCCTAAAGATGTCAGCGAAGTAGATCTAGAATCTCCGTCCGCCGGGTCGCCGTGGTTGCCCTGTCCTCCAGGGCCGCCACTTCCACCCTGGCCGCCGCGGCCACCACGTCCGCCTTGGCCCTTTGGTTTCATTGGTCTAGGGCGGGCATTCCATTTGAACACCTTATTGTTGGCATAATCCTGTGAATCTCTATGTAGTTTTTTTAGCTTATATTCCTTGAGATCTTTCTCCCACTTCAAACTTTCCTCTTCTAGTTCTTCCTCAAGTTTACTCAGGGCTTGTTCATGTAACTTATCGTTCAGGACCGTTCCAATACCCTCTATTTCTGCTTCAAGACTCATAAGAGTTTTAGTATTATGTTCGCAGAGCAGCTCCAAGAATGTTTTGGAACATTCCTTCGCTGCCTTCTCCCATCTAATCTTGAACTCCTCATCCTCTGATATTCATATTGATGCTTTGGAGGTGCTATATAAGATTAGCCATATATAATGTTGATATTGGACCCTATGTATTTATTAATTCTCTCATGTCAAGTGTATGCCCTCTGGCTTCAGAGAGGCTCACAATGCATGGTCAAAACTCGTCTGCACTTCTGGTCATACATACTACTCTGAAGCCGGGTACATGTTTCCCGGCTTCACATAGGCATAGATCACAAGACCAGAAGTGTGGACACCATCCCATCATGTGCAGTGAGCTCCTTTTAAGCCAGGGGGCATACACGCGATGTCAGAGGAGCTTAATGCTGAGGGATACGGGATACAAAGACACGTGCGTACATGGCTTTGTGTAGTGATGCCGATGATGCTACAGAGGTAGAGCATGTTATCATGCCCACAGAGGAGTGATAACATGCTAAGTCGGTGAACTATTCGGGGAACTAACGCCCCTTTAACTAGTCAAAGCCCTAATTAGCATCTGACAATTGGTCTAAAAATACTTTTCCTACAGATCTGTTTATGCACAGTTGTGTTCAAAATAATAGCATTGTGTTCAAAAACATGAGTAAAAGGGAACCAACCAGCAGGATTTAAGTTTACAAAGTGGAGCCAGTGCCTTAAAGGTTCTGGGATACTGAGTGTCTTATCTTTACTTCAATGATTACATGTATGACTGCAGAGAAAACTGTTGTCAAACACCGGGAAACAAGTGCAGTACATTAGCATAAGTGCAGCAGAACGTCACTGTGAGGGGCTGGGTTTCTTTGTCTTACTCCTCTGTTTGCTCTAAGACAAACCCTCCCCCCTCTCTCCCTATCAGTATATACCAGGTAAATTTCATCTGACATCCTTGCATGGTGATGGCACAATGTAATGTTCCTATGTGCCCATCACCCAATCCCTCCCTCCTGTGTTTCTGGCTTCTCACTGCTTCTTCTCTTGCTGGCTGTGATCCCATCACTGGTGAACAGGAGATGACCCCGCACCCTCCAGTCTGCACGTCCCTGGTCTCCTCTCCTTCTTCTTTTATGGCTGTCTGTGATCCAGTCACTGGAGAGCAAGAGAAGACCCTGCCCCCTCCAGTCTGTGCATCGCGACCTCAGCTCTCTCCTCATAGTCACAGACCTGTGACTATGGGGGAGACCAGGGATGTTCAGACTAAAGGGGGCAGGGTCTTCCCCTGCTCTCCGGTGACTGTATTACAGACAGCAAGAAACAGGAAAGGAAAACGGGGACGTGCAGAGACTGGAGGACGTGATCTTCTCCTGCTCTCCAGTGACCAGTGACCAGTGACTGGATCAGACAGCCAGAGAAGAAGCAGGAGAGGACACTGGGGATGTGTAGACGGGAGGGGGCAGGGTCTTCACCTGCTCTCCAGGGGCCGGATCTTAGGCCGCCAGAGAAGCAGGAGAGGAGACTGGGGATGCACAGACTGGAGGGGGTGCGGTCATCTCCTGCTCTCCGATGACCGGATTACAGCCAGCCAGAGAAGAAGCAGTGAGAAGCCGAGACACAGGAGACAGGGAGGGAGTGATGGGCACATATGAGACTGATATTGTGTTATCACAATGCAGGATATCACACCTAACATGCCTGGTATATAGTGACAAGGGAGGGAGAGGGAAAAGGGAGGCAGAGGGGAGAGGGTTTGGCTTAGAGCAAACAGGGGAGTATTACAAAGAAATCCAGCTCAACATAGTGACGTTGTGCTCTGCAGTTTTGCTAATGTGCTGCACAGCTTTCCCAGTGTTTGATAACAGTTTTCTCTGCTATCATACATGTAATCATTGAAGTAAAGGTATGATTGCACTCACCATCCCCATGCTTGTAAGGCTTTATAATCATAAAACCTGCTGATTGGTTCCCTTTAACCCCTTCACCACCCAGCAAATTTTGATCTTACTGACCTTGCCATTTTTTTGCAATTCTGACCAGTGTCCATTTATGAGGCAATAACTCTGGAACACTTCAACGGATCCTAGCAATTTGGAGATAATTTTTTGTGACGTTTTGGGCTTCATGTTAGTGGTAAATTTAGTGCAATAATTTTTGCGTTTATTTGTGAAAAAAATCAGAAATGTGGCGAAAGTTTTGCAAATTTTTAATTTTTATTCTGTTAAACCAGAGAGTTATGTGACACAAAATAGTTAATAAATAACATTTCCCACATGTCTACTTTACATCAGCACCATTTTGGCAAAAAGATTTTTTTTTTGGTTAGGAAGTTATAAGGGTTCAAAGTTCATCAGCTATTTCTCATTTTTCCAGCAAATTTACAAAACCATTTTTTTAGTGACCACATCACATTTGAAGTTCCTTTGAGGGGCGTACATGACAGAAAGCACCCAAAAGTGACACCATTCCAAAAACTGCACCCCTCTAGCTACTCAAAACTACATTCAAGATTATTAACCCTTCAGGTGCTTTACAGGAACTAAAGCAACATGGAAGGAAAAAAATAGACATTTTAATTTGTCCAACAAAAATGTTTTTTAGCCTCAATTTTTTAATTTTCACATGGGCAACAGGATATAATGCATCCGAAAATTTGTTGGGCAATTTCTCCTGAGTACACAGATACCTCATATGTGGCAGAAAACTACGATTTGGGTGCACAGCAGGGCTCAGAAGGGAAGAAGCGCCATATGACTTTTTGAATGGAAAATTAGCTGCAATTGTTAATGGACACCATGCCGTGTTTGGAGAGCTACTGATGTGCCTAAACAGTGGAAACCCCTAACAAGTGACACCATTTTGGAAAATAGACTCCCCAAGAAATTTCCCTACCCTGTTTCCCTGAAGATAAGACCATGTCATATATTAAGTTTTGCTCCCAAAGATGCGCTAGGTCTTATTTTCAGGGATGTCTTATTTTTCCATGATCCCCAATATGCAGCCCTCATCATCCCACATGCAGCCCCATCATTCCACATGCAGCCCCATCATCGAGCCCCATTAGACACACACTCAAATACACACACACACACACGCACTCACATACAAACTGTTACGTATTGACTGCCTTGTAGTGTGCAAGTGCTGCTGCTGTAGGTTCAAATGAAGCCTTTTTTTTCCTACTCAGTGTGAGTAGATGAGGCTAATGAGCGAAGCATGTAGTAGCAGATATTTGTGAATGCTTAGGTATGGTGAGGGGCGTATCTGGGCTGGTTGCTCCCCACCCCTCAGCCTTAAATGGATCAGCTCACATCCACCTGTTGTTGCTGATTTCAGTTCACTTCTGGACTATGACCTGGTGTGAGCAGACACTGATCTGAAGCTGCTGTGGTTTTTTCCCTTTGGAAGCTGCTGGGCTCCGTGGTCCGTGGGTGGAGGTAGGGGCTTATGCCTAGGGCTTCTCAGGAGCTTTAGGGATTTAGGTTGGCGGCTCGAACCTCCTCACCTTTACAGTTACCTTCGAGATCAGGGCGAGCCAGGGACCCCAGTATCAGGGCCATAGTAGGCTGCCCTTATCCCTTCTTCCGGCTCCTGGCTACTCCGACCCCTCCCAGCGTGACACACACACTCACATACACACACACACTCACACAGCTGCTGAGGGTGCGAGCGGGGTGTGATCGGCAGTCAATGCATTTATGCCGGTGCCGTGTCTCAGCCGCAGTACATGTACGCCAAGCAGCAGCCAATCAGATGCCAGTTGTTTTCTTTGGTAAATTGGATCTGCTTCAGTATATGTCTTTTTTTTTTTTTTTTTTTTTTTTTTTTTAACAGCGGGACTTTGCGGGAACTTCTTGCTAATAGATTATCTTCACACAGACGTCTTCTGTCACAGTACTCACAGTTAACTTGAGACTTTCTTTGATTATCCTGGAGCTGATCATTGGCTGAGTCTTTGCCATTCTGACTATTCTTGATCCATTTGAACGGTAGTCTTCCATTTTCTTCTACGTCTCTCTGGTTTTGCTTTCGATTTTAAAGCATTGGAGATCATTTTAGTTGAACAGTCTATCAGTGTCTGCACTTCATTATAAGTTTATAAATACTACATCTGACCTGACAGTATGATTTCTGTGGTCGGCGCGAGTTTTTAGGTGCCAAACATCTATAGTTTTTTTTTTAATTATTTAAGTGGGAAAAAAAAAAAAAAAAAATCGGAATTATTCCGAAATTTGTCCCTCCAAAAATTGTGCTTTGGTCACCATTTTCCAAGACGCATTGAACTGACATTGTTGATTACATCATTTTGGTGTAGATATGCTGTTTTTATCGCATGTTAATGCATTTTATTGCAGTGACAAGAAAAAAATGAAAATTTTAGTGTTTGGACTTTTCTTTCTATTATGCAGTTTACCAATCAGATTCATTTATTAAATATTTTAATAGTTCAGGCATTTCTGAATGCGGTGATACAAATATATATTATTTTTTTTAATTATTTTATTTTTAAATGAAGCAAAAGGGGGGTGATTTGAATTGTGTTTGTTTTTTCTTATTTTTTAAACTTTTCTTCATTTTATTGTTTTTACTAGTCTTCTTAGGGCACTTGGAGCTTGCACTGTTCAATTGCTTGTGATGTACAGAGCTGTGCTAAGGCACATCTCTGCGCGACACAAATGGCCATTTCCTGTGAACTTCATTGGTCACACAGGGGTTAAAAATGGTCCAGTGCTTTAAATCATTGTACTTTTTTGTTAGCCATGGTTACTTCCAAGGAAAAACAAGCAGTCATTATTACTTTGCATTAAAATGGCTTTACAGGCAAGGACATTGCTGCAATTTAAAATTGTCCCCAAATCTATTATTTATCCTGTGATATAAACACTAGAGCATCCTGAGCATTCATCTCTGGGGTTACTTTTCATCCAGGGAACACAAGCACAATTTGCTTATAAACAACACTGTCATGAATAAAGAAAGGATGGGATCTAAACATCCTCCAAGAGCGGCTACCAACAATCCAGGAGAAATTTGGTGATGGACATTGTTTTTTTTATCATAATGGATTACCATGTCACAAAGCAAAAGTCATAACTTAATGACTTGGTGAATAAAAACACTGAAATTTTGGGTCGATAGTGGGTGGAAATATAAAAACAATGAAGTTGTGATAACTCCAAGCATTGATTAGGAAAAAATTGGTTAAAAGAAAATAACAGAATAAATTACATTGCACAAGACATTAACCCAAATTAGGAATAAATCCAAATTTTTGGACACACTGCGTTTGTGGGACATGGACACTGAAACTGGAGGTGCTCGCTCAAATGAAAATCCAAATGAACATCCAGTGGATAAAAGAAAAAAAGCAGGACCCGTAGAAGCGCTCTCAGCGTGAAACGGTTGCATTGTCCATGGTTTTTGCTCTCCCTCCCTGCACATTAAATGAAAATCTAAGGGTACCGTCACACTTGGCGACGCTCCAGCGATCCCGACAACGATACGACCTGGTAGGGATCGCTGGGGACGATGTCAAACAGTCAGATCTCACCAGCGACACAGCAACAATATGGAACAATACAGCAGTCATTGGGTATCCCTGTCTCTCAGACCTGTAGTATTGAGGTCGTTGGTCGTTGTCCCTGTCAAACACACCGATGCACGCTGGCCAGCGAGAGACCGAGGATCAAAAAATGGTCCAGGCCATTCCGACACGACCAGCGATCTCACAGCAGGCGCCTGGTTGCTGCTACGTGTCAAATGTAGCGCGATCGCTGCTGAGGTTGTTGTTGCGTCACAAACTTGTGACTCAGCAGCGATCTTGCTTAGTGTGACGAGGGCTTAATTTATCGGCTGGTGAGTTTGCTGCTTTTTTCTTCTTTCATCGCTGAACAACACCAACAGTCAAATTTGGACCAGTACCTTATATCCAGCAAGTCAGGGCATATTGTAGAAGTCTTGAAAAATAAGCATCAACGCAATATTGCCATAAACGATGTATTGTCAATAAAAATCTAAATATTTATGAAATGCTGATCTTAGGAACATTTGACTAAAAGACGTAAATACACTAAAGCAGCAAAGTTGTGAAAATCAGAATTTGTTTCAGTATCAAAACTTTTCGCCATGAGAAAAAAATGCTCCAGTGTTCCGGCCGATCATCGTGTCTATAGAGAAAAATATATTTTTTAGAAAACCTAAAAATAGGAGCTTTTTGTATAATCTTACATAAGACCCTTAAAGAGGCTTAAAACAACCCTAACCATATGTCATACTAGATCATATGGAGGTCAAAGAAATTGTTTCTCTATTAAGGACCCCCTTTGTTAACCAGTTCAGAGTCGATGAAAAGTGTAACTCAAGCTCTAACCGGAGCTGCCAGACGAGATCGATGTTGATCTCAAGAGATCAGGGCACCTTTCTTAAGTCAGATAACTTAGTAAGTTGAATAATTTCTATTTTAAACACCTTTAGAGATGTATTTTTCAGGTAGACAAACCCTGCAATCCCATGTAATGTAGGGGATTTGGAGCTCTGTGTCCAACAAACTGAGCTCTCTCAATACAACTTTCTAGCAGGAAAATTAATCAGCGCAGAATGGACCTATTTTTATCATTCTAAAGCAAATCTGACATGGAATCCTCAGGAAAATCTTTTAGACATACCACGCCACGTCATTCTGGTATTAGGCGGATTTCCTTTGCCAGATTCAAATTGATGATTAATACATTTACATTCTGCCTCTGCAGTATTAATGCTATATTGGTGTCCCACCGGTCTCTGTATAGATCGACCTAGCTTCTTGCAATGATATTTCAACATGTGCAATTAGGGATGATTGTGCTCTACCATGCTTGGGTGCACGGTACTACCAACAATTAGTTGGATGCAGTGGTGCATCAAGCCCCCCTGCCGCCTGAGCCGCTTTGAAGACCGGGGGGGATGGTATGCTGTCAGACTTCAGCCCCGCTGCCCCTGTAGCCTTAGGTGAGGTGCAGGGGGGGGGGGGGGGGACTGATGCAGCGCCGCCGCCCTCTTACCGGGTGACACTGCGGTGGGTGACACAGGAAGCCGGTCTCTGGTGCTGGCGCCGCCCCCTTTTCCAATGCCGCTCCCCCTGGCTGCTGCCCTTCGTACTCAGAGCTCACACTGTCCAATGGTCGGTGCGGCCCTGGTTGGATGCTTGCATGTGTGTGACTCAAATACCCGAGTATAAAGAAAGTCAATGAGGAAATCGAGCATTTTTTTGGGAAATATTCTAAAAAAAATACTCAAATTCCATCTCGACTTCCATTATACTTGGATATTCGAGTTGCACCTATCAGAGCATCCAACTGCTTACTACGAGTACCGAGGATCCGAGCATGGTGGTGCTCGCTCATCATTATGTTCAATAATAATAGAAGGAGAAGCTCTCCATAGTGTAAAAATGTAGTTCTAAAATAAACTGCAAAGATTACAAATGTGCACTCACCCACTGAGGGTGTTCAAATGCATGCACAACACTCATGTAAGCCAACAAATGATAAAATCATGGCTTTTTGCTCCACCTGTAGAACTGAAGGTAATCAGGTCTCAAGGAATAACCGAATGCACTGTGCATATGAAAATGCAGGCTCCACTGTTGATAAAATACAAAAACAATTTATTGCACAAAAGACCAGGTGAAAGTTTTGGAACCGGTCTGGTTCCTTCCTTAGGTAAAAAAATAATGCGACATAGGCTGCTTTCACATCAGCGGTAATCGTGATCGGGCAGTTGCGGTGAAAAAAACCAACTGCCGTGATTACCGCTTAACGGCCGCGACAATGTCTATGGGGCTTGCGGTAAGTGTGCGGCAGGTGCGGTTTCACATTGCGGCACGTCCCAAAAAACGTGGTATGCCGCAGTCTTTTCGACGGCCGCACCTGCCGCAACCGCACTTGCGCACACTTACCGCAAGCCCTATAGACATTATATGGGGCTTGCCGCAAGTGTGCCGCGATCGCGTCCGTTATGCGATAATTCGCGGCAGTTGCGTTTTTTTCACCGCAACTGCCGTGATCAGCGTTTACCGCTGATGTGAAAGGGGTCTAAGAGGCTGAAATATTAAAAACAAAACCTGTCCAAATAATATTCATATAAGAATGATATAAACATAAAAAGAACTGACCCAATTAGAACATTCAGTATACTTTAACGGGGGTGATCAACACACTTGTTCAAACACTCTCTGCTGATGGATTCGATTAGGCGTGTTTTCCAGAATCAACTCAACTTTAAACCTGTTGGATGTTTATGATGTTCATCTAACAATTTTCAGGCACGTGATGTGTTGATATACCATTATTAAGTGGAATATATATATATTTTTTAATGAACATAATAAGGATCCTACAGGTTTAAAATTGACTATTGAGTGGATTCTTGAGAACACACCTAATTTGTAAAATGTACACCTTAACACCAGAGGGTTCAAACAAGTGTGTTGATCACTCCCGTTAATTATAGATATTGTTTGGAAAGTTTTTTTTTAGCGACTCAGCCCCTATAAGTTACGCGTTTATTAATTATGCCGATGTCACGAATCATGTAACCACCAGTGTATGTAATTATTTGTGTTTTTCTATGCAATAAATACATTTTTTATTTTATCCATGGTAGTGCTATATAGATCCTGCTTTTTCATATTCACATTTTGTTCCTTTTATGTCAACACAAATACAGTTGTAGTGGTCGTGTCACTGGAGGCTTTGATAGAGACCGGCATGATGCTAGAATTATCATGCAACCTGCAATAGTTGAGTAGACCATTTGTCACGAGTGTGTCATGTCTAGCTGAGACCTTTGCAGTATCTGGGATTAGAAGGTCATGATGATTAGCGGGTCACAGGTCCTCTCTGGATTCCGCTCAGTGATTAACAGGAGTAGAGTGGATTTATTTTAATTTGGTGTTGAAAAGGTTAAGAGCTCCTTTTTGAGTGTACTGATATTCCATATAACTCTAATCTCAGCTGCTGCACCTTGCTGGCACTGCAATTCATTATTTAAACTAACTCCTTACTCTCCCATGTGCCAGTTATAGTTCTCCTGTGCTGACCTCTCAGGAGAAGTTGTCATTGTGGAAGCTGGGGGGTTCCTTTTGGTGTTTTGTCCCATTTGTTTGTCTCTCCATGTCTTCTTATTGCAGTAGTAAGACTAGCGTCTTGTTGCCCTACTCACTAAACAGAGTCTGGGCACGTGATCGCGCATGGGAGAAGGACTCATATAGGGACAATAGGGAGTGCAGAGTTCAGTCTCAGGTGAGTGTTTATGGGTCACTCCTCTCCCTATCATCAGAGTCCCCCTTTGACCTTTTTCCTGGTTTTTCCTCCTTTTGAGCCGCAAGCTGGGCATCTTCTTTTTCCATTGGGACCCCATAACCATGTTTATTTTTATTCCTGTATTTGCATTGCACAGATTTTTGATCCAATGGTAATCATATTCAGAACTACTGATGAACAGACCTGTGGATGTTCCAATTCAATGGGTTTGGCTGGACTAAAAAAACAAGTTTCATTCAGGAATCAGACTTGATCCTAGACAATGAACATCATACAAGTCAATGGGGGGGACTCAAATTTAAGTGCTGAAAATTGTCTGTAAAATGGTCGTAGTAAGGGCTAGGGTGCTGCAAATGGAAGCAAAATGGAGGTAAGAGCAGGACAATCGCCCTGTAAACAAATATGGACAGGAAAATTATTTAAAGGGGTTCTGTCACCATAACAATCATGTATATTCAAAGGACAAAAATTTGTAAGATCTGCTTCTGTATACAAGATCACAGACATCCGTAGTATTGTAAGCGGCGCTCTTTATTCCGACGCGTTTCAAGGTCGTCCCGAACCACAGTTCAGCATGAATTGAGTGTTTTTATATATTTATATATTTTTTTAAATGTTTGATTTAACCGTTAAATGAATATGAATTGTTTTAATTGATTTTATATGCTTTTCATTGATTTTATTGTTTAATTCTTTAACAAGTTGAATGTATGATTGAGTTTTGTTTCAATATCAAGCGTTTCAGGTTTATCCCCGTAGGACCGAGTACCCTCCTCCAAGTAGACCAGAGAGCGTTTTACGTCATGGTAACCTCCTATCAGACGTCACAGCAATGTGGCTCACTGCCATTGGTTTAATTTGTATATATGTTTATGAGTTTGTATCTTGCTGGTCATTATGCTGGTGTATCCCTGATGAAGAGGTCGGGACGACCTTGAAACACGTCGGAATAAAGAGCACCGTTTACAATACTACGGACGTCTGTGATGTTGTATACAGCAGCGCGGATCGTACAAATTTTTGTCCTTTGGATATCACGTGACTACCCTTGGGGTGGTGGATCCTGCAGCAGCTGTTAACATGCGAATACCGGTTGTGGGTCGCAAAACCGAACAAGGTGAGCAGTTAACATATTGCATTATACCCGATAATACTAAGTAGATAAGACTCATTGTGTCCTTGTTTATCCAATTTTAGATATTAATTATGGCTACAGAGCAAGTAAATGAAAAAACGGAACATTTGTAACCCGCCCCAAAGACGGATTTCAGAGTTTCCCCATTGACGTGCCGTCCGTGATGTACAGGTCAAGTCAAGTGGTGCGCCGGCCAACCAATGGCTGCCATGGCTCCGGAAATGCCCCCAGCATTAAAGCTTGGTGATTGCCAGTCCTGAAGCGTTTCACCTACTTTATTTGGATGACAAAACTGACCACAAACCGGATGTCCAGTTTAGAGTCTGTGTCCAGGGTTCAGCATCGGATACAAGGTGTTCAGTACAAACTCCAGCCTTTACAGTTCAGGTTTGCTCATCCCTATTCTCAGCAATTGGGTTTAGTTGAACTCAAAAGGAAAAATTAACCAAGAAATTAGCGACTGATTGACTCCAAGATCAGCATAGTGGGTCAATTTCTATAGTGTGTGAATGAGGATAGCAAACATCTCAACCACGTTTAGGGTAAGGCCCACATAGTGGTTTAGTGACGTTCAAACCATCAGTAAACCGCTGGAAATTTGCAGGAGCCTAGAGTTCTGAGCTCTGAAGTCTCCAGCTGTTTTCCACCGGTTTCCCAGCGGTTTCACGTTTTTTTCAGCGTTTGCACAGCGTTTTTCAGTGGGTTTTTTTCCAGCGGTTTCTAAGCGGTTTTCTAGGTAGGATTTTGTTGATTGTAGGTTACAGTTTGTAACCTGTAAAAACGATCACAAACCGCTGAGAAGAATTGACATGTTGAATGTTCCTAAACCGCTAGGAAACCGCTCACGTAAACCGACTATGTGTGCACAGCATTTTCTAAATTACATAGGGTTACTTGTAAGTCCTAACGCTGCTTAGGATTTACATAAATTTAAATAACACCTATGCTAAACCGCCGGCGGTTTTCGCTGCTAAACTGACGTTAAACCACTATGTGGGCACTTAGTAACTGAATTTTCACAGTTAGGGTATTTCAATCAGTGGTGTAACTTCCTCGCTGAGGGCCCTGGTGCAGGATTTTCTCCGGGGGCCCCTCAGGTGAGGACCGGTGGTGGTGCTGGTGGTGTTGGTTCCCTACTGCGAGTGCCTTTATGCTCCAGCGTCCCGCGTTCTGCAGTGAAGAGGAGAGGAAAGGCGGACACAGCTGCAGGAAGTTTGGTTTCTCTCACTTCCGTCCTCCCTCCTCTCGGGCCAACGCTATCGCGGTGGCGGCGGGCGGCTGTAAGCACGGGCACGGCCGCGCCGCTGCGACCGCGGTAGTTACGCCACTGATTTCAATGAAATATCTAGAGAACATAAGGAACACATAAAAAGCCATGCCCTGTATTTAAAAATCTTGCAATTTTATTTGCATATAAAGGCGCTAGATATATATCACAATAAATGTAAAAGAAACAAATGGTTTCTAAAGTCCAATAACAAGGTAGCAAAAAAAAAAAGCATTTACAGAAGTCAACGTAAGAGCTAGTATGCGACAATATTTTTGTGCTAGCAAGATTGCATTTACACACAGTGCAAAATAAGAAAAGGAAAAAAGTTACCGGGAAAAGGGGGGGGGGGGGTTCAAGAATGTTTATAAAGGGGCCACAAAGCCCTTCTCATCGATTGTATTCATACATGCCTAAAAATAAAAAAAATGCACTCAGATTATAGGTAGAAAAGAACCCTCGTAGATGGGGCCCCGTCCGTCATCATTTAGCTTAGCTGTGTGCAACATTTTGACTTAATATCTTATTTTTTTCCGATGCCTATGCTGCAAGTAATAATTCAAACATTGTTATAACACAAAAAAAATACTCATATATATAAATCCATATTTAAAAAGAGTCTTGCATTTACATGTTTTAATGTATGGCATACAATTTCTTTACAGCTGTTTCAGCCCCATACATAATAAAGATAAAAAATAATTTAATTAAAAATAAAAAAAAATAAAAAAAACAAAAAAAAAAACAAGCGCAAAATGTAATTGATTAATAACAATGATAATAGGTACAAAGGTTTTCATTGACTAAAAACAAACTAAAAAAAATGGAGAAAAAAAATGTAAAATGCACCTCGCGGTGATAGAAAAGCACACAAGTTCAATAACAATTAAAAATAAAAAATTACAATTACACACAAAACAAATATTAGGTTGTGCAAATCCCGGTGGTTTAAAAACAAAAAAACAAAATAGCTTACTTTATTTAATGTGACGTACTGTGGAGTTTGGTGACCTTCCTGGGATATGTACAATTTACAACATTCCGAGAACACGAGAACAGCTGATAAATTAAAAGGAAATTCTAAAAAATAAAAACCTTGAAATGTTTTTTTTGTACCAAAACTGAATGGAAATTGAGGAAAAACAGCTTTAAATAGTTACAAATACCAACAGGGTTGTTGTATTATTAAAATTAATTTGAAAAAAAAAATTTACGTTATCAGTTTATAGACCCATTTTTTTTTTTTTTTTCCAGAAGTGCAAAGGAGGGTCTTCATGATCCTTGGGGGTTGGGAAGGTCAAAAATAATGGGAAGGTTGGTTGGTTGAAAGCTGACTGTACACGTTGAGGCATTGATGTACGTTGTGTAACCATCAGTCATAATCCCGTAACCTGAAAAAAAAAAAAAAGAAAAATATATTGTAATATCGACCAAGTGAAGTGGAACAACCGCACAAGCCCTAAAGCCAGAATGCTATAAGCTACGGCATGGAAATAAAGTCGAGCCGTAATCCTCTTTACGCAGAGTAAGGAGCTTTCATTTTTAGATTCTTACAAACACAACATGCAGCTGTAATAAGCAGAAAAATATTCACCAACTGTTTTCTTCCGCTAATCTGTTGTCGAGTCATTGAAGGTATAACATCCTCCTACCTAGTAAGCGTGCTCATGAACACTCCACACCGGTTACATTCCCCAAAGTGCCTGAAATATAATTTACTAATTCTTAAAGGTGTCGTCCAGGACTAACATTGATGACCTAGCCTCATGATAAGTTATCAATGACTGATCGTCAGAGAAGTGCGACACCTGTCCCCCCGCCGATCAGCTGATCCCACTGTCACTCTGGCCGGAACGGCTTGGTTGTGGAGCAGCACAGCTCTGTCAACTGTATAGGTACAGTGTTTGGCCCCTATTTGAACCAATAGGGGGCAGATGTGCAGTACTCAGCCATGGACAATATTCTGTTGAAGGAGCTGTGCAGCTCCACAACCGAGCAGTTTCGGCCAGTGACCGTGTGATCAGCTGTTGGTCAGGGGTGCCAGGTGTCACACTCCCCTTGATCAGACATTGATGACTTATCCTGAGGCTAGGTTATCCATGTAAGGCTGCATCTCACGATCAGGATACGCAGTGTTTTGGACGCAGCGTCTTGGCGTACAGGACTAGCATAGTGGATGGGATTTCAAGAAATCCCATGCCCACCATGCGTAACCCGCCCACAGCGATCTGACACCTGCGGTGCAGGTTACCGCCAGTCCGCTCCTCCGCAGCATGTTCATTTCATGCTGCGGAGTCGGAAGCGGCTCCCATCATGTGACTGCAGGGAGAAGCCGCCCCGCACCCGCCACACATGGTGAGTACAGCTTCACTCAGGTCCGGAAGAGCTGCGTCCAACACGCAGCTCCTCCGGACCATGTGCACATACCCTCATAGTCCCGCACAACACTTTTAAAGGGAACCTGTCCCCAGGTTTTTGCCATCCCATCTGAGAGCAGCATAATGTAGAAATAGAGACCCTGATTGCAGCGATGTGTCATTTATTGAGCTGCTTGCTGTAAGTTCGATAAAATTAGTGTTTTCTCTGTTGCAGATGTAGCAGTCTGTGAATATTCCTGACTAGCAGTCTACTTGGCCTGCTGCCAGTTAATGATAAAATAACTGTTTAATCAGCTGGAGATTATCAAAACTACACTGAGCAACCCAGTAAGTGACACATCGCTGGAATCAGGATCTTGTGTCCTATATCTTGCTATTCTCAGATTAGGTTGCAAAAACCTGGTGACAGGTTCCCTTTAAGTATTAAGGTACCTTTACACGCCGCTACAGAAGGTTAGAAACAACCGGGTGTCGGAGACAATTGTATCTTGTACCGTCAAAACACCACGAGGTAGCGGCGTGTAAATCAGGTTGTTGCCACCGGTCACTGTCGACACCTGTTTTTCAGCAGTGCTCAAAAACAGGTTTGTTTCAACCCGATGGTAGCGGCGTGTAATCGAGGAGCAAGAACGTTTTTTCGACACCTAGTTAACTCCCTGGGGTGTGACACAGCCTCCGGGATACCGTGCCCCATCAGCGATCATTGGTGGAAGCTCCTGCGTTATGATTGGTTGTCCCTGCATAGGGCGGCATATTTAAGGAGATGACCAGTCACAATACACATTGCTATAGCGTCATGTATTAAACAGCCTCCCTGCGCTGGCTGGCCAATCATTATGTTATTGCTTTGTCCAATCACCGTACGAGAGTCTTGTAATCCACAACCCTGGCACGCCTATGTGTTGTCCCTGCTGCACCAGGTCCTCCCATATTCCCTTCTGTAGCGGCGTGTAAGTGAGGGAAGGTGCTCTACAGAAGGTAACCTGCGCACCCCTCGGTGCTTCCAGGGATAGAAAAAACCTACTGTAGAGCACCTTGTAGCGGCGTCAGGTACCATTAGGAACCGTTGAAACGTGCTCATGCGACACCTGGTTGTTTCTAACCTTCTGTAGCGGCGTGTAAAGGTACCTTTAGGGTCATTCCATGTCAAGTGAACCATTGTTTATTACCTCTATATTTTTAATTCTTTTGAAAATTTGTTATTTGATAATAGCATGTCAGACAATACAAATAGTGAAGAGAAAAAATTCTAAAAAAATTTTTTTTAAATGATCTTCAAAGTTCGGAAAAGTGTGAATTTCGGTGTTGCCTGCCTTTACATTTCCCCTCATAACTCAGGCTAGAAATAAGATAGAGAAACAAAATAAACACCATTCTACTCAGAACTGTACAGGCTTTCACCAGATATGTCACAAGAGGATCTTTGTTAATATTTTACCCATGCAAATACAAATGCAAAAATGCATTTCTGAAAAATCGGTTTAATTTAAATATTTCCAAAACTGTCCATGTGTCTGCTATACTCTGAACCACATCTGTACCAAAATTCAAGTTGGGATCACGATGGGATCATATTTTACAATATTTAACTATTATAGCGTCAATTCGAAAAGCTTGAATTCAGATCTGTCCAGCCTGTGGTCTAAAAGTGTGGGGTCTACATTTACCAAATAATCCATGATTTTCAGATATTACTGTATTATTTTGTTATGTTACAGCTTAGAAGCAGGAGAGGACAGAGGAGAAAGCTTTGTTAGGTCTCAACCTGAGAAGAAACAAGGAGAAACTTTGCCACTTCGATTCAGTAAAAGTACTGGAGCTTGGAAAAAACTTCCAGCAGATTTGGTTGAAAAATCAACAGTAAGTGAATTTAACCTCATGCCCCTGCAGCCATTGGGTGACGCTTGGATAGCACTGACCTACAAAGCCGTCCATAATCTGTCTCCTTCGTATATCTCCAAACTGATCTCCTGATATCTTCCAACATGCAATCTGCGGTCCTGACAATACCACCCTGTCTCCACCATATTCGTTTCTTCCTCTCTAATCGCTTCCAGTATCCCATCCTTGGGAATTCTGTCCAATTATCCTTCATGTTTGGAAGTTTCAGATGGCGCCTGAAAACCCATCTCAAAATCTTACATCCTGCAAAGACCCATTGCCACCCCACCACCACCACCACCCGAGCTGCCGAAACCCCCAGCCTAATGTCTCCTTTCTCATTACCCTGTAAGCCCTCTGGCCCAGTCTGCCATTGTTACTTTTTTCATTGTAATTTGTGTTTCTTGTGCACTGTAAACCACTTTTCACATGTACAGTACCATGGAATTAATGGTGCTCCAAAAATATAATTATTAATAATAAATTACTATGGTAAAAAATGACCTTACAGAAGGATTCTCAGATACGATTACACAAATCCCAAACTTGTGTATTTTTTCTCTTATTATTTAATTGGTGAATAAAAATTCCGAATTTTGTTAAGAAAAAAAATAAAAAATTCTAGTGTCATCATTTTTCAAGACTTGTAACATTTTTATTTTTCCACTAATGTATAAGGGATTGTTTTTTAGGGTGCAATGGTCCCGGCTAATTCATGGAGATGGCACTGTTCACGCCTCTCTATGAAGCGCTGCAGAATATGATACCGCTACATAAGCAAAGCGTAATAAATGACTATGAGACGTGTGATGACCGGAAAACCACAATTCTGCAGTTTGGTTTTGTTTCTCTTTGGCATTTACCAATCAGGTTAATTAAAGATATCCGGTATTGCCTTGTCTGAAAAAGTCAAGTATCTTTTTATTGTCTTTATTTTAATGGGGGGAAAATATAATTTTTATAGCTTTTTATTAGTTAAAAAAAAAATGTAAAAACTGAAGAAGTTTTTATAAGTATTTTTTGGAACCTCATCCGATTACTAATAATATATATTGCAATACTATTGTATTATAGTAAATAGTGAAAATCTCTGTATCCTAAGGAGCCCAACCTGTGCCTGCACTTTACAGGAATTCCAAATAGGCAGGGAAGGGGGGCCTTCCTAGGCTGCCATGGTAACCCCTCGAACCCCACTATCACATCGCGGAGGACTGCAAGGAGCAGCTGTACAAAGAACGCAACTCCTCACTCCACATGCTGTTACCCCTACGATCTTTCTCTTCCTCGCCCTAGCGCACCTAGACCGCTCTTTCTTCCTTCTTGCTATAATTAGATATACTGTATATCAGTATATATATTTTTTTTTTTTTCTCATAATTAATTTTTATTGAATGACAATAGAACATAGTCAAGGACATGTTACAATATAACAAAAAAGAAACACAAAGAGAAGTGGTAAGAACTACCATACGAATTCCATAATAAAGGCAAATGAAGTCTTTTTGAGAGTTTGTTTCAACTTTGTCTGTTTGTGTCGCATACATTACTTATAGTAGCACATTTTCCTTTTCGTTTTTCTGTCTCCAGAGATGTTAGGTCCTCATTTGGTTAGATGTACAATCGTAACTAGGGGTAATACACGGGCGGCACGTGCATGACTCCACGGTGATCGTCAGTGACATATTGGTGTATAACATCACACAAAGTGATCAATATTTTCGGTCAAACGAGTCATGGGTTTAGGGTTTCATTGGAGTAAGAGTACAAGTAACTAATGTACTTAAATAGTTGTTTCTTTCACCGTTTAGTGGGAAAAAGAAAGTGAGAAAGTATAATATTCAAGGGAATTGAGAAAAGAAAGGAAGGGGGTAAGTAATCTAGATAGAAAAAGGATGTGAAGGGAGAGAAAGGGATGAGGGAGGGGAGGGGGGAGTAGTCACCCCAGGGTTCAAGGGGTACTCCACTGACCTTAACGCGTGCAATACCAGGGACATCCTACTCACATGGGGACCTTCAGTGCCAATGGGTGCACACTCCACATATTCCAGGCGTCTGCCACATAGCGTCTGGCGCCATGGTCCTGAGCTAAATAGTACTCATGGCAGAAAATAGAGTTGATTCTATCCGTAAGGTCACTCATTGTTGGCGGGGCAGCTTGTTTCCATCTAGCGGCGACACATATTCTGGCAGTTGTCAAAATGTATGTCAGCAAGTGGCGTAACCCCGGGGGGAAATCAATGACCCCCACATGGAGCACTGCCATCTGTGGTTCCAAGGGCAGCGAAGACCCAGTGACAGAGTCAATAAGACCTGAAACCAGCTGCCAAAATTGTGTGACCTTGGGACATCTCCACCACATATGCGGCAAGTCTCCCCTTTGACCACACTGCCTCCAGCACTGAGATGAGGATCCCCTACCAAATTTTGCCAGCCTGACAGGGGTAGTATACCAACGGAGATGTACTTTTTTGAGCATTTCTATGTGGTTGAGGCATCTAGACGCTTCCTTGACGCAGTGGACAGCATCCTCCCAGTCATTCTCCGAAGCTTGGAATCCCAATTCCTCCTGCCACTTAACGGCGTAGGACAGTTGGGGTGGTGCGTCTCGCTCTAGCATGTCAGAGTACAGTTGTGACATTGGCTTCGTCGGTCGGGGGTCAGCTAGCAGAGAGCGTCTCAGAGCCGATGGAGCGCACGGAGGTCGTAAGTCATGTGAGAAGGCGGGAGAGCGCACCAAATGTGAAATCTGATGGAAGAGGAGGTAAGTCGGTCTGAGGGCTGGATAGGCAGTCAAAAAGTCCTCTAGGGAGATTAAGGACTGGTTGCGGATGAGGTCCGCTAAGGTTTTTGGTCCGTGGTGTCTCCAAGGGTACAGAGACATATTAGGGATCAGCCAGCTGAAAGCCTCTAGAGGAACAGCCTCAGGGGGAAGTTTGGTCCATTCACCAGTTACCGATCTCCAAACCGCCAGTAACTCGGTCACCGAGCTTAGAAGATTGGGACTGCTGATCCGTCCCACCGAATTTGCAGCAAGGAGGGATCGCAGTGAACCTCCCGAGAGAGTGTCCTCCTCTATCTGCTTCTAGCTCTGTCTGTCGTCATTGCGCCACCATTTTCCGGCCACCTCCAGTACTGTTGCTCTTCGATAATTTTCGACATTCGGGACTCCCATACCTCCCCTAGTTAAGTGTCGGTAAAGTAGGGCTCCTTTTATTCTGGCCGGTGCTTTGCCCCATACGCACTTAGAGATCATGATTTGAAGTTTTAGTATCAGTTTTTTGGGGTAGTGTATCGGGACGCAACGGAATAAATATAGGATCTTGGGAAGCCATAACATTCTTACCGACTGTATCCTTGCCATCCATGACATGGAGCTCAGAGGAAATCCTCCCAGTGCTCCCTCCAAATCCACCAAGAGGCGGTTTACGTTTTTCAGTGCTAGACCCGACGTCGGGCACAGGAGAATTCCCAGATAGGGGATTCCTTCAGGTGTGCACTTGAAGGGGAAAGAGTCGGCAAGAACGGCAGTGGCATTAGTCGGAACACCAATGGGCAGCATCATAGATTTACTTGCATTGAGTTTGTAGTAGGAGATCCGTGCAAAGCAGTCAAGCTGATCCATAATGCTCTGGAGGGAAGATTGAGGGTTTTCCGTAACAATAATGACATCATCCGCATAAAGCCCGACTACATGTTTAACTTTCCCAACCGGGATCCCCGAAATTGTCGGGTCTGCCCTCAGAGAGATCGCCAATGGTTCCATGACAAGGGCAAAGACCAGAGGCGACAGAGGGCAACCTTGTCGGGTGCCATTAGAGATACGGAAAAGCCTGGACGTGTAGCCCGAAGAGAGGACTCTGGCACACGGATGGGAGTAGAGACTAAGGATCGCTGACAAGTTAGGGCCCGAAAATCCGAAGGCGGAGAGGACCTCCTGGAGGTAGCCCCAATGGACCCTATCAAACGCCTTCTCTGCATCAAGCGACAGGAAGACGCTTGGAGTACCTCTCCTCTCCGCCACCTCTATCAAGTCTAGCATCCGTCTAGTCCCATCATTCGCTTGCCTGCCCTGCACGAACCCCACTTGGTCCCAGTATATATTTTTTTAAACATGCCTAGGGTAATTGTTAGAGATGAATTAATAGATTTAGATCATCCTGGTCAGACACACACTTTGGTACGCCATGACATCCAAATCAAGGCCGTGCAAACCTCCACTACTTTGTCTGTATCCTGGGCGATTCGGGGATTATTAGGTCCTTGTAATGTCAGGACATTAGGGCACAGCATGGTACTTGGTGATGACCAATAATATTAATAGTATACGTGTCCTAGGAATAAAATAACCCTTGTAAGTCAACATGATCTGTCGGAATTAGTTTGGATCTTAATCCAGCACAGATATGAAATTTTCCAGAGCAAAAAAGTTTCTAAGTTAAAAGAACTTTATTGAAGAACTCCAATGAACTAAGAATTGGGTCCAAAGTGCTTAAAATGTAAATACAAATTGATATTTTTGTGAATAATCCGCACTGCCATGTGATGAATGAGACCACAGGGATATATTGTTCAACTGGTGGCTTTATTCAATGCGTTTTGGAGCGTCACCTTTAAATTTTGAATTTGGTTGGTTTCCTGAGGAAGGAGCGAGGTGACGCTCTAAAATGAATAAAGTAACCAGTAGATCCATATATCCCTATGGTCTCATTCATCACACGGCAACATGGATTATCCACATATATATCAATCTGTTTTGGTCTGTGACCACGTAGTACACATGGATCGGTGGATTCTGCAGCAGCCGTTGCATGCGATATGTACTGGTTGTGGGTCCCACAACCTGGCCAGGTGAGCAGCAATAAACAAATTGTTTATGATTTTAAGAAGATAAGACCCTATTTGCGCGTCTGTAACTTTTACAGATTTCTCTGTTTAAAATATAAATGACTTTTCAATACACTCAACTTTCACAATCTGTAGGTTGAGTGCCTGTGTTGTTGTGCATTTGACCATAGAGGGCAGCAACTGCTGTGGCAACTGTCTCTGCTATAGATGACACAGGATGGAAACTGGCTGCAGAGGTTAGGTGAACTAACTTAATTTCTCCATCTTCTCCATTGTCTGTGTCCGTATAAATTGGACTGCACTCGGATGACATTCGAGGGCAGTCCAATGTCCCATTGAATTGAATTGGTGCATGCCGTCCGACGTACGCTGCCACTTGCACCATGGAGCAATACGTTTCCTATGTCGAATGGGTATGAGGAAAGAAGAGCTGGTCGGCACTCCCCCGTAATATAGCACTGGGCCGAGTGCTATCCAATAAAACATCAGAGAGCACTAAGCCGAGTTATACGCTCGTGTGAGCACAGCCTTAGAAAAGTTGTCAGATAGAAATAACTCCTTTAAACAACCAATTAGGCTCTACTACATCTACCAGGAAGCAGACAGCTGTTAGCCATGCACTTACCTTCATGGATTCCACCAAATACATGCAGCTTGGGCCTGACCCTCCTTTGTACTGTGTTGAGAAGTTCTACACATCCAACCCTCTGTAATTCTTTAGGGACCCAGTCTCGGAAACCTAATTCACATAAAAGAGGAAAAAAAATACATCAGTATACTTAATATTCTGTAACAAAAAGGTGGTTCTTTCTTGTCTGAGTCTTTGCTGGAAACCATAATTCATGAAAAGGTTTATTACAATATCTGTAATAGAACACCGGACATTAAACAGCAGCGGAATGCTTTTAAGGAGCCTTTACTTTATCTTAGAGAGACCCCGAGTTCTGACAGAGATAATGAACATTTTCTTTTCCCACCAGCTTGATTTATAAAAGCGAGGGTGATAGAGTTAACTTTATTCCTCGGAGTTCCTCTCCGTTTTTTCCCGGCAGTAACCTAATTATTTAGCCGTTCCCTTATCCTCTTCTCTCATTTAATTTTTTTGCAGCCTCTTCCTTAATTGCATTTTTTTATTCTCATTTAGCCGGGAATATATTGGAAACGGTGTTTAATATCTCCGCTGCATCATGTACCCAATGATCTGCTGCTTTTATCGGTCTTAAGTCACAGGACCACCGCATTCCGCAACGCTACTCCAGAATACTCAGCCATTCTCTACAATGGACATACTAGGAATGGTTGTGGTTCAATGAACCTTTTTACTATATTAGTAATGTGATGAGATCAAAAAGTAGATATGTGGTGCCCCACTGGTCAGTGCGCCACAGTAGGGGTACTGCACCCACAGGCGAGTATGCAGTTATTCCTGTCACAGGGGAGAGTAAGGTTTGCAAGTGGATCCCACCCCAGCACCTCCCACACTTAACCACGGGTAGACGGACAGTCCCATTCTTATTGGGCAGAGTTAGGGGAGGAGGGAAGTCAGACAGTGGAGTTCTAGTTTGCACTGAGGAGCGAAGGAGAGGGGAGTCTCTGAGTGAGAGAAGGAGACTCTCAGGGAGGGGGCCTAGACAAGAGGCAGCCCAGGAAAAGAAAGAGGTAACATCATATCAGAGCGCCCATACTCTGGGGGGACCCTAATCCATCTAACGGAGTACCGGCTCCGAGGATACGGTGCAAGGGTTTTCAGCCCCTGAGCTGTCCACACCGGTCGTCATGGGTCAGTTCACCAACCCTGACACCCTGTCTAAAAAGTGCAGCCTCGACAGGATTGCCCACCAAAGGTCGAGCCCCTTCAGAGAGAGAGAGAGAAGGGATCTCACAGCACCCCAACGAGCCTGGTATACAAGAGGGCTGTGCCGATGCAGGTTTTAGCAGCAGGACACGGGATTGACAAAAGAAAGCATACTACGGGATCCGCTGAATGATCTTGCAACCCTCTGCGACTACCCGACCAGCTACCTGATTATAGACTGTGCTGTAAACTGAACCGCCATCTGAACTGGTTTACAGAGTAAAGTACCCGTGTAGAGTGACAAAGCCTCCATGTGACTGTTCAGCTGCACTGCTCCACAGATCATCTCCACATTCTGCACCACTATTACAGGTGCATCTCTGCCCTGGAGACTCAGCTCCACCTGCAGGGAGGTGCTGCTTCCAAGCTGCAGTACCATCTCCCCCGGAGGTCTGAAGCGGCGCTGGTGCCCATCACCAGAATCTGCAGGTGGCGTCACGACAAACTTTTCTTCATCACAATTCCCTAACCCCCTTTTCAGTTGATCACCAGGGCCACGGGTCTGGGCAGGCCACCAGTGACATCCCAACTACAGCAGTGCCCAGATACCCGAGTTCCCATACAACCCTGGGTGATTCAGATATGACAAGGATTGTTTCAATACTCATTAACAAGCTAAAAGCTTCTAATAGTCATTGATTGCCTGACACCATGACAGTATTGTGCAGAAGTTTTAGGTAGGTGTGGAAAAAATGCTGCACGGTGAGAACGCTTTAAAAAATAGAAGAGTTAATAGTTCATATTTGCACTGAAAGAGAAATATGGGCAAAAGAAAGTGCAATCGGGTTGACTCCGCAAAACACACTATTAAGATTAAATGACAAAGTGGTGCTCACCTGGTGTGGTTGTGTAGGACACACACACCATAGAATGCCTATCATCTATTTAGATCGTGAGATAGTTGCAGCAGTCCGAGTATCGGATGATACGTACCGTAAATACCAGAGATAAATTGGAAAGAGCTGTGTTGCTATCTATTGAAGGATGATAAACTACTTTGTTCTCCAAATTGTGATTTATTTAACGCGTTTCGGAGAAAATGTCTGAAATCAGGAATTGCATCACATTCACACTCAGAATGTGATATAATTCCTGATGGAGTTTCTCTCCAAAACGCATTGAATTAATCACAATTTGGAGACTAAAGGACTATGTCATGCTTCGATAGATAACAGCGCGGCTCTTTCCTACTCAATAGCTTATTTTTAGCAATTAACAAAATAAGTGAATGAACAAAATAGAAATCAAAATCAATATTTGGTGTGACCACTCGGCCTTCTAAATAGCATCAAAGCACCAATTCTTAGTAAACTTGTACAGTTTCTGAAACCAGGGTCGCTGTTTCAAACATCTTGGTAAACCAACCAGTGATATTCTGTGAATGTAGACCAGTTCAGATCCTTCTGTCTTTCCATGTAATCCCAGACAGACTGGATGATGTTGATGTGGTGCCCCACTGGTCGGGATGCTATGGAGGGGTACTGCACCCAAATAAGAGTGTGTGGCACTCCTGTGACTAAGGGAACTAGGATGGTAAACAAGGGACTCTCACAACACCGATTCATACACACCCAAGAGTAGGGGACCTTGGGTGAATCCGCTGTAGGGAAGACCCAGTCCCATGGGAGGACTTAAGTGGGTAGAAAAGTGTATGGTTGGGATGACAGTTAGTTAGTTGGAGAGAGAGTCGAGTGGAGGACGTTATGCAGGGAAAGGTCGTCGTGACAGGAGGGATACCCTAGGGGCACCAGGAGTTATGGTGCACCCGAATCTGGACCCAGTACTACCGACCAGAAGGGTCTGGTCCCGGTCAGAGGACCGGCTCTGAACACGGTGTGGGAGTTTAGCCCCGATACATTAAACCGAAGGCCCCGAGCTTCTCCAGGAAGCCGCGGCCAAAGAACCGGCGTATACCTCGAAAAGGCACACCGAACTAGGGTCAGGGAGACCTGAAGAGGAGTCGCCCACGAAAGACCCATGGGAGCTGGCTCAAGGCTCTGCGCACGGAGGGAACGGCAGGCATACTACCGAGAGTCCTGAGTAAATCATTCCGATTCCCTGGTGACTACCCAGGCCAGAAGGACCCGACAGACTGTATCATCTGTCTATCTGCCTTAACAACTTGCAAGTAAACCTGATCATAGTTAATGATTAGTGTGACGTACTTTCTTTCCCTCGGCTGTGGAGCACCACACTGCTGCATTGAAAGGACAAGTGACAAACCCGTGTGATAAGCTGCCTCCCTGTGTAATAACTATTACAACTGCCCTAGGGATCCCGCTCCACCTACAGGGAGCGTAACCATCTGGCTATCCTATTATCACCCTGGAGGTCTGACCCACAGCTCTGGTAAACATACCGGAACCGTAGGTGGCGTCACAAACTACTTTTATTTTTATAATCTTTACAGACTTTTAGCAGCCTCCAGGGCCACGGGACCAGGACACAAGCCCCTGTGACATTACCAGTGAATCAATGTCTGGAACAGAGTACCCCATGACCTTGGGGCGGGTCATTGAGATCAGGGCTCTGTGAGGGCCTGGAATCATCACTTCCAAGATAGTCCCTATTGGCTGTATGTTTGGGATCTGTTCCTGCAGCAGATCCAATCAGATGATTGCACGATGTTTAAGAAGCTTACTGTATTTCTTTGCAGAGACACATCTTTACTATCTGGCCTCGTCACATCATCGTATACCACAAGTTATAGACCGTGAATGATCTTGGGCTCCGATTCTGTTCAGCCCATTGAAGTGTTCAACAGACTGTCAGGAGCACTGGACACAAAGTGTTATGAACATGGCAGCACAAAGGTTAAAATCACAGACTTTCAGAAACCTAAGTGAATGCTTAGCAATGAAGTCACTGCTAATTGATGGCTCTTACAGTTTAAGAGCCACTTAGTTCTACAGTTAATGTAGAGAATCCATAAAACTGAACATCAATTATCACACAAACTACCCGAGAAGAGGTGAGAAAAAGCATTCAAGATGGATCAGGTGACACGCATACATACCTATACGTCTTAGGCATGAGTTTTTTTCTAGACTGAATTTGAGAACTGCAGCGTTTTCTCTCCAATAGAAAACAATGGGAATGCGTAAAACGTCTTTGCAGTATTTTTTAAGTGTTTTTAGTTATTAAAACTAATATTAATGATTCACTGTACACAAAGCACACATGTAATCCTGCAAAAACGCTGCAAAATAGATGTACTTAATGCATTGTCTTTACTGCTAAGAGAGCAGAGTGTCTGTCAGCCATATCCTCCTTCTCCTCTCGCTACCTAAAACTCAACGTAGACAAAACCGAACTCATCATCTTTCCTTCATCCCATCTTTCATCCTCACCACCCGATCTACCTATTATGGTAAATGGCATCATGCTCTCTCCCACACCTCAAATTTGCTGCCTTGGAGTAACCCTTGATTCTGCCCCATCCTTCAAACCACACATCCAAACTCTCCCCACCTCCTGTTGCCTCCAGCTCAAGATTATTTCCAGAATCAGTCCTTTCCTCAGCCCTCAATCTACTAAAATTCTTGTATATGCCCTCTGTGACGAAATTGACTCCTTCAATGTAGAAGATGTGATGATTTCTTATGTAGAGATGGGCGAGTCCTAAAAGACTCGGAATCGCAAGACCCCAACGAGTCCGAGTCAAGGACTCGGGACTCGTTGCGAGTCCAGCGAGTCCAATGTTAATGAATAGGGAACCGAGTAATAGCGAATAATGACATTTACAACTCGCTGATGTGTCTCTGAAAGTGTGCGAGTCCAAACACACCGCACACTACACTCCCTAAAAAAATTGGTTTTAAGTGCGCACAGCCACCGAGATGTGGTTTGGTGTTGCTGTATGCGTCACTTGCTGGCGGGGTAAGTGTGCGCACTCACACTTGGCAGTGAAGCCGCACACTACACTCCCTAAGGGCCCTTTCACATCAGCGTTTTTTTGAAATCGTGGCAGATGCGGTGAAAAAACCGCATCTGCCGCGATTACCGCATACCGGCTGCACTTGCGGCGCGGTTGCGGTTTTTGCCATGCAAAGTATAGGCGGACTTGCGGCAGGTGCGGCAAGTGCGGTTTTGCACTTGCGGCAGGTGCGGCCGCGAAAAAAACCGCGGCTGACCGCGGTTTTTTTCGCGGCCGCACCTGCCGCAAGTGCAAAACCGCACTTGCCGCACCTGCCGCAAGTCCGCCTATACTTTGCATGGCAAAAACCGCAACAGCGCCGCTAGTGCAGCCGGTATGCGGTAATCGCGGCAGATGCGTTTTTTTCACCGCATCTGCCGCGATTTCAAAAAAACGCTGATGTGAAAGGGCCCTAAGGTGGTGTACGTGCTATTTAAAGGTAGGAGAGCAGCAACGCACTGGTCTGCCACAGAAAAAATAACGCTCTATGGCTTATTAGGAACAAAAATCGATCTGGTGCAAAAACAAAAAGGAAACAGCACCTCAGCTAAGCCTCTGACTGCAGCTGTTAGCAAAGCTGAGTGAGTAAGCTAAGCTATGAGGTCCGTCCTGTGTGCACTGTAAGGCTTCTCCTTCCTTCCCTCCCTGCCTGCCTGCCTGCCTACACAGCACTACTCTGTCCTCCTCCTAGCTCTCAGAAGAGCTTTTTGGGTTATTATAAGGAATCTTCCCTACACTGACAATCCCTGATCTGCTCCAGCATATATCTCTCTCTCCCTATACTAGGTCAGATCGTCTCAGGAATGTGGCCAAAATGGCGGGGACAAGCCTTATATACTGCCTTGCCTGTCATACATGACATAGGCATCACGATGGACAGCAGCCAATCATAGTCCTGACACAACCAACTTTGCTATGCCATTACTGACTATGATTGGCTATCTTCACAAGTTTTCTGACCTAACACGCACGCTGTGCTGACTCGGAACATAATCATATTCTGTATTCGAGAGTCCGACTCCCGAATACAGTATACAGGACTCGGAATCGTAGACTCGTAGGACTCGGAATCGTAGACTCGCTCAGACTCGCTGCTGACAGCGGGTATCTGTGAAGAGTCAAGCTTATTGCCATTGAATTCCATTGGACTCGTCACTGTGCGAGTCCAAGCTGGGAGATTCGCCGAGTAACGAGTCCTGCGAGTACCTTCAGAATCGCCGAGTCCCGAGTCCTAGCGAGTAGACTCGCCCATCCCTATTCTTATGTAACCCAGACAGTATGGTATTTTGTTGCAACTTGGAATATGCCACTCATGGGTTAAGTTCTTAAAATCTAGCCAGACTGTATTTTGTATACCTATTGGTGACGTATATAATGTACCGTATATACTCGCGTATAAGCCGAGTTTTTCAGCCCAAAAATTGGGCTGAAAAGTCCCCCCCTCGGCTTATACGCGAGTCATATACAGGCGCCCCCCCATCGGTATACAGGCCCCCCCATCGGTATACAGTAACCATTAGCACCAGTCTCTACTGTCCTGCCCTATATAGAAACTCTACAATAATTAAAAGGGGGTGTCTGGTTCACAGCTAAAGACCTTATTATCACAGTAGGTTCTGCTGTTGAGTCCCCAGTAATTGGCTGTAATACCGGTAAACATACCTGGTCAGTTTGCTGCAGTGCTGTTACCAAGAGGAAATGAAGGATTAAAATGTTCCTCTAATTAAATCAAGAGAGGAGGAAACATGGAGGAGGCGCTTCATTGTGTGAAGCAGCAAGGTGCGGGGTAAAGGTACGGGGTAAAGGAACTAGATAATGAAAAAGGCTCACCTGGGTGAGTTGTGCAAATGCAGGCACCACTCTGTTATAGACTATATAGAGACTGCAGCACTCATTGCTGATCCCTAAAAAGGGATATTAGATCCAAAGGAAAAAAGCTGGCGATGTACAGACACTCACCCAAAATCTATCAGGAATATACAAGTTAACGGGAACCTGCCACCCCAAATCACCTTCCTAACCTATTAATACCTGTTCCTGTAGCCTTACAATACATTCTAACATATCCCTGTCTCATCTTTTGTAGTAATCTACAAGTACAATAATGTAATTTGCAAACTTACGAAAATCTTGTCAGAGGGGCGTTCCTCCAATGCATTTTGACCAGTAGGCGGGTCCCCTGTGCCGCGCTACCCCTGCCTCGTTGCTCTAATATGCCCTAATGGGCGTCATTGTACAAATGCAGAGCGCTGGCACGATTTCAATATCGCACCCGCAACGTCACCGCTGCGACGCGGTTATGTGACGCCGGGACGCGTCACTTCCAGTCGCGGGTTTCACAGGCAGACTTTGCGCATGTGCAGATTGCATGCTGAAGTCTGCCTGTGTGCAACCAGAAGTGACGCGGCGATCCCGGCGTCACATGACTGTGTCGCAGCGGTGACGTTGCGGGCGCGATATTGAAATCGTGCCTGCACTCTGCATTTGTACAATGATGCCCATTAGGCCGTATTAGAGCACCGAGGCAGGGGTAGCACGGCACAGGGGACCTGCCTACCGGTCAAAATGCTTTGGAGGAACGCCCCTCTGACAAGAATTGCAAACTACATTATTGTACCTGTAGATTACTACAAAAGGTGAGACAGGGATGTGTTAGAATGTATTGTAAGGCTGCAGGGACAGGTATTAATAGGTTATAAGAGTTATTTGGGGTGACAGGTTCCCTTTAACATGAAGATTTTTCATTTGTAAAGCAACACGTATTAAGAGTGGAGCGCTCTCTTTATCAGGCATGAAGACCCCTACCTAATGGAGAGCGGTCCGCTCTTAAAATTAATTATTTCACAAATAAAATTCCTCATATTTAGATTCCTGACGGAATTTGTGTTCCTTTAAATCAAATTAAATCAATGCACCAATGATGGATATTTTAGAACAGGTTTCTATATGTAGGTCGACAGTGGCGTAACTTCAGGCCCAGGGGCCCCGATGCAAAAGCTCCAACTGGGCCCCCAATTATTGCAAATCTTTAATAGTATTAGTTTTTTTCTATAGGACAAAGGGACTTTTGGGGCCCCCGTAGGCTGCAGGGCCCCGAGGCGATCGCAACCCCTGCACCTGTTGTAGTTACGCCCCTGTAGGTTGATGAGTTTCTTTCCAGGGCTGTAGAGTCGGAGTCGTGGAGTCTGTGCCTATTTTGGTGGAGTCGGATTCATGGAAATTGAAGAGTCGGAGGTTTGGCTTACAGACTTCACACCAGGGCTGTAGAGTTGGGACCACAGAGTCAGTGTCCATTTTGGTGGAGTCTACGTCAGAGTTGGATTCAGGGAAATTGAGGAGTCTGAGGTTTGGCTAACTGACTCCAAAGCCTAGGATCTTTCAATGAGGTTCCTGAAAAACTGGTTAAGACCTTTAAATGACAAACAATAGGCTATGGATAGAGAAGCGCAATAGGGTCTGACCCAATAAACAGAGAAAAGGAAAACAGAGCCAGCCACTCGCCTCGTAAGGTTGTGAAACACAACCAATATGAAAGTGTATGGACAGCTGCTGCAGGAGACACAAGCATAAAGTGCATGGACAGCTGCTGCAGGAGACACAAGCACAAAGTGCATGGACAGCTGCTACAGGAGACACAAGCACAACTTGTATGGACAGCTGCTGCAGGAGACACAAGCACAAAGTGTATGGACAGCTGCTGCAGGGAGACACAAGCACAAAGTGTATGGACAGCTGCTGCAGGGAGACACAAGCACAAAGTGTATGGACAGCTGCTGCAGGAGACACAAGCACAAAGTGTATGGACAGCTGCTGCAGGAGACACAAGCACAAAGTGTATGGACAGCTGCTGCAGGAGACACAAGCACAAAGTGTATGGACAGCTGCTGCAGGAGACACAAGCACAGAGGCAAGCCGGTAATGGCGGAACCAGGAGAAACCGTGGTCTGCGCTGCTGTGAAATAATACTGGTCCCAAAAAAGTAGTAAGAAGAAATGGTGATTTATTCAACACGTTTCGAACAGTGTCCACTTCTCTTCCTCAGGAAATTCCCTTGTGCATGGACAGCTGCTGCAGGAGACACAAGCACAAAGTGCATGGACAGCTGCTACAGGAGACACAAGCACAACTTGTATGGACAGCTGCTGCAGGAGACACAAGCACAAAGTGTATGGACAGCTGCTGCAGGAGACACAAGCACAAAGTGTATGGACAGCTGCTGCAGGAGACACAAGCACAGAGGCAAGCCGGTAATGGCGGAACCAGGAGAAACCGTGGTCTGCGCTGCTGTGAAATAATACTGGTCCCAAAAAAGTAGTAAGAAGAAATGGTGATTTATTCAACACGTTTCGAACAGTGTCCACTTTTCTTCCTCAGGAAATTCCCTTGTGCATGGACAGCTGCTGCAGGAGACACAAGCACAAAGTGCATGGACAGCTGCTACAGGAGACACAAGCACAACTTGTATGGACAGCTGCTGCAGGAGACACAAGCACAAAGTGTATGGACAGCTGCTGCAGGAGACACAAGCACAAAGTGTATGGACAGCTGCTGCAGGAGACACAAGCACAAAGTGTATGGACAGCTGCTGCAGGAGACACAAGCACAGAGGCAAGCCGGTAATGGCGGAACCAGGAGAAACCGTGGTCTGCGCTGCTGTGAAATAATACTGGTCCCAAAAAAGTAGTAAGAAGAAATGGTGATTTATTCAACACGTTTCGAACAGTGTCCACTTTTCTTCCTCAGGAAATTCCCTGAGATCAGGGAATTTCCTGAGAAAGAAGTGGGGACACTCTTTGAAACGTGTTGAATAAACCACTACGGTATTTCTTATTATGTTCTTTGGACCAGCATTTTTTCACAGCAGCGCAGAATTTTTCCACAATTTCTCCTGGTTCCTTTAAATGACATAACACATCTCAAATCAGATACAAAACCCTAACAAACCAAGCTCTCCAAGACCTCACAAACCAAGCTCTGCTACATGAGTGGCGGGGCAAGCTACTTTAGAAATAATCACTTGTGATACATTTAGTATAAGGGATGTGAACCCTTCTTTATAGATAAAGCTTCTTTTTAATTCAATTTGTTCTAAAACAAGTAAAGACATTCCGTAATTGAAATCTAAAACCTGGAGCCTCCATTAACCCATTCACTAACAGGTTTCCACCCAAAACGGGGGAAATTACACACTCAATTTAAAAAACCTAAAGTGACGGAGAATAACAACTTCCTATGAAATTCGCCCTCCCTTGTGCAATTGCATTAACCCATTACATGCCGATACGAGAAGGCAAATCATACTGTGGTCTCAAAGAGGTTAACGGAACTCCGCGATGTGGTTTGTCGCATCCTCGCAAAATCTCAATTTACACAGCAGGGATTCTTCAATAAAAGGTAATTAAGAGAGATTGTGCTTTTAAAGCCCCACAAGAAAAACTTGTTACACTACATTGCTTTATGCAGATTTTTTTGAAGACAGAAATCTAACAATTAAAGCAGACTCCACATTATAGGGGGCCCAAGAGGAAGACAAAAAACACTGCCGCAATGGTGCAAGCTCCGAATGCCACAGTGACACATGCCAAGATTATTGACTTGTGTACGTAGCATATCTGAGTGCTTCACATCACCGGCAGATCCAGCTCTTACGTCTGTGGACTTCTGGGTCAACTATAAAACATGTGGCCCCAATGGCTGCTCCCAGGAACGAAAGATTTGGATCTGTCTCATGTACCATTATTGACCCCTACATTCTGGTGGTAAACCCTTCCTTATACTATGCATACAAAAACTGCAATGATGTAATAAAAATAAAAATTACAAATTTCTGGAGAGAATTTTTCTGAATTATTAGATTGAAATAAATAACACTGTACCCAAGATAAATACTGTGACGACAAACCGTGTTATAGTGTGTGACATGGGTTAGATGTTCTTAATTTGGCAAGACGTATTGGTCGTTTGTTGGTTCTCTCATGTTTGCTAAGACATTGTTTTGTGCCAGACTATTCAGAGCCTTTATTGTCTGCGGTTGGGTATTGCCAATATAATTACCTCACCCTCTCAGTCTACATCACCCAAAGGAGAAATATGCAAATATCAGATTGAAATGCCAACCAATAACAAAACAAAGCCTTATTCCACCAATCCTGGAAGAACGTACTATACCCTGAGGTGTAGGCTTGGGATATAAAAAGGACTTTCTTCGGTCACCAGGAGTTCATATGCTTTGTGGCCTCAGTCTAGGGACTTTGGCCTCGACTAGCGGATCATATTGCGTCTTCATGACTTCAGCCTAGGAATTTCAGTTTATATTCTTCAAGTTCAGCCTAGGATTCTAGGATTTGGCTGTAATATCAGAGACTACTAAAGGAAGATACCCAGGTTGGGACAACTCGGTCACCTGGCTGCAGACTTTGATGTGCTCAGTCAGCTTGCCACTATTCCTTTTTTGGTGTATGCCCGCCCAAAGCGGGCTGTTGTTGGATTGGAGTATGTGGCCCTGGAAGTCCTGAAGGCATGAAAATTCCAATCCCTTGTGAGCTAGTGGAAAGGTGAGACTCTGCTGCCTGTTACATTGTGTGTTTTGCTTGTTATGTGTTATATGCCTTTTGACTGTTGGGGATCCAATAAAACCTTACCATTATGTGGTTTGCTCACCCTGTGTTGTCTGAGTAGTGTTCTGCTCATGGTTAAGGAATTTGGGCATTAATTTGGGTTGAGCCCTGGTCCATGTCGTCTTTCTAAAGTCAGAGGGGCCAGCGGACGAGAGCACCCACTGACCCATGTGTCTCCACAAATACCAATTAAAGAAAAAATGCTATTAACCGGCATGTATGGGTTAATCTGCAGGTTAATAGCATTCTGAACCTGCCCAGTGCCTGTTGATCAAACTCTCAACAGTATTCTATTTCAGTCCCAGGAGATACGCCGGTGTTCGATCTGTGTATGGAGAGTGGCGGCTGTAACTGCCCCCTCTGCACCGACAGACAGCCGTCAACATTAGAGGAAGCTGTCGGTCACTGTGTGTACAGTATTTTAATAAAATGTATGGTACTTTTTTTTTTTTTTACATTAGAAGATTGGTAAATATGCAGTTTTTATGATGTTTCACTTATAAAAAAAAAAGTGAAAATTGGACAGAATTAGAAATGAATGAAACAAAATTTATAAAAGTTCACAAAAGTTTAAATAGCACCAAATTTAATAAAAAAAATCAATTCAAACAAATCTGCTGCAGATATCAGCAACTATTTACTCCAGTTTGACTGGGATCTTTAGTAATGTACGCCACTGATTTTATTTTATTTTTCACCATCTCTGTCCCCACTGGGGCTCACAATCTACATTCCCTTACAGCATGTCTATGGAGTCTGTGAGCAAGCCGAAGAACCTGGAGGAAACCCACACAAACACAAGGAGAATATACAAACTCTTTGGAGATACAGTATGTTCCATATGGGGATTTGAACCCAGGACCCCAATGCTGCAAATGAACAGTGCTAACCACTGACCCACCATGCTGTGACATGCAGTAAGCTTCTTGGAGATGGTTTTACAAAGCGCCCAATGCATATGGTGGCACATGGAGCGCATATAGCATCGATATTGCACTGCAAGCACTTTATGTACACCACCGCCATCTACACAAGGTTCTTTATGGACTAAACCAGGGGTCTCAAACTCCAGGCCTCAAGGGCTTCAAACAGTGCATGTTTTCAGGATTTCCTTAGCATTTGACAGTTGGAATTATCACGTGTGCAGGAGATTAAATTACCAACTGTTAAATGCTAAGAAAATCCTGAAAACCTGCACTGTTTTACAGCCCTTGAATTCGAGACCCCTCAACTAAACTCTAGCCATGCCGGCATACTCGTGTACTCCGCTAAAGCAATAGATCACCCTGTTTGAGTTTCTTAGCGATGGCATTCCCAGTCCTGCTTACTGGCACCCCACAAAGGATGATCCATGAACGCATAGAGTGCATCACATGGGCAGCAGATGGAGCTAGTGCCAGACTTGTAGAGTGCATCACATGGGCAGCAGATGGAGCTAGTGCCAGACTTATAAAGAAGCTCTTAGCTTTCTAGCCCATCCACTAAAACCATAAAACCTCAGAATTGGGAGCAGTTACCTGTCAGATAAATACAGTTAATAAAACAAATGACCAAGCTAGAAGAGCTGCAGAACTGCTGTGGATATCCATTTAATTCTCCCCGGCTCCAGTAAATCAGAAAATTTAATTTAAACAACACCTAGGAACTCTGCAGATCTGCTGGGTTTAATTATCATGCTGGGCTCCTGTAAAGGCATCAATTTTTTTTTTTTATTCATTGCTTTGTGTGCAGAGGGAAAGCTGGTGCCCAGGATTGGGAGATTCATGCTGCTTACATTACAGCCGGTGCTGTGTGTGTAAGGTGACAGCGTGGCGGTGACTTACCGAGAGGAGGGCCGTGAGTCATTAGAATGTCGATGCCCTCAGGGATAAGGTTCCACTTGTCAAGTAAAGACTGGCCTCTAGGAAGATTAAATCCCCATCCATTAAACCATGGTGTCCTGGAGGAAAGAAAAGAAGGGTCTTTTATCAGTAATCGCTTGTAAATGGATCTGTCACTGTAACACTCATTTGTTTTGTTGTAATTTCTGCAATGAATAGGGCATGTAGGGGAATTTACATTTTCATTTCTTGGGAATTATTTTTCCACTGAATGTAAATCGATTCCTATAAATTGTTTGATTTTACAGAAAGTTTAACCCAAAAGGGCAGAAAAACACAAAGGAAAAGAAATAAAATAAAACACCCCCTATCTTAAATATCAACTCTCCAATTTTAGCAAGTGACCATCTTATTGCCATTTTAATACTGAAGTAGTAGTTTAGCAAGTGACCATCTTATTGCCATTTTAATACTGAAGTAGTAGTGCTGTTATTAAAGGGAACTTGTCATGTAAAAAAAATGCTTTAACCTGCAGATACAGGGTTAATAGATTTCTGAAACTGTGGGACCGCCACTCCGCCAGAAACAAATGAGCGTTATTCCTACGGGCGGCCTAGGGATTTCAGTCACTGCTTTGTGCATAGTAAGCGATGGCCATAACCATGCCCCAAGCAGGTGACTCAGCACTTCATCAGTGCAGAGGTGGCTGTCAGTCAGTGTCAGGAGCGTGGTAACAGCCACTGCTCATTATGCACTGAGCGGTGACTGAATTCCTGGCAGTCACGCCCCTTATAACTGAAAGCCCTAGACACGGGAGGAATAAAGTTCATTTCCTCCTGGCAGTGGGACTCTCAGTGCTACGGCCGCACAACTTTAGAACGCCATTAACCTACAGATTACCCTATAGTAGGTACGGAAAGTATTCAGACCCCTTTAAATTTTCACTCTTTGTTTCATTGGTAAATGCACCCCATCTTGTCTTAAAAAAAACAAATGTAAAACGTTTTGCAGATATATTAAAGAAGAAAATCTGAAATATCACATGGTCATAAGTATTCAGACCCTTTGCTCAGTATTGAGTATTTGCACGTTTTGAGCTCGTACAGCCATGAGTCTTCTTGGGAATGATGCAACAAGTTTTTCACACCTGGATTTGGGGATCCTCGGCCATTCTTCCTTGCAGATCCTCTCCAGTTCTGCCAGGTTGGATGGTGAACGTTGGTGGAGCCATTTTCAGGTCTCTTCAGAGATGCTCTATTGGGTTTAGGTCAGGACTCTGGATGGGCCAGTTAGGAATGGTGACAGAGTTATTATGAAGCCACTCCTTTGTTTTTTAGCTGTGTGCTTAGGGTCATTGTCTTGTTGGAAGGTGAACCTTCAGCCAAGTCTGAGGTCCAGAGCTCTGGAAGAGGTTTTCATCCAGAATATCTCTGTACTTGGCAGCTTTCATGTTTCCTTCAATTGCAACCAGTCGTCCTACCTCTACAGCTGAACCCCCCCCCTTCCATAGCATGATGCTGCCACCACCATGTTTCACTGTTGGGATTGTATTGGGCAGGTGATGAGCGGAGACTGGTTTTCTCCACGTATACCGCTTAGAATTATCACCATAAAGTTCTATCTTCATCTCCTCAGACCAGAGAATCTTATTTCTCATAGTCTGGGAGTCCTTCATGTGTTTTTTTTTTTAAAACTCTATGTGGGCGTTCATATGTCTTGCACTGAGAAGCGGCTTCTGTAGGGTCACTCTGCCATGAAGGCCTGACTGGCAGAGGGCTGCAGTGATAGTTGACTTTGTGAAACTTTCTTTCATCTCCTTACTGCATCTACGGCGCTAAGCCACAGTGATACTGGGGTTCTTCTTTACCTCTCTCACCAAGGCTCTTCTCCCACGATTGCTCAGTTTGGCTGGAAGGCCAGGTCTAGGAAGACTTCTGGTTGTCCCAAACTTCTTCCATTTAAGGATTATGGAGGCCACTGTGCTCTTTGGAACCTTGAGTACTGCAGAAATTCTTTTGTGACCTTGGTCAGATCTGTGCCTTGCCACAATTTTGTCTCTGAGCTCCTTGGGCAGTTCCTTTGACCTCATGATTCTCATTTGCTCTGACATGCACTGTGAACTGTGAGGTCTTATATAGACAGGTGGGTGCCTTTTCAAATCAAGTCCTATCAGGTTAATTAAACACAGCTGGACTCCAATGAAGGAGTAGAACCATCTCAAGGAGGATCACAAGGAAATGGACAGTATGTGACTTAAATATGAGTGTCTGAGAGTGTTTTCTAATAAAAACAGTGCATACACAAATCATTCATTGGAAGGTATCGGAGATAAGGACTGTTAGGTGTCTAACCACTATGCACATTGACACATTAGAAAAGTTTTTTTTTTTAATCTTAGAAAATGACTTTCATGGGACTGACACATGACTTAATTATATACAAAAACTGTAAAGGAAAGAAAGCGCAAAGAGGGTCTCATCACAATTAAAATCTTGTGGTGCAAAAAGTAGGTTGCTCACCTGGAGAGGTTGTGTAGCACACAACCAAGCTTATACACAATGCGGCTGCTGCATGGTCCACACGGATAACCGTAGTAGACGAGGGTGATACAGGACTGTGTTCTCACGGACCCGCACTACTCAACAGAAGAGACGGTCAAAAAATAGTTGGTCACAAGTGGCTTTTTACTGCATCCGACGTGTTTCGGAGTTAGACCTGACTCCTTCCTCAGGGAGCCAATAATTATGGTCTCCCTGAGGAAGGATTCGGTTCTGACTCCGAAACGCGTCAGAAGCAATAAGAAGCCACTTGTGACCAACTATTTTTTTGACCGTCTCCTCTCTCGAGCAGCGCAAGCCGTGAGAACACAGTCCTATATCACCCTTGACACATGACTTATTCCTTCCAAAGATATTAGAAAGGACCAGGTGAATTCATTACATGTAAAGGAAAGACGATTCCGGGAGCTACGTAGGAAAGGGTTCTTTACAGTTAGAGCAGTCAGAAAGGTATAATAAATGAACATTAGCGGTAGTAATGGCAGATACTACTGTATAACTGCATTTAAGAAAATGCTGAATGCTTTTCCGACAAGAAATGGCATTGTATGTTATAGATAATTTAGTGATAGAGGTTGAGTGGTGGACAGAGGTTGAACTTGACAGACTTACCTTAAAGCCAGCGTCACACGTCAATGTCGTCAGCGATCTGATCGCTGGCGACATTGACGGCTGATCGCTGGTGAGCTGTCACACAGGCAGACTCACCAGCGATTATTTTACCAGCGACATCGTGAAAATGATTTAAATATCGTTTCCACGATGTCTGCAGGCTGGTATCCATGGTAAACTGCGGGTAACTAGGCAGCACGTGCTGCCTAGATACCCAATGTATACCTTGGTTACCAGCCTTCTCGGCTCACCGGCTGGTATCCAAGGTACACAGCGGGTAACCTGCTGCAACGTCACATGCAGCAGCGATATTGACGCTTGTGACGGCCCCCTAAGTCTTTTTTTTCAACTTAGTTGATTACCTACTTAAGCTCAGGAATGGGATGGTAGATTGAATAAAATGCTGCAACAAATCTCTAAAATCCCCCATATTCAGACTAATGTCAGCTGAACCAACAGATATTGATGGGTTCAGACAACTTTAATCTAATGTGTATGGGGCTCCCCCAACTGTCTCCCGGCAGATGATGTTGGTGGAGATGTCCAGCATGTTTTCCTACAGATAAGCCACAGTCATAAACGTCTGGCAGCGACTCTCTCATAGGTAGCACAGGGTTGCCAAGCAGAGCTAGGGCTCCTGTGTATGGTAGGGGTGAGAGAGACTGCTACCGTCTAAAACATTGACCAAACCACTGCCTGTCCAAAGTGTTTGGGGGGTTTTATATGCAGGATATCCCGATATAAGAGCAAGTGTAGCACAAGCATTACTCCTACATTTCTCGCTTTGTATCTAGTGTAGTAACTAAGGCAATTTTAAGTTATTAGAGTCATAATGTAGTTTGTATGGCCGGCTGGATATTAGGATACTAGTCCACTTTTAACTTCAAAGCAAGCTCCCCCTATTAGCGCAGACACTGGTCAATAAGGAATGATGGGCCATTTGGAAATTTACCTCCAAAAGTAAAGGGTTAATTTGAAGGTCACCTTCAGATACTGTGCAGAGTCCTGATTCACGTAATCAAGTCATGTCTGTTAATGAGCGACATTTTGGGAACCCCCCTCCCATGTTGGTTTATGTTACTAACCTGAAAACGTGAACTTCTCTGCTCAGTTACCTTCATCTGAGCTGCAGATGGACAGAGGGGAATGATGCAAAAGTTACCAGACATCCTATTGCTGAAGGATGTCAGAGCAAAGCGTGGGGATCTGTCACGGCTGATTAAACATTGGTGCAGTGGGTAATCTGACAAGGGTGGAAGAAGGTGTGAGGACAATTTCTTGACTCATCTTTAACATGCATGGCTGAGAAAGCTTTTCAAGAGCTGCCCGACTGCTGCAGGCCGCGGAGAGAAGAAGAGCTAATGCTACAATAATACATGTTATGATGTATACGGTAACTTAGATGTATCATGTAATAAATGAAAAACAAAAACAATCAATGTAATTTTATCTAGACACAAAGAGGGAACAAACTGATGTTTTACTCTGATCTACAATATAGAACCACAAATGATGATCAGAGGGGTCTCCAACCTTACTGACCTTGAGAGCCACATTCAGCTGTGAAAGATGGTCGCAAGCCACTTCCAGCTCGCGCCCCCCAGAGCCCCCACTCCCAGTATAATGACCTCCAAAGCTTTTCCACAGAAATCACACCAGGGCAGTAGTCCAAGATCTAGGGTTTCCGACCTTACCTCCATCCAGATCTGCTCTCCTATGTGGACTCACAATAGTCACCATCTAGAGATCTGCTCTTCATAGCTGCCGCTAGACCTGGTGCTAATGCACCAAGCTAGAAGATAGCCGCGAGCCACAGGTTGGGGACTCGTGCTGTAAAGTATGGCTGCGTATAATATTGGGGCTGAGTAGTGGTAAGCACTGCCTTAAATCACAGTTCCATGTATTATAAATGTTGTGTATTTTGCACCTTGGCTTGTTTAAATCTGCTGTGTAATGATTCAAACAAAGTCGATCTGATTTCATGAAAACTGATGATACAAAGCTGTGGAGCTGTGCCGTAAATGGCCGCCGCTCACCTCTCCTTTTCTATAGAAGAAACCTACTCCTATTGCTGAACCATTATATTAATAGTATGGTGGCAGGGGCTAACTATACATAAAATTCCCCCTAATAAAAGACAACTTATTATCACGAAACAAAATATCACACTAGTTCCTGGAATGTTCAAATATAATGTTAGCCCGAGTGAATCTTGTTATCCACTATTATACCAGGCAAACTACAGGACTGGATAGGCAAAGAAGGAGCTGATACTTTCCCTAAAGGTAGCGTCACACCTGGCGACGGGGCTGGGGATGTCGGCGGCGACTGGCGGGTGCACGCACGTTTTTGGCACCCCGCCAGCGTCGCCATCCCCCATTTACATGGGGCGACATCTCCTGCCCTGCGCTGGTGAGCTGACAGGCGGCATCGCAGCCGGGGTGTCTGAAAACCCCAGCGGCGATGCAGGACAATGGGAGCCTATGGCTCCCATCACCTGTCAGGTCGCCAGCAGCTAGTTACATGGGGCGATGTGTGCACATCACCCCAGATCGGTCACCAGGTTTCAGAGCACTGCACCTTGCAGGTTTGCACCCCAGGTAAAGCTCACACGGTTTGACACTCCCGTTCACTGTCACCTAACCCTAGAGTCCTGTAATCAAAGAAATCACACCTAATCTAGATGAATTTTCTTTGGGGGGGGGAGGCATAAAAAGACAATATCCAGAAATATGGACAAACTGATGAACGAATAGACGATACGTATTTATATGTAGATGGGATACATGAAGCACCCAAAGATTAAGTGCTGAAAGTGTTCAAATGCCACCACCTAAAGCACCACTCCAGGATATTTCTTATTTCCCCCCTGTAGTTATGTTTTAAATCCAAGTCCCCTGCCCAGTCTTATACTCACCTGTCGGCATCTTCATCTTTTTCCAATGTCACTCGTGTTGGTCTCCTGTGATTTGTGACCTGCAAGCATCTACAGTGTTTAATGGAGTGTGTCGGAGGTCACAACTTAAACACATCTCTAAGGCTGGCTTCACACCAGAATTTTTGTGATCCGGGGCAGTCCGGTGTGAACCAGACAGCCCTGGATCCGATTTTGGCCCCATAGTATTCCTATGGGGCCAGATGGCATTGTTTTGCTATCCGGTTTCCATCTGTCCGGGAGTATCCGGCAGAATTCGGGTTTTTGTCCCGGACACAAATTGCAGCTTGCAGTTTTTGTGTCTGGGGCAAAAAAATCTGAATAAATCGGATCCTGCCGGATCCTCCTGGATCCGGCACCCCCTAACATGGGAGTCGAGTCAATGGCACCGGATCCGACAGAAAATCAGATCCGGCTCCTGATTGCCGGGGTCCTGAGGCTCAGTGCCACCTGGCGCTGAACTTCAGCACCGTGGAGAGCTCCCCACTGTGATTCTAGGACCGTGGCTAGCTCTCCACTAGACGGGATTTTGAAATTTCAGCAGGCGCTAGCTCCTGAAGCTGTGATCTGCAGATTGCGGCAGAAAACAGGACCGGAGTGCATATTACCTCCAGTTATGTTTTGTCCGGGGATGTCAAGTTCTGTCCGATGCTTCCTGCAAAACATCGGATAGAACCTGACAGGGAAAAAATGTGGTGTGTGGCCAGCCGAAGAGAGCCTTGTTCTGGCTCTCATAGAGATGCATTGAGAGCTTGTGACATTACTTCTAGGGGGCTGAGACACTGCACTGTGAGGAAGGGGGTGAGGAGTGGCTGGAGACACTTGTGAAATAATTAACAGCCCCACCCTGAAACCAGCATCACAGTGATGCTGTGAGTCAGGGAGGGGCTACGGAAGTGTCTGGGGCCTGTCGGACGCCATGTGAAGATCCCAGCATGCACTGGGGTACTCATACAGTACGTCAGCAAGAAGGAAATAGAAAAAAAACCAAAGCAATAGCTGTTAGCTAATGTAGAGAGGGAACCGCAGGGAGTTAATAAAGGAAGGATATTCAAAAACAGCTTAGATTAGAGGGATAGATTAGACAGGGAGTTTGGAGAAAAGTTGCTGGTCTCAGACTGACCCTTTATCTACCATTATCTCTTAAAGAAAATAATTGCTATAATATTGTGAATGGATAGTTGGGATTGTATTACAGAACAACGTGGGAATTTCAATTTCTATGCAGCACTTCAAAATATTATTTTTATTATTATTATAGTCTTTAATACCAAAATGCAAAGCGAACAGTACGAGTACTCGTATACTGTACAATGACAATAGCTCGATTTGTTGTATTCATCTAAAATCCCTTTAGTGAAGAGCCCAAGAGGTAATGACACAGACACCGTAGTCCCGCTCACCCCCTTTATACCCCACACTAGACACAGCCCGATTTAGATCACGTTTCCCTCAAGGTCTAATCATTTTATAAATTATTGCTATATTTCTGACCGGCTCATTTGAAGTGACTTGATTTTTTCCTGAATAATTCTGGATCTTCTCGGTCATTTGCAGTCCTGGAGCTTCCAGCACTGTCATTGAGCCATCACAAAGCTGTCACCGTCATCCTCGAGCCCACAAATACCTTGGACAGCTCAATCTCACCGCGGTCTCCTCATTAGAGAAGGACGTGTGAGCGCCGGGTGGATGTCACTCTCTATACTGGAAGAGGCAAGACACGTCACCATCTTATTCTGCCGCCACATAATGTCTCCTCATAGATCAGGGATTTATGGCGGCCCACAGAGACTTGTCTGACAAATCACTTCAAATGGCCATGACTTATGGATAAAAGTCTCATCCAGTGTTTCAAAGGTGACGATGAGAGGGCAACGTGATGTCTTCTAGGTGTATGCTTTCAGGAAATTAGTTAGAGACGATAAAGAAGGGCTGAAACGTGTGTGTGATATCTATGTAAAGGGTTTTGTCCTTGTGGAGACTTAAACGCCTGCAATGCAACAACGCTCGTCACTTTCCACAAGTCTTAGCCTCTCCCCTAGCCAAACCAGATCTGATACTTTGCACTGATGAGGGGCAATAGCCTGAATCACTGGGTCTGCAAACTGAGATTTTGGTTTGGTTGTTATCATCCCAAGCCATATGGCGGAGTCTCATTAAAGGGTTGATACTGGCTTTTAGTATTGCTACTTCCAATAGGTGACACTAGAGTTCAAGCTCTCTTCCCATAGAAGCATTACAGGTGTTTAAGTCACCTCATCCAGGTCCGACATGTCACTCTCCTCAAGGAGAAACGTGATCACTTACATCTCAGACTTAGGGGTACTTCACACACTGCAACATCGCTAGCGATATCACTGGTACGTCACAGGTTTTGTGACGTTACAACGATCTCCCCAGCGATGTCGCTATGTGTGACATGTAGCAGCGATCAGGCCCCTGCTGTGAGGTCGCTGATCGCTGCACATCCTTCAGGACCATTTTTTGGTCTCCCGCTGGTCAGCACGCATCGGCGTGTGTAACAGTGAGAGACCAACGATCAGCGACCTCACAGGCTGGTAACCATGGTAAACACCGGCTAACTAAGCAACATGCGCTGCCTAGATACCCAGTGTTTATCATGGTTACCAGCGATGTCGCTGCTGGCAGGTCGCTGGTGACGCTGCCTGTTTGACAGCTCAACAGCGACTGCAGAGAGACTTTCCAGCGATCCCGGCCAGGTCGGATCGCTGGTGGGATCACTGGAAAGTCTCAGTGTGTGAAGGGGCCCTTAGCCTCTCATCTAGATAAACCAATCTCATACATTGTATTGACAAGTGGCAAAGACCCCGAAACACTGTATCTGCTTATATGACAGGGGTGGATTTTGACATTTAGGATTGCCACTTCCAATAGGTGCCCCTAGAGTCCAAGCAGTCTTCCTCTCTGATGAGGAAATTTGTATATTTAATTTCCCATAAGAGCATTGCAGGTGCTTAAATCTCCTCATACTGGCATGCCACTCTCCACAAGGAGAAAACCTATCCCTTAGTCCCAGTCTTAGCCTCTCTCCTAGTCAAATCAGATCTCATAGTTTGCACTGATGAGGGGCAATACCCCAAAACATTGCGTCTGTAAATTGAGATTTGGGTATGGTTATTATGGTAAGGCTCATTAAACGGTTGATATTGATTTGTAGGATTGCTACTTCCAAAAGGTGGCAGTAGAGTTCAAGCCCTCTTCTTCTCTAAAGAGGTAATCTGTATATTTTTTACTATATACTAAACACTGTATATATTTAAATATATACAGGTACACAAGTAGTTATATATATTATATTATATATTAATATAAAATATAATTCACACACACACATATACACCTTGTGAATGTACATCCTTGACCTTATATGGGTTCTACGAGCCGGTTGCTTACAGTTTGCAGCTACTTATCTATACATTCAGTATTTACATACGGTTGTCGGAACTTTGTTTCCTATTTTACACATGCAAAAAATAATAAGTTCCTGGATAAGTAAGAGCAATTCTTGGCATGTTTTATAGTATAAATATAATTCACAGTGCGTTATAGGCGATCCTTAAATTGATGAAGACTCTCTCTATATTGCACCTCGCTTCTGTATGTCAGCGCTGTGTAATATTTCTTCATATTGAAGGTGGCAACATTTAATCAATAATGTCCCTCTAAACATGACACAGAAGACCATACAGTGCCGAAATCATTTTCCCATACTGTATAATTGTCAGTAACTGCGGCCGCCTCATCCCATCATAGAAGCTTATTGGATTTCAATGGGTAAAAGCCTGCATGTAAAAGGAGCAGCTTGCCTCCTGCCTGATATCCACTGAAAGAAGAGGCCGTAAACATTTATTGCTGGCTGTAAAATTCATTATCACCTTTTGTAAAGAGCCATTTCTATTCAGGACCTCTCCTGTATGCTGAACATGGAGGTGCAGTAAAACAATGCAATTTTCCAGCCTCTGGTGACACCAGCAAACTGCGCAAAGACTACAGAGGGGCTGGCGGCCTTATTACCCTCACCGCTGCTTGTTAGTATGTATGGCGCAAATGGCAGAGACACGAAAGAAGATTGCCTGCATCGGGGTGTGAACAAGATACGGGGCCGGAACATTAGATCTGTATACATCGCCTCCTCGTGCTATCATTATCCCAGACATTAATCCTAAAAGATATAAGATAAAAACCACAAAGCTGGGAAATTATCTCTGATATTTGGAGTAAAATTAAAATAGAAAAATAAAATACATAAATTAAAAACACAAATACAATGAATAGTGGAAAACACAGCCGCATCCATTACAAATCCGGCTCTTCCACACCACCTGATGAAGGCCATTGGTCGAATCGTTGGACCTTTTCTCGCCAGATCAAAATTAACATATGCATCAAGATCATGTGATTATCGTCTTTTCAAGGCTGAGGTCTCGGTCTTCATTAAAGGGAACTTGACCCTACAAATGACCCCCAGCCTTTTTAACTGTCCCTGCACCATAGTAATCCATTTGTAACCATCCCTTTCTGTCCCTAAACCGCAATGTGATAGTTTATAAAAGTAGTTTATTCACCTCTTATTCTGCAGGCGGGCTTGTGTGACTCTTCCCGCCGCCGGCATGTTAATTATGCACGCCCACATGGGTGTGCTATAGAGCAGAGACTGTGCTTGTGTTGCAAGGGGGCGGTACAGGCGATATGACAAAAATGCGTCATATAGCCTGTACCGCCCCCTTGCAGACAAACAATGTCTCTGCTGTATAGCACGCCCATGTGGGCGTGCATAATTAACACGCCGGGGGTGGGGAGAGCCACATAAGCCCGCCTTTTGTGGCTTCTCATATAATGAGAAGCTGCAGAATAAGAGGATGAATAAACTATTATTATTATTATTATTATTATTTATTTATATAGCCCATTAGGTTCCATGGCGCTTTACATGAGGATGAGGGAGACAAGAACAAGTACACTAAATCTAGGCGATCAGGACGTACAGGTACAGGAGGGGCAGGGACCCTGTCCACGAGGGCTCACAGTCTATGAGGGGGGGTTAGGATACAGTAGGATGGGGAATGTCAGGTACGGGGCATTCGCCTGGGTCTCATGGCAGGTTGTAGGCTTGACGGAACAAGTGAGTCTTCAGGTGACACTTGAAGCTACTCAGGTAGGAGAGTGTCTGACGTGTTCGGGTAGGAGTTCCAGAGTAAGGCAGACGCCCGGGAGAAGTCCTGGACTCTGTTGTGCGAAGAGTGATGAGGGGGGAGCAGAGGAGGAGTTCTTGGGAGGAGCGGAGGTTGCGTGAGGGTAGGTATCGGGAGACCAGGTCGGAACTACTTTTATAAACTATCACACAGCGGTTTAGGGACAGAAAGGGATGGTTACAAATGGATTACTATGGTGCAGGGACAGGTTAAAACAGGCTGGGGGGGTCATTTGTAGAGGTCAGGTTCCCTTTAAGTGACGGCTGCGGTCCTTCCCTCAAGCACGTACATTTAAGGAGCAGTAGTGCTGGTCTTCCCTTCTCCATTATTAAAAGCAATACCATGGAAGTATACATTTACTGTTAAGGGCCCGTTACACGCTACAATATCGTTAAAGAGGACCTGTCACCTCCCATAGATGATGATCTAATTGCAGCACTGAATGCAGCATGTCTGCTGCATTCAGGCAAGGGGTCCCCCATCCCTTCATTCTCCCTGTACCCGAGATAATTGATTTAGAAAACTTACAAACTGGAGCCGGATAGGAGGGGTCTAGTGGCTGGAGCCACTTCTCCTCACAGGGGAATCTCACACCCCCTGTATAACGTATCCTCCCTTCGCCGTCTCCTCCCTGTCAGTCATGGTCTCCCTCGCCTGCTGCATGCCAAGCAGGACGCAGGCGCAGTGCGAGGGAGCGTTTTGTTACGATGCTGTCATAGACATAGAGCAGGGTGGGTAAAGGAGTTCACGTCACCACAGGAGGCGGGGCAGACGGACAGCATCATTTTGTGTGTGTGCCCTCCAAGCGCACTCTGAATGCAGCATGTTGCATTTTTTGTGTGGTCGCGGGCGCACAAACCATGCATTGAAGTCAATGGATCCGCAGTGTCCTCCTCATGACAGCGCAGGAGAATGCTGCGATCTCATTGAAATCTCTCTCCGGTGGCCGCCGTGATCACGGGGCTCCACTGATCTGCCGCCGGTGTCGGTGTGGGAGATTTGAAGACACAGCTGATCTGACAGCTGTTTAAATCTCCTGCGCCGACACCGAATAGGTGAGGTCTGAGCGGGAGATTTGAAGCAGCGATCAGCTGTTTCTTATCTCCTGCACTGATATCACCTATTCGGTGTCGGGCGGGAGATTTAAACAGCTGTCAGATCAGCTGTGTCTTCAAATCTCCGCACTGACACCGGCAGGAGAGCAGCGGCGGCCGGGAGGAGGAGATCTCCACCGCTGATCTCCTCCTCCCGGCCGCCCCCGAGACAGCTGATTGGCTGGCCAGGCTGCATACTAATGTAAACGCATGCGGAGATTCTCCACTGCGTTCACATCAGTATGGGCTGCGTTTGTGCCTGCATGCCATACACATGCAAACACAAATGCAAATGTGAAGGCAGCCTGAGTGAAGCATAATTTAGGGGCAGAGATCCTGATTCCAGCAATGTACCATTTACTGGGTGCTGCAGTTTTGATAAAATCACTTTTATCTGCTGGGATTCTACCAGTTCTCTGAATGCTGAACTCAGTTTAAGGCAGCTGTGCATAGGCAGAAACCTGCTAATTAGTGATGGGATTATACAGAGCTCAAGAATATGGAAGACTAACTAGCAGCAGGTTTACTAGTCCTCTAGTGATAAAATCACTGTTTTATCAAGCAAGAGATCATCATTCTACAGTAAGCGACCCATATAACGAGATCGCTATGGATCCTGTTTCGTCACAAAATCTGTGATGTTACAGCGATCTCGTTAACGATCTCGTTATGTGTGGCAGGGCCTTTAGTACTGAAAATGGAGAATTTTTTTTTATCAAGATTATGATAAATTGTGTTCATTTTTATTTTCAATGTAATATGTATCAAATCAATTAAAATGACTGTAGATGTGAACAGAGCTTTAAAAGATTTCTAAGACCTAGTATTGGAGAAGTAGAATATAAGAGCACCGTTCTATCTCATTAACAGGTGGACAGAGGTGTCAGATTGCTTTAGTCACAAGGACTAGAAACACTTCCACACGATCACAGTCCATGACAAAACCTTTGTTGGCCCGAACATAGAAGTGAAGCGGACTCCGACCGTTGGCAGCGTCTTCCTTTTGCTGCTCCTCTACTATTATAAAGGCCCAACCACTCTCCAAAATCGGAGCGTATTGGCTAATCCCTGGGTCGAGTCCCCTCACGGCGGGGGGTGACAGGCAGGGGAAGCCACTGAATTCATCTGCCTTGTATTATCTATGGGGACTGGTTTATTCACAGCGTGCACACGATAAAACACGATTATTGGACACCATTAATACAATTATGCACAGTATCACTATCCAGGACGCCATGAGACGCTTCTTCTTCATCGCATGAGGATGAGCACAGTGTTGTAGACAGCAGGATAATGCGATATTCTGCACCCACCACCTCCTTTACCGCACCGTCTATTGTCACTATTTCACATTTAGATGAAGAGTAGTGGAAGATTCCACGAAAAGTAAAGAGAGAAGTTGATGAGCTGCTATCGGCCGTCCGGTGCTCCCTGACTCCAAACAACTAACAAATTCCCACCACTCGCCTACTCTATTAAAAGTATCCTTTTATACTTTACTACATGTTATCAGATCCATAGGCCTCCAATCAACAAACGCATACAAATGCATGCCTAAATAGGCCTGTGTTTGCAAGTCTGTGATTGTTGAAACACACTGGGAAACGCAGACAGCAGAATTGTTCTGTCCGAGTAGAAAACAAACGCAATGTAACGTCATAAAACAGATTTGTACATATCTGCAGCATTGCGTTATATTGTATTTGTGATAGATCATAGACAGATGATAGGATGGATAGACAGACAGACAGACAGATGGCCACCATAGTTTCCCGATCTGACCCCCTTAGACTTTTTCTTTGGGGTCATCTGAAGGCAATTGTCTATGCTGTGAAGATACGAATACTGGAAGCCTGTGCTGCATTTCTTCTGCGGTGTTGCTATCAGTGTGTCAAGAGTGGGAGAAGAGGGTTGCATTGACAATCCAACACAATGGGCAGCACTTTGAACACATTTTATAAGTTCATAAACTTGTAAATAACTCATGAAAGAATAAAGTTACGTTAAAACCAAGAGCACATGACCTCTTCCCACTGAAATAAATAAAGTTGGATCCAAAATAGCCTACTTCAAAATGGCCGCCATGGTCACCACTCATCTGGAAAAGTTTTCTTCCTCCCATATATTAATGTGCCACAAACAGTAAGTTACATCTGGATGAAGGACGAAGTGCCACTCGACCTGCGCTGCTGTAAAGGACCACCAGAACACGGGATATCTGGGATAAGATGTAGGTTTAATTCCGACACGTTTTGGAGCTGCTACCGGGCTCCTTCCTCAGGAAAAATCCTGTGATTGTCTCTGAGGAAGGAGCCCGGTAGCAGCTCCGAATTAAACCTATATCTTATCCCAGATATCCCGTGTTCTGTGGTCCTTTACAGCAGCGCAGGTCAATGCGGCACTTCGTCCTTCATCCAGATAGTCTTCACTGCGGTTACCCGTGGAGGTGCGGACTGTGCAGCAGCTGTTTTTAAGCGATCATACTTGGTTGCGGGTTACACAACCATCTCAGGTGAGCAGCTTTCAATACGTTTTGTTACAGTTACCTGTCTGAACAGGGCTGACTGGCGGAGCTCGTCCCGGGTGGCAGCTGGATCCTGCAGCCCTGATCAATGGGATGGGGTGGGAAGGGGGCGGTGCTATTGTTCGTGGCCGGGTTTCGGTTGTGGCCGGGGAGCGGGGTGCTTTCACTCACCGCGCACTGCCGACTGTAATTGCAGCAGCTGCGGATGCAAAGCAATAGCGGCCGCCGGCCCTTATAATTAAGGGGGCGGCCCTAAATTGGGGCAAAAGCATCAGCCTGGGGGGCACTTGCACCCCTGCCACCTGGGCCAGTCCGCCCCTGTGTCTGAAGGATAAGACCCTATTGCGCATTATCTCATATTTCAGACAAACAGGAAGTTGATATCACCAACTATTCCCATTTTAAGTGTATCCATTTAAATGGCCCACCCTGTAGACAACTCCAGTATATAGATGGAAAATCTGAATGCATGTCTATTGAGTTTTAATGTAGGTATGATCATCACCATAATCCACTTCCAGCCTACCATTACTATCCATGTGATGGACCATCCTTTGTCATTGTAATGCTAACTAGAAGCGGCTACACTACATGAAATAGAGAAGATGCCTTTAAGAATGCATAGGTGTTGCTGTATGTAACAAAGACCTTGATTAAATCCAAACACAACATAGATATTAGAATATCAAAACCCGCTCTGCACCCATTTCACTCTTTGTCGTATGCTGCAAAAGGCGGCGAAGTCCTGTCATTGTGTGATGTTTGCGATCAGATCCTAACAAAACCACGCTTTACATATTTGTTCAAGGTTATTAAAATCTGCTTTTCCTAACAGCACAATACAAGCGGAATACAGGGGGGGGGGGGACAAGATCACCAAGAGTCTGGCAGACACATAATTGAAATAACTTCTAAACAATAGTCCCAACATACATTTCTATAAAGTGCAAGCATTTCAATCACTTTCTTTGTATATTGATCTGCAATTATTTACATATGAATCCTGCTCTTCTTAGCTCAAAACCATCTTCAATCTGTCAATAACGTACCGAACTCCGCTCATTGTCTGGAAGCGTGCCAACGGTAAATGACTTTTTTATTACAAGATTTCAATTTAGCTATTCATTTTTTGAAGCTGATAGCAAGAAAGCGATGGAAGCAGACTTTAACTGTGAAGACTCGGTCATGATGTGGTTGCTGGAAAAGAGAAGCGGCCATGAAATAGGAACTATGTTTTCGCAGTCAAGTAGCAACTACCGTATATACATCGACGTAGATCGGGTTTCACAGCTCTACAATTCTGCTGCTTGGTTTATGGCAGCATGTACTACAGCCAGATCGCATCTATTAGGCGATTGCCTACCACCTCAATGAAAATTGATCGGTGCCTACTTAGTAGCCCATTAGGTACCTTTACACGCCGCAACTGCAGTGTAGCAACTGAGAGGCAATCGGGATTTCAGCACGGTTGCCATGAAATTGTTACGAAGTTGCGGCGTGTAATTGGGGAAAGTGATCGTGATTTTCGAATTGCTCCCGTTTGCGGTTTCTGAGCATTGTTCTAAAACCAGAGGCAACCCTGAAGGCGAATTGCCCTGGTATTGGCGTGTAAATGGGCGATAAGGATGAATTGCGTCGCCTAGTGATTTCCCAGAGGCGCGCCACAGTGTGCTGGATACCGTGCCCCATCAGCGATGATGGTGGGGGCTACTGTGTTACCATTGGCTGTCCCTTCACAGGGCGCCATATTTAAAGAGCTGTCCATTCACACTACACAATTGCAATGGCGTCATGTATTAGCCAGCCTTCCTGCGCACGCTGGCCAATCATGACGCTATTGCGTTGTCCAATCAGCGTGTTTGGGGCGCGGAATACACAACTCTGTCACGCCCATGTTCTTGCGGCGCTGCACAGGTACGCCCACATTACCTTAGTGGTTGCGGCGTGTGAAGCGGCGATGGAATTCAACCGGATGTTTCCCGCAGGATCACCTTCAACTTCCAGGGAGCCACGTTCCCCTAGGTTGAAGACGCAATTGCGGTGTGTACATGCAACATCGGCGATCGGTATCAACCGTCAAAAACGTGCACGCGCACGGTCGGTTGCTAACGATTGCCGGTGATAGTTGCGGCGTGTAAAGGTACCCATTGAGTCAAGCCAACCACACAGCCTTTTGCATCGAACAATCGTTAACAAAATCGGTCTATGAGCACAGAACGTCACTGTTCTCAGTAGGACACGTCCTTGTCACACTGAGCAATGTGCTGCCGAGAACAATGATATCTAAGCAAATCTAAAGACCCCGTTACACGGCACGACATCGTTAACAACTTCGCTGATATGTCATGGGTTTGGAGGAGTTCCAGCAACCTCATTACTGCTTTGTTACGTGTGACTCTGGCAAGTTAAAACGATAAATCGTTGGATCACAAGTTTGAGAACATGTTCTCAAGTCACACGATTAATGATCAGCCAACCTGGTATATCTTTGTGTGTGACACCGCGATAAGTCGTCATGGACGACTTTGCCCATTCACAGCAATGAGCAGGTATCGTTTGCAGGGTTGTGCGAATGATACCGGCTCACTACATCGTTGGTGCGTCGTCCATGATATCTAGACGTGTGACATCTCACCAACGATGTCAAATGCAACGATCGATATCTGCAACGACCATGCCCACGAGATCGCTGCCGACATCGTTCCAACGTCGTGCAGTGTAACGGTACCTTAAAAGTCATTTCACCTGCTGATCGAATGTTTTGCTCATCCAATCATGTGATTGGCAGGAAACACGAACTCCTAGGAGCGCTAGTTTCTGACTGTAAATGCAGTTTTAGGCTTAGCTCAATATTTAAAGAACACATTTGAGAGAAAAAAAATAAAGTGCCACCAAACACATGCCCTACTTGTGTACGGTGGAAAATACCTGCCTATGACCTCTACTGTAAAATAAAAATTTACATTATAATTTATCTATGGATATATACACACACACATACACCACGTGTGTATATATACACATACATATACATACACACACAAGAAAACCTGTGATTTGTGTGGCATCCCATTGTACTGAAAAGCATGGCCAAGTAGTGATGGGCGAACCCAAACTGTAAAGTTCAGGGTCTGCACCAAATATCTAGTGTATGGGCGTAGACCCGAACACGGACTTCCCTGTGTAGTCAGTGTTACTTTTCAGGGGCTGGGAGGGCTGTAAAAATAAACATAACAGTGATTAAACATCAGCATGATTACATACCGGAGTCCACGTGCTTCTACTTCTGGACCACTAAAAGGCGTCGCCATCGCCTAATTACATTAGGCGATGCAGGGGCGATATCGGTGCAGATAGGCCATGCCCCTGCATCGCCTAAGAAATCGGCGTGCCGTCGCACAGTGTGATGGTACCCTAAGAGTCACAAGCACTCAATGCAAGTCTATGAAGCCCTTGTATTGGATCTCATACACTTACATTGAGAAGTTACTTCCAGTCCACCCAACAAACACTGTGTTACAATACTGGGGACCACTTGGTGGAATCCGATGAATGAAAGGCACAAGCAGGGAACAGCAGACAGTAGTAGAAGTACTAGGATGCAGGAATGGACATCTGGAGAAACAAACTGGGTAAGGTGTTAACAAATCTGACAAAGACTGCTTTCAGCTGGAGACTGGAGCTAGAGTAAACTAGACACAATACTTAAGCCCTGAATGAAGTTCACATGTGGATATGTAGACTCAAACAGGAAACAAGATGGCTTTCACAGGTTCAGCAGCATCCATCTTACTGAATGGCAGTTTGCCAAAACACAATAGCTGCCTCCAATGGTAAGGAGTAGAATTTCAGCACAATTTAGCAAATTGAATGTTAGCAGCCACTAGTGGTCAATCTACAGAAAGACATCAGAATTCTTACACACTGGAATGATTTGGCAGGTCACAAACTGCGGATAAACAACCACAGTGGTGCTGAGAACAGCAGAGATGGAGGCTGGTTAGTATTTTACTACGGGCAGGAAACATGCAATTGTGATATCACTCCAGCGGTGAAATTTAAACAAAAACACTTGAGTGGTGCTTTTGGTTTCATTTACATTAGCCAATTTGGCAGCATTAAGATGACAACTGATTGGTATTTATGAAATCGGTGGTTAATATCCTGTTTACACAAGCAGATGGGGCTTCAGATATGCACTGAATGATCTGTAATATATTTGTTTCAGTGCACATAGACTGGCATTGTTCTTGGCAGCGCGGGTCCTGATAATGCTTTCGAGAACAATGAACTTTTGGGCAAAAAATCTATTTCATAAACGAGTGTTTTGCTTCTTTGTTAGGGGGTCCTTAGCCTGTTTACACTACATGATCATCATGAGACAAATTGTACCTAGGATGACTTAAGGCCCCGTTACACGCTGCGATGTGGCAGCGATCCAACCAATGATGTGGATGGCTGCCACATCGTGAACTGATTGCTGGTGAGCTGTCACACAGGCAGACTCACCAGCGACCAGTGGACCAGCGACATCACGGAAAAGAATAAAATATTCTTTCCACAATGTCTAGCTCCCGCTGCCACGCTGCAGTAAGTGAGCAGGCTGGTAACCATGGTAAACGGCGGGTGTCTAGACAGCGCGCAGCGCCTAGTTACCCGATATATACCCTGGTTACCAGCCTTCTCCGCTCACAGGCAGGTATCCAAGGTACACAGCGCGTAACTAGGGACGGTGCTGTCCCTAGTTACCCGCTGTGTACCTTTGATACCAGCCTGTAAGCGGAGAAGGCTGGTAACCAGGGTATACATTGGGTAGCTAGGCGCTGCGCGCTGCCTAGATACCCGCTGTTTACCATGGTTACAGCCTGCTCTGCTTATCGCTGGTCATTTGGTCCCTGTCACACGTGCCGATGCGTGCTGACCAACGGACGACCAACAACAGATTTATGGTCCTGGCCATAAATCTACGATCAACGACTTATCGTTGATACGTGTCACACACAATGATGTTGTTTCGACATCGCTGCAACGTCACAAAAACAGTGACGTTGCAACGATATCATTAGCGATATTGTTTGTGTGTAATGGGCCCTTAAGTTGCGGTATTTGTGCAGTGTCAATGCACCTTTGGGCTACCATCCCATGGAATGAATATACAGTCACCCTCTCATAGCGGTATTTAGTGCTGCAGATCTCACTTAGTAAAGGGTGCGGGAGTAGCACATTTCACTTTTTGCATTATAAAGTGTGAAATTCACACCTAGATCTGTAGTGAAAACTATTAATCAAGGACATACTTACTGTTATTATTCTGCATTCTTATTTTTTCACTCTCAGCAATCCGCGCAATGCAAAACGTTTATTTTGTCTCCTATCTGCATAGTATGTGAACATCTGAAATATCACCAGACTTCAATTTTCCCATTCTTGACAAGTGAATAAGTTGAGTTTTCAGTGTGAGCGGCTGACTTTAACATTCAGGGTCAGGTTTCAGGAAACCTTCTCACCTTGGTAATTATAGGCGAGTCTCTCCATTTTTCCAGAAACGTCCTGGATTCTTAACTGCTATAATTTTCCACCTAGGTTCCACAAGGTAACAAATATTTTTTATTTCCTACACTCCAGAACATATTATAAGGTGTTTATAGACATCATGGCGAGGCCGTCGATCATCATTATGGGAGGTTGTACTGCTGTCCATCACTACATGTCATTAAGTCTTTTATAAAAATGTCCTACCAGATACGAGGCTTAGATTTAATGACGCTGCAAAGACTCAATGGCCTGAAAAAAAAGGTTCTATGGCACTGTCATGGGGAATGGGTTGTACACTAAAGTCTACGTTTGGTAATTAATTTGTCCATGTATCAGGACCGAAGGTATGATAAGAATTCAGCGGGTCACAAACCGGGACAAAGGTGGAATGATAAAATCGATAATGTCAACAAAATCATCTTTGAAAAATACAGAAAAATTGAATAATACATATGTCTGGATCGGCCTCCACTTAGACGGGTGTAATGGCGGTCAACTGTTGGTGGTTTCTCCAGTTGGCAGGTCGTCCTCAGCAGCATTAGAAGGGTTAAAGTTGTGGATGGGGCTGCAGGATCAGCTACTCTCAAATAAGTCTAGAAATATGTTTGATAGAGCCACTGTACAGAGATACATCTGGATATCAGGGGTCTATCCTGATGCCAGTGGGTCCCGCACAACTCTCAAGGAGAGTCTAAGGTCATCCCTGTTATGGGATCTGTAGGCAAGGAAAGTACCTGTTTCAGACATTCTCTTTACTCCCCTTCCTCCCTCTCCCTCTCCTAGTTTTTGGTTTATTTGACTTTTGACTTGATGTAGTCATACTTGAAATGACTGCCATTTATTATCTTATAACAGCCTTACCATGTACATTTTAAGTCATATTTGCACTAATGCATGAAAACTTTTATTTTCAATAAAAAAACAAGGTTAAAAAAAAACAGCCATAGTAAAGCAGGCAGCAGGCAGTTGGTATTAACAGGCTGAGAAGTTCCATAGTGATTGGGCTCTTCCTAGCCTAACAATAGCAGGTTGCAGCCAGCCAAGAAGTGGAGCATCACATTAGATGCACCAATTCTGCACTTCGTCCCAGCTCCTCCTCATTGTCCTGGTGTAGATGGCAATTGGAGTAATGATTTTTGGGGTTTATGTCACCTGTGTAGTGTTAGCTGGCATCAAGCCCTAGTATTAGTAATGGAGACTGTCAGACACACCCAATACTAACCCAGTAAGTAAAAAGAGCAAAACACACAAACAAATGTTTTAAAAAGCTTCCCCACCTGCTTTGCCCTGGTTCACAAATTACGGTAACAAGAAAAAAAAAAAAAATCATACAGATCCAAAGTAGTCCACCGAATCTGATGTAGCCTTCAAATGGAAACTTGAAAGATATAAAAACAAAAGGCAGAAACAGTCCCCCGTTCACCAATTATTAAAAATATAATCCTGCTGCTTTGATGTAGTCCATGGAGTTCCCACAAGGACCACCATTTCTGTAGTACATCCTACAAAGCTTCGTTCTGAGAATGATGCTTCATAGGTCATTCACAGTCAAGATGTGCTGATGAAGTCAGTAGTGTAATGTCAGCTCCCAGCAGTTTTCCAGCCATTGCAATCTTAGAACGCGCTGCATAAGGACGTATGCGAGACAGACGTGAAGTTAGTACAACTTCCTGTCCAGTATCGTGAGGCGCATTCCTCTGTTCACTGAATCTGACGGGCCAAGTGGAGGAGCAGAGTGACTAAAGAAGGAAATAAATGTTCAGTCTCAGTCAGAAGAAAGTTTATCTCATTAGCCTGAAAGATTTTTTGGAGGGCAAGAGGACAGCATGGAGCTACTAGAATAAACCAAACAAACTGTCTTCTGCTTGTCCTGTCATTCATCATGAATGTGCTCCTCTGGTCACTGAATCTCACAGGACAAGTGGAAGACAAGTTTGCGTGTTCACAATACCCAAAAAGACACTGCACTGACCTGATGTCCGTATCCAGCAGACGTCTTTATGCAGCCTGATTTAAGATATGGGACGGCTGGGAAACTGCTGGGATCTGACATATATACCCCTGGCCTTCTGTCTCTTGCCCATTATCCCGTAGAACGTAAGTCCGCAAGGACAGCGTCCTCTCCCCTCTGTACCAGTCTGTCGTGAATTTCTTTACTATATATATATAATTTTGTATGTAACCCCTTTTCATGTACAGCACCATGAAATTAATGATGCTATATAAATATAATAATCATAATAATAATATTTCAAATTCTGATAGTGCACTAACTAAATATTATGTTTTTGCTACATTTTTGATGAAGGTATTTCGTAAAATATGTAAGACTAGATGGTGGCCCGATTCGTATGCATCGGGTATTTTAGAATATGTATGTAGTTTATGTATGAAGATTTAAGAATAATGCAATGCGAAGCTGGGTTTAAATCCCGCGCCAATATTGCTGATTGGTTGCGCCTGGTAAGCCACGACCAATCAGCGAAGCGTGGTTCAAATACCGCGCCAATTCGCGGCTAGACTGCCTGTCGCTGATTGGTCGCGGGCCGCTGGCGCGACCAATCAGCAACGCGGGTTTTCGGTTACAGACAGACAGACATAATTAGACGATTATATAGTAGATTTAAATATACGGTACATAAATTTATTTATTTTTTTTTACATTTCTGTAAGTAAGCGAAAAAAACAAATGGTCCCTAAAAAGATGGGCAACACTGTTTACCCCTTTAGAATTAGTTTTAATTGTTGAACGATCATTTTTTTCTTCTCTTTCTCCAAAAGCCTTAACACTTTTTCGTCTTTTTGTCAATAAAGCCATAGGAGTACTTATTTTTTGTGGGACGAGTTGCAGTTTTGAATGACACTACAAAATTTTAACATACCATAAAAACTGAAAAATGGGGGGGACAAATTGGATAAAATTGTAAAACGTGTGTGTTTGTGTACTTGTGATGCATGTGTGCACGTACGTGTATGCGCATGTGCGGGTTTTGGTAGAGAAAAATAAATCTGCCTAGAATGGCCGATCACGGTTATAGATAAATATTGGCTATGTAATACAGACAGCATCTGTCCTGTACGGGCACAGCTCCATGCACGCGTACCCTGCCCATAACGTATGTGTATGGCTGGCCGTGTTCCAGTCTATGGAGGGCAGCAAACAAAAAGTTAAGTTTGGAAAAACAGGAATTAGCAGCCTGTTGTCAGCTTTAGTAGCCAGTCAGAAAACTGTAATATTTAGATTTTCTTTTATGTGGATAGTAAAAAAATGTATAAAGAAGAACCACAATGTTTGAACTAAAAGAAAAAAAAAAAAAAAAAAAAAAAAAAAAGGAATTTAACTAAACAGGCAATATTCTGATGATACATCCCCATCGTGACATGTATGCAGCAATCTGACCATAATTGGAACCGATGGGACTCTGAACATGGACTGGTCACAGACTGACTTTGCAGTTGTTTGTTTCTTCTATGGAACATTTAGATCATTTAAACCCATTAAAAAGAAAAAGAAAAAAAAAAAAAAAAAGTTAGAGGTACAACGAGCATTTCTGCAATCCTGCAGAGTAAAAGAAGGGTAAGAGGAGAAGACGGTAATTTAAATGACTGGATATGTGGGGAGAATATTAAGTTTCATACCCCAGTCTGTGTTTGGTCTGCAAAACAGGAAATGAAATATTTTAAACTAATTTAGAAGCCTGTAATTGAATCTGTCTATTTCAATTTAGACACCTAAAGAACAAAAAAAGAAAACATTTTCTCTGCTGGTCAATTTACTTGCAAACAGGAGGCTGCTGCCTTACAGATTCTATGCATTATAGATGTCTAGATGTATCTCTGCATTATGGATGGCTTGAAAGATTAAATGCCATTAGAGGTTGCGACTCCTAGGTCAGAAGGGTTGCCTAAATATACCTGCATGTACTGAATTATATGAAAATATCCACCTAAATTAGGGCAAATATTAATGGATAGCAGGTACTTGATATGCTGCAACCAATGGTAAACAGACCTGCAGTATAAGGCTGAGTGCCTACAATCAGGCTTCCTCGTGTTTCAGATGCAGTGTCATTCCTCTGGTGGATTAAGGAAAACAATTGGTTACTGGCTTGGAGCGCTGGGGAACACAAATAAGGAATTACTTATGGGTTTACCACGTCTATTTCTTCACCACAATGCGTTTCCACAACGTGGATTTCCACCAGAGGAAGACAACAATCCGTTGTGGAAACGCGTTGTGGTAAATAAATAGACGTGTTAACCCATACGTAATTCCTTATTTGTGTTCCACAGTGCTCCAAGCCAATAACCAATTGTTTTCCTTAATCCTGTGTAACCACCCTCTCTGGGTGCGGCATTACTGGAGCTCCGGGGAGGCACCGATAACTTTAACCAAGTGGTCCTGGGATGATAGGACCTTTGATGATGTCAGACCCTGTGACCGGTGACGCATGAGTCACATGACTGCGATTCAGCCAATCGGAGCGAGTCAGGAAGCCGGCATGAGCGGTATCCGAGCGGTGCCGGCGCCTGGAGTTTCCCAGATATATACACTACAGTGAGGTTGTGTGGAGGCGCACAACCTGTACAGGTGAGAGGCGACCCATCGTTCATCCTATAATTGCCCCCACTAGACCACCAGGTTCTCCCTATGGGAGCGCTTTTATACTTCATGTTTCGCACTCCTCTGGTGGAGACACTAGTGTCCTATGCAGGAGAACATGCTGTACGTGCCCACAATCAGGATTGTGGGTGTCGTGGAATTCAACGTGTTCTCCGGCTAAGAACACTAGTGTCTCCACAAGAATAAATTGACATGACGCAGGCTAGGTAAGTCGCACCACATATCAGTTTATGCCGTGGAAAAAAGAAGCACAGTTTCATAGTCTGTCTTCAGGCTTAAAAACTAAGTCCATCTAGTTCACCCCATAGCCTAATATGTTGATCCAGAGGAAGGCAAAAAAAAACCATGTGGCAACACTAAGCTCCACATGAGGAAAAAAATTCCTTCCTGACTCCAGATATGGCAATCAGACTAGATCCCTGGATCAACGCCCTATCTCTACATCTAGTATATCTAACTGGTAACATTAGATTTTTCAAGAAGGGCATCCATGCCCTTCTTAAATAGTAGTCTCTATAAATCCATACACTGTGCTTGTATCGTACAACATAGCATTCTGGATGCAGAGAGAAAACACGCTGCATCCAAAATGCTGCTAATCCTGATTGTGGGCACTCACTATTACACATATCTAACCTGTTCAGAACTGTTAAAATAGGAATAGTGCACATATACTACACACATGAAAGTCATGTTATGCACACAGGATATTACTCAGTAGGCAGGCTTCACATTCATAGTGTTTTGTAGTATCCCGCACAGAAAGGTTGCTTTTTTAAACCCGCATCCAGTATGTGCCACACTGATGTTCAATGGGCACTCCTGCACTTGTTTTCATCCGGTTGCATCCTTTCAAAACTGTTTTTTAACCAAGACCAAAAACGCAACATGTAGCGTTTTTTACGCTCTGTAAAAAAAAGCCTCCAATTGGATCCAGCATACTGGGCCATGATTTTTAACTAATGACAATGGGTGCCGGATCCTGTTTTATCGGATAATTCCGGTAAAACTGGATTCGGCATGCCTACTGGGAATGTGCATTATCATCATACAAGTAAAGTTAAGCGCCCATACCGAACACCTGAGTATTCAGGCACGAACCCTGAACAGGGACTTCACTGAAAAGTCTGTGATTAAAGAATTCTACTCACCTGACTCGCCGCTTCGGTCACTTTCAGGTCACACTCATTATCCTCATGTAATATTCACTGTATTGGCAGCTGCACAGCCAATCACAGATGCCCATTGTTTGCGATAGCGTCTGTGATTGGTTGCTGGCATAGTGGGTGGGGAGCAACAGCCAATCACAGAGCAATAGGTGAGGCACGACAGCCAATCACAGATGCTGGGTGCCTGTGTGATTGGCTGTTCAGCAGGCAGTGCAGAGCAGACTCGAAAGTGACAGCAACACCGAGACAGGTGAGTATAATGCTTTAATCACAGACTTCTCACTGAAGTTCCTGTTTGGAGTCCATTTTCAGGCAAACTGATCCGGACAATAGTGAATGGCATCCTATGCAGGCGGATAAAACCATACCGGTGTAATAATGGAACCAGCAAACGGATCTGGTATAATATTGGTATGGTTTCAGAACAAAAACCACGTCCGGTTAGATTCTGTTTTCACATGATCTCCGACGGATAAAAAAATGCCTATGTGAACCCGGCCAAAGTGGGAAGGTTATGAAGAGATGTCCTGATTGCCAGCTGCCTCGCAAAACTTGAATCATGGGTTCAAATCCAACTAAGATCAACATCTGCATGGAGTTAATATGTTCTCCACATGTTTGTGTGTGTTCCTTCTGAGTACTCTGGTTTCCTTCAACACTCACACAAACACTCTGATAATAAAGTTAGATTTTGAGCTCCTCGGGGGAGAGGAGGCTGATGTAACTGTAGAGGTACCTTTACACACAGAGATATATTGCTTGCAACTCACTGGTTGCAGTGAAATCATGGACACATTGTTCCACTTGTACATGGCAACAAAATGGAACAATGTGTCCATGATTTCAGTGCAACCAGTGAGTTGCAAGCAATATATCTCTGTGTGTAACGGTACCTTAACAGTCTGTATGGTACTGCAGAATATGTTGGTGCTGTAACTAAATGATAGAGAATATTAATTTAAAAATGTATAATGCAACGCAACCATTTTTATTGTATAAAGAAGATGGTGGTGCTCCCAATAAGGACACTAGTATCTGCTTCGGTCCAAAAAATGGTATGAGGTTAGTTATACCGTAGTTTTTGTTGATTTGAATTAGTAGCTAGACAATACATTTTGGCTTAAAATGGAAACCAGTCTTCATCACGTCTATTACAAACAATTATAAAATACATATAAAGTGCACTGGCATTAAAATGGTGGTTGCCATTTCTTTTTATTCTCGTTGACCGAGAGTGCTCATTCAAAAAGAGAATAAGAGGAGATGGCAACAACCATTTTATTGTCAGTGCACTTTTTATGTGTTTTATAATTGTTGTATAGACATGATGGAGGCTGGTTTTCATTTGAAGCCAAAATGCATCATCTAGCTACTACTAGTCTGAATTTAAAAAAAAAAAAACACTTTACAAATAATCCTCATACCATTTGTTAGACTGGAGCAGATACTAGCGTCCCTTTTGGGATTGCCGCCATCTTCTTTATACAATTCTTAGTCTGTCAAGGTTCTGTTGGAGGAATCAGCTACAGCCCTTTTTGGTAAGCACTGCAGCAGACTGAAGAAGGGCTCTACAAGGGATCCTACATAGAATGACAGACTGAGTCTGGAGTCGGGGTCTATTGTGCTTTTAGATCAGCGCCATGCTGTTCTTCCCCCCCCCACCCCATCTCTTGTAGAGAAATCAACACAACCATTTTTAATGGCTTCAATGTGCGTGAATGTGATGACAATCACAGTTTACAAACCCGTTGGCATTGGTCCTTCCCTTTTATCTATCCTCTTATTAACCGACCACATGTATACAAAAAGCAAAAGACAGATGGCGGAGAGCAGGGCTGCAAAATCCGACTACATTGTGTTTGTCTGTAGTCTGTTGCCATGACAATTCATAGACCTGCAGAGGATCGATATACGTAAAATATTAGGAAAGCGTCTTACCATTTTCAAACAAATGAGAAGGATTGAGACTGTTTTACTAAAGTCTCGACACCTGTTCCTTTAATGGTATCAAAAAATTGTGACCAAATTCTTTTAGTTGTGCCATTGTGAATATAGTTGTTCCACTAACAAGAGCGGTCGCTAGATTTGCAACATCATACATCAGGAATATTATAATTAGGAGATTCTGTTTCTTTATGTGTTTTTAGGCCAAATTTAGACAGTGCGTTTGTGCTCCATTTTTTCTTGATCTGTTTTTGATCCTCTTTTTGCAAAAAAGCATCACAAACGCATCATCTGTTTGTACTGCTTTTTTGCTCCAGTTTCGGGGGACACATACACACAGATTCACAGAGACACACCCTCACTTTCTTACCCCCCCCCCAGCAATCCTACAGTGAGCTCTGGTAAGGTCTTCCTTCCGGGCACCGGCAAGACCTGTGAGTAGTATGAGTTCTTTCAGGACCTGTGAGTAGTATGAGTTCTTTCAGGACCTGTGAGTAGTATGAGCTCTTACAGGACCTGTGAGTAGTATGAGTTCTTTCAGGACCTGTGAGTAGTATGAGCTCTTACAGGACCTGTGAGTAGTATGAGTTCTTTCAGGACCTGTGAGTAGTATGAGTTCTTTCAGGACCTGTGAGTAGTATGAGTTCTTTCAGGACCTGTGAGTAGTATGAGTTCTTTCAGGACCTGTGAGTAGTATGAGTTCTTTCAGGACCTGTGAGTAGTATGAGTTCTTACAGGAACTGTGCACTATGTGACCCTTAGCCTGAGTCACATGAGTAGGTCCTGGAAGTACCGTTTCCAAGTACATATAGGTAATGCAATTCCTGGAAGGAAGATATCACCAGGGTGGTAAGTAATTGGATGTTAGTGGTGCAGAAAGTGGACCACAAAAACAGAGCAATAATTGATGCTCATTATTTTCTGGATGCGCTTTCTGCACCACTGACACAATAGTCAAAAATGCTGACGCCTGAACAGCAAACTGAAAATCTCATTCACTTTGCTGGCATATAATCACCGATGCAGAAAGGGTTAAGCAACTGTGCTGCTCGATACGATTGAACATCAAACTTTGGAGGACATCAATTAGGGTATATCAGCTGTTGTTTATTAGTCAAAAAGTTTCAGGGCTCCAGGGCCAACATGTTTGATGTTCAATGGGAAGCAGCAGCTCGGTCATTTAACTCTTTCTGCACTGGTGATCGTATGTTGTATCTCTGGGGACTGCGGCAGCTGTTGTAACCTTTAAGAGTGGTTGTGACTCCTCACAACCTCTATAGGTGAGCCTCTTTTCACTACAACTAGTTTGATTATATCACAGATAAGACCCTATTTCCGTTTTATTTCCCTACCTTTTAGTACATATCACTTTGCTGGCAGATGCTTTGACTCATCAGTTTTTTGGGGCAATTTAAAAAAAAACCAAAAAAAAAAAAAAACAGTACCAAAAACGGATCAGAAACATCCAGTGTGAACATGGCCTTAGGCCACATTGCCAGGATGAGTATTTGGTTAGTTTTTGATGCAGATTTTCTGCACCTTTTAGCCAAACTAGGTTGCTGAGGGCCGCTTCACACTGCGGCATGATCCGGTCCGGTTCTGTCCGGGAGGACCCAGACAGCTGCGGACCGGATCAGCAAACAGGACTGGGGGGCTATTATGCCCTCCGGTCCGGTGTGCAGCGCACGCAGTTCCCGCTGCTGATAAGTCAGGACTGCGCCGCCCACGGTCCTGACCTGTGAGCGGCTGCACATATTAGCCCCCCAGTCCTGTGTGCTGATCCGGTCCATAGCTGTCTGGGTCCTCCCGGACAGAACCGGACCGGATTATGCCGCAGTGTGAAGCGGCCCTTACATTTTTATTTACATTTTATTGCGTTTTTGACACTGCAGTTTTGTTGGTCTCTTTGATGTGTCCTATAAGTCTACGGTAATTATTAGAAGCTCCTACCTGCCTGAACATCAACATTTCAGAACAATTTAATGCTGGGTAGTGTAAACTTTTGTGATGGGAAAAGACTAATGACTGCTACAAGTGTTCCTGGCCTGAAAGTCTGGAAGTCTAAGTATATAATGAATATGGTCCGGCTTAGCTTTATCCTAGTGCTTTCAGCACATGGTCCTAGCCGGAGAGCAGGCCATCAGTCAGCGCGCTCCCTCACCTAGGCCCTGTTTATCTGCTCAGGAAGGACCAGTCTTCCTCTGGTTACTGATATCTCTGGGAACCAAACCCATTAAGATATTTCTGACCCCTGCCTGTGCTATTTTAACTGTCTGCTGTACAGGAAGGAACCATTAAAAATAGGACAACAATGGCCTTACACACATGAGCCGGGGCCTGATTGTGATTGATGCTTGAGAAAATATACAATGGCGGAGCCTGCATTTCAACACGGCTTGTCATAGCACAGAAAGAAAAAGGAGGGTTTCATTACAAACGGGGCATTGAACTTTTATCAATATAGTGACCATGGAAAGACAAAACCTAAAGCTAAATCTCAGGTGAAAAGAGAACAGGCCTCTGGTAACCCAAGACATGTGGAAAAAATGGATCAAAAGTGCAAAAGGGTAACGGAAAATAAGAAATGTAAACATAGCTTTGAAATAAAGGATATCAGCAATCCTAAAAATGTATTATTATTAAATGTAATATGTAGCCCTACATGTGTGCAATAGGTGTGTATACGGTATATACATACCAATAATCCCATGCATCGTGGCACTATCATCTGGGTAGATCCCACAATGTTGTTCATTTATTAAAACAATCAAGGAGCAGGAACTACCGGTATATCTATAATTTTGTATGTAACCCCTTCTCATGTACAGCACCATGGAATTAATGGTGCTCTACAAATAAATAAATAATGATAATATTCTGCATTTTTTGAGCAGCAAAAATATTTAGCATCAAAAACTCATTGTGAGCCTAAAGCTTTTCTTTGAATTTTTATTGCCTTTTTTTTTGCTCCTCCACTATGTAGACATGGGCTTCTGAATTTTATTACTCCAATGTGCAAACATCCCTTTCAACCAAGGAAGACATTAAAGAGATTCTCCTCTGTGGGTGTTTACATCTTCCCCGATGCCCAATCATAAGACGTAGCATCCAAAATGTTAGAGAAAGAGTAAAACAGAACCAGTAATCATCCATTAAGTATTAAAAAGATTGTAGCCATAATTCTCAAGAAGTTAAATCTATACTAATCTAAAAATATAAACCAAAGAGATGACAAGGAATCTCAACACCCACTTGTCCTCCCATCAGGAACAAGCAATAAGACCTCTTTTTTTTTTTTTTAAACATGAAGTTTTATTGAAATTTTTGGAAGGTACATAACCAAAAAAATCAGGAGCATTACAATACATATCAACTCAACATACAAATAAAGAATACTAACCAGGAGAGGGTAGGGGGGGTAGGGAGGGGGTAGAAGCTGCACTAATATCGTACATAATTCAATAACAGAGGTGTTAGTATTAGAGCGCTCACTCTATATCTGGACCAGATTATGCCCAGAGGTCACCCACGGGTCCCACCACCTCAGAACCTTAGTTCTCCTTTTAATTGTGTGGGACAGGGTCAACTCATGCTGAAAGTGAATGTTGAGGCGGACAAGTACATCCGCAGCAGTAGGAGTCACAGGGGATTTCCAGCAAGCCGCAATACATTGCCTCGCCGCAATCAACACATTAGTGTAGATGGGTCTTAAAGGGCCAGGAATGGCATTCAATCCAATACCCAGCAGTGCCATCTGTGGCAGGAGGGCATTAGGGATTCCAGTAATTCCCAGTAATATACGTTCAACATCTCTCCAAAATGTACGTACACCCGGGCAGTACCACCAAACATGCGGGGAGTCTCCAATCACCAGGCACCCCTTCCAACAGTGGGGGTGTGCCCGAGTCGGAGATGAGATAAATCTGGCTATTCTCTCCGGGGTGAGGTACCACTGCATCTGGGTCTTCCTAGATTGCTCCAAATGCGTTATACATGTGGAGTAACGGGCAGCATGAACTGCTGCCGCCCGCCAGTCCTCAAGTGAGGCAGAAAAGGACAACAGACCCTCCCATTTAGACATATAGGGAAGTTTCACCTCCCCCTCAGGTTTCAGTAGGGCTCTGTACATTATGGAGGTTCCATGTCTAGCATGTGATCCATTTTTTATAAATATCTGCAAGGTTGAGTCAATAGAGGCAAGATCCGGGACAGGCCATTCCAGGGTGGTCAAAAAATGCCTAAGCTGGAGATATCTAAAGAAGGTGGAGTTAGGCAGACCCAATTCCAAAACCAGTGTCGAAAATTGTTCCAGACGCCCTGATGAATCCATAAGGTCTGATAGCTGCAACACACCCCGTTTTTTCCAATCCTGCAGATATAAGTTCTGAACAGAATGCTCAGCTGCAGTGAGGGAAATGTAACGGTATAAGAAGGGAAAAAAGGGTCTGCCCACCTGCGACCATATCCTAAGTAAATTTGTCATAGTTCTTAAACAGTTTGGGGTGATCTTGTGACTCAAAAGATTCATTTCTAATAGAAGCCGAGTGGACCCAGTCGGGGAGGATTCCAATTCTATCTGCATCCATCTAGATCTGAGAGAGTTAGACCACCAGTGTGCCGCTGCCTCCAGAGCCGCAGCTCTGGCATAAGCCGCAATGCTGGGAATCCCCATACCCCCTCTAGCATAAGGCAGGGAGAGGACCCTCCTAGCAATCCTAGGAGGTCTGCCACTCCAAATAAATTTGCTTAGCGCTGCTTGGACCGGGGCGAGGTACCTGGAGGGAATCTGCAAGGGAAGACACCGCAAAAGGTATAGGATCCGTGGGAGGACGGACATCTTAACTATCTGGATTCTGGCCATCCAAGAGAGCTGCATTCCAGAGAGTCTATCAAATTCCTGTTGAATCGTTGTTAGTAATTTATCCCAATTATGCTTTATTATCCCTGACAACCTGGAGATCCATACACCCAAATACATAAAACCTTCCTGAGCCCAGTGAAAGGGAAAGAGGTTTTGGAGAGATATTTGCTCTGTTTTGGGGAGGTGGAGGGGGAATATAGACGACTTGGAGAGATTTAGCTTATAGTATGATGCTGATGAAAATTCTTCCAAAACCGAGAGGACATGGGGTAGGGAGGTATGCAAGTCAGTGCAAAAAAATACCACGTCATCGGCGTATAGACCAATTTTGTGTTCAAGATTCCCAACTGCCACCCCCGTAATTCCTGGGTGTGTACGAACTATAGAAGATAATGGCTCCATTATGAGAGCAAATATAAGAGGGGAAAGTGGACAGCCCTGGCGGGTACCGTTTGATATGGTAAATCGGGAGGAAAGAAAGCCCGATGCACTAGCTGCCGCACAGGGATTAGAATAGAGGGCCCTAATAGCATCCCGAATCGGTCCCTGGAATCCAAACTTCAAGAGGACCCCGTCCAAGTATCCCCAGTGCACCCTGTCGAAGGCCTTCTCTGCGTCTAGAGACAAGAGTGCACTGGGGACCCTTTTCCGCTCGAGCAGATCCAGAAGATCCAGGAGTCTGCGCGTACCGTCAGAGGTCTGACGCTCTGGGACGAATCCAACCTGGTCCAGTTGAATCAAGGAGGGGAGGATAACCGAGAGACGGGAGGCTAACAATTTGGCATAGATTTTTAAATCACAATTAAGTAGTGATATGGGCCTAAAGTCTCCCGAAGTAGTGAGTGGTTTCCCCGGCTTGGGAATTGTGGTTATTAACGCCTCAAGACCTTCAGGCCGGATGGAACCCTCCCGCTGCCAAAAGGTAAATAATTTAAGAAGATAAGGGGTCAGTAACTCAGTAAAGGTGGTGTAATATGCATATGAGAACCCGTCTGGACCAGGAGAGGTGCGCTTTTTAATGGACTTGATGACCGAGACAATCTCTTTTTCAGTGATAGGGGCATTAAGAAAGGCCAACTGATCAGTGGAGAGAGTGGGAAGGTTAGCTTTAGAAAGGAATGATTGTATAGACTCAGTGGAAGGCTGGACAGTGTCCACCGACTCCCTCAGATTGTACAAGGTGCTGTAATAGTTGCCAAATTCCTCCGCTATCTGGACAGGATTACGAATAATGGAACCTGAATTATTATGTATACTAGTAATTTTGGCCTGTAATTCCCTTTTTTTGATTCTCCTGGCCAGGAGGGCCCCGGCCCTGTCCCCCATGCTGTAGTATTTGGAGTTAGTTTTCCTTAGGTATTTCTCTGCCGTTACCAATAAGCATGCCCTCAGTGACCGTCTAGCCTCCGTTAACTCATCCTGCGTGGATTTCTGAGGAGAGGTTCTATAAGCAAGGTCAAGGAGCTTAATCCTAGCCAGGAGAGCCGTAACCTTTGCCTCACGTTCCCGTTTAACTCGGGAGGCCAATTGGATTAGCACCCCCTGAGGACCGATTTGTGGGCCAACCAGAGAGTCTCCGGCCCAACCTCATCATTATCATTGGATAAGAAGTATTGCTCTATCTGCGTCCCTATATGCTGAGTATGAGAGGAGTTAGTTAAGAGATATTCATTCAGTCTCCAACGAGTGGGGGGCCGAATGGAAGCAGGGTCAGCTATCTCCAGTGAGATCTGTGCATGATCAGACCAAGAGATTGTCGCAATTTCTGCGGCTACACAGTGGGTTATCAAGGAGTCGTCTACTAGGAAATAGTCGAGCCTGCTTAATGTGCCATGGCGTGAAGACATGAATGTGTATTCTCGGTCGGTGGGATGGAGACAGCGCCAAATGTCGTGCAAATGGGACTGGGCAACAAGGGCCCCCAAATCACCCCGGAAAGTCGAGGGATTGGAACAGTCCAAGCGTCTCTCCATGGGCGCGTTGAGGTCCCCAGCCACCAACCTACATCCCCTAGCATGAGAGGCCAAGACCGAGAGGAAGTCTCTAAGAAAGGCACTTTGCCCCTTATTCGGGCCATACACAGAAGATAAAGTGTAGTATACATTATTAAGAAGACCAATGACAATTATGTAACGGCCCTCAGGGTCAGCAATCTCAGTGATGAGAGAAAAGTCAACATTTTTGTGAATAAAAATGGCCACTCCTGCACGTTTACAGTCAGCAGAGGCAAAAAACTGGGTAGGGAAATCACGAGACGCCATTCTGCGGCAGTCCTCACGCAGCAGGTGCGTTTCTTGCAAAAACAGCACATCACTCCTGGATTTCTTCAGCTGACGCCACACCACGCTTCTTTTACCAGGGGAGTTCAGGCCATTTACATTAATTGAAGAAAGTGTGAGAGTCATGGTGGGATCCAACAGAATCTATATGAAACCAGTGTGCTAGTAAAAGGCAGGACAAAGTCCATGGAGCACCCCGTGAGGATATCTGCAGCTACAGGGCAGAGGAGGTGGAAGGAGAAAAAGGGGAATGGAAAGATAAAAAAACATATCAACAGTCCAATGTCCAGAACAGGCATGTCATCCCAATAAGGGAGGAAAAAAAGGAAAAAAAAAAAATTATTCCTGAGTCTGAGTGCACGGCAAGAGCAGCACCCAACGGGGGTTACTCAGTTCTCGTCCAAACAGAGAAATTAGGAAAAGTGGCAAGAGCGCCAAGAATGGAAGGGGAAGGGGGAGATATAGATAATGGGAAGGGAAGAGTAGTCAGAGGAAAGGAGCAGGAAGAGAGCGAGCAGAAAAGGAGAAGGGGAATAGGGGAGGAGAAGAAGGGAAAAAAGGGTGAAAAGGAGGTGACTTCAGACTAAGGGGGGGAAGAAGGGGAGCAAAGTAGAGTAGAAGAGGGAGTAGAGGGTTAACAGGGGGGTGGAGTGTATGTCAAAGGGGGGAGATAGGGGGTGAGAAAGGGGGAATTGTTCAGTGCTAGGAGGGAATGAGAATGAGAAATTCACCTACCTATTTAAAGGCAGAAAGAAAAAGGGAGAGAGGATGAGAGAGAAAAGAAGGCAGAAAGGAAGAGAAAAGGGCGAGAACAGAGAGACGGCCAGGAAAACACAGCCTAGAGCACATAGGTGCAGTGTGGAGAGAAAGGAACCTGTATTTGTCGAGTTATCAAACTGTAGACCACTCCGGATCGATGCGGCCTCCTGGCCTGGGTCTTGGAGAGGCGGCAGGAGCAGTGGATTGTGATGTAGATTCAGGCGGCCACAGTTCCCATCGAATTAGATTCTTCTCTGCGTGCGGAGGAATGAGACATGGAATCAAGGAGCCATTACGACGGATCAATAGCTTGGTGGGGAACCCCCAGCGATACTGTATTCCATGATCTCTCAGGATTTTGGTGTAAGGCCTGAATGCCCTCCTCAAAGCCAGGGTGCCCGGAGAAAGGTCCGGGTAGACTTCAAGAGAGGCATATTGATCCTGGAGGTGCGGGCTCTGCCTGAGGACACGGAGGAAGTCCTCCTTTAGTTCGAAGTAATGGAGCCTGGCTAGCACATCTCTAGGACTGTCTTCAGGGACCGAGGGAGGCTTAGGGACCCTGTGAATTCTATCCACAACCAGGAGCTCCTGAGGGGTTTCAGGCATCACTGTTTTGATGAAGTCTTTGAGGTATGACCTTAGATCAGCCGCCGCCACCTGCTCTGGTATGCCTCTGAGCCTAATGTTGTTGCGGCGCGATCTATCTTCTAAATCTAAGGTCTTTGCGGATATTCTGTCTGTTCTGCTCTGGAGCCGGTCATAGGAGTCCAGTAGCTCATTGTGTGAGCGAACCACCTCCGCCATTTTCTGCTCCAATTTGTCAACTCGTGCGCCCAGCTCCGCAATCTCCCCCCGCACCTCTGCCACCATAGCCCTCATATCCTGCTGCAGGGAGGATCGGAGGCTCGCCAGGAGATCCGCCATCATACCTCTGGTGAGTGGGGCATCCATTAGTTCAGCGTCCCCCAGGTCTTCAGCCTGCACTGTGGTGCGGCGCGCAGCTCTCTGTGCACGAGGAGAGGAGGGAGGCACCATCTTGAGAGAGCTGTTACTGGCTAGGAAATAGTCGGTGACCCTCTTAGGGGATTGCCTCACAGGAGGTTTTGTTTTGCCCATCAGTTGCACAGGCAGTTCAGGAAGCTCCGTGCCGAATTTGAAGTGCCCAGGTTCCTTCACTTTCTTGTTATGGCTGCTTCTGTGCTCAGGCTGTGCAGAGCTCCTGAGTTACACAGCCAGCTCCATTGCTGCCAGGACACGCCCCCCAAGCAATAAGACCTCTATTTGAGTATATGGATGTTTAGCAATCCTGACAGGACAGTGGTCAGTTTTGAACAGGCAGTGTGTATAATCAAAACACCCATCAAAAAACAAAACCCACACAATTATTGCTCCAATTAGTTCTCTTAATACTACTAATTAATGTATTCCCTCTCCTCCCACCAGAACGCCTGCCCTCTCCTCCCACCAGAACGCCTGCCCTCGCATCCCACCAGAACGCCTGCCCTCGCATCCCACCAGAACGCCTGCCCTCTCCTCCCACCAGAACGCCTGCCCTCTCCTCCCACCAGAACGCCTGCCCTCTCCTCCCACCAGAACGCCTGCCCTCTCCTCCCACCAGAACGCCTGCCCTCTCCTCCCACCAGAACACCTGCCCTCTCCTCCCACCAGAACGCCTGCCCTCTCCTCCCAACAGAACGCCTGCCCTCTCCTCCCACCAGAACGCCTGCCCTCTCCTCCCACCAGAACATCTGCCCTCTCCTCCCACCAGAACATCTGCCCTCTCCTCCCACCAGAACGCCTGCCCTCTCCTCCCACCAGAACATCTGCTGTCTCCTCCCAACAGAACGCCTGCCCTCTCCTCCCACCAGAACGCCTGCCCTCTCCTCCCAACAGAACGCCTGCCCTCTTCTCCCACCAGAACGCCTGCCCTCTCCTCCCATGGCGGAGTTTTGTCATTTTTTTTTTTTATACCCACTACATCTGATAATGCTGAGTCTAGCTTCAGTGCGAGCCATTCAAACACTACAAGCGGTTCACACTGCCTGAGCACTAAGTGTAAATGAGCACTGAGTGCACCTGAGCACTGCAATATTTCAGTGATTTGAATACGTAAAGCACCAGAACTCCAAACCCTGAAGATTTCTGTAAAGTCTGTGTTCAATACAAACTCTGAAACTTTAAGTCTGGTTCACGCATTCCTATGACTAAATACCGTTTATAGCTCTGGACACACAGTGAAGGTGCAGTACACAGGGTGAAATGGCTGTGTGGGTTTATTACTCTCCATACAGACTTATGTGGCGCCCCACTGGTCAGGTGTCACAGTTGGGGTACTGCACCCATAAATGAGAGTGTGGTTACCCCTGTCACAGTGGAATGTAGGGTTGGTAGGAGGATCCCATCCCAGCACTCTTACACACCCACCTAGAAAGACAGTTGGAGACTAGTACCTGGAAGGGGGGCGGGGGTGGGGGGTTAGGGGAGGAGGGATGTAGAAAAACGGGGGATTCTAAGTTTGCCTCAAGGAAAGACGGAGTACGGCAGCCCTGAGAGAGAGAAGGGGACTTCCGGAGGTCTGAAGCGGTGCTGGTGCTACATCACCAGAATCTGCGGGTGGCGTCACGAACTTATAAACATTTATTTCCATTCCAACTTCCCCTTTTTAGTTGACCACCCGGGACACGTGTCTGGGCAGGCCACCAGTGACATCCCTACTGCAGCAGAGGGCCCAGGCACCTGAGTCCCCATACCCTGGGCTAGTCACTTATACATACTACTATGGTATCGAAATTAAACTTTCAGATAACTGGATCCTGGACTGAAGGAATATACACTGAACACACTGATTATAGACTACTGTGAGTTTTCGCTGAGCACCAAATCTCTACGTCAGTTTTCAGTGGCTAATGGAAAAGATGGTAAACATAGCAAGCTTTGGGGACACTGTAGGCTAACACGGTACACACGCTTTTTACTAAGTCAGTTTTAACATTCAGACAATCGTGTGTAATGCAAAGAGGTTCCAGGAAAAAAAAAAGTCTTCTATTCAGTCAACATTTGTGTAAATCACTTCTATGAAGAGAACTACTTATTATAGATAACCTCTGGGGTCTGCTGCTGAGTAGCACAAGCCCCACATTACTACATAGACAGTAACCAGAGCACCCACTCCGGAGACCGCGGCCCAGGAAAGACTTATTCACAGATAAGAACATAGAATATTCTGCTATAGAGAATTGTAACAAATTCATTAAAGAAACGACCAACATTTCTCACCCAAAATGTGAATGGTGAAAAGTTCCTAAAGGGGAGTAAACTTTCCAAAGACTATTTGATATGATTATCAAGCGACAACCTCTTTGCAGAGGTAATGGTGAACAGAAGTTTTATTTATAAAAATTTGATACGTTTTTTTTTTTTTATAATACATTTAATTACGGTATAATTTGCCCAGGTGTCTTGGATGTTTTCATACCATTATATTACACAATTTGCAGACTTATTTATGCTTGACAGGAAAAGCTGTTCCACCCTAATTAGAATCAAGCGGTTTAGTTAGGCTTGCTCCACACTAGCGTTGTGGCATCCGTCTGGCCGGATCCACCATAGAGCAGCATCAAAAGCAGGGTTAACGCTGTGTAATGCTGCCTTAACGCTGCCATAGAGTAATATGGGTGAGCAGATAACCAGCACATGCAAACCTAGCCGCAAAAGTGCCTGCATTTGAAATCTCGTGCTTTTTGCAGTGGACAGCTGAACGTTGCAAGCCTCAGCATATAAAGCCTCCACTATGACTGAAGCCAGGTGTGTGTGTGCAGTCACCTCAGCATATAAAGCCTCCCCTATGACTGAAGCCAGGTATGTGTGTGCAGTACTCAGCATATAAAGCCTGCCATGACTGAAGCCAGTATGTGTGTGCAGTCACTCAGCATATAAGCTGCCCTATGACTGAAGCCAGGTATGTGTGTGCAGTCACCTCAGCATATAAAGCCTCCCCTATGACTGAAGCCAGGTATGTGTGTGCAGTCACCTCAGCATATAAAGCCTCCCCTATGACTGAAGCCAGGTATGTGTGTGCAGTCACCTCAGCATATAAAGCCTCCCCTATGACTGAAGCCAGGTATGTGTGTGCAGTCACTTCAGCATATAAAGCCTCCCCTATGACTGAAGCCAGGTATGTGTGTGCAGTCACTCAGCATATAAAGCCTCCCCTATGACTGAAGCCAGGTATGTGTGTGCAGTCACCTCAGCATATAAAGCTTCCCTATGACTGAAGCCAGGTATGTGTGTGCAGCTACCTCCACATATAAAGCTCCACTATGACTGAAGCCAGGTATGTGTGTGCAGTCACCTCAGCATATAAAGCCTCCCCTATGACTGAAGCCAGGTATGTGGGGCAGTCACCTCAGCATATAAAGCTTCCCTATGACTGAAGCCAGGTATGTGTGTGCAGTCACCTCTGCATATAAAGCTTCCCTATGACTGAAGCCAGGTATGTGGTTGTGTGCAGTCAGCACCTCCGCATATAAAGCCTCCCCTATGACTGAAGCCAGGTATGTGTGTGCAGTCACCTCCGCATATAAAGCCTCCCCTATGACTGAAGCCGGGTATGTGTGTGCAGTCACCTCTGCATATAAAGCCTCCCCTATGACTGAAGCCAGGTATGTGTGTGTGCAGTCACCTCAGCATATAAAGCCTCCCCTATGACTGAAGCCAGGTATGTGTGTGCAGTCACCTCCACATATAAAGCCTCCCCTATGACTGAAGCCAGGTATGTGTGTGCAGTCACCTCCGCATATAAAGCCTCCCCTATGACTGAAGCCAGGTATGTGTGTGCAGTCACCTCTGCATATAAAGCCTCCCTATGACTGAAGCCAGGTATGTGTGTGCAGTCACCTGAGCATATAAAGCCTCCCCTATGACTGAAGCCAGGTATGTGTGTGCAGTCACCTGAGCATATAAAGCCTCCCTATGACTGAAGCCAGGTATGTGTGTGCAGTCACCTCTACATATAAAGCCTCCCTATGACTGAAGCAGGTATGTGTGTGCAGTCACCTCAGTATATAAAGCCTCCCCTATGACTGAAGCCAGGTATGTGTGTGCAGTCACCTCCGCATATAAAGCTTCCCCCATGACTGAAGCCAGGTATGTGTGTGCAGTCACCTCAGCATGTAAAGGCTTTTTTTAAGATAAAAATGTGGGATTTTGTATTTCGTAAACCATGCTAGTGACGCACATGGCATCTTTTTAAACACATTGGGGCGGTTTAATATCACAAAACAACATGACAGGTTCCCTTTAAAGCAGAATAACTATACCCTTATATATATATTTTATACCGTATATACTCGCGTATAAGCCGAGTTTTTCAGCCCAAAAATTGGGCTGAAAAGTCCCCCCCTCGGCTTATACGCGAGTCATACGGCCCCCCTCAAAGTTTGGCGCCCCCACCTCAGTTTCTGGGCCCCCCCGCATGCAGCGCTGCACATATACATTACGTGTCTAGCAGCTGTTACCCTCCGGTGGCAGATCGCGGCTCCCGGCTCCGGGCTCCATCTTCCTCTCTGTCTTCCTGGTTGTCATGTGACCGGCGCGATGACGTCATCGCGCCGGTCACAAAGCAGGAAGACAGCGAGGAAGATGGAGCCCGGAGCCGGGAGCCGCGATCTGCCACCGGAGGGTAACAGCTGCTAGACACGTAATGTATATGTGCAGCGCTGCATGCGGGGGGGCCCAGAAACTGAGGTGGGGGCGCCAAATTATGAGGGGGGCCCTGCTGGGGCCCTGTATACTACCACTGGGGCTATATACTACCACTGGGGCTATATACTACCACTGGGGCTATATACTACCACTGGGGCTGTATATATACTACCACTGGGGCTATATACTACCACTGGGGCTGTATACTACTACTGGGGCTATATACTACCACTGGGGCTATATACTACCACTGGGGCTGTATATATACTACCACTGGGGCTATATACTACCACTGGGGCTGTATACTACTACTGGGGCTATATACTACCATTGGGGCTATATACTACCACTGGGGCTGTATGTATACTACCACTGGGGCTATATACTACCACTGGGGCTATATACTACCACTGGGGCTGTATATACTACTGGGGCTGCGTGTATACTACCACTGGGGCTGCTGCAGTATACTACCACTGGGGCTGCTGCTGTATACTACCACTGGGGCTGCTGCTGTATACTACCACTGGGGCTGCTGCTGTATACTACCACTGGGGCTGCTGTATTTACCTCTGGGGCTGCTGTATACTACCACTGGGGCTGCTGCTGTATATACCACTGGGGCTGCTGCTGTAACACTGCTGGGGCCTGTATATACCACTGGGGAGGCTGCTGTATACCACACTGCTGGGGGCTGTATACCTGTGCTGGGGTCCACCCTCGGCTTATACACGAGTCAATAAATTTTCCCAGGTTTTGGGGGCAAAAGTAGGGGGGTCGGCTTATACACGAGTATATACGGTATATTTTTTTGCATTTATTGCAGCAATGAGCACTGCAAGACAATAAGATTTCCAAGTCTCCAGGAGCTTGGACGGTTTCAGCAGCAGAATCTGATAAGATGCAGCATGTGTCAGGACTGCCATGTCTGGCTTGTGTTATTCCCTGGGTGTTACCTCCTAATGATAATTATAAATCTCAAGTACAGAAAACCAGAAAAGGTCAGACAAAACAGGAGCCCTGTGTACCAGCTACTGTCAGCTTCCTGCAGAGATGTTAACCCTGGCGCTTCCCTGGAGCAGACCAAGCTGGAGCTCATCCAGATAGAAGCCAGATATTGCCGCTGTAGATATCATATGGCAAATTAATTAAAGGCATATTCCCATCTCTGTCATTTATGGAATATCCACAGACTATAGCCGTCTTCCTACATGCAGGGCTGTGGAGTTGGTAAGCCAAACCATTCACTCGGACTCCTAAATTTCCCTAGCTACGACTCCAACTCCAACTTCTTCATACGTGGCTAATGTTTGAGTGATGCATTTATTGTAATAAATGGTAACAGCAGGCTTTTAATCATAATTAGGATACAATAATCAAGATATTTAGATAGAACATAATTCATAACAATATTCAGCATCTTCTGCATTGAACTACTGTACCTAATTTGATATATATTTTAGGAGTCGGTCCATTTTCTACCGACTCAAACTGTGACTCCACAGCAATGTTATATGTCAAAAAAACAAGTGTTTTTTTTTTCAATGGTGCCCAAGAAAGTGGAGTAAGGCTGCCTTCACACTTGCGTTTGGAGCGCAGCGCACCGAACGCAGCCAAACGCTTGCGCACTGTTCCTATGTTTAACATGGGAACGCATGTGCCTGCGTATGGCTGCGCTTGGCCACATTTGCGTACGGATGCGCATAATTTATGCGCCCTCCGACCGCACTCCAAACGCAGCATGTAGCATTTTTTTGTGCGTTCGCGGCGCTTGTTTTATCCGCAAGCGCCCGCCAGCGCACAAATAAATGCATGGATCTCAATGGATCCGCAGTGTCCTCCGCATGACACCGTAGGAGAACGCTGCGGATCACATTGAAATCTCTCCCGGCGGCCACCGGGAGATCATGTAGAGCCACAGCTGATCTCCCGCCGGTGTCAGCGGGGAGAAACAGCTGATCTGACAGCTGTTTAAATCTCCCGTGCTGACACCGAATAGATGATGTCGGTGCGGGAGATTTGAAGCAGCGATCAGCTGTTTCTCATCTCCTGCAGTGATACCACCCTATTCAGTGTCAGCGCGGGAGATTTAAACAGCTGTCAGATCAGCTGTTTCTCCCCGCTGACACCGGCGGGAGATCAGCTGTGCCGGGAGGAGGAGATCTCCACCGCTGATCTCCTCCTCCCGGCTGCCCCCCGAGACAGCGGATTGGCCTCCCGGGCACTATACTAATGTGAATGCATGCGGAAATTCTCAGCTGCGTTCACATAAGTATGTGCTGCGTTGCACTGCGTTTGCGTCTGCATGCCCTGCGCACGCAGACACAAAGGCAAGTGTGAAGGCAGCCTAAAAAATGCTAATAGGACAACCACCTTTCATTTATAACTTGTCTGTATACAGTGGCCATTAGGGACTTCATCAAGTAGGATTTGAGGCATGGATCCCCCGTTCTTGACAGATCCAAGTGGTAGGAAATGCATCGCTATGAGATTTATCACTTTTCATGCGTTTTGCCATAAAAGTCTGCAATGGGGATACCACTTCCATTATACAGTCCCAGACATTGCCGGTATATTAAAGGGGGTGTATATTTTTCGTGTATTGAACGTCTACATGTTGTTTTGATTCACGTTCAACATTTAGCAAAAATCAGTAGAAATCGGACATATGAATTTAGACCATGGAGCCACCTTAAAGGTGACCCAATACCTCTATCCTCACCAGAAACAAACGGAGCAAGCCATATGGGAGATTTCAGCTCTGAAGCCAACAGTTTAGTGAATGCAACTTTGAACAATGAATATGGTAACTTGGGTTCCATACAAGATCAGTAATTCAATGATTACACAGTTTCTAAAATAACACAAAAATTGTGCTGAAATCTAGACGTAGCCTTAAAGTACCTTACAGTCTTGAATAAACAATGAAAGAACAAAAACTGAATGAAACTGATTTTTTTTTTCCCTCTGGCCATCAAGTTATTTTCCTTTCCTAGTCAGGTAGTATAGGACGCCAATGCTTTAAATAAATGCACCCGTCTCCTAAAAAGCCTTTGAGACTTGAAATAATTTGTGATAAGTGCGAGGTCCGCGCCTATGATCACAGCAGGGGCCGGTGGGTATACCAGGCTCTCCTCTGTGCAGGTAGATGCACACCCCGCTGTGAGCCACCACGACACAGGCTTAAAGATCTTTAAAGCTTTCATCTTCTTAAACCGTGTATTTTGGGTAAAGATGAACACCATTTGGGCCTAAATGTCCTGCCAAGACACCTAGAAAGGCTTTTTGATTTTACCATCGTTTCCAACTGAGCTGCAGGCTGTTCACTATGCTGTGTGAACCTATGAAGTCTAAATCTGTCTGAACCTGACCTCTGATTGTCAGGTATTAGCATTGGCTCAAACATTTACATAGATATTACAGCTCCTGTCAAAGACGGTAACAGTAGATGGCCAAAAATGGCATTTCTGGTGCAGTTATGATGAGTTATGCACAATCAACAAGGCTAAGTTAATGAAGGACATGCAGATAATTTATTCTACTCACTTATAGACATCATTACTTTGCCATTGGAGCTCATAATCTAAACCTCCTATCAGTATGTCTTTGGAGTATTGGAGGAAACCGATGTACCCGGAGGAAACCAACACAAACACAGGGATCACATTACAAATACCCTGTAGATGTTGTCCTTGGTAGGTTTTGAACCCAGGACCACTGAAAAGCAACAGTGCTAACCAGTGGCGTAACCAGGGTCCGGGGGGCCCCGATGCAAAACTTAGACCTGGCGCCCCCCTCCCATACCCCCTGCATGTTGATGAAATGTATGGGCCTCATAATGTTCTAAATCCTTTGACGAGAACCTGTCACCCCCCTGGTGCTTGGCAACCTAAATGCAGCACTGAATGCAGCATGCCTGCTGAATTCAGGGAAGGGGTCCCCCATGTCTCTAGCCCCCCTATAAGCTTTAAAAAAGACTTGACCCCTCTCCCCCATCATTATGTATTAATGTCCCTCATCCTGCTGTATATGGTCCTCCTCCTGGAATATAGCCCTTATTGTAGTATATATGTCCCCCATCCTGATTTATATGGTCTGCCCTCCTCCCGTCACCATAGTTGTCCAATTATTATAATGCATCCACATATTCCTCCATATAATACAATGTGTCCCCATAGTCCTCTATGTATTATAATGCATCCCATAGTCCTCCATTCATAAGGTAGCCCCCATAGTCATTCAATTATTGTAATGAACCCCCATTATCCTCAATATAATATAATGCAGCCTCACATCCCTCCATATATCATAATGCAGCCTCATAGCCTCTCCATATAGTATAATGCAGCCTAATAGCCTCTCCAGTATAATGCAGCCTCTCCATATAGTATAATACAGCCTCATAGCCCTCCATATAGCATAATACAGCCTCATAGCTCTCCATATAGTGCAGTCTCTAAACATTCCATATGATGCAGCCTCAAAATCTACCATATAGTGCAGGCTCATAACTTTCCATATAGTGTAGCCTTATATATGGAGCCTCATATCTCTCCATACAGTGGAGTATTATATATGCAGCCTTATATCTCCCATATAGTGCAGTATTATATATTCAGCCTTATATTTCTATATAGTGCAGTATTATATATGCAGCCTTATATCTTCCATATAGTGCAGTATTATGCAGCTTTCTTCATAGTGCAGTTTATATATGCAGCTTATCTCCATATAGTGCAGCCTTATTATGTGCAGCCTCATCTCTTTCCATAGTGCAGTATTATATATGCAGCCTATATCTCCTATATAGTGCAGTATTGTATATGCAGCCGTATATCTCCCATATTGTGTAGTATTATATATGCAGCCTTATATCTCTTCATACAGTGTAGTATTATACTGTATATGCAGCCTTATATCTTTCCATACAGTGCAGCCTTATTATGTGCAGCCTCATATCTCTCCATATAGTGCAGTATTATTCTGTATATGCAGCCTTATATCTTTCCATATAGTGCAGCCCCTGATCTCTCTATATAGTGCAGTATTATATATGCAGACATATCTCTCCATATAGTGCAGCATTCTAATATGCAGCCTTCTATATAAAATACCCCCCCATAATTCTCTGGCCATAGTGCACTCACTTATTAAAAATAAATCTGCACTTACCTCTCCTGGTTCCCTCGCTGCTCCGGCGGTCTCCTCTAAAGATTCAAGACTCAGGAGAAAGAGAAAGAGGTCGCAGCCTGTGTTCCAATGCACACTGAATAAAGCAGAAAGTGGGAGGAGGCAGCAGCAGCCGATCCACAGTGGAACGCAGGCTGGAAAGCCGGCAGGTCAGAGGAGGCAAGGGGCGGGAGCAGCAATGGGAAGTAGGAGGCTCTCCTCTCCCTGGCACACTGGCCCTATAGCGGCGTGTGCGCTGCTCTGTCACATGGATGTGTGTCCTCGGGATGCGCATCCATGTTAAGTGGGCGCCGGCACTGCGATTGGGGTCGCATGGGAGGCAGGCGGTTGGGCCCCTTATAAGTCTGGGACCCGTCGCAGCTGTGACCCCCTGCAACCGCGATCGTTACACCACTGGTGCTAACCACTGTGCCATCTGATCTGTATGGTATTTATCCATCAGGGCCTCATGCACGGTATGTATCCATAAGGGCCTCATACACACAGCCATGTTGTACAGAGCCATAATGGGCACCTGTAGACTTCTGTGCAGTCTAACTTGAAACTCTGTATGCCTCCAATTTCATGCAGATGCATAAAGGTTTATATTAAAGTCCACATAAATTCTATATAAAGTTCCTTTTATAGGACAGTAAACTACAGAGCTGTTTTTTCCTGAAAAGTTCTGCTTCCAGGTTACAATATCTGTCAGTTGTTTTTAGATGCTCCCAATGTTATTTAGATCATGTATTGTGCGTCACTAACTTGGGTTTTTTAAAATAATTTAAAAAAATCCATGTACCGTATTTATCATAAAAAAGCACTTTAGATGCTTAGGTGTATGCATTAATTACCTCACGTTTAGTCATCGGGGTGGATACGTAGGCAGGAATCAGTCACGGTAATCCCCTTCAGTCATGCTATTTGTTAATCGTAGTCATGCCCACTATTCTGATACACAGCTTGAAAGGAAAGATAAATGCTTGAACTATACTTATGCTGGATGTCTGCATCAACTGTACTCATGTTCGTATGAAGGTGTCTCAGATAGTTTAACTCTGCCACACAGACTTCGTATAAGAATCCAGGAAAAGTGGAGGTGCTTTTCACTGAAAATCTTGAATTGAGGTGAAATGCAGCAGGTAAAGAGTGATTCCTCACAGAGCAGCAAACGTGTCTAAAGTGGCTGCAGTATGATTACATAGGGTAGAAAGGAGGAGTCAACGGACATCACAGAAGCTACAGGGAGAGGAAAGAGACAAAATACAAAAAAGCAATGTTCTGCCTAGCAACACAGAAATACCCAACACAGCACTAAAAACACAGAATAATAGCCATTCATGGGACATAACACCCCCTGCATTGTAATATATTACTGTAGGTTCTAAGTATAGCAGAAAAGAGTTAAGGACCTGTGGTAATGTCACGACCATGTGATCTTAATGGGTGGATCTTAGCCAACAGGTTCTTCACTTCAGACCTGCTTATCTCCACCCATTAAGGTCACAGATAATCGTGACCTGACCACAGGTCCTTAACCCATTCCTGCTGTACTTAGCATCTCCAGTGATAGCAATATATTACAAATCAGAGGTGGGGTGTGACTACGTTTAAAACACGGCATGACTGAAGTGGATTGATGTGACTGATATATCCACCCCGATGACCCCGATGAAGGTAAATAATGCAAACAACTAAGCATCTAAAGTGTTTTTTTATGATAATTTTTTTTGGGTTTTATCAAGTTACCGATATACATTGCGTGATCTAACATTGAGTTTAAAGACAAAAAAAGGACCCGACAGGCCCCCTTTAAAATAGAACCAAAGTTATAAATTAAAAACCAATGTCCCGTACACTTTTTCAGCGTATTCACAGGAAAACACAAAAGCACCCGGCTTCCTTCAAGACACATCTGATAAGGAGTCGGGTGCCCGTAATAGGATGTAAATATAAACGACTTCTGATTAAGCACCACAATCAAATGATCCATCAATTAGGATTTGGGGGGCTGACAAATGGAAGGGGAAAGTATGTCTGGAAGATCATTAATGCCAGATGTTGGTGACTTATCTAGAGTGATTTAGACTTGGGCTAATTTAAGCTGGAGCTGTGACATGTGTATCATTACGCTTCAAGGGTAGAATCATTCCCTCACAAACTGACATCTTTCAGGAAAGAAGGCATAAATGTGTCACTTAAATCAAAAATGGAAACCCTTCACTTACAAACTTAATTATGCTCCTCGCCTTAAAAATCTCCTATTTAAAAAATGTCTTTCTGATGACTGCTTTTAATTGTAACGTGCAGACGGCTGAATACATTAGAATAGCAATGTGAAGAAGAAGCTCAGAAAACTAGAGGGTTTGGGAGGAAATACTTATATGGGATAGGGAAAAGGTGGCCGGAGAGTATTATATATACATAGGTATGCACACAGTATATATGATAGGGTCAGGGATGTAGTGGAGCCACCCTCTGAGGAATTTGAAGGAGGAATATGAAGAATATGATCAACGGCACTGGTGTATTGCAGTTGTCCATTGATATCTGCACAGGAAATATATTACTACATAGTAACATAGTATTTAAGGTTGAAGGAAGACCTTAAGTCCATCTAGTTCAACCCATAGCCTAAGATGTTGATCCAGAGGAAGGCAAAACAAGCCCATGACACATACAGGAGGCTGAACAAGAGAGGGCTGGAGGTGGCACAGAGAGGGCTGGAGGCGGGGGACACCAGCAACAGCGAGGACACATACAGGAGGCTGAACAAGAGAAGGGCTGGAGGTGGCACAGAGAGGGCTGGAGCGGGAGGACACAGCAACAGCGAGACACATACAGGAGGCTGAACAAGAGAGGGCTGGAGGTGGCACAGAGTGGGCTGGAGGCGGGAGGACACCAGCAACAGTGATGACTTATTACAGAGCAAGTCCCTCCAGACTCCTTATCTGTACACTTTATAAAGTCTTTATAACAGCTTACAGGGGAGCTAGAAACATGGGGGACCCCTTCCTTGAATGCAGCAGACAAGCTGCATTCAGTTAGCATAGCATCAGGGGGGTGACCGGTTCGCTTTCATTTCCTGGTAAAAATTTTGTATTTTCTGTTGCCAGCACTGATAAACCAAGCAGCTACTTACTGGATGCCGACCCCGCTGCCTGGCATTACCTTAACTGCCAATGGAAAATACAAAGGAGACCTTTTTTGTACTAATTGAAATAATTAAAAAAAAATTGGCGTGAGCTTCGCTGTATTTTGTGTTGCCAGCTAAGGTAATCCAGGCAGCTGGGGACTGAAATTCTCAGTGTGGTAAGGCTCAAGCATTCTGGGCCCCCCACACTGAAAATTGCAGCCAGCAGCCAACCTGGATTTGGCGTCTCCATGAGACACCAAAACTGGCGGTTACCCCGTTCTTCCAGCTGCCGTATAGTGGTGGCAGACTGGGTAATAAGGGGATTGATGTCAGCTTTTTTTGGCAGTTGACGTCAAGCCCTATTGCTAATGTCAGCCGTTAGTATGACAGACAGCTGTTAGCAATACTTTTAGTAGAAAGAAGAAAAAAGGACAGAGAGAGAAATCTTTTATTACAAACAAAATAGACTGAGACAATTTGTTATCCAGTTTATTAGCTCCCACTAAATTCCCCTCCGACGTAATGCTGTAATCTTGAAGTGGGGCGGTGTGATATGTCAGGCCGCTGCCATCTTTGTATACCTGAATATCCAAAGATGGCGGCCATGTAAGTGTGCATGTGTGTATATGTGTATGTGTGTCCCGCCACATCACGTGACACGGCATGTGTTTATCTGTATGTGACCCGCCGCCTGTGTGTGTATATGTGGACCCACTGAATCACGTGACCCACCGTGTGTGTATATGTCTATGTCCCTGCGCACGTTATGTGAGCCGGCGTCTGTGTATGTGTGTCCCCACCCCATGTGACCAATCCCCGCCCCGCTTTTAGGCCAAGTGAGCAGCAGCCGTGGTGTATCCTCCTGTTGATAGCTTGTTTGGCGGTAGAAAGGGAGGCGATTTTACCAGGGGGGAAGCAAGTGGATTCAGAGTCCTAGAAATGGACAAACCCCACTCCAGAGCTGAACAATAAAATTGATTCAATGGTGCTTTAAACCACTCATGCAGCTAATAAAAGGGATTGCAATCATAACATTATATTATGGAGTTGCTAATCAAGCAATTCCCTTGTAAATTTAAAAAATAAATTGCCAAGGAGAGCTTCATTTTACAGAGAGAGACGGCTTCACCCCTACAAAGCAATAAAAAAGAAACCCTAATTAAACACTAAATTAGGACAGTGACACATTTGCATATATTAATCCATGATGTGTCATATTAATAGCAATCATTTCATAAATTAATGTGTGACTGGTAATTCTTGGTTATACATAAACTCTGATCTGGATGAAGGTCCCCAAAGAGATGATGGGAAAAAAACCCGGCTTTAAATGATGTCAATTTTAATAGTAATTATTTTTAGTTCAGCTGTTGAGTAAGAGGAAGGCTGACCGACATTAGGAGGATGACGAACTATCAATTCCTTAATATTTAGAACAAGAAATATCATTACCATGGTGTAACAGTTTAGGAAAATAGCAGTTAAGGTATAATAATGTGTTTAGATACCGGACTCGTCACGGACCTATATATTACAATTAGCGTTTGCCTACAATATCTGCACACTTCAGATTTGCTGTGAACATTGCTGTGTCAGTGCCGCAGACGTCTCTCTGTACATTATTAGGATCCAGTCTGCAAGGAATTGCACATAAGAACTGACAAACAGCACACATGAAAATCTGCATTGCATGTCAATATACAGTATACGTGGATATTATCTGCTGCATACAGTCGTGGCCAAGACTTCAGACTCACATGTTGGTGTTCACAAATTTTGTTTCTTTAGGCTATGTGCAGACTAGAAAATAGTGCAGCAGATCTTCTGCAGTCAGAAATCTGCATTTGCAGACAAAAAAATGGTGTGTTTTTTAGGTGCTGAAAATGTGTTTTTTTTATGGAGAGAAGAGAGACAAGTGAAAACAGGAAGAAGAGAGAGAAGGTAGAAGTGAGAAAGAGAGGAGAGAGAGAAGCGAAGAGGGAGAAAGAAGAGAGGAGAGAGAAGCGAGAGGAGAGGAGAGAGAAGAGAGAGGAGAGAGAAGAGGAAGAGAGAGAGAGAGAGAGAGATAGAGAGAGGAGAGGGAGGAGAGGAGAGAGAGGAGAAGAGAAGGAAGAGAGGAGAGGGAGGAGAAAAAGGAGAGAGAAGAGAAAGAAGAGAGAAGAGAGCGAGAAGGAAGAGAAGACAGGTGAGAGGGAGAATAGAGGAACGAGAGAGGGAAGATGGAAGAGAGAGGAGAGAGAGAAGCAAAAAGCGAGAAAGAAGAGAGAGAGAAGCAGAGAGAGAGGGGAGAGGAACAAGAGGAGAGGAGAGGGAGGAGAGGGAGGAGAGAGAGAAGACAGGAGAGAGAGGAGAGAGGAAGGATAGAGGAACAAGAGAGGGAAGATGGAAGAGAGAGGAGAGAGAGAAGCAAAAAGCGAGAAAGAAGAGAGAAGTGGGGAGAGAGGTGAAAGGAACAGGAGAGAGGAGAGAGAGAGGAGAGAGAGGAGAGAGGAACGAGAGAGGAACGAGAGAGGAACGAGAGAGGGAAGATGGGAGAGAGAAGAGAGGAGAGAGGGAAGAGAGAATAGAGAGAGGAGAGAAAAGAGAGGAGAAGAGAATGAAGAGAGGAGAGGGAGGAGAAAAAGGAGAGAGAAGAGAAAGAAGAGACAAGAGAGTGAGAAGGGAGAGAAGACAGGTGAGAGGGAGAATAGAGGAACGAGAGAGGGAAGATGGAAGAGAGAGGAGAGAGAGAAGCAAAAAGCGAGAAAGAAGAGAGAAGCAGAGAGAGAGGTGAGAGGAACAAGAGGAGAGGAGAGAGGAAGGAGAGGGAGGAGAGAGAGAAGAGAGAGAAGACAGGAGAGAGAGGAGAGAGGGAGGAGAGAGGAACGAGAGAGGGAAGATGGGAGAGAGAAGAGAGGAGAGAGGGAAGAGAAAGAGAACGAGAAAAGAGAAAGAATAGAGAAAAGAGAATAGAGAGAAGAGAGGAGAAGAGAGACAAAAAGTGAAATCCAGAAGATGGTACACAAAGGCAAAGACGAATATTTCAGCATCTGGAGGAACGATATAAACAAATCACAAAAACTGAGGCTACCTAACTGTAGCTATCCTCAGGTTATAATTCTCGGAGGCAGGGATAGATCTTCTGTATCTACATAACACTATATGTGCACCTACTGGCTGGAATGGATCCTATTGTGTGTAGGTGGGGTGCACGGTAGCTAGCATTGTACTCTGGAAGCTGGGCTCCTGGATTAAAAATCCACCAAGGACAACATCTGCAAGGAGTTTGTATGTTCTCCCTGTGTGTGTATTTATTTCCTCCCACAATCCAAAGACTGGATGTTAGATTGTGAGCCCCAATGGGGAGAAAATTGCTGATGTATGTAAAGCACTGTGGATTTAATAGTGCAATATAAGATAATAAATATTATTATGGCCCTAAAAGTGGCCAAATAAGCAATGCTATAATACTTTCCTATGGTCAGGTCAGAATGGATTATCAGTGAATTAGACCAAGTACAAAGAGTAAAGGTGCATTTACACTGGCTGATGGGGTCACCAATCATCTACATACATGCTAATCAGCTGAGCTATAAAAGCCTGCTTAGGCCGGCTTCACACCACGGTTTGTTCCTGTCCGTGGGGGATCCTGTTTTTTGCAGTACCACACCGACAGGACAGGATTTGCTGAACTGGATGGCAACTATGACACCGGATCCTGTTTTTTAGCAGGATTCGTTTTTTGTGAGGAGGGCTGGGAGGGAGCTGTAGTGCCTGAGCCGGCAATGCAGGGGAGAGGGGGGAGAGGGGAGACAGAATAACAAAGGGTTAACACAGACAGCAATGCAAGAGGGTCAACACATAGATCAAAGGGTTAATACAGAAAAGCAGGGAATCAAAGGGTTAATTGCTGGGACTGAATGGGTTAAAAGCAGCAGAGCAGCAGGAGGGGGAGGAGATATTCAGAGGCTGTCCAGTGCTGTTCTCTGGTGGCCTGTAGATAGGAGGGGGGATGCACAGGCTGGAATAGGACAGTACAGGGCTGGGAGTGAGGGAGCAGCCAGGAGTCAGAGAGTTAAAATCTGCTTCTGACAATGCTGAGTTCACTAAACCAGAAAAGTTTCCCTGGATCCGGTTTTTTACAGGATCCGGCTCCATAGACCATCATGTTATGAAAATCGGACAGCTCCGGATCCGGGATTGTCCGTTTGTGTCCTGATTTTTCACCGAAGCCGAAAAACGTTGCAGTCTCCAATTTTGGGATCGGTAAGAAACAGGACACAAACGAATCTTGCACTGAATACACAAAACCGGATGGAAACCATATATGACCAATTTCGGCACCATAGGGATTACACGGGAGGCAACAACAGACACTGCTGTCCACTTCAAAACAGACAGAACAGGATGGCAAGAAACGTGGTGTGAAGCCGGCCTTAGATGGGCCAACCACACTCACAAAGGTTCTGTGTGCATAGCCCGTCTTTGTTGTTTCAGGAATTCTGGATCAACAGGTGTGCTACAGTCCGCGCTGCCCGGTCATCCAAGGAAACACAAGGGAAGCAATGTTCCAGTAAAAAATTTTTCTTTATTCTTCAAACCGACGCGTTTCGGCGCCCAATCCTGGTGCCGTCTTCAGGGTATATCCAGGGTCTTTGTTGTTGGCAGCAAATGTCCTGTTTACACAAGACAATGAAGACAATGTGCTACCTGGAATGAGGGTTGTTTTAGCAAGCTTAAAAATAATTTTACCCAATCAAAAAGTGTTTTGCTAATATTTCAGGTGATTGGCTGATCATCGAAACAAGCTGCCAATCTAAACGAACCCTAAGGATGGATTTACATCCGCGCTTGGCTTTTATTTTTGGGTTTCTGCAGGGATTTCCATCTTTTGAGACAAAGTATTGCTGCCCTTGCCACACATACAAACCCCCCCACCTTGTTAAAAGTCAATGGGGTCTATGGAGCACTGCATGTATTCACTGCATGACAGCAGAAGCCATAGAACATATGCACTCAAAGCCTAAAGAAGTGGCAATGAATAAAAGACAAGAAAAATTGATAAGACTTGCCTGTGATAACTTACACGGCCCATTCAGAAGAGTATCGCTGCTTCAAAAAGAGCTTATATGGCCAATGTTAATTTAAAGGGAATCGATCAGCAGGTTTTTGCTATTTAATTCTGGAGCAGCATAATGTCAGGATAGAGTCATGTGTCACCTAATTGTATTGAAACAACTTGCAGGCATCCAATCAGTGTTTTATCAACTGGAGTTTATCACTGCCTGACTACTTGTTTTGAGTTTACTAGTCAGGCAATCTGCCCTCCTATCACTGATTGGCACGGCTACACAGGAAGCCGCCAGTCAGGGTGCGGGCGGGGTAATACCCAACCCAGAAGTCTTAGCTCTACTACAACAACCAAAGTAGGGATTTCACCAAAACTGAATCAAGAAGCCAGTAAGTGAAACATGACTGAATCAGGACACTCTGTATCCACATTATGATGATCTTCGGTTTCATAGGAAAAGCCTGCTAACTTTTATTATTATTTATTTATTTATTTATATAGCGCCATTAAATTCCATTTACAAGGACAAGTACAATAAATGTGGACAATTTGGTCGTACAGATACAAGAAGGGAGAGGATCCTGTCCGCAATGGCTCACAATCTACGAGGGGCGGGTGGGTATACAGTAGGAGGTAGAGGTGCTGGTCGTGTGGCGGTGCGGTTGACCGGGTCTCATAGGAGGTGGTAGTCTTGGTGGAAGAGGTGGGTCTTTAGGCTCCTTTTGAAGGTTCCCAGGGTAGGAGAATGTCTGATGTGTTGGGGCAGAGAGTTCCAGAATATGGGTGAAGCACGGGAGAAATCTTGAATGTGGTTGTGCGAAGAGGAGATGAGGGGGGAGTAGAGGAGGAGCTCATGGGAGGATCGCAGGTTGCGCGAGGGAAGGTATCAGGAGACCATGTAAGAAATGTATGGAGGGCACAGATTGTGGATGTTCCCTTTAAATCATAAATTACCCAGACTCAGTTGGTCATTTGGCAAAAAAAAAGGAATCAAGGCAACACAACTAAATAAATTATAGTAAAATAAGAAAACAAAGCAAGATAATGAATTAGTGGATTTCAGCAGCCGCCATCACTGCACTCGCTTTCCACAGTCCTCTGCCTTAAATTCAAAGCATGCCTCCAAATTAGTGTGACATTATTTCCCATCATTAACAAAGAAGAACATAGCCAGCAGAGGATGTTTATATTCACGCTTCATTTGCATACTATTTGCATCTTATTTTTGCTGATGTCTTATTCTGGGGACGTGTTCTTCCAATATTATTATACCGTACTTAGAAAAAAAGTTGACATTAGGTAATAATGTGGATTAAATTACTTAGCTGAGTAATGTATAGTAAACATTCAGTTAAAGCACCAATCCAGCGCTTCATTTTTCAGTGCTGGATTGGTGCTTTAAATGTAAACCCCCCCCCCCTAGCATCAACACACGTTCTGGCTGCTTCACCTTTTACCAATGCTCCTCCAGTTGTGCAGCGCCTTCTTGCGAATATAACTTCGGGCTGGCCGGCGGTGAGAAGGTACGCCACAAGGTCTCAACCCTTCTCTACGAAAGCCAGAACGGGGCCAGAATGAGGCTACCATAGAGATGTATTGAGTTATAACCTCTGGCGTGCTCTATGAAATATTGGAGCCGCCTGTAGGTCATGAATTGCGGAGACCAACCGGAGCGGCAGTGACCGTAGAAGAAGCTGCCTGAAGGGGAGTATAATACAGGGGGGGCAGGGGATTAAAGGCCCCATCACACCTGGCGACCGGGCTGGGGATGTTGGCGGCGACTGGCGAGTGCGCGCACGTTTTTGGCGCCCCGCAAGCGTCGCCGTCCCCCATTTACACGGGGCGACATCTCCAGCCCCGCGCTGTCAGGCGGCATCGCCACCGGGGTGTCTGAAAACCACAGCGGCGATGCAGGACAATGGGAGCCTATGGCTCCCATCACCTTACAGGTCGCCATCGGCCGGTTACATGGGCGATGTGTGCACATCGCCCCTTATTGGTCGCCTGGTTTCAGAGCACTGCTCTGAAACCAGGAGACCTCCCGGCGACGTAGGGGTGATGTCGCTGCCGATAGGCCATGCCCCTACGTCGCCTATAATAGGCAGTGATGTCGCCCCATGTGACGGGGGCTTTAGAGTTAAAGCACCACCCCAGAGGGGAAATGAAAAAAAAAATAAATGCTGGATTGGTGCCTTGAGACCAAAATATAGTACTTCTAGTATCCAGCAAATCTAGAGCTGCTCCTGCTTTCTGAGTAAACCCAAATAGAAGAAATCGCTTCCAATTACACTTACTCATATTTGTAATACAACAGGATTCATCTCTAATCAACTGTATTTGATGGATCATATATGGAAATAGACAAACATGGAGAAAATTAATCTTAAAAATAATATTAACACATTATTATTTAAGGCAGAAATTGATAGTTCAGAAGAGTTGAGGTGAAGAAAATAATTGATTTAAAAGGACGAAAATTTGAAAAATGGTATGATGACCATGGTTATTTCAAAAGTTAATTTGTATGAAATAAGAAAAACTTTGAATAGTTAATAAGATGCTGAACTGTGCTCAACGTGTCGAGATCATTACTTTTCATGATGAATTTGAAAAATTAACTCATCTAAAAATTGATTGCTGCAACACATCCCAAAAACATTGTGACTGATAACGAAAAGCTGGAAAAGTGGCTCCAACTAAAACATCTGAAGCATCAGTCATCAACTAAGCTCAAGACTGCGTATATAACATCATGTTAAAGAGGCAGAGTCTCCCAGAGGCAAAGCTAGTCAGAGGTCTCCAATCAGAAGACCGCTAAATATTGTGGAACAATTTCAGAAACATTTCCTCAATCTAAAATAGAATAAAAAAGTAATGTCCCACCATCTACAGTACATAATATCAAAGATTCAGAGATTCTGAAGAGACAGGGACGAAGTCAACATTGGATGCTCATGATCCTTGGGCCTTCAGCATTGACATGAACTGCCTCTTGCCATCTGACATAATTGTCCAGACGAACCAGAATCTTCTGTAACTGCAAGGGTAGGTATGCAGCCCAGACATCTAGCCCCAAGAGGATTAGACACCTGACTACCCCAATCATTCATAAATACCCACCCAACATGTTAACGCTTACCGACCCTTAAACTGCCCACTATGACTATTCTCCCACACTTGTACTGCACCCATCCCAACAGTATGGCTTCACAGAAGAAGAGTTCGGCTGATGAACTAGTTTCCTGAAGTCCAGATTTTCCACCAATTCATAACATTTCGAGCAATAGGAAATGAAAAATCTGCCAAAAGAGGTCCAGTGTCACTGAGTAGCAAGAATCCTACACGAGACAAGACTGGGGCAACCTTTTTCTCTCGTAACACCAGCAATAGGTCTCCCCACTTCTCAGACTGTTGTAAAAAGAAGAAGGTAGGCTGAATAATGGTAGACTTGGGCTGGGTCCAACTTTGTTGAAATGTGATGCTGCCATGAATTTCTAAATGAGTTATTTCAAATGATATGAAACATGAAATCATTGCATCGTTGTATTGTTTACATTTTCCACAGCGTCACAACTTTAGGGGAATTGGCATATTATATCATAGTATCGGTGTAATCCTTGACTCTGCCCTCTCCTTCAAGCCACACATCCAAGCCCTCCCCGCCTCCTGCCACCTCCAGCTTAAAAACATCTCACGGATCCGCTCCTTCCTTGACCATGACACTGCCAAAACTCTTGTCCACGCCCTCATTATCTCCCACCTCGACTACTGAAACCTCCTGTTCACCGGCCTCCCCGCTTCATCCCTTGCACGCCTCCGAACCATCCTCAATTCCACTGCCCGACTCATCCACCTGTCGCCAAGTTACTCCCCCGTCTGCCAAGCCCCCCACTGGCTCCCTACTTCCCAGAGATCTCGGTTCAAAACCCTAAACCTGACATACAAGGCCATCCACAACCTGTCCCCTCCATACATCCCCGACTTGGTCTCCCGATACCACCCCTCATGCAATCTGCGCTCCTCTCAAGAACTCCTTCTCTTCTCCCCCGAATCTCCACCTTCCACAACCGCATACAAGACTTCTCTCGTGCATCCGCCATACTCTGGAACTTTCTCCCACACCACATCAGACACTTCCCTACCCTGGGAACCTTCAAGAAAAACCTGAAGATCCACCTCTTCCTTCAAGCCTATAACCCACACTGAGACCTAATCCGCTGCACCATCTCACCTCTCCCCCTCCTACTCTCTCCCACCCATCCCCTATAGACTGTGAGCCCTTGTGGACAGGATCTCTGCCCTAATCTACCTGTGTGATTCATTCGTCGCTATTTATTTTCTCGTCCTTGTTCTGCCCTTACACATGTAAAGCGCCATGGAACCAATGGCGCTATATAAATAAATAATAAATAAATTGTAAAACACAGAATATGTGTATATATATCATATACATACATGCACATATACAGACACACACACACTGCCTTGAAAAAATATTCATAACTTATAAACCTTTCCACAATTTTTCCACATTACACCCACATACTTAAAAAAGTATTTTGTTGGGATTTTATAAGATAAGATAAGATAAACTTTATTGATCCCGGAGGAAATTACAGTATTACAGCAGCAGAACAAAGATCAAGAACATTTCACACTTTACAAAATAAGTCTATATGGACATTTATGTGATATTATGTGATATTTATGTGATATACTAACGCGAAGTAACAAGTATTTGCAAAATGTAAAGGAAATGATACATGGTTTTCTAAATATCTTAAAAATATTAATCTGAAAATTGTGATGTGCATTTATAATTATGCCCCATGAGGCAATAGTTTGTAGGATGACCTATCGCTGAAATTGCTGCTGCAAGCCTTTTGGGGGATGTCTCTACCAGCTTTGCACATCTAGAGGCTGACATTTTTGCCCATTCTTTTTTGCAAAATATCTCTAGCTCAGTGAGATTGGATGAAAGCGTCTGAACAGCAATTTCAATTCTTGTCACAGATTCTCAATGGTATTCACGTCTGGACTATGACTGGGCCATTCCCACACATGAATATGCTTTGATCTAAACCATCCATTGTAGCTCTGGCAGGATGTTTAGGGTCGTTGTCCTGCTGGAAGGTGAATCTACACCCTAGTCTTAAGTCTTTTGCAGCCTCCAACAGGTTTTCCTCTAGGATTGTCCTGTCTTTAACTCCATTCATCTGTCCATCAACTCTGATCATATGGCCCAGTCCTGCATCTTCACAGCATAATGCCGTCAACACCATATTTAATGGTGGGGATGGTGTTTTCAGGGTGATGTGGTCATGATGGTCTCTCTTACTTTGGAGACTTGTAACAGGTTTGGGACCTCTGTCCCATTCCTGTGTTGAGACTTCATTTTAAATGTGTTTCTTTCCTTCGGCTGTGTAGGAATCAATGTCAGTTTCTGTTGATGCAATGCTCTTTAGTTCTCTTCCCAGGTGTGGCTACTTTGTGATCACTCCCATCTCCTTTATACGGTCCCATAGTCCAGCATTCCTTGCTTGTAATTGAACCTGTCTACCTTAGGTAAAGACTCTACTCTGGAGAAGCTGACCATTGCCAAACTGTCTGCTGCCTAGGAGTCTGACTGGGGACCATATATATATATATATGAAGATGGGGAACATATACCAGGACGAGGGATCATATTTACCAGGACGGGGTGCCATATATACCAGGATGGGGGTCATAAATACCTGGATGGGGGGTCATATACCCAGATGAAGTATCATTACCAGGATGGCAGACATTAGTACAGAATTTGGGACATTAACCTCATAACAGTGTCAGCAACAAATTGCCCCCATAACAGTTCATCAGGACCACATAGTAACATAGTAACATAGTTTTTAAGGTTGAAGGAAGACTTTAAGTCCATCTAGTTCAACCCATAGCCTAACATGTTGATCCAGAGGAAGGCAAAAAAAAACCCATGTGGCAACACTAATCTCCACATTGGGGGAAAAATTCCTTCCTGACTCCAGATACGGCAATCAGACTAATTCCCTGGATCAACGCCCGATCAAAGAATCTAGTATATATAACTGGTAATATTATAGTTTTCAAGAAAGGCATCTAGGCCCTTCTTAAATGTTAGTAGTGACTCCCTCATTACAACATCATGTGGCAGAGAGTTCCATAGTCTCACTGCTCTTACAGTAAAGAGCTGCAATCCCCCTTCATTTTCCTCCTCTAAAACCTGGATGCATCTTATATTCCCAAAAATTTGGTTTGTACGAGGACATCTTTTAAGCGGCACATTTTTTCCCATACAGGACTACACTGTGTGCAGAATTATTAGGCAAGTTGTATTGTAGAGGATTATCTTTATTATTGATCAACAACAATGTTCTCAATCACCCAAAAGACTCAAATATCAAAGCTTAATATTTTTGGAAGTTGGAGTGTTTTTTTTTTAGATTTGGCTCTTAGGAGGATATCTGTGTGTGCACGTAACTATTACTGTGCAGAATTATTAGGCAACTTAATAAAAACCAAATCTATTCCCATCTCACTTGTTTATTTTCACCAGGTAACTAATATAACTGCACAAAATTTAGAAAGACATGATTACTTACCGGTAATTGTGTTTTATGGAGTCCACGACAGCACCCACATGAGAGAGGGGATCCGCCCACCAGGACAGGAAACCTACAGATAAAAAGGGGCGGTACCCCTCGCTCCCTCAGTTTGTTTACAGAGTATGAGGGGAACCGCAGAGTTAAGAGAAGCATAACACATCTCAAAGAAACACTACAAGTACAAACCCAAGAAACCCCGGGCAAGGCCCAAGCGTTAAACACACACACACCAAATAACGTGACAAGGGAGGGAAGCGAGTGGGTGCTGTCGTGGACTCCATAAAACACAATTACCGGTAAGTAATCATGTCTTTTCTTCTCGCCACGACAGCACCCACATGAGAGATTTGCAGAGAGCAAGACTAGGGAGGGACAACAGTGCTGAGGACAGATCGCCCGAAAGCCAAATCAGAGTCAGAAGACAAATGCAAACGATAGTGGGAATAAAAGGTAGAAGGGGATGACCAAGTGGCAGCCTTACAAATAGCTTCAATGGAGACCGCAGCGCGCTCGGCCCGCGAAGAAGCCATAGCCCTAGTAGAATGCGCCCGCACCCCTTCCGGAGGACTGCGTCCCGTCACCGAGTAGGCCAAGCAGATGGCATCCCGGATCCATCTAGACAACGTGCTTTTAGTAACAGCAAACCCCCGACGAGGACCCTGAAAGGACACAAACAGAGCCCTACTCTGCCGATAGGGCCTAGTCCTATCAAGGTAGTGTAACACTAATCTCCTGACATCTAGCGTATGAAACCGTTATTCCTCAGGAGAACCCGGAGTAGGAAAAAAGGAAGGGAGGAAAATCTCCTGACTCCGATGAAACCGGGAAGCGACCTTAGGGAGGTAGGAAGGATCCGGTTTCAAGACAAGCCTATCTGGCAAGACGGACAGAAATGGAGGATCTATAGACAAAGCCTGGAGATCACCCACCCGCCTAGCAGAAGTAAGGGCCACTAGCAGAGCCGTCTTGAGAGACAGGGACCTAAGGGAGGCTGCCTCAAGAGGTTCAAAGGGGGGCCCCATCAGGGCGTCAAGGACCAAATCCAAATCCCACGGGGCCAACCGAGCAACATGAACCGGGGTGCTACGCTCACAAGCCGCGATAAACCGCGACACCCATCTGTCACCCGCCACATCTGATCCATACAATGCCCCCAAGGCTGAAACATGGACCTTAAGGGTCTTGACTGAAAGCCCCAACTCCCGACCTTTCTGAAGAAACTCCAGAATAGAAGGGATGGGAACAAGTGGAGTAAAAGGAGCAGTATGGAACTGAAGAAATTTCCGCCAGACCCTAGCATAAATCCGTGTCGTAACCTCCTTCCTACTCAAGAGAAGGGTGGAAATAAGCTGCTCTGAAAACCCACGCAATCTTAACAGGCTCCTTTCAAGTTCCAAGCCGTCAAGTGGAGCCCCTGCATCCGAGGGTGACGGCAAGGACCCTGAGAGAGCAGGCCTGGAACAGAAGGAAGCAGCCACGGGTCGGACACTGACATGGCTCTGAGCCAGGAAAACCACGGCCTCTTGGGCCAAAATGGGGCAATGAGAATCACCCTCGCCCCCTCGTCCCTGATCTTCCGGATGACTACTGGAAGCAAGTTCATGGGAGGAAACGCATAGGCCAGCCGAAAGGTCCAAGGGAACTGGAGGGAATCCAACAACTCCGGCTCGTCCGTGAAATCCAGGGAGGCAAACCGGCTGACTTGCCTGTTGGCCCTGGTTGCAAACAAATCTATTTCCGGAAGACCACACAAGGCAACTATCTTCCGGAAGGTCCGACGGCAGAGGGCCCACTCGCCCTGATGGAGGGTATGGCGACTCAGAAAGTCCGCTGTTGAGTTGTCGACACCCCGGATATGGAGGGCCGAAAGGGACAACAAGTTGGCCTCCGCCAGGTTGAGGATAGCCATCGCAGTAGACAGCAGCGTCCGGGATCGAGTACCTCCCTGCTTGTTGATATATGCCACCGACGTGGTGTTGTCTGACAAGATCCGGACGTGCGACCCCCGCAGCTGTGGGAGAAAATGAAGGAGAGCAAGGTGGATAGCCTTCAACTCCCGTACGTTGGAAGAATCGGAAGATTCCTCCGCCGACCATTGACCCTGAGCTAAACAGGACCCCAGGTGAGCCCCCCACCCATCTGGACTGGCATCAGTCAGAAGGATCTGAGAAGGCCGAACTACCCAGGGAACCCCCCTTGAAAGGTGAAGCGGGTCTACCCACCAGGTAAGAGATTCCACAGCGTCCGGAGGCAAGGTAAGACGACCCTGAAGCTGACCCTGCAAGGCAACCTCCGCCAGCAAAACCGCCTGCTGCAAAGGCCGCGTATGAGACTGCGCCCATTGAACTGCCGGGATGCAAGACGAAAGGGAACCCAACAGGGACATGGCCTCCCGCAATGATAGGGAAGGGTGAGCAATAACCTGGCTGACCCTAGCCCTGAGATGAGAAATCTTTTCTTCCGGAAGGAGGCAGAGCTGACTTACAGAGTCCAGAAGGAGACCCAGAAAAGATTGATGAGTCACGGGAGTTAGTCTGGACTTCCCCCAGTTGATGATCCAGCCCAAGTCCTGCAAAGATGAGATGACATGAATCACACGGGCCTGACACTGTTCGAAAGAGTTACCCACTATCAAAAAGTCATCCAAATACGGCACAATGAGCGTGTCCTGGTGCCGCAAAAAAGCCATCACCTCGGACATTAGTTTGGTGAAGACACGAGGAGACGTGGAAAGACCAAAAGGCATTGCCGTAAATTGGAAATGTCGAGTCCGTCCCTCCCAGACGACTGCCACCCGCAGAAACTGCTGGTAATCGACGTGGATGGCGACATGATAATAGGCATCCTTGAGGTCCAGTACCGCCATGAAACATCTAGGGAATAATAATTTGATCGTGGAATTAATAGATTCCATTTTGAAGGACCGGACCGCCAGGAAGGAATTTAATTTCTTTAAATTAATTATGGTCCGAAAGGAACCATCTGGCTTAGATACCAGAAACAAGGGGGAGTAAAACCCCTTTCCTTCCTGGCCCACCGGAACCTCAACAAGAACACGTTTGGACAACAGGGATTGAATTTCCAGGACCAGGGCACGCTGATGATGCAACGGAGGGGAGGTAAGGACAAACGAATCTGGAGGAGAACGGGCAAAGTCCAGAGTAAGACCGGAGGCAATCAACCTCAGAATCCAGGGACTAGAGGAGATAACAGCCCAACGATCAGAAAAAATCGACAACCTACCCCCCACAGGGAGATCCGCCCTAACGGTACTTTTTTCCAGGTTTAAAGGAGGAAGACCCCCCAAACAGGGCACCCCGTTGTTTACCCTCCTTGGGTTCCCAACGGTCCCGGTTCTCCCTATACGACCTCTTCTGGCCGAATGGACGTCTCCTGAAGGCTCTCCTATAAGACGGAACAGGAGGGTTAGGGAACCCCCTCTTACGGTCAGCTGCCTTAGCTAAAATATCATCCAAGTCAGGGCCGAAGAGGTACTCACCACGGAAGGGGAGCGTACACAACTTGGACTTGGATTGAGAATCGCCCTTCCACCCTTTAAGCCATAGGGCCCGACGAGCCGAGTTGGTCAGACCAGCAGACCGCGCTGCCAGGCGCAAGGAATCAGCAGACACATCCGCCAGATAAGCCGAGGCCCCACGGATCAATGGAAGAGATGACAGCAACTGGTCCCTGGGAACCCCTGACCTAATCTGATCCTCAAGCTGATCTACCCAGACCAACAGGGATCTGGCAGTACATGTAGCTGAAATAGCGGGTTTAAAGGCCCCTGTGCTAGACTCCCAAGAGCGTTTAAGCAACATCTCGGCTTTCCGGTCCAGTGGATCGGCCAGCAACCCTGCATCCTCTACCGGGAGGGTGGAACGCTTAGACGTGGAGGCCACCGCAGCATCCACCTTCGGGACCTTGGACCAAGTAGCTAAGTCCTCATCATCGAAGGGATATCTCCGCTTGGAAGAAGAAGGAAGAGCCCCACGTCTGTCCTGCTTATCCCACTCACGATACACCAGATCTTTGAGAGCCGCCACCACAGGGATAGCTCGCCTCTTCTTTTCCGCGAGGCCGGTGAACATGATATCCTGTGTTGAACGAGACTCCCTAGAATCAGGCACTTCCATAGTGTGGCGGATAGACTTGACAAGATTGTCCACACTGTCCAGGGGAAAACAGGACCTTCCCTCATCATCCGATGAGGAAGAAGAAGCAGGAGAAGCCGACGGGGACCTAAATACACCCTGAGATCTAACCGGGCTACCCTCTGGAGAGGACACACCAGGGGACACATGCTTCCTAGCCCTGGAGGAACATGGCCGAGCCAAGGCCACCTCACTGAAGGACAACAATTCCTCCCGGATCATAGAACGAATGTCCATCGTTTTAATAGAGGACTCCTCCTGCAGGGTCTGATTTATACAGGCTTGACACAGACGCTTCACATATGCCTCAGGAAGGGGCTGTGCACACAAAGCGCATTCTTTATGCTTTAGCTTTTTGCCCTTCTTAGCCTAAGAAAATAGAAAGGGAGGAGATCAGCAGAGGCGCAGAGAACACACACATTCACCCCGTGAGTTGTGCATACTGACCGGTTCAGGAGGTGTAGGACCAGCCTGTGATGGTTGACCTGACTTATTCCGGTCACATCTGTCAGCAGACCCAGCTTCCTTGCTGCGTCCACTGCCACCACGAGTTTTGCTGGATGGCTGTAAGCTAGCGTCAGGCTGCTGCAGCCCCTCTGCCCCAGGAGACGACATCACAGGGATCAAACCACCAACGGCGCTGCTGCCGCACTGTGTTCCTTATCACCCGTGCTGGGGCCACCTCCCCGGCCGCCCGGAAGCAATCGCACTACTTCCGGGTGAGAAGCGCTTCCAGCTACTGCGCAGGCGCCGGCGCGGCCCGGAAGCCGGCGCAGGGATCCGAAGGCGACCGCCGCGGCCACAGGCTCCCCACACTCCCCAGAGAGAGCCCGGACACTACCGCGCAACACCCCGCCCCATCACCGGGAGACACGGACCTGCCCACCACTGGGCACGGCCCCCATCCCCCCGCGAACCGGCGGCAAAATGTCCGCGCCACAGAGCCCTAGCCCCCCCCCAGGAAGCGCGGGTGCTGCCACCGCAGGAGACAGCCCGGAAAAGGCCTGTCATATACATACCTCTGGGCCCCCAAGCTGCCCCTGGTCACCGTGGATGAATGCAGGTTGTCCATACTGCACCGCGCTCCCACGAGTCAGGGTGGGTACCCAACGCTGACAACGTGACATCCTAGTCAGCCGAGGGGAGAGCCGGAAACCGGACTTCCCGACGCTGCTTCTGGAGTTCCAGGCCCTGCCGTTCTCAAAGATACCGCACAGAGGCTGATTGAACCCAGGTAAGCCTTATTGCTGCAGGTTCCCATCAGGACAGGAAACCAAACTGAGGGAGCGAGGGGGACCGCCCCTTTTTATCTGTAGGTTTCCTGTCCTGGTGGGCGGATCCCCTCTCTCATGTGGGTGCTGTCGTGGCGAGAAGAAAATAAACATTTCTGACATGCGAAAACAAAACCCCAAAACATTAGTGCCCAATATAGCCCCCTTTCTTTATGATGACACTCAGCAGCCTCCATCCATAGATTTTGTCAGTTGCTTGATCTGTTTACGATCAACATTGCGTGCAGAAGCCACCACAGCCTCCCAGACACTGTCCCCAGAGGTGTACTGTTTTCCCTCCCTGTAGATCTCACATTTTAGGAGGGACCACAGGTTCTCTATGGGGTTCAGATCAGGTTAACAAGGGGGCCATTTTCTTCTTTTAGGGGTACTTCACACACTGCAACATTGCTAGAAATATCACTGAAACATCACAGGTTTTGTGATGTAACAGCGATCTCTCCAGCGATGTCGCTATGTGTGACACGCACCAGCGACCAGGCCCCTGCTGTGAGGTCGCTGATCGCTACAAATCATTCAGGACCAGTTTTTGGCTGTGACTGTGCATGCAAGGCTGTGTGTATCTGTGTCTTTGAGTATGTGATTGTTTGTGTGTGACTGTGTGTGTGTGTTTGACCGTGTGTGTGTGTAACCGTGTATGTGTTTAACTGTGTGTTTGACTATGTGTTACTGTGTGTGTGCGTGACTGTCTGTTTGACCCTGTGTGTGTGGGCTGTACAGGGGGGCAGTGGGACTAGGTGTGGGGGGGCTGTACAGTGGGCAATGTGTCTGTGTGTGTGTGGGGGAGCGCTGTACAGAGGGCAGTGTGACTGGGTGAGTGGGGCAGGTTGTACAGGGGGCAGTGTGTCTGTGGGGAGGATGTATGCTATATGGAGGGCTATGAGGCTGCATTATTGTGTTATACTGTGTTATACTATATGAACGGCTGTGATGCTGCATTATATGATATGAAGGGCTGTGATGCCGCATTATATTATCTGGAGGGCTGTGACACTGCATTATATTATATGAAGGGCTGTGATGCTGCATTATATTCTCTGGAGAGCTGTGACGCTGCATTATATTATATGAATGGCTGTGACGCTGCATTATATTATCTGGAGGGCTGTGACACTGCATTATATTATATGAAGGGCTGTGACGCTGCATTATATTCTCTGGAGGGCTGTGACGCTGCATTATATTATATGAGGGGCTGTGACACTGCATTATATTCTCTGGAGGGCTGTGACGCTGCATTATATTATATGAATGGCTGCGACGCTGCATTATATTATCTGGAGGGCTGTGAGGCTGCATTATATTATCTGGAGAGCTATGAGGCTGCATTATATTATCTGGAGAGTTATGAGGCTGCATTATATTATCTGGAGCGCTATGAGGCTGCATTATATTATCTGGAGAGCTATGAGGCTGCATTATATTATCTGGAGAGCTATGAGGCTGCATTATATTATCTGGAGAGCTATGAGGCTATGTTATACTATAATGGAGGACCATATATACCAGGATAAGGGCATATTCCAGGAGGAGGACCATATATAGCAGGATAAGGGACATTAATACATAATGAAGGGGAGAGAGGTCAACTTGTGAGTCTTTATAGGATTTAGAACATTACATGGGGCCCGTACATCTGACCAATGTGCGCGCGGGGAGGCCCATGTCCAAATTTCGCACCGGGGCCCTTCGGACTCTAGTTACGCCACTGATAACATGCTATAATACGCACCATTTGTGATTTGTACTGGGGTTTATATTATACTGTACCAACAGATATGTGTGCAGTCTTAGTCGATACCTTAAGGACCTGATAATTGTTGAGAACTACTATATCGATCAGATACTTGGGCTACCACACCGTGTTGCCATTTGGTATTATGGTGCTCAATGCGCTATATACTGCTTCATACTCCACTTACAATCTGATCTGTTTGCAGTCTTATTAGTTTCATAAAGAACCTTTTATTACAATTGATAAGGAAGACTACACCTATCAGTTACCTGGAACATAGCACTATAGCATGGCAGTTTGCACTTATTTCTATTTTACTTGTATTACTGATACAAGATTAAAAGATAAACACATAGGCAAGTGCCAAAAATACAGAGAAAGGAATAATGTGCTGCATTAGCCTGAATATAAGTATGCCATTTATGTGACACAGCGCACAACACTGGCAATTCACAGATCTACTAAATTGATTTACAGCGACGTTACATAAATGACATACAAGAGAGCGCGGTGACTTAACAAGCGGGATCACAAAACAGACTAATCTAAGGGTTCAACAAGAATTATCTTCTGCCTGCAAATGGCACCAAATTGCGACACACAAGCCGTTACATTAATGCCGCCTTCTGAAAGCTTTGTGATGTCTACCAATAATGTCCTGCAATGAATGGGTTCTGATATGTCTATGGAAAGGTTGGTTACAAACTCACCGCACAGAAAGCAAAAAAAATTACCGGTATATACAGAAAAGCCAGAACCTGTGCTGCCTCTGCTATTAGGAGCTACAACATAAAGCCCTAAAAAAATCATTGAAGGTTATATATGAAAGCCAAAAATCCCTCATCTTACTGAAGTGCCAGTTTTTTCAGTTTTTTAGGAACCCACTACAAGTGCAGTAAACTTTTTTTTAGGGTAAAACCATAATCATTAACATTTTAAGGCAAAGGTCCCCAACCTTTCTGACCTTGAGAGTCATTCAGCTCTGTAGGGGGTGCTCAAACCACATTAAATGGAACCGGTCAGCTCGTTTTAGGCCACTAACCTACCACTACCTGTCCCTCCACCTTGCTAGCTCGTCCTTAACCTATATCCTTCATCAGGTGTAGGCTGATGAAGAGGACTGATTATCCTTGAAAGGCATTGTAGATCTGTACTATAAATGTTTTTTTCATGAACCTCCGGGCAGGGCTGCCACTAGGAATTTCGGGGCCCTGACTGCCCTGAGACTCTGCCCAGCCTCCACCCCCTGAGACTCCGCCCAGCCTCCACGGCGGTGGTGATTAATAGAAGGGGGGGGCCCTGCAAGACATAGGGGATGGGGCCCGGAGGAGCCTGCTCCAAATGGCCACGCCCCCTGGAGTCACGGCCGGGCCCCCCTGGGCTCAGGGCCCCTGACTCCAGGCAGGTCTGTCACCCCCTGATGGCGGCCTTGCTCCCGGGGTCCAGTGACAGCGCTTGCCAATATCGCCTTGTATATTTTTCTTCATCTGTAGCAGAGTCCCACCATTATCCCACAAGATGGAGGAAAGAGATGGGACAATATTCCTTGCCAGATTTCTACCAGCCTATTTTAAACTAAGAATGCTCTTTCTTTCATACTTTCTCATTCGATCCTAGGTGAAAAGTCAAATTGGGGCTCTTTGGGCCAACCAGAATAATGTTGATGTCCATCCTCCATCTACACATGGGCACATTAATTTGGGAATTGGCGCATAAGAAACAAAATAATGAAAGTAATTGGTGCCGAACTCGCCTCTAAATGGCATTGTGTTCTACTGTGAAGAAGCCTCTGGTACTTTCTTGGTTATGTCTAGGTGGAGAGTGCTGTTAAAGTGAATGTGTCATTAGAAAATTACCTATTATTAAAAATCAATATTTTTTTGTGTTAAATACATTTAAAAAAAAAGGTAACATGGTTTATTTTCCCATATCACAATCTGAATTAAAAATAAACTAAATTTGAAATGTTCCATTTCACGCCAACCACTGGAGATATTTTAGACTCATACTTTGTGTGCCAAGAAATATTTTTCAGTAGGCTCATTATCATTGGAGCAGTTTTATAATCAGGGCTGTGGAGTCCGAGCCAGAGTGGTGGAGTCCGAGCCCGAGTGGTGGAGTCCGAGCCCGAGTGGTGGAGTCCGAGCCCGAGCGCGGACTCCCAGACAGGGCCGCAGACTCCCAGACAGGGCCGCAGACTCCCAGACAGGGCCGCAGACCCCCAGACAGGGCCGCGGACCCCCAGACAGGGCCGCGGACTCCCAGACAGGCCGCGGACTCCAGACAGGGCCGCGGACTCCCAGACAGGGCCGCGGACTCCCAGACAGGGCCGCGGACTCCAGACAGGGCCGCGGACTCCCAGACAGGGCCGCGGACTCCCAGACAGGGCCGCGGACTCCCAGACAGGGCCGCGGACTCCCAGACCGAGTCGTGGAGCCGGAACCGTGGAGTCGAATTCAGTAAAAGTGAGGAGTCAGAGTTGGATGTTTGGATTACAGATTTCACAACCTGATTGTAATGACAGATAACACCTCTATACACAACTCGTAACACAAATCCACCGATTACAAAAGGGGATGTCCCAGCTTCCTCTTATACACCTCCCCATCTCCCTCTACACAAGTTTAGCAGATGCTTTACACCTGAAAGATAGGGTCAGAGGCAAAGTATTGCTGCTAATGTATATTTAAAATATATAATATAGAATAATGAACCAGTGGAAAGAAGAACTATTTTTATTTTTTACCGTTAACATGCATTTGTGATACAAAAGAAAACATTGCATAAACAACAAAAAAATTATATATTTTTTTTATATTTATTTTGTACACAAACACTGATTTAAACAATGGGTCATTTTTTTTTTTTGCAACACAAACAGAAAGTGTCACCGCAAAAATGATTTCTACTTCTTTTATCAATTAATGTAACCTATGTAGAAAGGAGCTTGGATTGCCAAAATATACCTGAAATAACGATGTGGTTATACAAGATGGAAATTCACTTGTGGAAGGTAGGAAAGCCAACTCAGGGGAGCGACACCAGGTATGAATTACAATGAGCGCCTGCATTACTATAGACCATAGATTGTTTAGAAAGCATAAAACATAGTAATGTAATGAGAGAAGAACAGACAAAATAGATAAATGGGGATACATGGAAGTATAAGGTACGATGGATGGATGAATGGATGAGTGTATGGATGAGTGTATGGATGGATGTATGGATGAGTGTATGGATGAGTGTATGGATGAGTGTATGGATGAGTGTATGGATGGGTGTATGGATGGGTGTATGGATGAGTGTATGGATGAGTGTATGGATGGGTGTATGGATGGGTGTATGGATGGGTGTATGGATGAGTGTATGGATGAGTGTATGGATGAGTGTATGGATGGGTGTATGGATGGGTGTATGGATGAGTGTATGGATGAGTGTATGGATGAGTGTATGGATGGATGTATGGATGGGTGTATGGATGGGTGTATGGATGGGTGTATGGATGAGTGTATGGATGAGTGTATGGATGGGTGTATGGATGGTGTATGGATGAGTGTATGGATGAGTGTATGGATGGAGTGTATGGATGGTGTATGGATGGTGTATGGATGAGTGTATGGATGAGTGTATGGATGGGTGTATGGATGAGGATGATATGGATGAGTATGGTATGATGGTATGGATGAGTGTATGGATGGTGTATGGATGGAGTGATGAGGATGGGTGTATGGATGGGTGTATGGATGGGTGTATGGATGAGTGTATGGATGGTGTATGGATGGGTGTATGGATGGGTGTATGGATGGTGTATGGATGAGTGTATGGATGAGTGTATGGATGAGTGTATGGATGGGTGTATGGATGGGTGTATGGATGGTGTATGGATGAGTGTATGGATGAGTGTATGATGAGTGTATGGATGGGTGTATGGATGGGTGTATGGATGGTGTATGGATGGGTGTATGGATGGTGTATGGATGGTGTATGGATGGGTGTATGGATGGGTGTATGGATGAGTGTATGGATGGGTGTATGGATGGTGTATGGATGGGTGTATGGATGGGTGTATGGATGGGTGTATGGATGGTGTATGGATGGTGTATGGATGAGTGTTGATGGTGATGGATGGTGTATGGATGAGTTATGGATAGATGTATGGATAGGTATGGATGAGTATAGATGAGTGAGATAGATAGATAGATGATAGATAGATAGATAGATAGATAGATAAGGATGAAGAAATAGGATACTAACATATATTGTGTCAGCTGAAATTGAGAAAGAGTAAAGACAATGAGCTCGTGGAGCCCTTGCAAGGAAGACGGCTCCTCCATTGGCCTAACAATTCACTGAAATCACTCTGATCGCTGCACTCAATACTTTTTAACAGCAGGGTCGGCACACAAATTTAATAGAATTCCAGGCAGGCTGATCTAAAACAACAGGGCTTGCAGAGAAGTAATGATTGAACGATGATTGATCTTAGATGCCTCTTTCAATTCAAGCAAATCTTTGAGGAGCCCTGGAAAAAAAAATGCTATCCTTCATTTCAGCACATTTAACAAGCATACTACTTCAAAGAAACTTTAGGGAATTTATTGTATTTTATGGGAAAGGGCATGCTGGCTAAAGTTGACACACGTAAAAAAGAAAAAAAAAAAAAAAAAGAAACACGCCACAAATACAGACCAGATTGCAGGACGACAGAATGCCTGTGGCGCCAAAGAGGTTAACAGATAAGAAATTGAGCAAGACTTTCCAGTATTCCTATAAATACAGTCTTATTTAAGGAAGCCGCAGGCAGCAGACTGATAGCTTTATAGCCTTAGTTACTTCATAGCATGTGCAACCATTTTTACTATGATGAAAATTCTGTGCACTTTGGTGAAGCAATGACGGACTGTTCAACCCAAAATAGAGAAGCCGGAAGGATATTAAATTTAACGCTTATGGTGCACTCATAGGGCAATGTTTATTTACTAGCGTGACGGGTCAGTTATTCTTATGTAAAAGGATTACAAGGCTGTTATATAGAAGTATCACACAGAATTATATGCTATTTGTATATGAATTATATATAGATACACACATTATATATACACACACACTCATCTTTATACACCTACAAACGTCAAATGTTTTGCTCTTTCTTTAATGACAAATACGGCAGCCTATAAGATTGGCCTAAACTGATATACCGTGAGAACAAAAATGTACCGTATATACTCGAGTAGAAGCCGAGTTTTTCGGCACAACTTTCCTGCTGAAAAGTGCCCTCCACGGCTTATACTCGAGTCACTCGGTATTTGCTTGGGGGGTGGCTGTGACCGGGGGCTGGAGGAGGCCGCAGTGACCGCGGGAGGTCACGTGGGGCCGCTCATTAGTGTAATGAATATGCACTGCATCCCCCTGTCCATCAGCAGCAGGGGGAGCGGTTCATATTGCACTACACTGGCCCCCCATCAGTGATCTATAGCCCCCCTCCTTAGTATCTGGCCCTCAGGCTGCGGCACACATTAAAATAACAAACATTTTATACATTACCTTTCCGGCGACTCCTTGCTGGCACCGCCGCGTCCTCCAGTCTCCCTGCTTCTTCCTGCTTGTGCCGGTGTCACGTGACCAGCGCAGCAGCGATTATGTCATCGCTGCTGCATCGGTCACAGCAATAGAAGCCGGCAGAAGCAGGAGGAAGCAGGAAGACCGGAGGACGCGGTGGTGCCAGTAAGGAGTCGCCGGAAAGGTAATGTATAAAATGTTTGTTATTTTAATGTGTGCCGCAGCCTGGGGGCCAGATACTAAGGAGGGGGCCTGTATATCACTGATGGGGGGCCTGTATACCACTGCTGGGGGGCCTGTATACCACTGCTGAGGGGCCTGTATACCAGTGATGGGGGGCTATATACCAGTGATGGGGGGCTATATAACAGGATGGAGGTCTGCTGCATTTCTCACCCTAGGCTTATACTCGAGTCAATAAGTTTCCCTAGTTTTGGAGGGTAAAATTAGGGGCCTTGGCATATACTCGGGTCGGCTTATACTCTAGTATATACAGTAATCAGATTTGGAATTCCAAACAGGGCTGTGGAGTCAGAGTTGTGGAGTCACAGTTGTTGAGTCCGTGTCAGATTCAGGGAAATGTAAGACTCGAAGTCAGATGTTTGCTTTACTGACTTCACAGCCGTGGTTGTGGATTCAGAGTCATAGAGTCGGACTAGGAGTCTGTGTCCATTTTGGTGCAGTAGGATTCAGGTAAATTGAAAAGTCGGAGTTGGATGTATGCCATACTAACTTCACAGCCGTGGTTGTGGCTTCGGAGTCATGATCAGAGTCTGTGCCCATTTTGGTGGAGTCGGAGCCGGAGCAGATGGCAGATTCAGGGAAATTGAGGAGTCAGAGTCAGACACGGTTGGCTTACCGACTCCACAGCCCAATTCCTAACTAAAAAAACTTGTTCTTAAATCTTGGTTCATTGATGTTTTTTTTCATTAGTATTTCACTTTTATTATATTTTCATATGTAAACAAAAACAAAAAATTCCAAGCTTCTCCTACACAAAATAAAACATCAATACCCAAATGGTGCAGAATGTTTCTGATTGGTCCGTGCCTCTCATCAAAAACAATCTAGCCTCCCTTTTATGGCAGACACTTGTTCCACAAACCACAGACATATAGCCCTAAAAAGTATAATCAGTACATGTTCTATCCATGAATAAAGCAAATTGAACATGTCCACGAAAACCAACATCTTCATGGGGTCTTACAGAAACCTAGGATACATCGGACTTGGAGCTTAGAATGGCATTAAGCCAAAGCCTGTAATAAAATAGGGAAGGCTATCCCTCCCAAATAAACCATAAAAATGTTCAGCCCATTCTATTATAACAAAGCTTGTTCATTTTAATGACTGGAAGACTATAAGCCACTGTCAGTTCTTTCTAGAAGAGGCAAATTTCCAGATGAAGATCCATTATGTCCTCTTTACTCAACATCTACCTTAAGGTACCGTCAAAGACTTCGTGAACGACATCGTTCATACGTCACGGATTTGGAGGCGTTGAAACAATGTCATTACAATCAACAAGTAGAGAAATAAAAATATGCGGCACTCACCGTGGCTGAGATCTTCCGTTTATTATATCCATATACTGGAATAAACAGTCATTTGCAGATTTGGGGGGAGGGAGTGAGGAGTGAACGACAACGGGCACCGTTTCGCGGCTGGTTGCCGCTTCTTCCGGTTGTTCAGGACACGACCGGAAGAAGCGGCAACCAGCCGCGAAACGGTGCCCGTTGTCGTTCACTCCTCACTCAATCCCCCCAAGTCTGCAAATGACTGTTTATTCCAGTATATGGATATAATAAACGGAAGATCTCAGCCACGGTGAGTGCCGCATATTTTTATTTCTCTACTTGTTGATTACATAAACTTCTTATTGCGAGCACCACCGCCCGAGGATTGTGTCCACACTTCCAAATAGGATTTACATAGGTGCAGTGTCCTACGTCTACTCGCAGTGCCCTGGTTTATTTCTTTTTGTTGGGAATGTCATTACAATGTCTTTGCGTGTGACATCTCCAAACAACTTGGAGAAATCGTTAGATCGATCGATCGCAGGTTGGAGAACATGTTCTCCAACCTGACAATCAACGATGTAACAACCTGCTGAATTGTAGTGTGACACCGCGATGAACGATCTCCCAGCGGCACAGCCTATGCTGGGAGATGGTAATGATGGTACACATCTGGTAACTAAGTGCCGCGCAGCGCTTAGTAATGCGATGTGTACCTTGGTTACCAGCGTTCTCGCTGGTCCTGATTGATGGTGAGTCTGCCTGTGTGACAGCTCACCAGCGATCTGAATGATGTTGTTAGCGATCGCGCGTGCATGAGATCGCTAACATCATCGTTCATGAGATTGGACCAGAAGGCAAATATCACCCTCACTGAGAGGTGCCTTAAAAAGCTAGCACTGGCAGGGTAGCTGCAGTTCTTTTATCCTCAGGGAGTTCTCTCACTGGCCTGAGCATAGAGGAGGCACTAAAGAGCTGCCAGGTTCGGTGGCTAATTCGTCACAGACCCTTTTTTCCAATTCACTTGAACCTTTTTCACAAGTTTGAGGAGACCTGGCAGCAGAAACTAAAATGTTTGGTTCTAGATCCCCCTCCCACCTCTACAGAAGTTTGTAAGTAGGAATTGCCATCTTCTGTCTCAGTAATAGAAATATCTGTCTTCACCAAATACAGATTTTACCCATGAATGTAGAGTGAAAGACAAATCGTCGACCCTACCTCCTGTTACCCTCCTGAGCTGCTCCACTGCCAACACGCCCGCAGATCAATGGCGCACACATCAAGCCGGCCCCGACACCCCCTCCTTTAAGCCCCGGGTTCACAGCATCGCTGGTCTGGCTTCCTGTGACCCACCTGAGCTGATCCACTGTACCCCCTGGTAAACTACACTCAGAATATACTATGTGAATTATTGAATGCCTCCATTATAGTACAAAGGTAAAATAAACTACAAAAGACAGACTAATGAAAATGACTATATATTGAGCTCTACCTGTATATTGTAGGGAAGTAGGCCATAGCGGGATCTGTATTTGGCACCTATACTCCTGAGGGCTATAACTACAATCACTTAGTAGTAGCGTTACATGCTCTGTTAATCGCGGGCTCCTAGTACTCACTCAGTATGGCTTGGCCATTTGAACGGAGTCTCCTTGTCGGGGAGCTACTTCAATTGCATGTTGATCTAAGAAGCAAAATAAGCGAGAACCTCATGGAAAGCCTTTCCTCTACAATCTACATAATGAATAATAAATAATGTAACATCAAGGTTTTGCATATTTTCCAAGGAGGTTCTTTGCTTCAGTAATATTAAATGGGTGAGCTGTCGCCTCACCTAAATTAACCTGAAAAGCAGTACTTACTGTTTTCTACGAGCTTTCAAAGGACTTTCCATTTGAGGATTCACAATCTGAGAAACTAACATTCCAAAGCACTCAAATAGCTTTTAGCTTCTTAGTCACATAGTAAAATGTACGTTGAATTACCAAAAGCCATTATGTCTGCCCCGTCTTCAATGACTTCTACAAGCTATTTAAGAATTAAGCTGAAATGTCTTAAAAGCATTTGGAACCTAGGTGCCAATAACTCAATGAGGTTATGTTCATTCCCTACCTAGATGTGACAGTCAAGGCCTTTTACTAAAGGTGTTTCGTAATGTGCAGGAAAAAAAAACATTGAAGAGCAAGCTGCAATCTTCACACTGTGGTTCAACAGACATCAATGTACATTTATTATACCGAGCAACGGCAAGCTGGGGAAAGAGAATAGGAGCTGTGGGGTACAAACTTGTTTCAACTATTAACGCTGTCGCGGTGCTAAGCCGGTCAGTCAACTGACTGAGTATAAAAAGATTTGGCTCCAAAAAGGGTCCCCACACACTCTAGACTAAAGACGGACAAACCCACCAATATTGGCCAACAGCCTAGTGTCTACAAGGATTCTAATTCGGGAAAATCCTAAAGTTAGTATATTACTTTTTTGAAATGCTGGAATTGCTGCAAAGGGAGCATTCTGTGACGAAAGCAAAATTTGATGGAGAAAATTATTATTTAAAATAAAAAACATTAATTTTTAATCTTGTCAATGTCTGGACTATATTTTCTATTCATTTTGCAACTCATTTGATAAATAAAAGTATGAATTTTCATGGAAAACACAAAATTGTCTTGGTGACCCCTAACTTTTGAACGGTAGTGTAATGGGGGCCCAATTGGAGCTTATGGATTGGCACTCACAAGCTTCAAGTTACGCCATTGGTTCCAAGCATGTTGATCTGTGGTGTTGCTGAAGAGCTGTATGCGCACCCCCAGACTGATGTGCAAGTGAATATTGCTGTATTTTCTACTAAAATTGTATGCAAATTATCAGAATAAAATTCTCTCTCTAGTACAGGTGTAGGGAACTCGAGAGCCGCACACAGTGCAGGTTTTCAGGATTCCCTTAGTATTACACAGGTGGTAATATAATCACCTGCAGAGGTGATTATTGCAACCCTGTGCAATGCTAAGGAAATCCTGAAAACCTGCACTGTGTGCTGCTCTCAAGACCTGGAGTTCTCTACCCCTGCTCTAGTGCCACCTATTGAGCGCAGCTACTCTAACAGTCCAATAGAGGGATTGGACAGTTGGATTGTAATTGTCCAGAATCATAAAATGTTGGGTCAAACTCCTGAATATACTGCTTATTAGTCAGCTTCTATACCAGGGAACAATTTTGCTTGCTTAACGAATATCAGAAAAAGATCAGTCTCTACAAATCTGACTATTACCGGTAGTTATACATGAATTTTAGGTGTTTGTAGAATCAAGATTGGAATACATTATAATTAGTTATGAGCTAGAACTAGGTCTAAAACAAGCAGATGGATGCTCGAACTTTGAGCAATTTTTCAGAACATCTTCTGGAAAAATGTTCCGAGTTTTCCATCGACTTCCATTATACACATGTTCTCTAGTCGATCCCATCCGAGTATCCAACTGCTTGTTTCGAGTACAAAATCATCCAAACATGCTCATCACTAATTATAAATATACGACTTGGCATGGAATGAATGTTCTTGATAAAGTCGGTCAATATGTGCCACTAAATATAATGGTCATAGAGCAGTAATCTCTACCCTCCATGAGAATGATAAAACTAATTGTCTCCTAGATCCATAATTTGGAGACAATAATCAAAGATCCATCAATAACACTTTCCAAGCAGGGACCCTACACAGGGTCTCCTGTACGATAAACAAAAAAAACTATCTCAGACTTATGACTCAAAGTTTAGGGCACAGTATTAATACTCTATTACCTGAACGGGAAAGGATTGTAATTGTACATTGAAGAATTCATATTTCTTATTAAGTTGCCATCCCTTTGCCAATTCCAATTTCTTCTATGTTAGGTAACTAACCTGCATCAACATTTACAGCTCTAGTGTAGTATATAACTGGAGGTTTCAGTACTTCAGTATTCAGGACAATCTCTTACAGCAGTTTGCATCAATACTGTTGCAAGCATGTGGTACAGGAATATCAAACGTCTCCGAACCAGTCATGGAACACAATATTTTAGAAAAATCTGTGTCTTATGGCCACTTTACAAGTCCCGACATCGATCCGATGTTGGATACAACGACGCGGGAGCGCGCAATTTTTGGGCAGAATTCCAAGATCGCATAGGAGATGTTACTCAGCGCGATATCGGCAGGCAACGCAACTGCGATGTGTACGCCCCCTTGTACGGGCGACCCAGGAACGACCATTTAACATGGGAGTGAATAGGGGAAGTTGTGCTCCAAATCATTGTTGGGCTTTTACACAGCACGATCCAGCCACATAGTCCATCCAATATCGAGCCGTTGGAGAGCGTGCTCATTTCTTCCCCGATATCGTTTTGGCATCGTTCTTGCATCATATTGGGCATTTACACCAACAACGGACGAACGATATCGGGGCCAACGTGACCACGAACCACGTGACTTTTTATCGGAGTTGGACGAAGTGGCCATTAACAATTCTCCTGATCATTTTAAGATACACTTGCTGACAATACAAATGATATAAAATCCTTATGAAATCTATTCAATTGGCCACTTGGCTATTCAAAATGGAACAAGTTAGTTGCACTCGCGTTGAAGCATCACAATATAACCACGAATGGACAATAGCCGCACCCACAAAGAACATTTGATCTGTGTCCATATTTCTCACATGGACAGATTGGAAGCATGGTTTGCTCACATCCATGCAGCCCGTATGGTCGCTCTATGGCCAGAATAAGATTTTACTCTACAGATGTGCAAATAAAAACAGCCAATTAAACCTTTGCTTCCGTCAGGTCTGAGAACAGAAGTCAAGGAGATCAACACTTCAGTACTGAATTTTTACAGTTATTTTCTTAGGCTTTATTAGCGTTAACATGTCAATTGTTCTGTAGTTTCAGTCTCATTTTCTAAATGTTTATAGAATAGATCCCCAGCAGCAATATTAAAACTCCGGTCAGCCAGACATTTGGCATTTAGTCTACTTTTGCCTAAGATTAATAGGAGTTGTTCATTTGTTCTTTACTATGGAACATAAATACTTTTTACACCCTGTGATTACAGAAGCAGAGTCGATTCTAAGCCTGGCGTGCCGTCCTGACCAGTAACACATGTAGAGATTACTGAGGTGTGCCGGTTATGAACTTCTTACAGGATTTGCATACTTGGCTGTGAACCCAGAAGGCAACATGACATTTCATAAAAAGCAATTTGGTCACAGTGACCTTTACTCCAAAACACATGTTACTACCTGTACACTTTCTGTAAGTTTCCAATCGCTGGTTTAATTGCGTGTTAAAATTTATCATTTTCTTAGAATAGAGAACAAAGTTCCAGAGAGGCTCAACAATGTGGTTAAAATATAACTTGTAATTAAGTCAGTCCATACACCTTTATTGTAACCAACAGGACAGGTATCGAAGGACCAACTCGAAGAATTAATTCCTTCAAAATAATTAGGGATTTATTTTTTTAGAATGAAGAAAGAAAGTAGTAAGTGGTGTGCACCTTATGTAGGGTCTGATCGACCGCTCAGGGATCAAAGCATTTTAGTTGGCTTATGGGTAAACTTGGGCATTTAAATTAGAAGTGGCTGAAAACATTCAACTGCTATACACAGTGTCTTGAAAAAGTGTTCATACTAACCACCATGGAAAACTTTTCTACCATTTCTTTTATAGTACTTACACCCCAACAAACTTGATAGTATTTTAATTCAGGTCTGATGGGTTTTCTATAACTACTTGCAGCGGGGACTGCCTGGGTTCTTTTCTGGGCACCCCTGCCACTTCAACTTCTCCACTCACGAGCGAACTCCACACCCATCTCATTGAACCTAAACTTGTCACTCCCGCCTATATCACTACACTTAGCTCCTCCCACCGGGACTGGTTCCCTAGCAACAGGTTAACCAAAAGGTCCCCTGACCTAAGTGTATGATGCAGGGAGAAGCGTCAGATTAACATTTTCATCCTCTGGTGAACGGGATACCACACACAATTTATTAGGGTGCATTTCCCCTTCTGTGGCGCACTGACCAGTGGGGCACCACATCACAAGCTGCTGCACTGCTGCGCCTGCGAATGGCTCTAGCGCCAAGGATTCAAGTCTAAGAGAAAATCTGGATATAGAAGTCAGCAGACCTGCAAGACAAATTGACAATCTGCAGATTGGAAACATGCATGGCAGGTCCAGCTTATGCAGAGTCATAAAGAAGCACGGTGGGCAGGAGATTGTGGACACACATGGGTCAAAACTGTATGAGCATAATTTAGAATTTATACATCTTTTAGCAATTTTAGACTAATTTATTTAGGTCTGGGCAGCACAGTGGTTGGCACAATGGTCTTGCAGCGCTGAGGTCCTGGGTTCAAATCTCACCAAGTAATAGTAAACCGGTCACACTTTGCGCTAGCCGTCACGCTACTGCGCACCCTTAAGAAGCAGGGTACTTTTCACCTGCCTCTCGGTCCTGGAAAGGGGAGACTTTGGAAAAGCCCTTCCCAGGTGGGAAGTATTTGCGTAGGTTGATGACCGGGCAAAAAGGCTGATCAAACACACCAGTGAACCAAAAGAAGTGGTGCAGGACAAAATCAAGTAAGGAAACCAGGGATAAAGCGAAGACCAGAAGCAGAGCAAAGAACCTGAGAAGCGCACAGAACTACTAATGTCTACTATCCAAATACAACTGAAATAATCAGCGCAACACAAAGGTTATGGTGGGTTTAAATCTGCCATGCAGAGATCACCTGACAGTGACTGAGGCAATGCCCAAACTCCACCCTCACCCCAGAGAGGCAAAGGAGAAGGGGCTGAGAGGGAAGTGAAGGGAACCTCCAAATACTTAGCTAAACCAGCAGAAACGGCGTCCCATATCCGCTAGCAACAGCTGACACTAGAGATTCCAGCGTCCTGTGGCACCAGAACAGCATAATCAATGGGATCGATGGTGTCCCACCTAGCGGCGACAAATGAAGTAAACCTCGAAGAACGCAATACACGGTCAGAGCAAGCACCTGCACCACCTCCACCCTCTGGAGGTGACACCTACCCATCATGGCCAGTGAGGGGCGATGAGTGGCCTGACTGAGAGGCGCCAGTACATCCACAAATGCCAAGGGACGCTTGGGTATGGAACTGCCAGAATGACAGCAATGTCAGGAAATCAAAATTGTCTGATACTATTCCAGGTCCCTAAAATCATTGAATTGGACTACATGTGTCCCAAAAATATAATTAAATATTCATACAATTTAAAACAGGACAGGATTATTTATCTTTGTTAAAAAAACACTGTACCGTCTATAAAAAAATCATCATATATATTACGAAAAGGAGAATAATATTTTATTATAACATGTGATTTCAACAAAAGTCTCAAGCCTAAAAGATATGGAAACTTTTTAGGGCACTTTTTATTTGTATTGAGTGCCTACCATTTTTTTTTCTAATCAATTTTCACTCTTTGATAGAGGGGCTGCACATTGGTAAAGCCCATGTCATGAGACGCCTCCTTCCACCTAGAAGTGTTGAGTGCCTTCATGAATGTGCACAGTTACCTATTGGCTCAATACAAAGCTTATGCACACACTTCTGCCAGGGATTAAAGGTTCGGCTTAATGGGATTCCAGTAGACTGATTGACTGGTGAGGGTTTCTAGACCCAGACCACCACTAACCACATATGCAGCACCTCTACCTAAGGGAGAAAAAAAAGGTTTTGAAACAAGATATGTATTTTTCTTGGCTAAAATAATTTGCATTAAAAGTTACGCAGTATTTTATTGCCTCCAAATTTGACTGTCCATATGTTGTTCTTCTTTCCCACCTCAAAGTCAAGCTCTTAGTCCTCCTCTTTGCTCCTGCTTGCATCAATTAACGTGTTACCGAGAAAGCACCTCTGGAGGTCACACTAATGCTTTACAGGATGGCTCAGGCAGAAGCACACCCGAGTATTCAGGTAGTTAGTATACTTGCCATTACTACTGTATATTACACTTATACTAACAGGTGTGCTGGTACTTTTGGGTTTCTGGTCTTGCACAAGTTTCTCAATACATTTGAGAGTAAGGCTGGCTTCACACCACGGCAAAGTCCGGTCCGGGGCTGTCCGGTGTAAACCAGACAGCCCTGGACCGGTTTTTGTCCCCATAGTAGCCTATGGGGCCGGATGGAGCCGGATGGCAGAGAGTTGCCATCCGGTTTCCATCTCTCTGGATGAATCCGGGAGGAATCGGATTATTCTCTCCGGAGAAAAATCACCCCAAAAAGCCGGAACCCGGATTCACCCACATTTTCCCGAATCCGGGGCAATCCGGTCCTTCCTAACATGGGAGCCTATGGGGCCGGATTGCCCCGGTCCGGGCGAATCTGGGAACCGGATACCGGCGGCTGCACGCCGCTGTTGTTTCAGGACAGCGGCTAGCTCCATGCTAGCCACGGTCTTGAAAAATCAGCAGCTGCGGCTGCAATTACAGCCATCCGGCTGCACACAGGACCGGAGGGCACATTTGGCCCTCCGGTTCTGTGTGCTGATCCGGTCCGGGGGTGTCAGGTTCATACCTGACAGCCCCGGACCGGACCTTGCCGTGGTGTGAAGCCAGCCTAATTGCTAGTAGGAAACTTTTAACTACTCAGCTTTCCACAGGCAGGTTTTAAACACAGTCAGACGCAGGACTTTCTCTGCCCCTTCTACTTTGAGACCTGTCTGCATATATTGAGTTGCCTTACTAGAGATAAAGATCATCCTTATTGGGCACACCTTATCACGATAGTATAGCTTTTACACTTTTTCAATTGACAAGTGTTAAGTACCCCATGTGTTTTACATGTGTCACTCTTCCTTAATGTACTGCAGTGTGCCTACGCACTTATACATATTTGTCTGTGAATGTCCACAGTGCACATGTGCATCCGCATATTACTTGTATACTAACAACTGTGGTGGCTCTTGTTTTTGGTCTTGCCACCGATGTCACTCCATAAAAGCTGGGCTTTCCTTATCTCCACAATTGAGAGTCAGCCGACATACCCAGCCCTAACACGGACAAGTGATATTTTTGAGTTTTACCCACCACTGTTATACCATTGGAGCAGTTACCAATCAATGACGATTTGGCATGAGAAAAAAAACTGCACCATGCTGCAATTGTAACATATATTGGACGGTGCACACCCATTCAAGTCTATGGCGCGTGCAGAACATAGGACTGCACTCAGATGTTATTTGAGTGGAGTCCGGTTTATACGAACAGATAATAGATAAGATGGAGAAGTAAAGAGAAGTAAAGTTTCTCACGAGAGAAAATCAAGCACAGTAAATGACACTCTGATCAGAATATGAGCGGAGTATCATTATTATGATCGGCCCAATTGTCTCGCATGAGAAAAAAATACAATGGTGTGACCATGGCCTTAGACTCCGAACGTGCTCAGCCTTGCTATATCACTACAACCTACTCCAATTGCCAGTCATCAAACTACAGTCTCCACTTCTTTAGCTGCCATCCAGCCTCTACAGCCTCTATTAATAATACTAACTCATTATCCTGAATAAATGCTTCCAGTCTGTGTTGTACATCCAGACCCATCGCTTTGGAGAATCCACTTTACTTATTAAGTCCTAACAGTATAACTGGCTGCAGAATGAGATGGCAACAAAACCATCGTAGCCAGTTCAACCCAATGGCATAGTTTATAACGTCTCCTCTTCCTCCTCCTGAACTTCTCTTTTCCTGAAGTTTGAGTACATGAACATTTAGCTCAAGTTTGATGTGTCATAATTAGAGATGGGCGAACCTTTCGAGGTTCATTTCAGTTCCCCGATCTTCCCAGTGTTGAGCAAACCTGTTAGGGGTCGGAATTATGTTGCTGTATGCTTGCAAAAGTACTGGAGCGAGCATTGCTGTGGTCAGTACAGTTGGTACTTGGCCCAGTGTGACCCGTGTGCAGTGTATGATCAGCTCACACTGGACGTACAAGCATAGTTTTTGGGTGAAGTGTGTGTCCAAAATGAATTCAGAGAAAAAAAAAAAACACCCTCCACCCCCAGACTTTTTACTTATGACTGGCTGTATGTGGACGGAGAGCTGAATCAGTGACGTCGATTGAGATTTGGGTCAAGTTCGGGGGTCACGAACAGTGCGCCTAAAGGTTCAACTGCACCGCTCAAACCCAAACGTCAAAAGGTCAATGATGGATTCATGGTTCTTTCATTCTGATTCTGCAGCCAGCTACATACACAAAAAAAAGAAGTAAAATAGTCCAACATATTTTATTGAAATTCAGATGCAACAATTATTGTTTCACCAAAAATGCATGCATTTACCGGTATGTACAAAAAGAAATTGCACCCCTAAAGGTTATCATATATATCCTTTAATTGGTCAACTAAGTTAACAGTGGAAACCTAAAAGGAAAAAAAACCAAAACACATAGGCTCCGCGTTCGTCATGGACTCTCAAAACATAAACCTAATTTGCATTTTTACACCCATACCTACACACCAGTCACTAATGGTATGTTTGGACCACAAATGACCAATGGATATTTCAGCTACAGAGTCAATGTTGGCTGGCAAACTAAAAAAGGATTTGGAAGCACGGGGTCATAAATTCCCATTAACGTTGATCTCTTAAGATGCACATGAATGTATGGCTGCCATTAAGGCTGAAGGGTAACCCAACATATAAAAACAAACAAGAACCCATTAGAATTTGATATTATAAACACATGTCCATAAACGCAGTGCTTCAATCAACATGACGAAGACCAGAACAGGAAACACAATACATTTTATACACTATAGCCAAGAAAATCCAAATAAGCTGCCTAATAATTAGCTGCCTGCCTACAGTCTCCCTCAGCACATATATTACTAACGATGCTCCGCTAGGCAGGCAGGACTGTAATCTTAGCAGCCGATAACAATATTCAAAAGGTAACTCACCATGGTGCGCCGTATATTCGGAATCCTTTCACAGTTACTTCTGAATCTTGCAAATAAATACTGTTAGTGAGGAGTGATTGCACATTATCAAAGTCTTCAGGTTTCAATTTGGAAACTGAGGGAAAGCGGTAGTAATCCTGTTTTACAAGATCTGCCATGAATTCCTTATCAAAAGTAAGTTCATGATTCCCTGCAATCACTATTTTATATTCGTATGGTAAGGTTCCTACAAGACAAGAAAAAAATACTGTGACATTCAGACAAAGGAAAAAAACTATTATTTATTATAATACATATATACATATATATATATATATATATATATATACACACATACATCATATTACATACTACATACACACATATAATTTTATTTACATAGTGCATCTTGAAAAACTTGTTATGCTTTTATGTTTGTTATGTTTTTTTCCGATACCATATATATGTTTTCCCCATATTCTATAATCTATAAAGCTGAGTGTATGTATGTATCGTAGCTCTAGCCATTTGCTATCCATGCCTCCTTCATTAGACTACATTCTTTATTAATCGTACCACTCACATAGCTATGCCATATCAATAACCACATCCACTCTAAATAGGCCCCACCCACTCTACAGGGCCTGCCCTGGGAGTAAGTGGAGGGCAGAGCTATAAAGGGGTGGTGCTATTACTACATACCCCACCCACTCTACAGGGTCTCCTGGGACTAAGTGGAGGGAAAGAGCTATAAAGGGGTGGGGCTATTCTACATAGCCCCACCACTCTATAGGGCCTGCCTGGGACTAAGTGGAAGGGTGGAGCTATGTGGAGGCTGGGCTACTGGGAAGGGTGGAGCTACAAGAGGGGCAGGGCTGTCAGGAGGGGCATGGCTGCCAGATGGGGCAGAGCTATAAAGGGGTGGGGCTATGTGGAGGGGCAGAGCTATGATACCTTCATACACTCACACATATTACCACATGAGCATTACATCCGGCCAACACCGGCCTCTAAGCTAGCATATTATAGCATTGGCTTGAGTTTGCAAAAAAGTATGACAAATGGACAGTAGATGATTGGAAACAAGTGATTTGGAGCAATGAGAGAAAGTCAATAGACTAGGCTCAGATGGGTGCAAAAGGGTCTAGAAGAAACAAAGGAAAAATGGGGCTAACAAATCAAGAAACTGAAGGAACGGTCAAGTCTCCTGGAGGAAGTCTGATGATATGCGGTTGTTTCACAGCCAAAGGCGTTACATACTTGACCAAGTTCGATGGTGGTCTCAGTGCTTAGCTATATGTGAATATCCTACAAGAAGAGTCACTCAATATACTTGAATATTATGGATAAAAAAGGACAACACAGCGTTCAAGCAGGACAACAACCCAGAGCGTTCATTGAGACTGGGGAAGAAATGGTTCAATGACAATGTAGCAGAGGTGCTGGATTGGCCCCCACAGTCCTCAGACCTCAACCCAATCGATCACTTGTGGGTAGAGTTGAATAAAAACCTGTAAACATACCCAAGTGAGTCAACCAGTATGCAGCAATATTGGGAACGTGAAGAAGAGACCTAAGATCAAATTTTAGTCTAGACATGCTTGAATATGGTCAAGATCTATGCCAGAAGGTTCAGGCAGTAGATTTACAAAATATTAAAAATTTTAATTTAGATTTTTAGGAGGAAAACAGTGACAATGAAGTGACATGTCAAGAATCTACATAACTAATCATATGCTAAATAGTTGCAAGTCAAATTTATGCATGATATAGTAAAGACGACTATCTATAAAATGTAGTCTCACACTCAAAGCAATAGTGAATGGTGAGATGTGGAGCCTGAAAAATCAAAAGAGATAGCCAAGTGATTTTTATGGGGCCCTTAGAAGGAAATCTCTCACCAGGTTTTTACCACCGAATCTGAGAGCAGCATGATGTGCAATGTGTCACTGGGATGCATGCTGACGTTTGATAAAACCACTTATCAGAAGGTTAACACTAAAGGAGTAGTAAACCTACTGCCAGGTAGTGCTCCATATTCATAAACTCTGTATAACCATGCTCCCAGCATGGATTAACCGCTTTATGCCTATGTACAGTGTACACAGAAAGATGCCAGTTCTCTTTCGCCTTCCACGACAGCACTGGCATATTATCATGTCCCATTCACCCGTCCACAAGCGCTTTCTGTGAGTCGCGATCTCCGGGGCAGGCGGGACGGTCCTTTATCGGTTTAACGTATACAGAGCTCAACATTCAGAGAACTGGTAGATGTACAGATAAGCAGTAACTTTAGCAAATGGGAAGATAGGGGACAGACGTGACCGGGGGAAAGACGTGACCGGGGAAAAGACGTGACGGGGAAAAGACGTGACGGGGAAAAGAGTGACCGGGGGAAAAGACGTGACCGGGGGAAAAGACGTGACCGGGGGAAAAGACGTGACCGGGGAGAAAAGACGTGTCCAGGGGAAAAAACGTGTCCGGGGGAAAAGACGTGTCGGGGGAAAAGACGTGTCCGGGGGAAAAGACGTGTCCGGGGGAAAAGACGTGTCCGGGGGAAAAGTCGTGTCGGGGAAAAGACGTGTCCGGGGAAAAGACGTGTCCGGGGGAAAAGAGTGTCCGGGGGAAAAGACGTGTCCGGGGGAAAAGACGTGTCCGGGGGAAAAGTCGTGACCGGGGGAAAAGACGTGACCGGGGGAAAAGACGACTGGGATAGAGGAAGGGAGGATAGAGGAGGGGAGGACAGGGGAAGGGGAGGGATAGGGGAAAAGAGATGATAGTCCAATCCACCTGCTGTGATGATAGGTAGAGGAGAGCGGGTCTACAATGCTTCTTCCTGATATGTATTTTCTCATCTCACCTATTACAAATGGCTCCAGTGTCCTTCTACTTTGTAAGGGTAAAACATTATTTTTCTAGAATGTCTCCAGGAAATGTCTCTCACAAATGCTGGTTGTCTGTATAATTATATCTGCCAAGGTGTTTGTGGAACATTATCAAAAAGTACTCTGTGCTATAAGTAGGTGTTGTAATAAGTTGACCCGGCGTACAGCAGAGCCTACAGGCGGGGAATGATTACAGTAACAATCAATACTCTTACAATTACATTTGGCCGAGTCCATGTGATGTAGACTGGAAACGTGTACAGCAAATACAGATGATCCTAGTTGCAAACTAAACCATTGCATAAAACGTGAGGATGGATAGCGCTGCAAGATGCAATACAAAACCTTGTGAAAACTAATTTCATATATGGGAATATAACAAATTCCACACACCAAACAATTTTTTGTCACGAAGATGTAATATCAGTCAATCGGTAAGATACACCAGCTTCTCATTCTCTGCCCTTAGTCCTGCACATCACCATGAAATGTCTCCTGAGGTGGAATCTCTGAGGTGTAACACACTGATCCAGTCTCAGGGTTAATAGAGAGCGGGGGAAGGGGAATTAGCTCCTGTGAAGAGTGTGTGTCGGGCACAGCAAGACGAGGCTTCCACCTTTTGTTAACACTGTGGCAGACAACAGAACAGCACAAGCACAGCGGAAGTTCAGGCTTTGACCTTTCACTCCCTACGCGTCAGGCTTCATTAATTTTCATGGGGCCTAGCAGCTGAGGCGCTAATGTTAACCGAGTGTTAAGAGACACCGTGCCAGCAGCGCCAGCGCCCACGTGAACGGGCAAGATTTCATCTCCATAAAGTTTAATGCAAAAGATGAAGTCATTTACAGCTAATGAACGCTACAACAGATGCTTTTTAACCAGATCTTTTGAATGTCACAAAATACGTTTCATCCGAGACCAAGAGAAGATGGCCTTCACTCACTACTTAGGCTGAACACTACGAAAATACCAAAACCATTGAACCAACAACAATAGAAACCCATTTTAGTTTCATCTTGGATCTTCTAGTAAATTGATGATTAGGCAGCGGAAACCTCAAAAACGTAGACTGACCAAAACAGAAGGTTTGCAAATACCCCCCCCCCCCAATTTCCTTGAACATTCTCAGGTTTCCATTATAGGGGGACGTGAACATGGATTCTTTTGCTCAGTTTTAAAAGCTGCAACCAGGGCTGTGGAGTCAGAAGGCCAAACATACCATTCCGACTCCTCAACTTCTCTGAATCTGACTCCGGCTTCACCTAAAATGGACACCGACTCAGACTCTCCAACCGGGGCTAAAGAGTCGGTAAGCCAAAAATCTGACTCCTTCATTTCCCTGAATTCGACTCCGACTCCACCCAAAATGGACTCTTGACTCCACAGACCTTACTGCAACAATGTTTTGGAGGAGTTTTGAGATTTGAAGGAGAATTTAGTGTGTTTCTGCTCCAAAAACTCCTAAATAAAAAACTTTGCATACACATAGCCTAGGTCTGTTCTAAAGGGGATGTCACACGCGTCGATATCGCTGTCAATGTCGCTCATGCGTCACGGATTTTCAGTCGCTCGAGCGAAGTAGGAGTGACGTAGGAGCGACATTGAAGCGTGTGACCAAGCGATGCAACCAGCGATATGTCGCTGATCGCCGATCACAGGTTTCACTGCCAGACGTAAAACCTGTCGCTCATCGCTCAGTAGACCTTGTGCATCGCTGCGTGTGACACTAAATTCAGCGACGAATTTTCTATTTTGACAACGTACAAGCGACTAAATAAAATCGTTCGCAAGATGGCGACATCACCGCATCGCTGGGTCATATTGACGTGTGTGACATCTTACCTGCGATAATTCCACATCGCTCAGGCGACGAATAATATGTGACGCATGAGCGATATCGTGGGCGACATTGACACGTGTGACAGGCCCTTAAGGGATAGTATTTCTCCTAAAGGCCCAGTTACACACACAGATAATTGGGCAGAGATTGGTCGCAGATCTCAGGTTGCAGTGAAATTATGGACACATTGTTACATTTGTACACAGCCACAAAATGGAACAATGTGTCCATGATTTCACTGCAACCAGAGATCTGCGACCAACCTCTGCCCAATTATCTGTGTGTGTAACTGGGCCTTAATAGAGAGCAACAAGCCAGGTCTGGCATCCCAGTATATGATGAGTCTAAACACCTTGCATGCTCCCCAGGGAAATTAAATATGCAAATTGTCTTGTCAAAGAGGACTTGAACTCTAGCGCCACCTAGTGCAAATAGCAATCCTAAAAGTTAATATTTAAACACGCGTTTTCATATAACCAATGATTTAAGCCAAACCAGAAAATCAGTTTGCAGACACGGTGTTTCTGGGATTTTCCCCTCATCAGTGCAAAGTATGATTTCTATTTAGGCTAGGTGATCCCCAGTTTTGGTGTCTCAATAGTCAAATCAGATCTCGCACTTTGCACTGATGAGGGGCAATGCCCTGAAACCGTGTCTGCAAATTGGTTTCTGCTTTGGCTTATATGATAAGGCTCGTTAAAGAGTCGATATTGACTTTTAGGAGTGTTACTAGCACTAGAGTCAAGACCATTTTGCATAGGTCTGTTCTAAGCATCTCATAACAACTAGAGGTCATTATTCCAGATTAAAAACGCTACTGCAGGTAAGATATCTTTTTGTCTTATATGGTCTTTAAACTTCGTATGTTGTTCCCACAGCATGTAAATAGTTTTTTGCTAACATGTGATGTTACTTAGACTACTTTAAAGATCTAAAATCAACTATATATATCTGTATGCCATTTTTAAAGGGAACCTGTGAGGTCTTTTATGCCCCCCCAAAGCTATCAATGTACCTGTAGCTTCATAGTACTTTCCTAGTCATCCCTGTCTGAGCTAATAGTGTAATATTAAAGTTGACAAAAAAGCAATTATATACTTACATTTGTCGTACGTAAATGAGGCAGTGACTACATCTTGGAGGACGTAGTCACTCTGGCAAGCTAATAGTTAACATTTCAGCTGATTTTATAAGATGTTGCAGGGCCTGTGTGATGTCACGACCATGAGACTTTAATAGGCACAGCTAAGTCTCGCAGCCCATAATGATTTTGCTTTATTAGCACCACCCACTATGGGTCACATGATCGGGACATCACACAGGTCCTTTATACAGAGAAGTTGACAGTGAGTTAACCATTTACCTGCCAGAGTGACTACGTCCTAATAGGTGTAGTCACTTCCTTATTAACATAAGGAAATGTAATTGTATACTAAATGACAGCATTAGCCTAGACAGGGATGATTAGAATAGCACCATGAAGCTGCAGGTGCAGACAGTGATACAGTACTGGGGGGCATAAATTATCTGACCGGTTCCCTTTAAAATTGGGACCATTCTTCTCAAAACACTTGGTATAGTGTTTTTTTTTCCCAGCTCTGACTTCTCAATTTCCTTGACTCCAAAACCAAATCCCTCATACAAGGCTCATGTTTAAGGCCCCCTTCACAACATGATCCAGGATCCTGGTTTTTTGCAGGACCCACGGACAGGCCTGGATTGTAACTGCAGATGCTATTTCTGTGTCCGAATCCGTGATTTTAATGAATCCAGACACAGAACGAGCTTGGACGAGCCTAGTGGTGTCAGGGCTGTGATGTCTGTGAAGAATCCGGTGTTCCTCTCCCCGTGTGACATGTCGGGGCTTAAAGTTTTGCTTGTGAAAGCAAAATAAAAAGAGAAAACATGTATAAATAAATACCTCTCTGCTGGCTGTCCGGGACCCAAGGAGACGTCTGATCACCACTGCCAGGACCTTAAAATGTGGATACAGCAAAACACTGAGCAGGGCGGGGATAAGCGGTGACGTCAGGCAGGAGGCAGGGCGGCCGGCCTCCTGCGGTGACGTCACCACCTTTCCCAGCCCTGCTTCGTGAGAACATAGAGCAGGGCGGGTAAAGGAGTTCACGTCACCGCAGGAGGCGGGGCAGACGGACAGCATCGTCACAAAACGCTCCCTTGACTTAGAGAGAGGAGGCGGCGAAGGGAGGATACGTTATGCAGGAGGTGTGAGATTCCCCTGTGAGGAGAGGTGGCTCCAGCCACTAGACCCCTCCTATCCAGCTCCAGTTTGTAAGTTTTCTAAATCAATTATCTCGGGGTACAGAAGGGGGGGCCAAGGGATGGGGGACCCCTTGCCTGAATGCAGCAGACATGCTGCATTCAGTGCTGCAATTAGATCATCATCTATGGGAGGTAGACAGGTCCTCGTTAAGAAGTTGTGTGTGTCCTTTCATTCATCACAACAGCAGCGCGGATCATTCAAGCACCATCAATGTGAGCATCAGGCTTTTAATCATCATTGTGATGCAATAATTAGGCTGTTTAGATAGAACATAATACTTCATAATAATAATATTCAGCTCATTCTGCATTGAACTCAATACATTCTAGTAGTCGGGTCCATTTTATACCAACTGTGACCCCACTAAAATGGACACAGACTCTCCGACTCACAGCTCTGGTTTTTCCTGTAGTTTTCTCTGTAGATCTTAAAAACTTACAACATGTAAAAAAAAGAAAATAGAAAAAACACCAACATAAATAAGCAAAAAAAACACGAAAGGGGGAAAAAAATTGATACACAAAGCTAAATGAAAGCATGGGTGTTATGGAAGATTCCGTCCACACTAGATGAAGTTTTACAATTCCAAAATGGTTCTCGGTCAAAGTAACATCCACCGGCTCCCTCCTTCCTCTCCCAACACGATACATCTGTGCTCCTGGCAGACGAGGATCTCAAATCAAAATGTTTACTCATAACCGGTAATAGCCACAGAACTGGCAGATATTAGGATATTCTCATCGCAAATAAACCCCGAGGGGGATAAACCCAGGCCTCATTTTCATCTAATAGAATGTGACACGGGACCTCATCGACCAGATGCAGCTATAACACGATAAATAATAGTCATCTCAATTTCCAAACTGCTTTCTCCGAACACATCCTGGATCAATTTACATACTACTCTGCTCCAGAAAAGCAATGAAATCATAAGTTCCAATTGACTTAGTCCATATTGGAAAGTGACAGAGAAAGCGCTTAGAAATTCAATTACCACAAACAAAACGCCATTTTCTCCACTCAGGAGGAAATTTTCAAACAGCATTTGTGCTCATCAAATAATATTAGTAAAGAGGGGAAAAAAGTGTTCGGTAATTTTTTTTTGCTTAAGCAATATTTTAACTTTGTAATTGAGCTCATATATTTCCAAGCAGCACAAGAATTATCCATGTATCACAAGTTACAGGGGCAGACCTACCGTGGTGCAGCTGGTTCAGCTGCACAAGGGCCCCGGCTGGCTAGGGGGCCCCTCAAGCCTGGAGGGGGGCAACCAGCCGACCCCCAGAGGAGAGGAGGGTAACTGAGGCTTCCCCTGGCTGATCCACCCCACCTCTCCTCTGCCGCCCCACCGGCTCCCAGGACTGCAAAGCGCGGCTCGGCGCAGCAGGTAGGAGCCACATCTCCCGCAGTAAAGACCCCCCACCCTCACAGTCGTTCACTAGCACCCGCATACCCCCCCCCGCTCGTCACCGTCGCTCATTCGCACCATACCTTCCCCCCCTCGCTCCTCAACCGCAGATGCTGCACCGGGGTCAAGGTCCGCCACTGACGAGTTATCTATTTGGTATAACATTTGCATAGTAACAGCGAGGTCTGTTTTGCTGGCTCAGATCAGTAGAGTCGTCGCCACGGAGCAGCACGCACTGCAAATGCTTGGGGTCAGAGGACTTGGTGGTGTTCAGAGAACAGTCTTACCCCTGAAGTGACATCACATGCGGGGGTGGCACCGATCTCTGCACACCAACAGGTACTCTGACACCACACACCAACAGTGTGTGCCGCTTCATGTTACCGACTCTGCTGATCTGAGCCGGAAAAACAGACTGCACTGTCAATATACAAATCACACAAGGACAGCGTGCCGGGAAAAGATCAGTCGCTGAAACGAGCATCACCAATTAGTATTAGTTACAGGGAGGGCACAGAGGCTGTGACAGTGACCACAACCTCTGCCCCCTGATGACACTTATTTTGAATATACCAACATGACTTGGGATTCACAAATAAAGCGTCATCAGACAGGATGTAGGGAAAAAATATGGTGTTCAAAGAAGGGTAGAGAATTTTTATAGGGAACCTGTCATATCAAGTTTTTCCCATCTAACATGCAGCCACCAGCAGTAAGTCCTTATATAAAATATTCTACAATGCTCTATATAAGACCCCAAGCCAATCTGTTTAACCTAAAATGGACCTTTACATACTCCCCTTTGGTGCTCTGATCTGGTGAGAGTTTATGGTCTTTATCCAGTGTTTTCCCTTCCCTGCTTCATGCAGATGACGCTTCCTATGTCATCCACACAGTGTCCTCCATTCCGCTACTGCACACGTGCAATTCTTTGTGCCCAGCTGGGGGCAGAGATAAGTAATAGAGTTCACTTGCCTTGGCTCTCTTTGACCTTTCTCCGCACATGCGCATTACAATACTTTGCTCTGTCCTCAGCAAAGCAGAGAGAAATGCATGTATGCAGGAGCGCAATGGAGGACATTGTGTGGATGATGTAGGATGCGTAATCCACACAAAGCAAGCAGAGAGGAGGCGCCGCATCAAGATCAGAGACGGCCATCAACGTTCCCTTCAATATAAAAAACTGATACTGAGCCGGATCACAATGTGAACAGGGCTGTAAACCGTGTTCACACCACCAAGAATCTATATCACAAAATAGACAGTGTAAAAAACGTCCAAAAATATATCTCTGCTATATAAATAAAAAGCAAGTGCAAAATTGTGCTTTTTATTTATATAGCAGAGATATATTTTTGGACGTTTTTTTACACTGTCTTTTTTGTGATATAGATTCTTGGTGGTGTGAACACGGTTTACAGCCCTGTTCACATTGTGATCCGGCTCAGTATCAGTTTTTCATTAGTTTCTTGTCCTGCAAGTTGAGAAGTGCCACACCCCTTCTCACTGAGCCTGAGCACATAAATTGCTGCTTCTACCTTGTGTGCCCATAATGAATCTGGCCCTGCTGCATCCTGCATCTATGAGGTATGTTCACACTAGATCAGGTTTTAAATATGTTAGTCTAGGGACCGTTCTGATAGGGGTCACCGTGGAGTGGTAGAACGGCTTCCGTACCTTTTTTGCAAAAAACGTACTAACTAAGAACCCTGCTGTTGACACAATGTTCCCTTCAATATAGCCATATTATAAATTAGTTTTTATTGGGGCAATAAATAGATAGGGATTTAGATTCAAATGTATTTAGCCTTCAGACCACCCCTTTAATCTAATCTATATGGGTGAATAAGTGTGAAAACTATTCACTAAAGCATCATGTCAACTTTTTGTTTTTTTTTTCTTGTTCACTGCTGGAGTGCTACTTTTTAGCTAAGTTCCCTGCCACTACTCTTATACTCGCTCTTCGTTGTCTTCCCTTTTCTGGCATTACTCCAGTCCAGCAGTACCATCTTGTAAGTACAACATCTGACTGGCCGGCAGTCAGAACATACGTCTCAAGCTCTCATTGCTTCTCTAGGAGGTCAGAACAAGGCCAGAATGAGGCTCCCATAGAGATGTATTGAAAAGTAACCTGCGGTACGCTCCATGAAACACTGGAGCTGCCGGCAGGTTACAAATTCCTAAAGACTGACCGGAGCGTCACTTTAAGAAGATGAAGTCTTCGGAAGGAGAGCATAAGACCCGGGGCAGGGAGATGCACCACTAGACTCCAGCGTGACATTTTTAAAAAACCCGCTGAAGTAGAGCTTTAAAGCTGAAGTTTAATGCTTCAGCCTTACTGCAGAATTTATCATTATATTCATTAATGAGCAAACACTGCTTAATAAATTTGGTGCATTTTGGACTGACCTAAAATAAGGAATTGAAATCTGCACCTAACAAGATACAAAATAGATTTGCGACACATTAGCCCACTTTTCCCAAGTGCCAACAAAAGTTACAGATTTTAGCTCAAACTTGTTGTATACCATCAATTGCAATTTTCCTAGTTTAAGTTAAGCAATTGGTGAAATGGGTCCAAATGGCAAAAAAAAAACACTAGAGAACTCTAGGTTGTGTCTTTTTATTCAATATTCCATTGCTCTTGTATGTGCACGTAGAATAAATATTTTATTAGTATGATGTCTTAGACCATATCGTAAGTACATGTGTCTATGCTGTAATACAGGCAAGGCCCGAGTCACAAGTGTAGAATTCACCGAATAGGTTACATAATTATCAGAGAAGAGAAAAAGAAACATATTTGGCCACTTACAAATATCCATTGCATTTAGCAGACCTCGTGTCCAGTAATACCACCAGTTTCCTCCTTGTGGCATGGATGGACGCGATGCTACAATCACCCCCGTGCCAGGGTTGTAGGAGATTGAGCATCGGTGATTGGGAGACATGGGTTATCCCCTAAGAGGGGCTAACAGCATTCTGCTAAATGCAATGGATATTTGTAAGTGGCCAAATAGTTTTTTTTTTCTCTTCCGAGTCATAAGTGTAGTAGGGTTTCTGGAAAGCTAAGATCTACTTTAATCTCAAGAAATCCCATAAGATAAATAAAAAAACATATTAAGGCCTAAATTTGCAGTGATGATAAATATATACCTTAAGAGGATACATACTAAAGGGGTAGATACTACTCCACAGCAATTTCAGAGCAATAATAATACAATAATTCCATTAGGCTGCAGGGGTTTGGTGTCTGGGTAGAAGACACAAAAAAAAAAAAAAGAGAACTTCTCGCTCCAACGGAGATCTGAGAGAGACAAGAAGACCCTTGTTTCAAATCAAGTTTTTTTTCCCCCTTCAAGCTTATTTCGGGGTTATGTAAGGTAATGACAGAATACCACATTCATTCTTCGAGTCATTTTCTCTGGCGCGCTCTGCTCTATGGTCCTTTCTAATTAGAAACTTCCTCAATGCATGACCAAAACACCAACCTACCCATGCATTGGATTATAGCTTCAAACAATCAGCACCGTAAGGACTTTAAGGCTTCAAATAACAAGACCTTTTTTCGTGAGCCAATGATACTGTAAAACACTTTTTGTGGGGAAAAATATTCATGGTCTATCATGCGAGATTAGTGGCAGTCGCAACCACTGAGACCCCGTTGATTAGCAGATGGAAGGACAAGAGCTCAATTCACAAGAGATAATGTATCTAAAGGCCAGTTAACACGCAACGATATCGCTAACGACATCGTTCCAAAGTCACTGATTTTGTGACGTTGCGGCGACCTTGTAGCGAAGTCGCTGCGTGTGACATGTACCAATGACCAGCGATGAGCTCGCTGATCGTTCGTGAATGGCCAGGGCCATTTTTCCATCGTTGGTCGGCCGCTGGGCAGCACACATCGGTGTGTGGACGCCCTTCTACCCGATTTGTTCCCTAGTAACCAGGGATCACATCGGGTTACTAAGCGGACAATGCTGGTAACCACAGTAAACATCAGGTTACTAAGCGAGCGCTCTGCTTAGTAACCCAATGTTTACCATGGTTACCAGCATTCTCCCGCTTACCCCAGCGTCGCAGGACCTCGACATCGTGGAAAATAATATTTGATATTCTTCTCCATGATGTTGAGGTTGTTACACGGGTGGCTGATCGCTGGTAAGTCTGCCTGTGTGACAGCTCACCAGTTATCAGATAACAATGTCCCAGCGATCCCCATCGTTGGTCGGGTCGCTGGGACATCATCGCGTGTAAACTGCATTAAGGAAGACCAGGCATCGGGTCAGAGGTGGGCAAGTTTTACACTCATTTTATTCCTAACTTTTTTGCACCTTTTATGTAGGTGTTAATTTTTATTATTTTTCCCAAGGTGAGCTCATCACAATATCTCAATAATTCTGGCACTGTCCATCACATTTATGAATAAAAAAAAAAAGAAAACTTAATACTCAGGAGAGCAGCAGGAATAAAATAAGAACACAAGCTGGTCACTTGACCAGATGACAGGACCTGTAAGAATTTGTGAATAGGCCACCCAAAAACACACATATGGGCAATCTAGTGGTGCCTTGATATACATTTGTGAAGGCCATGCCCTCACCCATCACAGAATCATATCCTAACCATCAGGTCTGTGTCCATTTTGGTGGGGTCAGCGTCGGATTCAGGGAAATTGAAGAGTCAGAGTCATATGTTTGGCTTACGGACTTCACGGCCTTGGTTGTGGAGTTGGTGTCCATTTTGGTGGAGTTGGAATCAAACGTTTGGCTTTGCAACTCCACAGCCTTGCTAATCATAGCATGTTTTCTTCTTGGACACATCATTTTGTTATTCTAATATCCCTCTGCACCAACCTTGGGATAGTCCAAGCCTTGAAAGAAACACTGCCAATTTCTCCCAAAATCGGCACCGCCCTTGCCCATGTGTTTAGTATGCCATTAATGGCCTGCTCATTTAAGTAAATGGGCAGACCTGCTACACCAGCACAGACCAGTGCACATGAATGGCAATGGTTTGGAAGAAAGCAACCATATTTTTTTTTTTCATTCGAGACAACCCATTTAATACGACATAAAAGATTATCTTCCTTTAAGAATATTTATTATTCATTTGTCAGATATCCTAACTCAATCACCTCATTTACTTGTACTAATATTTCAGTAGCGTACTGTATATTTTAACATGATAATTAAAGATGACTAGAAATGTATTTTTATGTATTGAAACGCCTGTGCAACATGTCAAAGACTTGATTGTCTAGAACTATGCAAATGGTTCCATATGGTGCGGGAAACTCAAACTAAACCCTTCCTGTGTTGCCTTTATCGCATGCCTCGGTTTCGGAGAATGTGCTTTCAGAAGTTGTCTTTTGTCCAATGTTTCAGAAACCAGAGGTGAACTCTGGAATCCCAACCAGATAATATACCTCTTTACTGGCAATTTTCCAACACTTCCTACATAATTCTCCAGATTAGTTATCAAAAGGAAGAACCTTGTGGAGAAGAGAACATTCAACAAAGACACTCAGCTTTGTGCTAACTTGATGTGAACTTTCAGGCGAGCGATCACCTTTTATTCCAAATGTTCCAAAAACAATAAAAAAAAAAACCCTTTATTCAAACATTTAAGATACATAAAGGAGGCGATACATGAAAAGGTTTAGTCCGGCGGTGGGTGTCACCGAGCAGGATACTGCAGACGTATAGCTAGTATATCGTATGTGGCTGCACGGAGCAGGTTCACAATAAACTGCCTGATCCTTTAATAAGCCAATATAGTTCATAATATCATAGGCATCAGTTTATGATGGAAACCATAAAGGCTCCGTCACACCTGGTGACGGGGCTGGAGACGTCGTCGGCGACTGGCGGGTGCGCGCACGTTTTTGGCACCCCGCCAGCGTCATGTTTTTGGCGCCCTGGCGCAGCAACATCTCCAGCCCCGCGCGGGTGAGCTGACAGGCGGCATCACCGCCGGGGTGTCTGAAAACCCCAGCGGCGATGCCTGACAGGTCGCCGGCGGCCGTTTACATGGGGCGATGTGTGCACATCGCCCCAGATCGGCCGCCTGGTTTGAGAGCACTGCTCTGAAACCAGGCGACCTCCCGGCGGCGCCGACATCGGCCCTTTACATGAGGCGACGTAGGGGCGATGTCGCCGCCGATAGGCCACGCCCCTACGTCGCCTATGTAATTGGAGGTGATGTCGCCCCGTGTGACGGGGCCTTAATGGATTCACATGGCCTTTTATTTTCAATAATATACATTTACTAATAATTTGATACTTGTTAAATGGATTCTGTCAGGTCATTTTTCAGTATTATACTAATATTACCTTTGAATAGTGCCAGGGCGGACCTTTTAAAAACATGCAAAATCATTATTGTACTGTCTGTAGTTTTCTTGTTATAAGCATGTTCACACCCTGCAGGGAGCTGCTGCAATAGTCCTCTCCATTACTTTGACAGAGGATTAGTCTGGCTAGTTCATTTATTATTCACTCCTTCTCAGGCAGCTCTCTCCTCCCTCCTCTCCTATGTGCTCAGTCAGGTTTCACTTTCATTTAGGAGCTTCTGATAAGGAGAAGGAGGGAGGGATTGCAAGCACACATCTGCCTTACCTGATCTAAATAAGGTGTCTACTCCATTTGTTTCTCTAAGCAGGTATCCCTGCTACCCTGTGACAGATTCTGTGTTTTATTTGACCTCTTTTTTTGCTACAAACAAAGAGAACAGAGAAAAGGATACAGCCCCCCTCAATGTGAGTGATCTACTAAGCAGTGATGTGAATATGTGACATGAATATTCATTCCTTGGGGAGTGGACAGCAGAGAACTCACTGTGATTGACAGATGGAAATAATATATTTATTTGCTGTTTACAGAGGATAGGAGGAAAGTGTAAATAAAAGAAATACATCAATAGAGATAGCTTAGAGGGAGGAATTCGATAATGAAACAGTTACATATGGATTTTTGACAGATTCCCTTTAAATTTTATAGGCATCAAATTCACAACACAAGATACTTGGATAAACACTGCATGCATCATGGGACTGATAGGAATAGAGTACAGAAGTTTGTTATCCACATCAGTACCATTAACAAGGAATAAAGCGGTAGTCATGTATGTGAACTAAATGGGGCAGGCAGTCCAGATATTGTGAATGGTAACACCCAGTTGTCAATTTCTTCATAATCTTTCAGAAGGAATAACAGATAAAAAGTACAATGCATAGAAGAGGCAAATTATGTTCCAGTATTGTTGTTTCACAGCAAATTCAATTATGTACTAAGACAGACATGAGGTGACTTATTAGGCTATGTCCACACGATCTGGAGACACAGTGACCTGGACGGTGTCTCCTCTCTGCAGGGAAGCTGATCATCTCTGGGGGTGTAGGCAGCCTCCCTATGCCCATGGTCAGTATGTAGGGCATGGCAGGTTTTCCCAGCATTCACCTGCCGAGATAGCCTCTGACTCTGTGCAGGAATCCGCCCCGTTTGTCAGTTTATGTCCCGGAGAAAACAAGCACAGCGGACACAGAATTTCTCTAAATCCTATTCACTGTGCTTGTAGTGTACACCCAGGCAAGTGGATGCTGAGGAATATAGATAGTACCCTATTCTATGCACTGCATTGGTATTTATCCCTAGTTCATATTCCTATTTATTACACCTATTTAATTTTTTTTACCTATTTATATGGTATGCCTTGGCCTTTTTAATATTATCCTAGTTGCCATTATAGATTTTTTCCTTTTGGTTTGTATCAATTTTTCTATACGTGTTAAACAAATATTCGTTTTAACTCAATCTTATGTTGTGCAGTTGCACGGTTTCTCCCATGGGTCCTCTTAGTAGAGTGTGCGTCATTTCAAAAGCCTGACTGATTTTGATAGTATTGTAAAACACTAATTTTACATTACAAATACTCTGCGGGAAAAACAAAAACAAAAAAAACCCCTAACCCTAAGCCTAACTAGGTTTCTGATTAGTCAAGAAAAAAAACCTCAAAATTTTAAAAGGATAAATATTACTTAGCCCCCTTTCACATCAGCGTTTTACGCTGATCGCGGCAGTTGCGGTGAAAGACCCGCAACTGCCGCGATTACCGCATAACGGCCGCACTTGCCGTTCACTTGCGACAAGCCCCATACAATGTCTATGGGGCTTGCGGTAAGTGTGCGGCAGTTGCGGCAAGTGCGGTTTCGGCACTTGTGGCAGATGCGGCAGCGGGAAAACCGCGGCTGACCGCAGTTTTTTCGCGGGTGCAAGTGCCGAAACCGCAACTGTATCGCACTTGCCGCACCTGCCGCAAGCCCCATAGACATTGTATGGGGCTTGTCGCAAGTGAACCGCAAGTGCGGCCGTTATGCGGTAATCGCTGCAGTTGCGGTCTTTTCACCGCAAAAGCCGTAATCAGTGTAAAACGCTGATGTGAAAGGGCCCTTACATGTGTAGCGCTGTATAAGGCTATTTGCCGACTAGGGCTGTGGTGTTGGTAAGCCAAACATCCGACTCAGACTCCTCAATTTCCCTGAATCGGACTCCGACTCCACCAAAATGGACACCAACTCCTTGAGTCCAACTCCCAATCTCACAACCATGGCTGTGAAGTCAGGAAACCTAACATCCTGCTGCGCGGTTTCCCGTGATGGAAATGCTACGCCTTTCAATGCAGGAAAATGAGCACAATGTCAATCATTGCTGCAGTTTTCCACCAAACCAAGGCACTTCCCCATGCATAGTAAACCATCTCTGGGGTCTGTCTCTCCCCCTCATCGTCTCTCTCCCCCCCTCTCTATTAACACTCTCTCTCTCCTCTCATATCAGAACAAAACACTAAAACTGCACCATTGGCACAGACATGTTTTTGCTGCGTTTTTTTTTTCAGTGGCTGCAGATTTCTTATGACAGAAATCTGCAGCAATATTTTCAAGTCAGCACATCGCCTAAGGGTACCGTCACACTTGGCGACGCACCAGTGATCCCGACAACGATCCGACCTGCTAGGGATCGCTGGTGCGTCGCTACGTGCTGGTGAGATGTCAAACAGTCAGATCTCACCAGCGACGCAGCAACGATACTTCGGTCGTTGGGACCTTGTCACTCTCGGGCGTAGTATTGAGATCATTGGTCATTGTCCCTATCAAACACAGCGATGCACGCTGCCTAGAGGGAGCGCAACGACCAAAAAATGGTCCAGAACGGTTTGTGACCATCAGCGATCTCACAGCGGGGGCCTGATCGCTGCTACATGTCACACAAAGCGAGATTGCTGTTGAGGTCGCTGTTGCGTCACAAAACTTGTGACTCACCAGCGATCTCGCTTAAGGGGCCGTCACACGCAACGATTTTTCAAATGATATCGTTCATACGTCACATTTTTGGTGACGTTGCAACGATGTAGTGAACGACATCGTTGTGTGTGACATCTGTCAACGATCAACGATCAGTCGTTGATCGCAGATTTGTGAACATGTTCACAAATCTACCGATGGTCGCCCGCTGGACACGCAGCATCGCTGCGTGTGACAGCGGGAGACGAGCGATCAGCGAGCTCCCAGCACTGCACAGCCTATGCTGGGAGCTCGTATCCATGGTAAACATCGGGTTACTAAGCACCGCGCGGCACCTAGTAGCCCGATGTGTACCATGGCTACCAACAAATCATTGTGTGTGACGGCCCCTTTAGGGTTTACTGTCACTTATGTCTTATATTGGGTTTCAGAGAGGATTATAAGAGGTCAGATGTTAAGGAAAAACAAAAGCCAGGCAGCAGAATTTGCCCTTTCTAAATCCTCACAATTCTCGGAGATTTTATGCAAATGATTAGAAGTGATTGTAAATTCTCTCGCTGTTATCCTGCGCCGTCTCTGCGGGGAGCGGAGAGGAGCAGAAGTAGGAATGAATCCTTTTTCTGCACTTTGGATGGCAAAAAATACTTTCCATGTTTAGTGTGCAAAACAAGGGAAGCTGTTTAAATTATCAGCATCCCAGAATTGTATACAAAATACCAACTAGGAGCTGGCAGGAGGTGTGCTCCGCGGGGACATGCTGGGCGCAGAAGAAAGAGTGCTGTGATACACACACAGCCGGCGCACAATGCCTACACATTTCAAATCGGGAAGTAAAAGTCCTTCTAGTTTCCTGGCAAAGAATAATACATGAGCTCAAATTCAAAGCACCCAAGAATGAGTTTTTAAAGCCCTCGCAGGGTCTGATTTTAATTGCAGCCATGGACAATGCATCGTTAATAATAAAAAAAGAGACCGCGAGCTTCAGCATGATCAGATTACCGCAGGATTACAATGGAATCTAAAAAATTGGAGCAAAGAAATTAAATATATATATAAAAAAGAGAGGAAGATTGAGACAAAGGAGAAAGAATGAAAGTGAGTGAAAGGGATGAAGAAGGGAAAAAAAAGACAAAAGGGTTAAGGAAGAATATTATAATCTAGAAGAGAAGGGAAGACAAAGAAGAAAGGGAGAGGAAGGAGGAGGTTGTGGGCGAAAGAAATACAATGGGACAATGAGGAGCAAGTGAGCATTGAGATTGCGGGCAAAGCGGGACGAGGAGTTTGGTAGTCAAATGATATGGACAGAGAAGAGACGGAGAGGAGAATGATAAGGAAAGCGAAGGAGGGATGCAGGAACTATGAAATCAATGGTTACAATTGCAAGGAAATGTGAGTGAAGAGCAATAAAGACCAAATAAAAGACAAGAAATGCCATGAAACGAGCACACGGAAAGGTATAAAGGAAATCTAGGAAAGATGAAATAGCCATAGATCGAATAAAAAGGAAAAAGAATCACTAGAAGAAAAAAGTATGAAAACCACAGAGAAATATAAAGCCCCCGTCACATGGGGTGACATCGCCGCCAATTACATAGGCGACGTAGGGGTGTGGCCTATCGGTGGCGACATCGCCCCTACGTCGACTCATGTAATGGGGCGATGTCGGCGCCGCCGGGAGGCCGCCTGGTTTCAGAGCAGCGCTCTGAAACCAGGCGACCGATCTGGGGTGATGTGCACACATCGCCCCATGTAACCGGCCGCCGGCGACCTGTCAGGCGTTGGGAGCCTATGGCTCACATTGTCCTGCATCGCCGTTGGGGTTTTCAGACACCCCGCCGGCGATGCCGCCTGTCAGCTCTCCGGTGCGGCGATGGAGATGTCGCCACATGTAAATAGGGGACGGCGACGCTGGCGGGGCGCCAAAAACGTGTGCACACCCACCAGTCGCCGCCGACATCCCCAGCCCAGTCGCCAGGTGTGACGGAGCCTTTACAGTAACCGCGAGAAATCTGCTAAGAGTGAAGAAAAGAAACCATGGAGTAATGATGACATAACCAATGAGCCATCAAGAGACAAAGTATTAATTGTGACATATTACACGAGATAAAATGCAAGTAACAAATATAAGGTGAGGGACAGAAAAAAAATAGAAAAATAACAGACTAGGTTTGAAGTCTAGAGGAGTAGAATATACAAGTGATGATAATAATAAACTTTATGTATATAGCGCCAACATATTCCACAAGTCAGAGGTTCATAATCAAACAATCGTAAGTAACAGTTATCAGAAAAATACAATAATTAAAGCAAAATAATGACAACCCTGCTCATAGGAGATTACAATGTAACAATGAGGTGGGGGTGACACAAAGTACAGGGGCTTATTTACAATGACGGTATAGTCAACTTGAGAAAATGGGTTAAAGATGGTTGAAGATGAATATAACAAAAGTAAAAAGAACATCAGAAAGGAAAATGTTTGTCAGAATGAGAAAAAAAGTAGACCAGTGCCAAAAAGATGATGAAACAAGATGAACAAGCGATGGTCAAGAGAAGATGATGGAACACAACAAGACCAATCAGTGGTAGAGTGAAGACCATGACGACAGCATAAATGATCAAGACAAAGCACATCGAGAGAAGGAATGTATGACCGACATTCAAGAAACAGCTGTGAAACACTAAAAAGTACAAAGATTGATCGTAACAAATGGAAAAATCAAAAACAAAATAGTGTTGAATAAAGACAAAAAATCAACTGTTCACTAAGAGATCACAAAGACTGGCTCTATACCCATAATAAGCCAAAAAACAAAACTTGAGAACTTTGTATGATAGACCTAAAAGCAGGTTAAAGGTCTCAGTCATGGCCTCATTATGACACCATACAAAGTTTGGAGCACTTGTATAGCAAAAAATAGATGTCTGAAGGCCAATGCAGCAATTGTATATGCCTAAACTAGAGGTCCTCTATTCTTTCCTGCTAGAAATCATCTGGAGTCCAATAAATGGTGGAACAAAGTGTCATCTGATGGTGTGTACCGCAAGGACACAGGACATGCAGTGCTGTGCAGGCTACGTGCACCCAGCTTTGCCTTCAGAATTGCTTCTAAGGCTGGCTTCACACCACGGCGCAGTTTGGTCTGGGGCTGTCCGGTGTAAACCAGCCCCGGACTGGATCAGCACACAGAACCGGAGGGCCAAATGTGCCCTCCGCTCCTGTGTGCAGCCGGATGGCTGTAATTGCAGCCGCAGCTGCTGATTTTTCAAGATCGCGGCTAGCATGGAGCTAGCCACGGTCCTGAAACTACAACGGCGTGCAGCCGCCAGTATCCGGTTCCCAGATTCACCCGGACCGGGGCAATCCGACCCCATAGGCTCCCATGTTAGGGAGAACCGGATTGCCCCGGATCCGGGAGAATCCGTGAAAATCTGGGATCCGGCTTTTTGGGATGATTTATCTCCCCGGACACAAAAACTTTGCAAGCAACATTTTTGTGTCCGGTGAGAATAATCCGAATTCTCCCGGATTCCACCGCAGAGATGAAACCGGATGGCAGAGAGCTGCCATCCGGCTCCATCCAGCCCCATAGGCTACTATGGGGCCAAAAACCGGTCCGGGGCTGTCTGGTTTACACCGGACAGCCCCGGACCGGACCTTGCCGTGGTGTGAAGCCAGCCTTGGAAGACTTGAAGAGGTATAACACCTAAAATGGTTCAGCATAATCATTAGTAATATCATTCTGCACATTGTCCATCGAGGATCTTCATGTTTGGAATAAACAGGAAACAATTGAGAAAGAAATAAGAACGGAAACAAGTAATATGCCAACAATGCTGTAAGATGGACAAGAGCAAGGGCAAATAGGGGAAAGGTATAATGAAATACAAAGGCACGAAACAGGCAAGACATGATCTATAACTAGGGAGGAGAGCTAATCAAAGGGAAGGACATGACTAACAGTCGTGGAGAAGAATGGTGGAAGAGCAGAAGGGGAAATTAAAGAGACATAATGAGGGGAAAAATAAAGGAAAAGTAATAGCCAGAGGAAGGGAAACACCATAGAGATTAAGACAGTGAACAAAAGATAATGATATAAAAGCAAAATGAAGAAGGTAAAAGAGTTGAAGGAGGAGAAGTGGGGGCAGGGAGAAGGCCCGACAGACAAAGCAGAAAAGAAATAAAAGTGACTAATGGCCCGAAATTGAATTACACAGCCTGCTAATCTTTATGACTGCTTGCTTTCTATGTGCTACCCTCACACTCACAAAACTCACTTTCACCCATGAAAACTCACTGGGTGGGATTAAATCAAATGCATACCACATCGGACGCACTGGGAAAGAAGTGTACAGTAACAGCTGAATGGTCATAGTTATTAGCCATTGCAATGGAGCCAAAGAAACAGATGTGGAAGATGGCGTAGAAATAAAAGAAACTATGTGCACAGATCGGCAGCATACTTCACCGGTTTTGTCACTGGACAGTAGGAGTTTCGCCAATGATGCAATAGCATTCCATGTTTCAGCTGTGGTGTCTGCCACCTTCATGAGCCTGAAGTTTACATTAAGTTTGTCTCAAAGGAAAACTTCCCCTTTCAACAACAATGTACTTGTTGTATTGGCGTCTTACTCACCAATTTGGAAGGGGGGGGGGGGGTCTTGTTTTCATGAAACCTGCTAGATGTTTAGAGGTAAGAATGCTTTAGAAAAAAAATAGGTGAACTATAATTGTTTTTAACAATTAGCAAAATGCAAAATGAGTGTACAAAAGATCAATCTAAATCAAGTTAATATTTAGTGTGACTAAGCATCAAATACTTCTAGGTAACACTTGTCTATTGTTATTGAAGGAACGTGGTAGGAAGGTTGTTCCTAACATCTTAGAGAACTAACCACAGATCATTAGTGTAGAGATGATTACAGAAATCTATTGGTATTTTCATGTAGTCCCACAAAAACTCAATGGGCTCTGTAGAAGCCAATTACCACTTTCGGGAATATTTGTTCTTATTTACATATATTCTTATTCACATATATACTGGCGGTAAATTTCGGGTCATTTTCTTTGTGCAGAATAAATTTAAAGCCAATCCAATCACTCCATGAAGATATTGCATGATTGCAAGAAACGGGCCCATATTGGGACCGTAAACACAATGTTTGGCTAAGGATGCTTAGTTACTTCCAACTGGAATCAAAGTGTCTTGCAATGCCATCAGCTCAGAGCCGGCAGCCACCAGTGGAAACCAACGATACTGTTTGGAAACGTGTGTACAGAAGTAGACTTCACAGAATAATGCAAGCATAAAACTATACCTCGGACATGGAAACTAGGCCATGGAACTGCGCTATGCACAAAAACATAGGAACCGGGATATAGAAAAATTGCAGCAGGTCCTTTGGACCGAGGAGTCAAAAACAGATGGCCATTAACAGAAGTCAGTTTGTTCCCCAAGTGCTGGAGAGTAGTGTTTCGACCAGAGCTGGGGTGCGTGGGGTACTCGGTCACCGGGGCTTCTGTGTGGGATGTCACGGGTGGTCGGTATCCCCGGTGCCGTGCCCTGGCGAACAATTGTACCAGGTGTTGTTGGTAAACGGTGGGGGTGAAAGGGGGTTATTTACAGGGGAACGTGACGCCACCTGTAGAGTCTGGTAAGGTGGTACCAGCGCTGCCAGCCGGCCACTGAGGTGATGGAGGGGGCAGCAGTGTGTGGTACAGCTCCCCACAGGTGGAGCTTTACCTCAGGGCAGCTATGATGGTATATGAGACGGTGAGGGAGGGCAGTGATGGTAAATGGTGGTGCAGTTCTTACCCCTCTGCTGTAGATGTTGATGATGTTCAGTCCTCTGAGCTGCGGCAGGAAGAATAACAGAAACCAATTCTTGTTTAACTTTGCTTTACTCGGTACCGGCTGATGGCATAACAATACACGGTACAGTTTGGTTTAGGGTGCTGTTACCAACTCAGGATTTCTCTTAAGGAGTCTTTAGATGTTCCTTCTCTGTCTTTCAGGGTTTCTATTCTCTTTCTAGATCTTTCTGTCTTTCCCACCTTGGAAGAGCTCACCCGCCAGTCCTGCAGTCTGTGTCTAGTAGGCTTAAATTGACTATTACCGGTCCAAATGGGAACAGCAGGAACGCACAAGTTTCCCACCTGACACCGGGTTTCAGTCTTTCCTCACTAGTGTAGGACCGTCTTTTGGGCATGAGGGGTGAGGTACCTTGTGGTGCTGTCAGCAACCCGGTCTGGTCGGGCCTGCAGCTCGTCGGCTTCGCAGTCAGGGATGAACTCCTGGCTGCCTCGGTATCCGTGTCACCTGTGAACCCTCAACATGACCAGCTGGTTCCTACCAGTCTAGGTCCGTTGCCATCTGTCCTGGGCCCCCACATATAGTTGGGGTACCCTCCACTCAGCTCAGGCTGCCAGGCGTGACCACACTGTCTGCCTTCCCAACGCCGTCTGAGGTAAAATCTTAACTGTCACTCTACTCTAACCTAAGCTCCGCCCACCACCTGTGGAACCTACCATAAAGTCAGTTTCCCCTACACTAAGTGGTGTGGTCCTAGGTGAGTGCTAAAAATAGACTCCATAAGCATTAAATCGTAACCTGGCAACTTACAAGTAAAAACACATTTTATATTCAAGTGTAATACCATTCTGTGGCGCATACCTGCAGGGGCGCCACACACCCCCTTGGTGAAACACACCCGTCCGCGGGTGTCAAACCAAACCTGGAATAAAATGCATTTTACATATAACATTGAACATTTAAAACAGATATCAACAATAAGATTGCTTCTTTTCTTCCCTATTAGGGAGGCGCATTGCTTATAACGTTGCATCGAACTTTGACTATAATCTAGTCCATACTGGCCCAACTGGGACCAGGTAACAAGTTCTTTGGTTACTGTCCATCAAGTGCTGAAAAGGAAAAAGAAACAGTGCAATTCCAGAAAAATATGCATTTTAAACAATTCTGCTCACACTTTGAACAGTGCAATACCGGGTTAACTCTTTATTACTCAACTTACTGACCCGGTTTGCAAACCTCCCACTGAGACCTGCGTGGCGTTTATTTATCCCCACAATACAGGTCCCGGTCCAGGTGGCCCTGGGGAACTGCAGATAGATGGACTCTCCTCTCTCCAACCGTTGCTGCTGATGCTGGTACCGCGACCCTCCATAGCTCGCGGGGCCCGGCCTCCTCCGTACCACCGGCTCCTTCAGGAACTGGATGAAGTCCTCCTCCGTCTTGGTGATATCCTCCTCTCCGGGCTCCACAAGGGGTGCATAAATCGGTCCCAGGGAATCAGCAGCTGGGACTGCCATTGCCTCACAGCCGGTTACAGGTAACAGGTCCGGAGCCTGACCAGGTATATTGAGTCCGCTCCCGGCCGCATCCTGCTTAGTTCTTATAGTCCATAACCGGTGTGGGCTGGCGCTCGACCCCCCCCTTGGTTGATTGAGAGCAATGGGGGCGGGGAGACTTTCTGACGCCTCTTAAATGGCCCAAGTATGCTGAGGGGCCGAGGCACACCCCTAGGCCGGCACATTGTTGTTTCTGCACTTTTAAGCCCGCCACAAAGTTCTAATGGGCAAGTCCTTCGGGCTTTTCCGGAGCCCGCCACTGCCTTCGTCACTCCTCGGCAGAGCGAAGGGGGCGGGGCTTATTTTCCCGCACTTTTTCCTGCTGTGACGCAGTTTGAATTTCTGAGGCGATGTAATGGCGGCTCGGCACAGTTTTTATAATCCACACAGTTAAACAATAATAAAGTTCTTAAGGCACACTTCACCCGGTAGATACCAGGCTGGCTCATCCTGTTCGTGACGCCAATTTGTTTCGACCAGAGCTGGGGTGCGTGGGGTACTCGGTCACCGGGGCTTCTGTGTGGGATGTCACGGGTGGTCGGTATCCCCGGTGCCGTGCCCTGGCGAACAATTGTACCAGGTGTTGTTGGTAAACGGTGGGGGTGAAAGGGGGTTATTTACAGGGGAACGTGACGCCACCTGTAGAGTCTGGTAAGGTGGTACCAGCGCTGCCAGCCGGCCACTGAGGTGATGGAGGGGGCAGCAGTGTGTGGTACAGCTCCCCACAGGTGGAGCTTTACCTCAGGGCAGCTATGATGGTATATGAGACGGTGAGGGAGGGCAGTGATGGTAAATGGTGGTGCAGTTCTTACCCCTCTGCTGTAGATGTTGATGATGTTCAGTCCTCTGAGCTGCGGCAGGAAGAATAACAGAAACCAATTCTTGTTTAACTTTGCTTTACTCGGTACCGGCTGATGGCATAACAATACACGGTACAGTTTGGTTTAGGGTGCTGTTACCAACTCAGGATTTCTCTTAAGGAGTCTTTAGATGTTCCTTCTCTGTCTTTCAGGGTTTCTATTCTCTTTCTAGATCTTTCTGTCTTTCCCACCTTGGAAGAGCTCACCCGCCAGTCCTGCAGTCTGTGTCTAGTAGGCTTAAATTGACTATTACCGGTCCAAATGGGAACAGCAGGAACGCACAAGTTTCCCACCTGACACCGGGTTTTCAGTCTTTCCTCACTAGTGTAGGACCGTCTTTTGGGCATGAGGGGTGAGGTACCTTGTGGTGCTGTCAGCAACCCGGTCTGGTCGGGCCTGCAGCTCGTCGGCTTCGCAGTCAGGGATGAACTCCTGGCTGCCTCGGTATCCGTGTCACCTGTGAACCCTCAACATGACCAGCTGGTTCCTACCAGTCTAGGTCCGTTGCCATCTGTCCTGGGCCCCCACATATAGTTGGGGTACCCTCCACTCAGCTCAGGCTGCCAGGCGTGACCACACTGTCTGCCTTCCCAACGCCGTCTGAGGTAAAATCTTAACTGTCACTCTACTCTAACCTAAGCTCCGCCCACCACCTGTGGAACCTACCATAAAGTCAGTTTCCCCTACACTAAGTGGTGTGGTCCTAGGTGAGTGCTAAAAATAGACTCCATAAGCATTAAATCGTAACCTGGCAACTTACAAGTAAAAACACATTTTATATTCAAGTGTAATACCATTCTGTGGCGCATACCTGCAGGGGCGCCACAGTAGTACAGTAATGAGAGCCTGCAGGCAACTGAAAGCATGTTTGGGGCTGCATTTCAGTATAATAAGATTGAGTTTTAGTCAGGATTAAAGGTGTCCTCAAAGCTGAGAAATAAGGAAAATACTTCGCAATCATGCAAAAACCATTAGGGAGGCTCTAAATTTATTCCGCACCAGGACAACGACCCCAATCATACAGCCAATTTCAATAAGAACTATCTTCAGCGTAAGGCGGGGGGGTCCAACGTGCAAGAGACAAGGCAGAGACTCGCGCAAACCTCGTATCGCTTCACCCGCAATGGCTGCCGCCTCTCTAGACAGGAGCGTGCAGCCATATAGAAATACATGTAGCTGCACACCCCCTGTCTGGAGAGCTGGAGGCCGTGTCGGGTGATGAGATACAAGACTTGCGCAATTCTCTCGCAAGTGGGACTCTGGTCTAAAGACGGGCGAAGAGTCCTGGAACTGATGATATGGCATCCACAGAGCTTTGAGTCTGTCTGAAGATATCCACAACCATAAATCCACAGATCTGTAGTTAGTTTTACCAAGAAACCACATCCCTGACTAGTTTCTTCAAACACTGCATGCAAGAGGACTTTGATGCTGTATTGAAGGCAAAGTGGATGTGTTTCAGGAACCGAAATACCCTTTATCAAAGCATTTGATAAATGAAGTGCACATTGTCTGGAGCTGGACAAGAACACCCAATACACCCCCACAATACTCAAGACCGGAAATGACGTGGCCATCGTGTCACACCAAGAAGGAGCGCATACAATTCAGACGAGGAGCGCGGTTGTAAATATAGTCATCACGCCCACCGGGACATGATAACCACTGAGTGAGGGGGGACACCCAAAACGTCTAGACGGAGCCTAATTATGTTCAGAAGAAGTAAGTCACTAACTGATTTTTCTCCACTATTACAGTACTGTATAAGGTCAGACAGGGATGATTAGGCTAGTACTAGGAAGCTATACAAATAGTTCCATGTAACCCATAAACACAGTAGGTGAGTGTTGGTCTCACCACCTATCTGTGTGGCACTCTATTGACAATTTTATATTAAGGAGGACAAGAGTGCAATTTGAATATTTATTTCTGCCCACTGGCTATAAGGCTGATAAATACAGGATTTTATAAAGCAGGTGGTGCAGGGACACTCCCCCTTTCCCACAGCATTGCATGGTTACAGAAAAACACTTCCAAGGCAGCATAAACAGTGTACAATAGAATGCAATAATTCACAGTGGAGATCAAGTATATCAAAGGTGGAAACTCTGAAGGGCAAGACGTCAATGCGAGTATCAATAGCAAACATACACCTCTATCAGGATAAATTAATGACCTATGTTAGCCCTAAAGACAGAGTAACCCCCTATCCGCATTATGTACTCAGCATACCAACACTGCCTGCTGCCTATTAGTGCAATAAGTCCCCTAAGGGATAGTCAATGCATACCACTGTGGGCAGGAGGACAATGTCCCAGATGGATGAATCCCCCGGGTCCGGACCCCAACGTACGTTTCAATATGGTAAAGTGACAATCTTCATCAGGGGGTAGTGTACCTCTTAATCGCTCTGGTTTATATAGCAGATACACAGCTGTAGCAGCTCTTACGCTCATCTCCCCGCGTGTCCGGCCATTTCCGGTCCACGCCGTCCCGCCGGAAGTGCGTCAGCGTCACCGCTGGATGACGCGCACGTCCGGGAAGCCAAGTCAGGTTGCTATGGCTCCCGAGCATGCGCGTCACGGTATTAGACGCCACGCCCACCGGCAGGGTTGGGAGGACAGAGAACCTACTGAGCTGCACGTAAAATTATCGCTCCAACGTTATTAACCCTCGCACTGCCTAAATCTCAACACATATACTATCGGGGCCTATCCCCTTACCCACTACATCAGGCAACACTATATATAAACGGTTTTGACAGTAAACATGAATGTACAATGACATTCATTCGTGCGGCGATGGTGGAATTTCCAAAGCCGTGATGATCCAAGGCAGGTGAAGATTCATGGCTAAAGGATGGAGCAGATAAGACCGTGGAAGAAGGGGCGCACACAAGAAACTTCTGTAAATAATAAAAAACAAATTAGACTATCAAGGTATGAGATGCCAAACTAAGACATCAAAAGGAAGGCAATCACAGGAATCGAGCAAAACTAAGGGATTCATTGAGGCCCCTGGGAACCATTGTCCCAAGGGTCATAATCCATCTAGTTTCGTGTTGGGCCAGGATATTTTTGCATTACCCGCCCGGATGCCCACGTGTATGACATCAATCCCCTTAACTTTCAGGGAGACCGGGTCACACCCATGGTGCAAACGAAAATGACGGGGCAACGTTTTAACGTTGTAAGATCCTGCACTCCCACCGCCGCAGCAATCTCGTTCACGTGCTCCCTCACTCGCCTTCTTAATTCTCTCGATGTGAGTCCAACATAGATCAATCCGCACCCGCATGTGGCATAGTACACCACATAACGGGTACCGCAATTGATGTATGACCGGATCTCATAAGTTTTTGTACCATTGGAAGACGAGAAGGATCGCTCACGAACGGCATTGCTGTAGGCGAGGCAGTGCCCACACTGGAAACATCCTTTCAAAGGTCGACTCGACCCAAAGAGGGGCGGTATATAGGGCACATAATGGCTTTTAACAAGCATATTCCGCAGATTAGGTGCTCTGCGTGGCGTCATTTGAGGATAATCTAACAATGAGCTCTTTAAATGTGGATCAGATAGGAGGATAGGCCAATGGCGCTGCATTATGGACCGCATTGTTCCCCAATGCTGGTTAAATGTGGAAATGTACCTTACTGTATTATTTTGTTCACCCCGGACCGCATGACCCGTGCAAAGAAGGTCAGCCCTGTTCGTATTTTTAGCCCTGAGGTACGCTTTCTTGATGCTACGATCGCTGTAACCCCTCTCACGGAACCGTCTTTTAAGTTCGTTAGCCTGCTCCTCAAAAGAGACATCAGAGGAGCAGATGCGTCTAATTCGCAGAAATTGACCAGTAGGGACTGCCCGAATTGTGGACTCATCGTGGCCAGATGTAGCGTGTAGGAGGGCATTAACCGCTGTGGGTTTTCTAAAGACATCAGTCGATATCATTTGATCAGGTCCCACTTCAATCATAATATCCAAAAATTCAACCCTAATAGGGTGACATTTATAGGTAAAACGGATATTAAATGGGTTAATGCCCAATCTGCCCATGAAATAGTCAAGCTGCTCCGCGTTGCCCTTCCACAAAAAAAGTAAATCATCAATATAGCGGTACCAGCACTGCACATGGGTGCAGTCCGCTGCACCCTCGCCGCCACTAGGAAGCTGCAGGTACAGGTAGTCAAAGGTTTGCAGGCATAAAGTAGTGAGGAATGGTGAAGAATTTTAAAGTATGTTGGAAGGTTGCAGAGATTTCTTCTTTAAAGCACCACTGCAGTTTTTCCTCACTGCTGCAGTGCTGCTTTAACTCTTTCACCCCGAGCAATTTTCAGTTTTTTATTTTTTTTCCTCCCCCCTTCTTCCAAGAGCCATAACGTTTTTATTTTTCCATCAATATACCCATATGATGGATTTTTTTTTTTTTTTTTTGCGAGATGAGTTGTACATCATTCATTTTACCAAATAGTGCGTAACAAAGCCAAGCCAGTGCAACCAGAATCATAGGAACCCATTCTACCTTAATCTTCTTGAGTAGCCTGGGAAGAAGAGGAAATGGTGGGAAGACATAAGGTACTGCAGGTACTGCATGGGGGTGCCTAGCTCTTGCAACAAAAGCAGGCACTGTGGTTTAACCAGGAAGACATCAGATCAACGTCCGTAGTACTAGTACCCCAGCGAAGACAGATCTGACTGAACATTTCTTGGTGAAGAGACCACTCTCCCGAGTCTATTACCTGGTTGCTGAGGAAGTCCACTCTCCATTGGTCTACCTCAGAAATGTGAACTGCAGAGATCGGTGGAACCCTGTTATCTGTCCACCTTAAAAATCTTGAAGCCAGCAACAATTGCAAAATTACTTCTTTTTCTCCCCTTACGGTGGATATGTGCTACTGCTGTGGAGTTGCCTGCATGAATCCTGACCGTTAGTCCTACAAGTAGGTGTTGTCAATGAAAGAGAGCTCAATGGATCACCCTCAGCTCCAGCACATTGATCAGGAGGAGTTTCGTCTGATTTTGAAAAAATTATCTGTGCCGAAAAATCTGGCATCCATGGGTAGAATTTTTTTTTTTTTTTTCAGACAATCTTTATTAAGAAAACAATTATAACAATATAGGCATTGGAGTAGGCACATTGGCAATCACAGGATCATCCAAGCAGTGTATACCAGCATAAAAAAAATAATGTGGCACCCCTGTGGGGGATTGCCACAGGACCCACCGATGCAGTGAGGGATGTACACCTTGGCACACACAGCACACAACACCTTCCACCCCAGACCTGGAGGGGGAGCCCTACTTGCTGCCTTAAGCAAGATCCCCTATAAGGATCAAGGTCTGAGGGGAGGAGTCAGTCAGTCTGCAGTCTGCAGTGAAGAGAACAGTTAGGACTGAAGTTAGTTCCAGCTAGACAGTACAATAGAAGGTACTGGAAGGAGCAGGTTGCTGGGACCAAGCCAGGCCCAGAACCAGGAAGACTGATCCCAGCTGTGCAGCTCCCTAGGGAGAGGGACGGAGACCAGTCAGAGAGGTAGGAAAACAGAAGGAGGGAACATATCTGGTATCCCATTAGCCCACCCGGACACCGGAGTCCAAAGCTGCTATTACACTATTGGTAGCAGAGAAAGCTCAGACAGACCAGGAGGATTTAGTCCCCCTTGAGCTCAGGAAAACCTATATCCCAAACCTGACCAAGAATAGGACCAGGGACCCAAGCAGAAGATAGGGATCCCCCACAGAAAGGTCCTCACTGTTGGTTGTGGAGTAGCATCCTGATAGAAGAGAAAGAGAGGCAGGTTCAGCTCCAGGCAGAATTTACCCCAATGACCGCACACACTAATAGAGGAGACCTCACAACTCTCCAAGATGGACGTCCCAAACTGCACCGATGACCTGGTTACCCTCCTGGACCGTGCCTGTTACCGACATCAGTAAAAAGGTACCGAAAAAGAAACTATTGTGTGTATATGTGCCTGCTTCACCGCCACCACCTGCAGCGTTCATAGCAGAACCGCTACTACTACTCCCTCATCCACCCCGCTGCCCTGAGGTAAAGCTCCACCTGTCGGAGCTGTACTACCAAAGCTGCATTTCCATCACCTCAGTGGCCGGCCGCAGCGCTGGTAACCCTATTACCAGGTACCACAGATGGCGTCACGTTACAATTCCCCCATCATCATCACCCCCACCCGCCATTGAGGGTCCAGGGCACGGAACTGGGAACCGACCAGCCGTGATCCCCACTGAAGTAACTACCTGTCCCGGTATCCGAGTACCCCCTACCCTGTCGATCGACTCAAAAACATAACAAAAAGAAAACAAACCAGAATCAAGAAAATAAAAGGAGTCATGGCATCATAGTCTACAGACTCATTATAGCGGCATGGTCTCGCTGATCCAGACTTACAAAGTGGATGATTCTACATTTAAGATCTACAATGTGTCTCTGCCTAAGTGGAATAACATTTATTATATGTATCGGTATATATCATGTGACTTATCAAGAATTATCGTAGGCTTCAAATCAATAAGAACTAAAAGTGTAACAAGAAAAGTAGGAAGGAAAGTAAGGGGAAAGATATAAAGTAGATTAGAAGGTGTGGGGAAGGGGAATCACTGGGGGAGACCATCCCTCCGCGATCAACAAGCGTCTCCAACTGCAGCATGACCAAGCAATGTACCTAGTCCAGTATCTGAGGGAGCTGAGATCTCAGTGCCACTTCGAATTCAGAAGAGTGATGAAACAGCAACCAGGATTGCCATGTCCGAAAATACCTATCTGTTTGATCGTCCGAGTGGATGGAGAGCCTCTCCATTCTACATAGGAAATCCATTTCACTAGATCAGTCCAGGATGGAAGGGCTAATATTAGAACGCCATTTCCTCGGGATTATGGTTCTAGCAGCAGTGATACAATATCTCAGTAGGCCAGATTTAATTGCCTTAAAGGAATCAAGGATCATAGAGAGAAGTCCAATCTGAGGCGTACAGTGGACCGTCTCTCCAGTGATCAATGTATGCAAAGCAAACACTTTTACACAACAAAGCTAGTATCAGGTAACAGTCCCACCAGATGTGCAATACAGATCCAACCGCTGTTTCACAACGCCAACATATGTCATACATGGTTGGAAACCTCCTCTTGAGCTCACGAGGACACCTATACTATATAGAAAGGAGTTTGTAATTGGTTTCCTGCGACTTGCAAGCCTGAGGCATTTTATGAGTACAGAGGAGAGCTTTATTGCAGTCCATGCCCGATGCCTCAACCCCAAGGTCCCTCTCCCACTCACGTACAAACCAGTTACCGTGTCTCACCAGACATGGCCAAAAAAACATAGATCTGAGAGATCATGTGTGATGGGGGCGGAGTCCTGTAAGAACAATGACTCAATGGGGGAGCGATAGCCAAGGAGGGCAGACGGGCCGGGCCCCCCGAGGAGGAGACAAAGGACCAGAGCTGGAAATACTCAAACCAGTGGACAGATTGTTCTTGGCTATGGGGCAGGTAGGAAGCAAGCGGAGGCACCGTGGCCATGAGCAGAATTTTCAACTGATGGGCCAACAAAAGTGCCCTTGGAACAGAGGAAGGGGAGTCAACTATCTCCTGAGGGACTGGCAGCATAGAAGTTGAAGGCAGATAACCCGATGCAGGGACTGTGCTGGAAGCATGCTCTGTAACTGTCTCGAATGGAACGGAACGAACTGAACCACTTTACATACTGCTACTGACCAAATTATGTCATGCAAAACCAGATATTTGCATCAACGCCTCAGAATCTGATGGAGGACTGCAGAATCATTCTTTTCCTCTGGAAGAAAAAAAAACTAAAGCCAGGTCGAAGGTCATCCCCACAAAGAGAAGTCGCTGAGTGGGAACTACTGTGGACCTGTCTGGATGACAACTCATCCAAGTTATTCCAGAATGTGTAAAATAATCTGCAAGCTCTCCAAATTATGAGCATGGCTGGAAGTCTATCTAAGGGCCCCTTCACATCAGCGTTTATTTGAAATCGCGGCAGATGCGGTGAAAAAAACGCATCTGCCGCGATTGCCGCATAACCGCTGCACTTGCGGCGCGGTTGCGGTAATCCCCATAGAAAGTATAGGGGGACTTGCGGCAGGTGCGGCAAGTGCGGTTTTGCACTTGCGGCAGGTGCGGGCGCGAAAAAAACCGCGCCTGACCGCGGTTTTTTTTCGCGGCCGCACCTGCCGCAAGTGCAAAACCGCACTTGCCGCACCTGCCGCAAGTCCCCCTATACTTTCTATGGGGATTACCGCAACCGCGCCGCAAGTGCAGCGGTTATGCGGCAATCGCGGCAGATGCGGGTTTTTTCACCGCATCTGCCACGATTTCAAATAAACGCTGATGTGAAAGGGCCCTTAGAATGTAATATAGATAGGGTATTTCTGCCATACCTCTAGAATGGAAGAGTGCTGTAATCTGTGCCAGCATGGTTATAAAAACACTGGGTGATGAGAAAAGAGCAAAGGGTAGAGTCATAAATTGAAAATGATCCAGATTGATCGCAAACTGCATAGATCACTGATAAGCCCATAAATATTCAAATAAAGTTTGTGGAGCCTCGTTTAGGAGTCTCAACACAGGGAGATCAGTGATTGCTTTGTGTTGTTGGTCTGCTAGGCATTGCTCCCACCTAGCCAGAATCCTACTCCACACTGATGAGGGGCAACACCCTGAAACAGCTGTCTATGGATGGATATGTGGCCTTGGTATTCCCTGGTCATACCTTTAAGCTTGTAAAGAGCTGGATATTGACTCAAAGGGCCACTTAATATGGTGGTTATGGTGGTCTCTTCAAAGAGCCTCCCCATGACTAGGTCCTTCCCTGGAGGGATATCTGGCTAATCCTGTGTTGAGACTCCTAAACGAGGCTCCACAGACTTTATTTGCATATTTGTAGTTCCCAGGGGGCAATGCGCCTAGGAATTCACTGTGTTGAGCGCTTTAGCTGGCTGCCTGCAGGGTTTCCTTGGACTGGTCTCCATGAGATCAGTGATTGCTTTGTGTTGTAAGCCATAAATATTGGCACATGCAAATAAAAATCCTGAATGTCTACTGATGATAAAAACTCACCGATCTCCATGAACGCAATAACTGAGCGTAGGGACTCCATCTTGGAGGGCTTTATCTGCATCGAGCTCTTTAGACATCTCAGATCCAGAATGGGCTGCATTGAGCCGCTCTTCTGGGGGATAACAAACAGGTTTGAATGAAAACTTCTGAACCATTCTAAGAGGGAGAACCTTTACAACAACCCCTGCCTGAAGCAGGGAGGTGATAGCCTGATATAAACCTGACGTTATGCTGGGAGAAGTTGGATGGGACCTGAAAAATCGGTCTCAGGGGACAAATGAAAATTCTATTCTGTAGCCTGAGGAAACAAGCTACCTTACCCAAAAATCACTGATCACCTCTAACCATACTCCCTGAAAACGAAGGAGACGGCTACACACCCAGAAAGAATCTCAGAGTGAAGGTTGCCTGTCATGCTTCAAACCTTCCATTGCCATAAAGGCCAGGGGGCTTGCCTCCAGGCTCAGAAGAAAGTACTGCGGGCACCGGTCTAAAAGGGAACTCTAACTCCCCGAGATCCATGGGGTCTGCATGGGTAAGAGGGTACTGCTGGAATCTGGTATTGGGGAAAGGGATGGAGCTGCAAAGCTATGTGCTTTTTTAACAGCCTGCTGACTCTTGCCTAAAGCAGAAGAATACTCTTACCACCCGTGGCATCAGCAATAATCTTGTCCAGCTTGGAACCAAACAAACATGACCCCATGAAATGACATGAAAAGGAAGTCCCGTGAGAGACTTCTTTGAAGCTAAAGCCGCTTGCCAAACCTTGAGACACAAGATATGGCATATAGCTACACAGTTGCTCGTAGCCTCAGTGGAGCATTCTGCTGCATCTAAAGTTACAGAGCATAAATACTTAGCCGCCTGAGCGATCTGATCTGCTATTTCAGCCAACTCACTTTCCTATGACCTAGCTGAAAGCCTTCAAATAGGTACTTAGTCCAGGCCAAAAACAGCCTTAGCCACCCAAGTGGTAGCAAAGGCTAGACAAAAGGAAGACTGGCAGCCTCAATAGTGGACTTAGCCACAGACTAAATTTGTAGCATCCTGCAAAGCGCCACCTCGTCGAGAGATAAGGAGGTGGGTTTAAGAAAGCCGAGAAACAGGAGGTTAGCCACAGGTGGAGAGGACCAAGGCGCCACTAAATTTGAAAGGAAAGGGTACAATACCTCGATGCAACTGTGCTCCTGAAAGTGTTTGTCTGGGAGCTCACAGGCCTTCTGCAATACCTCAGCAAATTCATCTTTGTCAGAAAAGGATTTCCGCGCCCGCTTGCCTCTTCTGAAGAAACCGGCTTCATAAGGTGGATGATGGTGGACCGCTGTCTTACTGCTAAGGAAGAATTAACATCTGTAATTAAACTTTCAACCATATCTTTCAATCCTTCCCACCTGATACAGATCTAGCACCAACTCCGTGCTAGAGTTAGAGTCAAAATGCTATAAAGATAGTAGTTTCTGCAGAGATGGAAAGGCCTCAGGTCACTCCCAGTGATTGAGATCTGGAGAGAGACAATATTTGAGGGCGTTTAAAATGCAGCTGAAGTCTGGGATATTAATAAGCAGTACAGGAGAGTCTGACTTGCTACGAGAGTCGGCCAGAGTTCCGCGAGTGGCAGGAAGTCACAGGAAGTCAATGCCTATCAGTAACTAGGGTCCAAGACACCCCGGTTAGTGCCATAATAGCCTGAGTGAGTTCTTAACCAAAGGGAGCCGGAGACATACTCTGTCTGACATATTTGAGGTCCCCAGAGCTGACAACTGCAAGGGGCTAAAGGATTACAGGCAGTACAAAAGGTTACAGATTATCCAGAAGAAAACTTATTACCACAAACCGCACACATGCGTTATTTGTGACTAGTGACAGGGCGAGCAAGATCCTCTTTAGACTTAGACATACAGAAGACAGAGAGAGTAGATTGAAGGGACGCTGCTGGGGAATAATCGTATCAGCCACCAGTGGAAACAGTCCTACCCAGACCGCGATCCACCAAGTCTGGTGCCTGAAGGACAGACTTCACAGCTAGGCATGTGTCAAAAGATGGCGTCACCACTAGAAGGAGAAAAGCAGAAGGGGCAGGGTGACGAGTGCAATGTGCCGGGTCGCAGCGGTGTTGACTGGCTAAGTGCAGAATGATTACCAATAAGCCGAAAATACACCCCATGACAGGGGTATGATCCCAGCCACCAATCAGGAGGGAATCAAATTAGGTAATGGCAAGGCTTGTGTTTAAACCTGCAACCCCGATTCTGTGACCTCCGGTCACACACCACAGCCAAGACAAGGAACCCGTCTCGTCCCCCACACACACACCTGAAGGAAAGTGGAGACAGTTAAAGGGAGAAGGCAGGAGAGGGTGCTATTCACCTGTCTTGAATACTATTCTGTCCTTTGCGCCATGTACACGAATGCGAAATTTGGGCCAGTGGCCATAAGTCTATTGGTATTTGGACCACCGCCCTGGGACCTCAATAGCAAAGTACCCAGGTCCGGCCAAACAACATGGGAGGATACAGAGTGAGCAAATACAGCCTGTACGCAATATTGGTGCAACTGGGGGAGGGGGGAAGGGGGGTGTCACCCAATAAAAGCAACCAAAAAAAACAGTTATTCGGCAGCTACAGTGTCGGCATTTCTACTGTTATAATACACACTTCAGGTGCAGCTGACTTGCTATGTAAAAAGGCTGAGAACATTGAAAATTAAATGAGATCTGCAATAACCCCCATCTTTCAAAAAGAGGTTCTACAGCAGCTGTGGGGTCTGTTATTCCCCTACTATAAATTTTAAAGATTACAGGACACCTTGGATTCTCGATACATGCACAAACATACTTGGCGAAACAATTATTTACAAACTGAAGCCCCTTCCATTTTTGCGTATGTCTCGTAGGTGAACCAGAGTCTATTCAGGAACTGAGCTCATCTAGTCAATTAGAATAATGAATACTCAAAAATGAAAACCATTTGTGACTGTGGCTGAGGGAGAAGTGAACTGTAAGATGATCCCGACACTGTGAAGACACGTTCTGCAGAGCTCAGGTCACAACCGATCAAATGAAAACAATTATTTAAACTAACTGTGTTTAAAGCGTTTGACAATTGCCAAGGTCAAGTGACTGCGGAGTTACAAGGCCCGAGGGGCATGTTCATACGAAAACAACGCAAATAAATTACCCGGCAGACCTTTTCAGTCACTAAGTGACCACAAAGGTCATTCTCTGTGCAGTCTGGAAACTTTTATGCAAAACCAATATAGATTATTTATCTGGCATGAAGACCGTTTAGGATGCCAACAGGGTTTATCATGCTGGTCACACATCTAAGATTGTCTGTTGTGTAAGGGCTCGTGCACACGGCAATATTATTGACCAACGTCCTACAGATATCCTGTATGGATCCATACCTACCTTCTGCACATCTCTGATTTTATGTGGTTAGGTCTCCATTGATTCTAGGGGAGAATACAACAGTTACAAAGACAAAAAAGAACCACTAAGGACTTTGTGTGCGGTTACATCAAGTCCGCGAGTTTGAAAACTTCATGTTCAAGAGTCTTTGCTTGTCCGTATTGATACTCAAGACATTATAAAGCATCAAGGAGCTTCTATGAAAACTTGTTAGATGGGTACAGTAATTTAATACCCAATATATTTCTATTATTAAAGGTTTTTTTCAGGGCGTTTTTGTGCATAGGGCTAAGAACCAAGAGGTAGGTAGCGGCTAACAGTCTGCACAGGGCAAATCTCTGCCGTCTCGGCCAGCGATCCTCCTGCTTCATTTCACTTCTTCAACAAGACAGCTCTTCTACTAGTGTACTCCGTCAACCAGAAGTCATGGTGGTGATTGACCGCTGGCTCCCTGCTACCATACTGCGGGGAGCCAGCAGTCAGTCAGGGATGACATTGGCTCAGACGCCCCATCAACACAACAGAACGAAAGAAAAACGCTTTCACTCAATGTCAACTGAAGCCACAGAATAAACCGGCAGGAGCAGCCCGTTGCATTTTTGTAAACTTTTTAAGATGTGTTCTTAATGCAAGTTAGGCTACTTTCACACTACGATTTTGTTAAATCCGATGCTGTCCGATGAAAATCGAACAGCATCGGATGCTCAAAATCGGATGCCATCCGATCAGATTTTTTAATCGGATCCGATTTAAATGGCTGGGGGGGCTGTGGGAGGTTTGGGAGTGGTCTAGGGTATTGAGCATGCTCAATACAGAAAATCGGATCAGATATCGGATCTGATTTTCTATCCGATCCGATCCCCCATAGACTCCCATATTATTTTAATCGGATCGCATCGGATCACATCAGATCTGATGTGATACGATTTTCGAATCGGATACCAAAATCGGAGCAGTCTCCGATTTTAGCTCCTGAAAAAAATCGGACAAAATCGGATCGGATGCAAATCGGATGCCATTAAGTGCACATCCGATCCCCATTGGAGAACATGGGGGCTAAATCGGATCTGCAGCACCAGGTGGCACAGACACCTGCATGGAGCCTGTCAGGAGGTTCAAAAAGTCCTGAAAATTCAGTTTTAGAAAGCCAAAATATCTACAGAATAACTCAGACCAATATAAACCTAAACTGAGCACAAGACGACAACATCAGTCAATATGGCTGTACAGATTGTCCACAAGAAAAAAAAAATGGAAGAAAAAAATTGCAGCATGCACTTGGTTCTACAGTTTATTTTTGGATTAGACTTGTCTATTTAAAGTCCATGGGTGCACAAAAAGGAGAAAAAAAAAAACCAGATCCCATATGAATCATCTTTGCAGCAACTAATTTTTATGGATCCATTGTAATTCTTTAAAAACATAGGAAACTGTATTTTTTAGGTCTTGTGCATTTTAATACCTGCTGACGCATAAAAATAGATGCCATACAAATGCAATACAGATGGCAAACAGATAATAGTACAGGTAATAAAAAAAGGTTTTTCTGGGTGAAAAATCAAGCTTTTTTTTATATATAGGATGGTATGAACTTAAAGTGTAACTGCCATTTACATTTTTATTTAATAATAATGCAAAGCAAGTGATTTTAATAAACTTCCAAATATACTTTATGAGAGAGTTCTGGGTGAAAACCATTCATAAACCTTCCACAAGGTGTCCCCACTAGACTGTGTCTGAAGCAGACATATATGTTTATTCTCAGTCAGATCCATCTTCACACTGAATACAGGCATGTAACCATATAAGGGTAAGAAGGCAGGGCCTACACAGCAACCACACTGCTGATTGCAGCTGATGATGTGACAATGTATCAGATTACCTCAGGCTACAGCACAGTGCTGAGCAATGTCAGAATCACTGAAAACTCCTCTTTCCTTGGCACAAGCTTCTGATCTATCATCTGGCTCCACACAGCTCAGTCACAATATCTGTTAACTACTTCTCTGCTATCACATTACCCTACTCCCTATCAGCTGCATGCACACAGCCATAAAATGCAGTTTTTAAAAGAGCACAGAAAAATGTGAGAAAATAAGTCATATGGTGCAAAAAAAGCATTATCTTAGTTGCTGTGACCCATCAATAATAACCAGTGCAGTATTGTAATTTTTTTTTTGTCAATTAAATGACATTTACACTTTTTTCCTGGAGAAAACCCCTTTTAATGTTAAAGTTCATTTTAAATCAATAGATCTTGAAATAATAGTAATTTCCACAATTGGATGTGTTTAAATAAAATGCACCTCTGTGGAGATAATGATATATGTGTCCCTGCTATGTATTGTGTAATGGTTATGTCTGGCCATACAGAAAACATACCACATCTACACAAGGGAGTAAGCAGATAAAAAAAGGATACAGACATTACAGCATGGGATCATAGCTGCATGTTTCTGTGAGGTGAGGTAAAACACTTGTCTACCTGTTTTTGAAGAAGCCCTCCCATCTATATTGTGTGATGAATGTGTATATGCGCATGTAGTGTAGTGTGACTGCATTAACATACTCACCTACCACTAATCACTACGGTGTCATACACTTCTCTGCTGCACAGTGACTTCACCACAATTGCAACAAGCCAATCATTGAATTAAAGGAACCAACCAGCAGGATTTAGGGTTTAAGTGAAGCCAGTACCTTACAGGCTCTGGGATATTGAGTGCCATCATATCTTACTTCAATGATTCAAGGTTTGATTGCAGAGAAAAGGTTTATAAAAGTTATGGTAAAGAGGGGAGGAGACAAGCAAAGCATGCAGCAAGGCAGCACTATGTGGGGTTGGGTTTATTTGCATTACCCCCTGTGGGCTCTAAGCCAAACCCCCCTCCCCCGTCACTATTTAGCACTGCAGCCCCAGGACCCCTGGCATCGCGCATAGCGATAGCGGCATGTCAGGTGTCCTGTGTGTGCGCCAGCTTACACTCCCGCCCTCTGTCCATCGCCCGCTAATCAGCGCTTATCACGGATTCTCCTCCTGTGATTGGTCGGTCATAGGAGTGCAGGAGATGACCCCCGCCTCCTCCAAACTGACAACTCCAGTCTCCTCTCCTCACAGACTGCGGGGAAGATCCTATTCTGTGGTCTGTGACAGTGAGGAGAAAAGACTGGGACAGATCCCCGCTACTGTGATCTGCGGGGAGACCAGGGACACGCAGTATGGAGGGGACGGGGTCTTCTCTTGCACTCCTGTGACCACGGGATCACAGGAGCAGCTGTGACAAGCAGGAGAATCAGTAATAAGTTATGATAAGCGGGCAATGGGTGGAGGACAGGAGTGTAAGATCAGGCACACAGAGGACACCGGACATACCGCTATCATCATGTGCGATGTCAGGTTGTCCTGGGGCTGCAGTGATACATAGTGACAGAGAGTGAGGGAGGGTTTGGCTTAGAGACCACAGGGGAGTAATACAATAAACCCAACCCCTCATAGTGACGCTGTGCTGCACACTTCGTTGTCTCCTCCCCTCTTTGCCATAACTTTTATAAACCTTTTCTCTGCAATCAAACCTTGAATCATTGAAGTAAAGGTATGATTGCCCTCAGTATCCCAGAGCCTGTAAGGTCCTGGCATCACTTTATAGCCTTAAATCCTTCTGGTTGGTTCACTTTAATGTGAGAGAGGTTTATACCTGCAAAAGCCACTTCTGGGTGATGCAAAGCGCAGCGCGACCCGGAGAGTCTGCAGGGTGATGATGTCACTTAGAAGCAGAGCACAACGCTGCTGGACACCGGAGAGAGCAGCGATAAGTGAGTACATTAGTACAGTCACACTACATTGCATGCACATAAAAATAAAAAATATAGATGGGATGGCTTTTTTTAAATATGTTTTACCTCTCAGAAAGAATCCGCTATAATCAGGTGTGCTGTGTTTTGCTTCTTCACCAGCCCAGGAGATGTGGTCAGACCATGTTCCTGTGCGGTCAGACATGGCCATTACACAATATATAATATTATAATTTTAATTATAGGGTGCCAGAATATTGTGCAGTACTTTACAATTAGTTGGGGGCATGCACAGACAGTAAAAGTAATACAAAGTGACACATGGTTCAACAGTTACAGGAGGAGTGAGGGCCCTGTTCACAAGCTGCAATCTATAAGAAATAAGGGGACACAATAGAAGTGCATGTCATGTACGTTCCAGACATCATTATAATAAGTTGTGGTTTTGATCTATCTTGCAATAAGCCGTCATTAGCCAGTATCTGCTAAGTGAACTTACCAAGTGCTATTGGGTGCATGGAGGATGTGGGGACAGATTAGAGGAAAATTAAGAAAAAGGGAACAGATAACACGGTTAGCAAGTTGAGGTGATAGGCCTCTCTAAAGAGATGTCTTTTTAGGACGAGTAAAAATGTGCAGGCTACATATCAACTTGGATCGCTTGGGGTAGTGCATTCCAGAAAACTAGGGCAGCACGATAAAGTCTTAAGGGTCCGTCACACGGGCGACATCGCCGCCAATTACATAGGCGACGTAGGGGCGTGGCCTATCGGCGGCGACATCGCCCCTACGTCGCCTTATGTAAAGGGGCGATGTCGCGCAGTCGGGAAGTCGCCTGGTTTCAGAGCAGTGCTCTCAAAACAGGCGACCGATCTGGGGTGATGTGCACACATCGCCCCATGTAACTGGTCGCCGGCGACCTGTCAGGTGATGGGAGCCATAGGCTCCCATTGTCCTGCATCGCCGCTGGGGTTTTCAGACATCCCAAAAACGTGCGCGCACCCGCCAGTCGCCGCCGACATCCCAGCCCCATCGCCAGGTGTGACGGGGCCTTTAGAGATGGAGGTACAAGGTTGGATCATGCAAGATATTAGTCTTAGATCAGTTGCAGAATAGAGGGCATATGGGTAGGGTGATAGACAGAAATGAGGGAGGATGATATAGGGTGATATAGGGTGATGCATAGCAGGCGTACATTTATAAGATCTCAGCATATGAACATTTATTATTTGATCACCTCCAATTGTGGAACCTTTGATTATTCCAAGATCTGTTGATTGAAATGAACATTACTTGTGAGATAATCCCTTTAAACGGAATATATACCACAAGATAATTGTGAACGTGTGTCCTAAAAGAGCTGTTTCACGATTGTCTTGCCGTATAACCAGGCTGCCAATCACGTGATCAATGAGCAAAATACTCACTCATCAGATGAAATGATCTTTTGCACAGTATAGAAGATCATCGTGCTCAACGGTGCACTGCCCTGAGAAAACATGGCTTGTGACGATGAAGACTATGCTCACTGCTCTATGGCAGATCGCCCTGTGCTCATCAATTACTTTGTTTTGCAATGACCGCCGATTGGTGAAGGTTTACCGATCGGCAGTAGTATCATGTTGCTAGTCGGTCCAAGTCAACGGACCTCTCGAAGCATTAAGCCATAGGCAGATGATATTGTCTATGTTCTTCATTGAAGCATCTCATCCACTTAGTATGTTCACCAATACGTTAAACAATTGAAAGAGAGTCAAAATCATATAATAGGAGATGCCTTGGGAAAGGATTTCTTCTACTCATCATATTACCAGCGCAATACGTCTTGTTTTTTAAAGGGAACTGTCACCCCCCCAGGGCATTTTATACTGTGCCCACCAGGTTACACATCATGTAAACGGGGTTCTCGTAACCCCTGTAGTGCCCACACTGACCCCACATACCTGTGATATTAATTATATGCTTTCCAGAGCTGGCCTCCTATTGAGTCACGGAGCCTGTTATATAGTCATGGTGGGTAAACGTCTCGCCAAATCCTGCCTGCATGGTTTAAACTACCCGCCCCTCCTCTGGCAGGCGCTTGAGTGATAGCGCCACTCCGGCGGCGCAGTGAAGTGGGTGTCTGTGGTCCAGAGAAGTGCTGAAGTCCATTTCACAAATCTCAAATCTCGTGACACTTCGGCACTGACGTGGCGCCTGCGCAGTGGGGCGGGTGTCCGTGCATAGTGAGGAATTTCGCGTGATTTCAGCCCTTCTATGGAGCTTAGACACCCGCTCCACTGTGCAGTGTCAAAGTCTCGCGAGATTTGTGAAGTCTTGTGAGACTTCAGCACTTCTCTGGACCACAGACACCCGCTCCACTCCGCCGGCACGAGTGCCGCTAAAACTCAAGCGCCGGCCAGAGGAGGGGCGGAAAGTTTAAACCATGCAGGGTGGGATTTGCAGCACGGAGGGGCGGCGAGACGTTTACCCACCATGACTATATACCAGCCTCCGTGACTCAATAGGTGTCCACCTCTGGAAAGAATATAAGTTCATATCACAGGTATGTGGGGTCAGTGTGGGCACATACAGGGGTTACTAGAACCCCATTTACATGATGTGTAACCTGCTGGGCACAGTATTAAAAGCCATGGCTATTAGGTGGAGAAAGGAACGAATACTAGTCCAGGGAGTCCCAGTGGCTAGATGCCGCCAATCAGGTCTTATTCACACATTTTTAAGTATCTTGTAAAATCTATGAGGATGAGCTCCCAATAACAAAAAATGTCAAAAGGTTAAAGATAAAGTCAATATTATTATAAACCGGACTATAAATTAGAGGAAACACAAACCTGCCCCTTACAGTTCTCTAATGTGGATGGAGGTCCCCATCTGCAGCGCTTTACACATCCAATCTGGTAGTTTCATACATTTTTACCTTTGACCTCTTTATTGCTCAGATCTCATATTTTTTGGGGTTTTTCATAAATCAAAGCACAAAAGGGAAAGTGGAGCTGATCCTTCCCTTCTTGTAATTCAGCTTTAATTGCATATTTATCAGTGTTGTTAGAGGCAGACCACAGATAGAGTCAAGTGCTTACATTTAATTAGAAGACAATAAGTACGATGGCCACATGGAGGTTAATTGGGGTCAGTGAGCAGTGACAGATCCTTACCTAACCAGTCATTAAACTTCTTAACCTCGGAAGGCAGCCCCAGCTCGGTGAAATCGCCTGTGTGCAGCAAGGATGTCCCCATATGGCATCTGGATACCATCTGTCCTGGAGTGTGTGTCAGAGACGCAGACAAAACGCGTGTGGCCGGCTGGTTTAGGAGTGTCATAAGGGATGGGGTCTACCCTGGAGCAGAGACAATTAAATGAGTGTTAGAACAAGAAAGAAACAGATAAAAAGGCAGAAAGCAAAGATCAATGGGAAAACTCATTAGGCGCATTTCAAGTTGTAGTTTCACATCGGATAAAAAGCATGCAACAAACTAATAAGTCATATACACAACGTACCCTACAATATGCAATTTAAAAATAGGTCTTCAAACGTTATAGTGTTTTAACATAATTTATCATACAGACCAAAAATGTAAAAATTACCAAAATAGATGTACAGAATAAAGCGACTGAATCAGCAGGTCGTATTGTGGACTTCGATTGAAGAATATATCCGATGATAAATTCTAAAGTTACCAATGCGCCCCACTGACTTATAGGATCTGTCAGGTTGTGTCATCTGTGAATGCAGCTCTAATAGAATAAATTGTCAAGCAGCTCAATTGTCATGCAGCTCACCAGCCTGTCATGCAGCTCACCAGCCGTCCTGCAGCTCACCAGCCTGTCATGCGGCTCACCAGCCTGTCATGCGGCTCACCAGCCTGACATGCGGCTCACCAGCCTGTCATGCGGCTCACCAGCTTCATGCGCTCACCAGCCTGTCATGCGGCTCACCAGCCTGTCATGCGGCTCACCAGCCTGTCATGCGGCTCACCAGCCTGTCATGCGGCTCACCAGCCTGTCATGCAGCTCATCAGCCTGTCATGCGGCCCACCAGCCTGCCATGCGGCCCACCAGCCTGCCATGCAGTTCACCAGCCTGCCATGCAGTTCACCAGCCTGCCATGCAGTTCACCAGCCTGCCATGCAGTTCACCAGCCTGCCATGCAGAGACACATCCAGCACATCAAAAATACAGACACTGACTCCAGTGAACCTCATTATCAAGACCATTTGTAGGTTATTTTCCATGCACCACTCCCCTGTCCATGCTACTTGGTACAACCCTCCATCTAGCTGCAAAGTGATCCAGAGATACAAAATCCAAGGCATCGGACTTCCTTCTGACAAAACTTGATTGATCCAGCATATACCAAAAGGACAAAAACAACGTTTCGGCCCCTATGAGGCCTTCCTCAAGCCATTCTGATTTTTATGGCTTGAGGATGGTCTCATAGGGGTTGAAACATTGTTTTTGTCCCTTTGGTGTATGCTGTATGAATAGTTTGGTAAGAAGGGAGTCTGATGGCTTGGATTTTGTTTCTCTCCACAGCAACACCGGTCTTGAAGAAATTGTGGCTAGGCACACCTGATACATGAAAAGGGCGTACATGGATAAGTAGCGTGCAACTCTGTGTGTGCCTTGATACAAATCCTACTCCAGTCCCTGCTAGATTACCATTTGTAGCCAAGTGAATGCCACCACTCAGCATGAATTTCACGAGCAACAGTTGCAGCTAAATCCTCTTTTTTTGGCATTCTTGCACAATTCTCACTCAGCTCCAACAGTCACAAAACTTTAGCACAGCCTCGAGTTGCTTCAAAATTGCAACTTTTTGAAATGTTTCTGCCAGATTACTCTGAATAAAAGGTTTGATGAATTGGCCCCTTTATTTTTCTGCCAAAAATTTGATCATAAAAGATTCCACATAAAAAATGGTTAGGAGGGAGTTAGAGGTTGGCAATGAGGAGGAAAGAGTGCATGTTGAAACATGTCAACTAGCTGGTAACATCTCCTTTAAGGCCACGTCACACGCTTCAATGTCATGAGCGATATCGCTTAAGCGACCCGGATTTTTGATCGCTTAAGCAATATCGTTTGTGCATCGTTACGTGATGAAAAATCGTTTGATCGCTGGTCAAAGATTTGTGATCCTGACCTGAAATCCGTCGTTCATCTTTCAATTAACCTGCGTTCAACCTGCTGCATCGTGCTGTGTGACACCTCTCAAACGATCTCAATCTCGACTTCGCCTATTCCTGACGCTAGATGGTGTCGATCGCTGAGTAGTGCGCACGATCGCTGGCGCGTTGCCAAATTTAACATCCTTAACGAGATCCATGCTTGTGACAAAGCACAAACGATATCAATAAAGTGCTCTAGCGATCTCGATCACGTGACTTTCCAGACTATATCGTGATCGATATTGAAGCGTGTGACACGTGGCCTTTAGGATTTGTGGCTCTCCTCTTTGGTCATTTTCCAGATGGAATTGCTTACTATCAATTTTATGGGATTAAAATAAAGGGGTTGATTTATCAAGACCGGTTTAACAAACGGTAACATTCCACCAACCTTGACAGTACATAGCACCGAATTTATTAAAGGGGTTATCTGGCTTAAATCTATCTTTACACTATTGGGCTACACAGATACAAGTAGGTAGATGGTAATTACCTACCTGATCTGCTGTAAGCCCTTCTCTCTCAGCCAGGTAATGACAGGAGAGGTCACATGACCTCTCCTGCAGGGATTTTGCTGCTTCCTGTGAGGTCACGTCCCAACACCTGAGCTGGAGCTTATCCCCTGCCCTGTACACGGCATCACAGCTGAAGTCACTGTGAGTGACAGCAGCCAGCCTCCTCCTACTAGCTCAGCTCATGCCTGCTGACTCGGAATAGCGAGGAGCTGTTGGAGGCTGTATGTAGGGACACCCAGCAGCTCCCGGACAATTGGATATCTGGGGGAGGGGGCCCTGTGTGCTGTGGCTTTCATCACCTAATGTCTCCTTCGCTACACTTTCACTTCTGCTGGACGCGGTGTTCCCCAGATACTTCAATGATTCCTCCTCCCCCAGTGCTTTCAGCGGTGTCAGGAGATATGAACCCATCTGCTGCTGGATTTACTGCTAGCAGCATCGAGAGGAATCTAATATTGTCGGGGAACACAGCATTGAGCAAGAAGCACTGACTGCAGAGAATGTGAATGCAGGACACAGGATCACTGTGTTGTGTACATGTACAATGCTGGAATGATGATAGAGATCAGCGTACTCCCAGCCAATGAGTGTGCAGTGGGCGGTGCTGGGCACTGAGGCTGGGTGGGATTAGCTCTGGCTGTGAATTAGGCATCCAAGCTCGGAGACATACTGTCAAGTTCGGTTGAGCCACAAGTTAACAAAGTGTGTGCTAGGAATCAAGTGAGAATTCAGGAGGAAACAAAGTTAGAAACAAACTTTTTTTTTTATAGGGGTGTTGTATATTACAATGCAGCTCAGATTAGCTTAAAAAATTGTTTTGATTTTGGAGTCGAACAACTTCTTGAAGAGGCACACACCAGTTAATGAATGTGGTGCCTCTAGTAAATGGTAAATGCCTTTGTGTACGTCACTAGAAATTCTGCTCAAGTCATGAACTGGACCAGCATTTCTAGTGGAGAACACACTTTCTTGCCATCAAATATGGCAAAATCTCAGCATCTAAATGTGGCGCTACACGCTAGGATATCGTTAACGATGTCCTTAGAACGATCATGTGACAGTGATCGTTCCGACATAGTGCGTTGTCACACACAAGGATATCATTAACGATATCTCATTTGGCAACGCACCAGTTAAATAGGAGAGCAAGGACTGAACGATCTTTTTAAGCGGCTGGAATAGGAGATTTTTGAACGACATCGTTCACAAAGGTGTCACACTGAACGATGTGGCTTCTTCAAGCAGCGTTAATTGGACAACGAACGATAGATTTGAGGTCAGGATCTCATTTTTGTGATGACCGTTCTAACGATTTTCTCATCCTACATCGTTCATTTACCATATATACTTGTGTATAAGCCGACCCGTGTATAAGCCGACCCCCCTACTTCTGCCCCCAAAACCTGGGAAAAAGTATTGACTCGTGTATAAGCCGAGTCCCGAATACAGTATTCAGGACTCGGATTCGTAAACTCGCTCAGAATCGCCAAGACTCGCTCAGAATCGCTAAGACTCGCTACTGACAGCGGTATCTGAGTCTAGCGAGTGAGAAAAAGTAAACTCTGACAAAACTAGGATTGCCATTGACTTGCATTGGACTCGTTACTGTGCGAGTAATCGCTGGGAAACTTGCAGAGTACCGACTCCTGCGAGTTTCTTACTACTCGCAGAGTAACGAGTCCTAACGAGTAGATTCGCCCATCCCTAATACAGTGACTCGCGTATAAGCCGAGGGGGGACTTTTCAGCCCAATTTTTGGGCTGAAAAACTCGGCTTATACGCGGGTATATACGGTACATGCAAGGACGCACCAACGATATCGTTAGAACGTTCACAAATCTGTGACGTTTCAACGATATCGTTAACGAGATCCTAGGATGTGAAGCGGCCTTAATAGACGTGTGAACATACATTAATGTTAAATCACTGTATGAAGTGTTCTGGATGACTAAAAGACTTGATGTTTTAATTCTTTACCATAACCAAGTTTTTATGGTCAACCTGAGAGTCTTTCAAACTGCCATCATATACCATGTACTTACTATGTTAATCAAAAAGAGATTGTTAGTTGATATTATCAAATTAATTACTTAATATTTAAAAAAAAAGAGTTTTATAACTCTGCTGGTGGTAAGAATTGGGTGCACAGGGGTCAGACTGTGCACTGGGCCTTCTCCCTGTCTGTGATTCCCCAGAATTTCTGCTGCCTCTGGTTTGTGAATGAAGGTCACTGCTGAAACGTTGTTAGGATATCTTTTTGACATCGTTGATGAGTTGTCACACATCTAGATATCGTGGACGATGCACCAACGATGTAGCGAGCACACAACCCAGAGAACAATACCTGCTCATTGCTGTGAATGGGGGAAGTCGTTAACGTCATAGTTATCGCGGTGTCACACACAACGATATAGCAGGTTGGCTGATCAAGGATCGTTTGATTTGAGAACAGGTCTTCATCTGCGATCAACGATCCAACGATTTATGGTAGTCGTATCTCAGTGTTACACCCAACGATGTCCTAACCCGTGACATTTGAGCAATATCGTTCACGATCTCGTACCGTATAACAGTACCTTTACACATTTCATCCAATACTTCATCCAATCTAATATATTACCATTTTCTTCGACTTTTTGCGCTCTCACATTTTAATACCACTAGTCTCATAAAACTTGTGCAATAATTTATTACTAACTTTCCTGTAGCATTATCCTGCATTCTATTAAAACCTTTCGTTTAAAAAAGAATGCAAATTATTCTACATTTATTAGGATTTGGGAATTATGAAAGAAATTTATAATTGTGCCTCACGTGCACAGAAAGCTAGGGGGGGACTTCATTAAACCTTTTAATCCTTAGCATCCGACTCCTTGTGTCTGTGATTATGCAATGCTCAGTTTAACTCTATGCTGGGGAAGCCAATCGGTGCAGAAGACAGAAGCATGGATCGGATTTCATTACGGGAACCAAACATCTGCCCTGAGATCTGTCACAGACACGTGAAACTATTCTGGTGGAAGCTGTTCATGATATCTACCATACAATAAAGCCAGACGTACAATATAGAAAAATGGATTGTCAAAGCTTTTATAGGAAAGCACTGCAGGCAGCATATAATTACATGTTTAAACATAAAACAGCAAAATAATGAATTTATATCTGACAGGTAAAAAGAAACGATCTATAGATTCCATTGCTGAATATAGGAGCCCTACTATATTGATGATTGGCCATCGAGTATTGGCATGATTGGCCATCGAATATAGGAGCCCTACTATATTGATGATTGGCCATCGAGTATTGGCATGATTGGCCATCGAATATAGGAGCCCTACTATATTGATGATTGGCCATCGAGTATTGGCATGATTGGCCATCGAATATAGGAGCCCTACTATATTGATGATTGGCCAGCGAGTATTGGCATGATTGGCCATCGAATATAGGAGCCCTACTATATTGATGATTGGCCATCGAGTATTGGCATGATTGGCCATCGAATATAGGAGCCCTACTATATTGATGATTGGCCATCGAGTATTGGCATGATTGGCCATTGAATATAGGAGCCCTACTATATTGATGATTGGCCAGCGAGTATTGGCATGATTGGCCATCGAATATAGGAGGCCTACTATATTGATGATTGGCCATCGAGTATTGGTATGATTGGCCATCGAATATAGGAGCCCTACTATATTGATGATTGGCCATCGAGTATTGGCATGATTGGCCATCGAATATAGGAGCCCTACTATATTGATGATTGGCCAGCGAGTATTGGCATGATTAGCCATCGAATATAGGAGCCCTACTATATTGATGATTGGCCATCGAGTATTGGCATGATTGGCCATCGAATATAGGAGCCCTACTATATTGATAATTGGCCAGCGAGTATTGGCATGATTGGCCATCGAATATAGGAGCCCTACTATATTGATGATTGGCCATCGAGTATTGGCATGATTGGCCATCGAATATAGGAGCCCTACTATATTGATGATTGGCCATCGAGTATTGGCATGATTGGCCATCGAATATAGGAGCCCTACTATATTGATGATTGGCCATCGAGTATTGGCATGATTGGCCATTGAATATAGGAGCCCTACTATATTGATGATTGGCCAGCGAGTATTGGCATGATTGGCCATCGAGTAAAACGGAACCACCAGCCTCCTGGAAAAGTTTAGTAGAGTTGTATATGAAGTAGCAGCACAATGCTTTGCCTGTGGCCCAAGGGGTCAACCAGGATCAATCGTCAATCCAATGATCTATTAGTATGTTGCCAATTTCTATCCTTAGGCATCTTTACGGTACCCAAATATGAAGCAATAGATGTAAGGTTTCATCAAAAACTGAAAAATTACTCTTTATTAACCGTAAAATTATTTTTACTGAGGATGCAAGATGGAGAACAGGGGGGTGATGCTGTAGGCTCCACATCCATACCTTAATTATGGGCAATTTCATATTGCAATGTAGGTTATTCCATATTCTAAATCATATATTGATTGTCGGGCTTAAAAAAAAAAAAGTTAGGTGAAGTCGCAAAAATAGGCAGACTGCCAATGTAATGTATTTGGGGGTCTATAGACTCTCCCATGACAGATTGCAGGGTATTATTATTGCAGGCTATAATACCCTGATGAAGGTGCCAGGAGAGGCGCCGAAACGCGTTGGTGGAATAAAGGAGGTTGTTACTTTTGGAACCTTGCCTTCCTTGTGATTCCATTGAGGCAGCAGCGCGGACCTTGGTACACCATTTTCCCAATATCTGAGGTCCGGCCTTTTGGACCTCCCTAGGATTCAACATTTTGATCTCCTGGAGAGAAGGGAATCTAGCTGTGGCTCTCAAACAACACAAGAGCTTGGATGAGCTGAATATTTATGTATATGAGGAAAGCAGAAGAGATAATGGTTGACCAAACAATGGTTTGGTCAAGTTTCTAATGCTCTAGGGGTCTGGACATCTGTGTTTTAGGTGACAAGTTTAGATTGCCAAAAGTGTGCAATTAATTTAAAAGTTAAGGTTTTCTTTTCAGTCCTAAACTTAGATTGCATTCATAGGAATAATATACATTATAAATGAGTTTGTATACACATCTCACTTCAAAGACTGAGACCACCAGCAAAGATCACTGGAGCTGCCACTGTGATTAAGAGTAATGTATACATCCATCACAGAACACAGCATTTTCCAGCATTTACTACTTGTGTTTAATTAGGTAGAAACCCTATACAAATGAGCAGAAGCAGTGTGGTCAGAGATATGTATGACTGCTATAGCTCCAAAGGAAAAATCAATCTAAAAATTCCTGAAAAATCAATAGATGACAGCTTATGATGAAATTACGAGGGAAACACAAATTGGCAGTATGTTTCTGGACTAATGGGATTATTTCCCAACATATTCTTTTACAGTAGACTAGATCAACGTCCCCCTTCCTGATTGATGGGGTGCAGTCACTACTCTTTGATTGACAGTTCAGGCCAGCAGTAAAGTCATGCTGCTTTATAGTGAAGCCTTGACAGCCTCTGCAGCATATAAAGCACTTAGATTGTTATAACCTACGATGGTAAGCAGGGCCTTGGGGCACTTAGAACCGGGCTTTCGGATTCTCTTGGGGATGTTACAGTGGTTCACCTGGCTCCATGCCCCTTGCAGTTTATAAGGGAAATAAGTCATGACGCCACCCGTGGTTTTCGGCAATTAGACGGATGGCCGACACTGCAGTGCAGATCCTCTGGGGATGTTGGTAGCACATCTAGATGTTCTGCTCCCCACGGGTAGAGTGGGAGGCCCCAGGGAAGTTATAAAGTCTATTAAGTAGGTGGTTATCAATTTAACACAGGGCAGGTGACGCAGTAAATAAATTAGACGACACAGCTGGGGGCAGTCTTCACAGTTTACACAGTTCGTAGGTACACCAGCCAGCCTGGTGCTGTGTCCTCCAACCAAGGGATCCAGCCTCTCCCAGGTAGAATGGTAGCAGTTTTCCGGTACTCACTTTGTGTGTACCTTTCCAGGTCGAGTCTTGCCCTCCTGCCCCGCACCTCACATGCAGTGTCCCAAGCCTGTTGCCTCGGGCCCTGTCTGGCGACTTTCTCTCTCTGTCCCCTTGGTCCTATGCGGCCATGTTTTCAGCGATTACGTGTGGTTGTGGCTGCTGTGCATACAGACAAAGCAGCCTCCGGATCGCTAGCTGTAGCTTAAAGTCTTTCCACTACTCTGGGGCCGGTCCCCTCTGCGGCCTAGCTCCTCCAGCAAGTCCCTCCAGGTAGTCACTGGAACGGGGTCCCTCCAGTCAGGGCTCCATGGCGACCCAAGTTAGTCTCACTTCCCTGGATAGAGCCTCCCCTCAGAGCTTCTTCCTCCTCTCTGGAGGTCCTCTCTCTCGCCTCCCTTTTCCTGGGACGAGCTCTTCCGGCTCCAGTCCCCAGGACGTCTCTTCCTCACACTCCTGCCATCTCCCACAGCTCCCCCCAACTCACTGCTCTCCTCTCCTTCCTTCCTGTTTTTTCCCCTTTTTCTATCTACACTTACTTCCTGTTGCTCCCCTAATCTTCTTCCTCCACCCACACCCTCTACCTAGTTCTCCTCCAGCCTGAGATGGGGCCCTCCCTAAAAAGGGTCCACCCAAATCCCTTGGCCTGGAGTGGTGTGATGTTGGATGCTGGTGTGTGGGTACTGGATAGTGTCCCCTCCTTACCAGAGAGTGGGGCACCACACCTCTGGCTGAGGTGCAGTACCTCTGTGGTGACTGGACCCTCAGGGGCGCCACACAAGATCGTTATAATCCCCTTATCTAATACATAAAGCTGAGTGTATGTGTGTGTTTATGTGACATTAGCCCCACCCACTCAACATAGCCACACCCACTAGACAGCCACACCCAGTTTGCAGCCTGCATCTCTGCATATGCCCAGCTCCTCCACATAGCTCTGCCCCCTATGTGGAGGGGTGGGGGTTATACATGGGGCAGTGCTACTGGGAGTGGTCGGGCTTTGTGTAGGGACAGAGCTATGAAGGGGCGGAATTACAAGGAGGGGGCGGATACATGCACACATAAATTGCCATATATGGGCATTACGTCCATACATAGCCATTATGTCCGGTCAGTGCCATGCTCTGTAGCTAGTTTCCTATAATGTAAGAGCTCTTATAATGACTCAGCAGTTGATAACCCCAGGAGAATGGTCAGAACACTATGAAATCTTTCACAAATGGCAAGCAACATATGAACGCAGAAGGGGGGATAGTGGGTGAAGCCAACAAGGAGAGGAAGGAAGTAGAGGAGAAAACTGCTCAATGCTTTGCACAAAATTGTTGCATTAGGACCAGAGCAGCATTCATAGTTCTGCTGTGCATTACTGGACTATGTCAATAAGCTTTTCCCCCCCAACATCCTCGCTGATCTCCTATAACGGTGCAGGAGGAAAGTTCACCTATACGAGCTTATGAAAAACTACACGGCCAAGAAAACAAATCACCAGGGTAATTTCTGGACAGTCAGTCAGTAGAGAATGCTAGAAATGTCATCTGTGGAGGCCTGGATAATGGTGCACACAGTTCGGCAAGATATCATTTCTTAAGAAATGTATAAATGATAAGCAACAACGGCATCCTTAAGAAACACATTATCAATCTCAATTATGGAGGCTGGTCAATATGCCTTCAATATGTGGTTAGTGGGGGTCTGCCTTTTGGGAATGTTAATTGTCGGCACACCAAAGGGGTCTTTATTAGAACAGCTCCTGTACAAAGCCCAATGGTCCATCAACAGTGCAGGGCACATGGCTCCGGCTTGAGAACCACTGCCACGTTATGGAGCTGGCTATCCTCCCAGAGGCCACGCTTAGCAATCACACATTGATGGCCAATCCTAAAGAAAGGCCATCAGTGTATGAAGGGAACCTTTCAATAGCTTTATGCTGCCCAAATAATGAGAAGTATCACGTTTTATTCTGATATGCAAATTGCATAATAGCAATCCTAAAAGTCATAATTGACTCCTTAACAAGCCTTTTAATATGACTTAGGATGTGTGCCCGATGATAACCCCAAACTGGAGATGCTATGTTTTGGGGGTGATTGCACCTCATCAGTGCAGTGTGTGAGAATTCTAATCTGGCTGTATGAGAGGCTGAGATGAGGTCTGGGGGGGGGGGTGGGGAAGCGAACAGCTATTCTTCTTGTGGAGAGTAATGTGCCAGCCATCAGTGAGGAGAATTAAAGCCGCAATGCTCCTCTGCTGGCTGGCAGATTACTCCCCACAAGAAGAATAGCTGTTCCCCCAGACCATGTTTTATTCTGAAAAATTCTAGAACTATAGCTTGGGGGAAAAAAAAACAGAAGGGACTCCATACAATTCACCCAGCCTGGCTTGATTTATTTAATCTCCACCCATCTGGCCTGACTGACAGGCGCAGCTTGTAATGAGCAGTGTGAGATCTCACCAGCAGAAGGGAGGAGGGAACTCATTTTATGCCCATAGAGAATACAGCTGCTGCAGTTACCCCCATGGATCAAAGAAAATTTTAGGAGTAAAAGGATATGAAGGTTAGGGAGCCTTCCCACTAGTGTATGACTCGCGGAGTCTCGCAGTGGCACCCCTTACTCAAAAAAATGCCAAATAAACATTAATGTAGATTACAATCTGTCTGAGAAAATCAAGTGATCATACATTGTTCTTTAATTTTGATCACCAGTGTTATGTATGAAAAATTCATACCACACACCAGAATCACAGTGCTGCTTTCAATATATGGGCATATTTATAAGAAGGCTATATTTTCCTATAGGGTCCATAATAAACCCTCTTCCCAGAAGATAGTAATTTAACATATTCAAGAAAAGTTTGTTCAGTTTGGTATAATATTTATTCACTTATATAGTGACCTGCCCAGGGGTCCTTGGGAACTCGGTACCCGGGCGTTAGTGCTGGGGTGATGTCTCGGTCGCCGGTGCCCGGGCCCGTAACCCTAGGAGTCACTGAGTAAATAGAGGGAAAAATAATAAAAATAAAAGAATAAAGTATTGTGACGCCACCTGTGGGATCTGGTGAAGGCACCAGCGCTACTGCAGTCCTCCGGGGATGATGGACGGCCAGCTTGGGTAGTACAGCTCCCCACAGGCAGAGTGGGATCCACGGGGCAGTGATGAGATGACAGGGATTTGCACAGGGAGGCAGTCAGACAGCCCGTCCGCTGCTACAGTCTCAAGGCCAAACATATTCAGGGATGGACAAATGGACAATCACACTCTGAATAGTTCTGTACTTTTACTGGTGTTATGGCAGGCACTGTCCAGGGTATGCTCCAGGTGGTCAGGAAGCACTTCTGGATTTCCACAGTGAGTGTTGGATAAGGCCTCCTTGTCTCTTTTTCCCTCGGTGATGTCCCTGACCTGTGTAGAACTAGGCCTGACCTCCTCTGTCCCTCTCTCTGTCACTCATGTCATAGTGTTGAGAACCTTTGTGTGGGCTACCGCTATAACTTCTCCTGTGGTCCCTGGCTCCCTGTTGGTTGCGTTACAGGTGTCTGAGAGACTGGAGTCTCCTCGGTGAATAGGTGTTTACTGCTGGGCTTGATGCTCTCCTACAGACTCTGACTCCGGTGTCCGGGCTGCTTCCTGGGGTGAACCGATATGGCTCCTCTGCCCCCAGTCTGCTCCTTTACTCTCAGGCCCTGACACTGGCTAGGCGAGTCTACTGGCTCTGGCCTAGCACGACTCCGACACACCAGGACATCTTCACAGTCCCCTCTGGAACTGCACTGCCTAACTCCGCCCTCGTTACCAGTATTTATAGGGGGATCTCGCTTAAAGGCAGCAAAGTAAGCTCCCCCTACAGGTCTGCGGTGGAAGGTGTTGTGTGTATGTGGGTACCTGCTGTGGAAATCCTTCCATGCTTTAGGTGGTTCTGTGGTTACCTGTAATGGCAGGGCGCCACAATAGCACTATTCCACAGCACTTCACATAGACATATCTCTTCTGCATTGTCTTGAACGCCATTACCTCATCTAGTTGTATTATTTGCCTGAGAAACAGGATTAAGCCACTGTATACAGTGATAAATCCGCAGTAATTATATTTACCTATACGGCAGCCTCTTCTATATTATTACTGTTTATCTAGTGTCATCAGGAGAGTCGAATACCCTGTATAAATATATATACGGCTCAAAACCAAAATCTCTTTCCAGGCTTTTTATTAGAAGGGTTTCTAGAGGGCATAAGGCCAGCCACAGCAATTTGGGGGAAGTCAGGTTTATGCTCCGCTGTGTACACTGTGGCTTCCTGGCCAGGTAATAATGCGGTGCCTGCACAATGTGTATACAAGTAGCTCATTCTTCCTCTTGGTGAAATAGAAGTTTGGATTTCTGGATGTTTATATCCAGCTGCTCATTTTCCACCCTCTATAGAAATCGCAAACTTCTCAATGTGCAGGAACAATAGAGGACAGATAATAGTTGTTGGCAATTATTTACCTGTGAGGCAGCGTCATGTGCGGCCCGACTACCACCATCCTCAGATACTGTTATTATAAATACATTAAAGTCAGTGACTACATGTAATTTTTATTCTGATAATCTAAAAGTAGGTTCAAAATTCAGTTTTGATTCGTTTTAGAATATATTTCTTAAGTCAGATCTATTTCACAAAAAAATAAGTTGGTCAAATTCATTTTGTTCATTAAACCAATACTAAATGTGCCAAGTAGGAAATGGACTGGTGATCTAAAAATCATCCAGCAACTGTGGTGTTAAGGCTGCCACACGAAACAGGATGTATCCAGCAAGTGACTCAGGAAATGCTAGGAAGGAGTGTGTGTTTGTTTCTCTGCAAAAGAAGAAGCAGCAGTGCTTGCAAAGACTAGTGTTGGTATCCTTGCACAAGGCAAAACTGCCTAAAAGTCAGCCAGTCCAGGAAAGATCATAAAGCACTCACTGATCTCAGGGAGACCAGTCAAGGAAAACACTGTGGGCAGCCGGCTAAAGCGCTCAAACACAGTGAGATCCATGATGCATTGCCCTCCGGGAATTTGAATATTGCAAAGGGAGTTCGTGGAGCCTCGATTAAGAGTCTCAAACACGGGACTAGCCAGATATCCCTCCAGGGAAGGACCTAGCCCTGGGGTGGAATCCTTGCGGAGACCACCATAACCACCATATTAAGTGGCCCTTTTAGTCAATATCCCACTCAGTTACGAGTTAAGGATATGACAAGGGAATGAACAGAGCCAGGTATCCATCCACAGGCAGCTGTTTCAGGGTGTTGCCCCTCATCTGTGTGGAGTAGGATTCTGGCTAGGTGGGAGCAATGCCGGGAAAATCCGGGAACCGGACATCTGCGGCAGCACGCCGCTGTTATTTCATGACTGCAGCTAGCTCCCCGCGAGCCGCGGTCCTGAATCATTAGCAGCTTCAGCTGCGTGCGGCTGCACACCGGACCGTTCTGTGTGCTGATCCGGTCCGGGGCTGTCCGGTCCATAGCGGACAGCCCCGGATCGGTTCAAAACGTGGTGTGAAACCAGCCTTAAGCGTGCTCTCATTCGATCCTCCAAAATCCAACAAACTCATGTTTACTTAGCCCAGCCTCCCTATACAGACTGGCGGACATGCAATATATACTACAATATCTCGTCCCTAATAATTTTCAATGCACTTTGCACAACCTGCTGTCATTTCTCAAATAATTTCTGCATGATCATAACTGAGCATATACAAAATAAATCCCAATACTGAAGTGTGAGCTGTAACTCAAAAAAAGTTAGCATTTCATTGATCAACTCTTTACAATGGCCATTTTACCAAAAGGGGCAACAGAAAAGTGTTGCCATAACGGTAGTGGCTTTTGAATTCGCTGTTAAGAAATTGTAAAATATTGTTAAAAGTAAAACAAAAAAGCAGAAAAACTCCAGCTCCAAAAAGTATAAAAAAGTCCAGTTCTTTTAAATCCCTTAACATTCAGAAGAATGCATTAACAAAAAAAAAAAGGTAGAAGGGGTATTCAAAAATAGTGACACCTTACGCGTTTTGGACATGCACGCCCTTACTCATTGGTGCCCATCAATCAGTAAGGACATGCATGTCCAAAACATAGGGTGTCACTATTTTTGAATACCCCTTCTGCCTTCTTATTTTATGCACTCATCTTAATTTTACAGGAGTGAAAGAAACTGGACCTTTTCTATTTTTCGGTGCTGGTTTTCCATTGTTTTTTCCCCTTTTCCCTTTTCGTGTTGTCGGCAACACCGGCCCAAGATATCCAAGCATTTTTTGGATTTCTATCTACATTGCCTGTGGTTTTGTGGTGAGCTGAAGTGTTTTTTGCTTTTTCTACGAGTATAAGATAATAACCTAACAGGTCTTTGTCTTCCTGCAGGGATGACGTCCTGTGTATCCAGGTGACCACTGCAGAAAAGACCACCACAGTCCACATGGCTGCCACTGATAGGGACATTACAGCTGAGTGATTATTGTTTTGTATTTACAATTAGATGTGGATTTGTGGGTGGGATAAAACCCTCTAGTAAAACCCATATAGTCTCTAATATATCTAAGTACACATGTAGGGTATAACCAAAAGGGAGGACTATAGTAGTCTCTTTAGTAGAATACCGAGAACCATCTCTCTCCATTGACAAGGACCGTAATGGGCACCTTGAATGCCCTTTATTAGAGTCCATTTATGTCAATCCATAGAACACCTGTTAAGTGCTATAAACCTCAATCTTTGCAAATCTAGTTATGATACCTGCACTACACATAAGCACCAGAAAGTGTGTGTTGTAAGACATTTCTATCTAGTATGTCATTACATGGTCTGAGTGGGTTCGTTTTGGTGATGCCCCCAACTTTAGGGACCTATTCACCTGAGGATGCAGAGCCGGCCCGCTCTCTCATGTTTGAGATGTGGTATGGTTCGCCCCATGATACTTCGCCTCCGCCTTTAAGGTCACCACCTTTCTACTCTTCTCCCTCTTCTGCTTCTTCTTCCCCAGGTCCTTTACTCTTCTTTCTCCTCCCCGTTGGACGGCTACGGGATCTTTCCCGCAGACAAGTGATTTTGTGTGTTTTATATCCTAAATAGCCCTGGGTGCTTAGGGCCACAGGTCTCCCCTTTCTTGAATATGGATCGGAGGGAAGACTTAATTTTTTATTTCTTATTTGCAAAGTAGGATTTGCAAGGAGTAGGAGTCCTACACTGTAGAACAGGGGTATTTACCCCGGTATCGGTAATATTCCCAGGCATCTACTCTTTAATCCTGCTCGAATGTTGGAATTTCCAGACTGTAATTGTAATTGTGTTTACATGTTATAAACATGATATAAAAATGTTAAAACTTTAATAAAGATATATTTAACAAAAAAAAAAGAAATTTTAACTGTAAGGGTGAGGACACTCATGGCAGTATATGTGCTGCAGATCCTCGTGAAAGACAACAGGTTAATTTCCACAAGAGGCAGGTGAATATATTTACTCTTCTCGGCAGACAGCAGCGTAACCATCCTTGACCGCAATTGGTGTAGACAGATGCTGAAACTGAATTGATCTTCGTAACGGAGAGCAGACTGCAGTTATCATCTTCCTGACTGCTTGCCAGCATCAAAAATACCACAAATCTCCGTCCTGTCTACTGAAGAAAATTAAGCTGCTAAATATGTGGAAAGTATATGTTACATTGATTGTCTGTTTGGGGCAGAGATGTACCAGCCTAGTGACCACTACAGGTCGGGAGGGCATTAATTAGGCGCAGTGTACCAGAATGGTGGCGAGATCACTCAAAAATGTAAGAGCAAACCACATTTGTGCATTTTTTGGGGGACAGGGATAGAGATGGCAGGGGGAGAAATGGGATGGAGGGGGAGTATAAGTAAATTCTACGATAGCTCAAATCTACATCAGTCCATAGCTGGCCTAGACGTGCCTTCCTGGCATGTAACGGGCATGTCTACTCAACCGTGAAAGGCCAGTCTACTGTCTAACAAATACTCATCGCAATGGTCAGTATGGTACCTGTTCACCTTGAGTTTTCTAGTTCATAAATAACATATTGCCTCAATGGTCCACATTAATATTCCTTTACTCTGGTATCCATGATATGCACTAGATTATCAGATAGCTATAAAGAGCTTTTCAGAATCTATACTAAGTACCAGACATGATTGATTAACTCCTTCACAAACAATGATGTATAACTACATAATTGATAGTGTCCCTGACTTTGATGCAAACTCACATACTGAGCTTGCATAATTTCCCCTACATGTCAGCTGATCTAATCAACCAACATGTGCAGCTAACAGGAGTAGGAGGATCTAGCTAACAGCTTGATCTGACGGTGGAGCTAAACGATGCGATATCGCCACCGATATCGCTGCAGCGTCACGGGAGCGTGCTCGTTTGGAGATGCGGATTGAGATCGCAGTTGAGTTGTCACATGGCGAGATATTGTCTCCGACTATGTGGTGATTCCGAGGTGAGATCTGGAATAGAGATGGTTAAGATTACTACATTCTATAGCAGTGAATTGGAGAAATCGCAGTGTCATACTAGACAAAGAAGCAGATTGCATGATCGCAAATCTGCAGATTTGAGAACATGTTCTCAAATCTGTGATGAGTGATATGAAGCATTATCGTCGTCGTATCTCGGTGTCACATATCGTTTGGACATCGCAGTCACGCCTCCAAACCTGTGACGTAGGTGCGATATTGTTCACGATATCGCAACGTGTAACGCCGCCTTAACACATGCCAGCAGGTGACTGCACCGTTCCTTGCCACCATCAGCAATCCTGTGATGTGTTGTCATTAGAGCCAGGGTCCAATGATGACCCCTGTCACTGTCCTGACATACTTCTGTGTATGCTGCCTCAACGTGTTCACAGATCATCATTTCTGCTGTTCAGAGGGATGCTGAAGCATCGCTTTGAACAGCAGAGGCAATTGGATAGCGCAGGCTTCAAGTGCCATAAGGGGCTAATAATTCAATGAAAAACTAAGAAAAAAAAAGGACACCTTAAAAAACAAAACAAAAACAAAAAAAAAAAAATCAACCTAAAAAAGTTAAAATCCCCCTCCCCCAAATATTTCCATCACCTTCCCAGCAAGACAAAGCAAAATGCAGGTCTCAATGGTACATAAATACTGACCCCATTTTGGAAATATATATACCGTCAAGTAATGTATCTAGATGTGTGTTGAACACCTTGAACTCCCAGGTGCTTTAAAGACATTTAAAACACTGATCCATGAAAATAATTTTAAAAAACTCCCACGAAAATGTTGCCTTAGCCTCAAATTTTGCATTTTCCCAAGGGTAACAGGAGAAAATGCACCATAAAATTTGATGTGCAATTGCTCCTGAGAACGCCAGTACACCATATGTGGTGGAAAACTAATGTTTGGGCGCACATTTGGAATGTCAAATTGGCTGAAATCAATAGCAGATGCCTTGTCGTGTTTGGAGAGCCCCTGATGTGCCTAAACAGTAAAAAACAAACAAACACACAAGTGACCCTATTTTGAAAACTACACCTCTCGAGGGATTTATCTACGGGTGTAGTGATCATTTTTAATCCTCAAGTGACTCACAGAGTTGTATAACATTGAGCTGAGTAAATGTAAAAAAAAAAAAAATTTTTTTCCATTAAAATCTTGTTTGGCCCCAAGTTTTTAATTTTCAAAAAGAGTAAAGGGGGAAAACGAACAATACAATTTGTTATGCAGCATCTCCTGAGTACGCCAGTACCTATATGTGGTTGGAAACTTTTCCGGCAGTGGGAAGTAGCTCAATATTATAGCAAAGATTTTTCTGGAATGGTTTGTGGTGCCAGCATAGCAAACCCCCATAAGTGACCCATTTTACAAACTATCCTCTCAATGAATTCATCTAGGGGTGCAGTGACTATATTGACACCACAGGTGTTTCACAAAATGTTATACCGTTGGGTGGTGAAGAAAAATATTTACATTTTACAACTGAAATTTTATTTTAGCCCCAAATTTTACATTTTCACAATGTGTAAAAATGGCACCAAAATTTTTGTCATACAATTTCTACTGAGGGTGGCAATACGTCGTAGGTGGCTGTGCAGTACTGCTTAGTAAAAAGGCTATTTGACTCTTTTAGTACGACTCCAAGTACAATAGTTAGTGGACTCCATATACAAAGTCCTAAGTGCCAGAAGAACACACGCCCCCTCAAGTGACTACATCCTGGAAATTGCACCTTCTAGAAATGTATCAATAGGTGTAGAGAGAAGTTTGACTCTATGGGTGTTTTTCAAAAACAAGCAGCAATGGAGGCTGCTGAGTGAAAGTTGCAAATATGGCATTGTAGAGCCCATACATTACAGTGCCCATAGATTGTGTCCAGCTCATGCTTCTGGAGACACACACCAGGTAAGCTAAGTGAGCTTTCCTCACTAGAGTAATTTCAAATATGTGGATGCTAAACATGGTTTAGGCACACTGTGACGCTCAAAAAGGAGCGAGAGGGATTGGATAGCCCAGATTTTGCGGGGTTTTTTGTTTGTGGGGGGGGGGGGGGCAAATGACGGGAGGAGTTCTGTGCCATCAGTAACGTGGAAGCCCACTATATTTCCATTTACAGATGACATACCTGAGTGGGGGCTTGTCTTTTTTTGTGGATTAAGTTGAAGCTTTTATTGGGCACGTTACATAAAGTTTTGGATCACATTTATCCCATGCTCTTTGAGGAGTACTTACATCAGGGTTTCCATATAAATCTACATATGATGTGCTTCAGACTCTGTTTGGCCGCTATTCAGCAGTGTCCTTTTCAAAGGTGCACAAAACTATGGTTGACCAAGGCTTTTATGCACTTAGACAGACACAGCTGGATCACAGGACTGACAGAATCCAAAGTGACTATCTTCCTCAGTAGAGGGTTGGAACAGTCAAGTGTTCCGTCTGAACAACGTGCTTCAGAGATTACATGGAAACCAGATGTAAGTGCTCAGTGTAGACCGCAGGATAAATGTGAGCCGAGGCTTACTGCGATCTTTGAGAGGAAAAAGTAATAAATCAACAGCAGGTCAAGAATTGCTTTTATTAATTTTTTATGCAGTTCACCATGTGATATAAGTGATTAGATGGATTCAAGTCCATGCAATTACAATGATGCCAGATTTACATAGTTTTTTTAGATTTTGCTATCACACAATAAAAAAAAGCTTTTTTTAGCGAGTCATGTGAAGTCTTATTTATGTGGGATAAGTTGACGTCTTTATTGGTACCACTGTCGGGCACATAACGTTCTTTAATCACTTTCTCCCTTTTTGTTTTTGAGAGGCAGAATCCACATAGAACAGCACTTCGGAATTATTTTTCTTTGGCAGGGATGGTTATTCCGGTCACCATGTCGAAAAAGGGATAAGACAGCCTTATTCTTTGGGTTAGCGCTATTATAAATGATACTACATTCATGTTTTGCGGCTATTACACAATAAAAACTTACCGTATATAGAAAAAGAATTGCTTTTGCATTGCGATAACATGAGAGCTATATATTTGTTCATCTTCTGCAAACGGAGATGAGTGGGGGGGGCATATTATATAAATTATATATATATATATATATATATATATATATAATATATATATATATATATATAACCACACACACACACACACACACACACACACTTTTTTTTAACCTAGTCCCAGGATGCGATATCAAGTTTTCCTGGTCTGATCCTTTTGCATTGCAGGGCATTACATAGGTGACTTGTGCACAGACAAGGCACATCATGCCTGCTATAGGACTACAGAATAGCCAAATCAGCTGAGTATTTGCTGCTTTCCTTGTTAGCCGACACAGCCAGTAAGGGCTGAACTGGAGGCAAATATTTTTTCTTTAATTGCTTGAATGCATGGCACATGGTAAAATAATTCACCTGTATGTCAGTTAATAAATCTGAAAATAGAGTCTGTGGAGCCTCGTTTAGGAGTGTTAAACACAGGACTAGCCAGATATCCCTATAGGGAAGGACCTAGTCATGGGGTGGCTCTTGAGGAGACCAAAATAACCACCATATTAAGTGGCCCTTTCAGTCAATATCCAGCTCTTAACGAGCTTAAAGATATAACAAGGGAATACCAAGGCCAGGTATCCATCCACAGACAGCTGTTTCAGGGTGTTGCCCCTCATCAGTGTGGAGTAGGATTCTGGCTAGGTGGGAGCAATGCCCGGTAGACCAACAACACAAAGCATCCACTGTTAATAAATCTGAGCCATTCCAGCACCACTACACCAGTGGTCCAACTGGTCTTTGTTAGCTATCCTACAATGATGATACTCCGACAGCCACACATATGGCTGCTGCCAGGAACCAATCTCAGAGGACATGTGCTGACTGTGCGACTATCACTCGTAAATACTGACTGCAGCAGAAACAGGTAACCAGAATACCATCACGGTCAACTAGACTACTGACCCTAGAGTACTTGGGTATTTCAAAGGTATAGTTTAATTTTTGCTGTTTCATCACATCCCCTCCTGGCCATTACAAAAAAAAATCTTGCACAACCATTTTAAGTGCAATGTTCAGCAATAGTTCTTTGTATATATGTTGTTTTTCTGGACTGTTTTATTGTACCGCTAGGAAGCTTCCTCAATTGTTTTATGTAAGAAATTATGTTTGAATAAAGGACTCTCCACAAAATGTCTTCTCGTAACATAGTAACATAGTTTTTAAGGTTGAAGGAAGACTTTAAGTCCATCTAGTTCAACCCATAGCCTAACATGTTGATCCAGAGGAAGGCAAAAAAAAAACCCATGTGGCAACACTAAGCTCCACATTGGGAGAAAAAATTCCTTCCTGACTCCAGATCCGGCAATCAGACTAATTCCCTGGATCAACGCCCTATCAAAGAATCTAGTATATAGAACTGGTAATATTATAGTTTTCAAGAAAGGCATCCAGGCCCTTCTTAAATGTTAGTAGTGACTCACTCATTACAACATCATGTGGCAGAGAGCTCCATAGTCTCACTGCTCTTACAGTAAAGAATCCGCGTCTGTGATTATGATTAAACCTTCTTTCCTCCAGACGTAGAGGATGCCCCCTTGTCCCAGTCTCAGGCCTAAGAGTAAAGAGATCATTAGAAAGTTCTCTGTACTGTCCCCTCATATATTTATACATTATTATAAGATCACCCCTAAGCCTTCATTTTTCCAAGCTAAATAACCCCAAGTTTAATAACCTGTCTTGGTATTGCAGACCCCTCAGTCCTCTAATAACCTTGGTCGCTCTTCTCTGGACCCGCTCTAGTTCAGCTATGTCTTTCTTATACACCGGAGACCAGAATTGTACACAGTATTCTAAGTGTGGTCGCACTAGTGACTTGTATAGAGGTATAATTATGTTCTCCTCATGAGCATCTATGCCTCTTTTAATGCATCCCATTATTTTATTTGCCTTTGCAGCAGCTGCCTGACACTCGCCACTAAATGTGAGTTTGTCATCTACCCATACACCCAGGTCTTTTTCAGTGACAGTTTTGCCCAGTGTTTTACAATTAAGCACATAATTATACCTTTTGTTTCCTCTGCCCAAGTGCATGACCTTACATTTATCCCCATTAAAGCTCATTTGCCATTTATCAGCCCAAGCTTCTAGTTTACATAAATCCTTCTGTAATATAAAATTGTCCTCCTCTGTATTGATCACCCTGCAGAGTTTAGTGTCATCTGCAAATATAGAGATTCTACTCTGTATGCCCCCTACAAGGTCATTAATAAATATATTAAAAAGAAGCGGGCCCAACACTGACCCCTGTGGTACCCCACTGTTAACTGTGACCCATTCTGAGTGTGTTCCATTAATGACCACCCTTTGTTTCCGATCGCTAAGCCAGTTCTTAACCCACTTACATATATTTTCCCCTATACCCATTGCTCTCATGTTATCTATCAACCTTTTGTGTGGCACCGTATCAACAGCTTTTGAAAAGTCCATATACACCACATCCACTGCATTTCTTTGGTCCAGTCCAGACATTACTTCTTCATAGAAGCTTATCAGATTAGTTTGACAGGAACGGTCCCTCGTAAAACCATGTTGTTATTGGGTCATGAGGTTATTTTTCTTCAGATACTCCAGTATAGCATCTCTTAGAAACCCTCTAGGATTTTACCCACAGTAGAGGTTAAGCTTACTGGCCTATAATTTCCAAGTTCAGTTTTTGTTCCCTTTTTGAATATTGGCACCACATTTGCTATACACCAGTCCTGTGGTACAGACCCTGTTATTATGGAATCTTTAGAGATGAAAAATAATGGTCTATCTATGACAGTACTTAATTCCTGCAGCACTCTGCTGTGTATCCCATCCAGGCCCAGGGATTTGTCAATTTTAGTGATTTTTAGATGATGCCGTACTTCCTGCTGGGTTAAGCAGGTGACATTTAATTGACAGTTTTTGTTATCACTAATCATATTGTCTGTCATGGGATTTTCTTGTGTAAATACTGTTGAAAAAAAGTAATTTAGCATATTGTTTTTTTCCTCATCCTCATCCACCATTTTACCCAGATTATTTTTAAAGGGGCCAACACCATCATTTTTTTGTTTCTTACTTGTGATGACAAAAATGTTCTTGACTTTAAAATGTGCTATATATTGAGTGATATCTGAAAAGGTTCAGTCATCTGCTGATAATGTGCGGTTGTTCTTATACACGAAGGTCAGGGCATAGAAATACCTCTCTTTAAAAAGTTGCTGAATGTAATTGAAACTTTATACAAAGGCTGCAGTAGAGTTTCAATAAATGTTCAGACAATGTATGATACATCCATGAGTCAAATAATTTCTATAAGCGTTTCAAAGGTCCTCTATGGATACACTTGCAGTTTGAGTTGAATTTGTCTTGAGAAGAGCAATTCATCAAAGCATTTATGCACAGAGTTCATAACAAGTCAGAATTAATAAAGGAGTCTACTTACATGTGGACATGAGGAGGTTGGAATCTGCTTTGGTTGATGTTATAGTGTGTGAATGCCTGGGTGGGATTGGAACTATATTCGTCCACCGTTACTGTCACTTTGCCTTGCGAGGGAATACCATGAGCCATCCTTCCTTCTTATAGACATGAGCAAATCACAGCGTGCGGGAACAACAGAAGGAAGTGGTCATCATGTGTCCACCAACTGCGAGCCTCAGCGATGGGTTCATCAACACTGCTGAAATCTGAACAGATAGGAAGAAGATATTAACCATTAGTCATAAAATTGCCAAAATACACTATATCAAACAACCTGCCCAATAATTACCCATGTAACGACCTGTTATAGTAAAGACTTTGTCAGGGGACATGGCCAAAAGGCTGGACGATGGTTAAAGAACCCTGAACACATAGACTTTAGAACACATGAGCAAACTATGGATGAAACGTCTACCTGTATAAAAGCAACATAACAATCTCTATAGCTACTTATACTTTTAGACTACAAAATTCTAAAAACTCATTGTAACATGACTGAACATGGCACCACTTAGAAATAACCTTCATGGCAATAGAACCCATATTACCAGATTTATAATTACGGTGTAAATAATTATCTGTCAGTTAGCTGATTATATAGAGTAATCCTATAGTGGATAAAGCTGGCTAAAAACATGTAATCAATTGTTCAGGCAACAGGTTCCTTAGGCTGGCTTCACACCACGGTGTGATCTGGTCCGGGGCTGTCCAGGATGACCCTGACAGCCCCAGACCGGATCAGCACACAGACCGGAGGCCAAATGTGCCTCGGTCTGTGTGCAGCCGGATGGTGTAATTGCTGCGCAGCTGTGATTTTCGAGACCGCGGCTAGCATGAGCTAGCCGCGGTCCTGAAACTACAGCGGCGTGCAGCCGCAGGAATCCAGTTCCTGGATCCTCCCAGACCAGGGCTATCGGCCCCATAGGCTCCCATTTTAGGGAGCGCCGGATTGCCCCGCATCGGGAGAATCCGGGCGAATCCAGGAATCCGGCAAATTGGGGAGATTTTTCTACCCAGACACAAAAATGATGCAAGCAACATTTTTGTGTCCGGAGAGAATAATTCGAATTCTCCCGGATTCCACCGAAGAGATGAAACCAGAGGGCAGAAAGCTGCCATCCGGCTCCATCTGGCCCCATAGGCTACTATGGGGCCAAAAAACCGGCCGGGGCTGCCTGGTTTACACCAGACAGCCCCGGACCGGATCACACCATGGTGTGAAGCCAGCCTTACAACGGTCCAAATGTATATCAATAGAAGAATGGAGATATGGCCAACACCCTTCTGACATGACTCATTCCTGAAAAATCAACAGATCAGATAAAGTGAAAATCTACATCTGATCATTGTATCAGCTGATGAGAAACACAGGGAAAGCACCAAATTGTCCCCACTAAAATTGGGATAATAATCAGTTTCTATTAAATGAGCAGACATAGAAACGAAGAAGCTGGCACCTGTATCCATATGGTGAAAATTACTTTATTCCAAGAAGATCAATACATTTAAAATACAGGCATCTTGTTAGGCGGTCTGCCTCGTCAGACCGTTTCGAATAAAAATTATTTTTCAATGACCAAAAAACATAGTATAAATGGCCTATATAGTGCGAAATCGGCAGTCATGCAACCCCAATGTTTCCATTTGGCTTGGAAATGTGAATAGCCCTACTGGAGAATATCGGTTGAAACAATGTCTACAAAATGCTTGAATGACAAACTAATTTTTTTCTGGGAATATATTTAGACAAATTCAGCATTACAATGGATAAACTCCATATACACGGCCTCAGAGCCTCTTACACTGGGCGCTGTCTGTTTTTGAGTTTGATTGATCCAAGAACACATCTGTTTCAAAAACGGATCCAAGTGTCCGGTCATCGAGACTCAGAACAGCCAAACTCTGTAATTAACATTGATATGAACTTTAAGAACTGATCAAATACAGAAGACATAAAAGTATTTTACTGACTAGAAGACACATTTTTTAACAAGATAACCTCTTGCTTAAGCTTATGTGCGTTTTATAGCCTGCAGTCAGTGAGGTCAGCAGTGCCAGACCTCCCTGACTGCTTCCTTAAATCATTGGGCAGAGCGTTCAAAAATGCTGTACTCCTGTTAATCAGATAACTTAGCGGCTTCGTAGTTTTCTTGCCAATTACTGCTTGTTACGTCAAAAGGAAGGAACGCCTGGCATGCAGCACAAGAGGAAGGTATAAAAAAAGAGGGGAGAGGGAACGCCACCTTACTCATCTGTGGCTAATCCCTGTGCTCCCCAACGTCCCTATACTGGTCCTTCCCCCATGCAAAATTATGTGCCTAGGCCCTGGCTGACCCTGGACTAGCCCCGACTAGTGACCAGGTCAGCAAAACACAAGCCTTACTACTAATATAAAAACAACACAAGAAAGGAGGACAGACAAAATGAATCAGATTTAACCATAGAACCTGAATTCTTCTCGGAGAGAAGAATTCGCTGGAAAGATAAAAACAACTTTCTCCAGAGACAGCGCCTTCACAGGTCAGCATAAAATGAACTATAGCCTGCATAGGATACAGTAAGGAGTGGGTTTATACAGCATAAGGGAGTGGCTGCAGCTGAGATTACAACTACATGTCAATCACAGCAGGATAGAAAAGAAACCTTAACCCTTTCAGCACCAAATGGAATAAATTAAGCTCCTACTCAAGAAAAACAATGAGCATACTCTAAAGAGGATATGCGATCAACTAAACACTGTGACCTTCTGATCCCAGATACCCCAGGTCTCATCATGCCATGACACAACACACTCGTGACACTGTAGAGCAGGAGAGACAAGAGACTGAGCGACTGTAACAGGCAAGTGAGGTAAAGCTTGTGTCCATACGTGGGTTAATAGAATGAATCTTTGGTGCACTGGCTGAAGAAAAATAAAACTGTCAAAATGTAGATGTAACAGGTTGATTTACACTTAGCAGAAGAGTCTTGGTTTCCAGACAAAAGTTGATCTCCTGTATTTCAACTTCCTGTCTGTGCAACATATAGGATACATGTGTGATGCTGCCTTTGTTTGCACATATTTATTTGTGACTATAAGGGCATAGAATATCATTGTAGTTCAGGACTGCCCAATATAAAATCTACAACAGGCATCCTTATAAAGTAGTGTGGCAATTAGAATAATTTCTCTGCATGCAGGGTATTCTGACACCCATCAGTCTATATTACTTAAAATGTTTAGGCTGATTAATACGCAATTATATGAATTAAAATGGATACAATTTTATTTCTTCAGTTGCACCTTTGTACAGACTTTATTGTGATTTCTCTCTCTCTCAAATATATTATTTTTTCCTATGTGTTTTTCTTTTGACTTCCTGGATTAGTAATGGGGGTGTCAGACGCATCTCCAATACTAACCCTTGGGCTTGATGACAGCTGACAGTACAAAGTTGACATCAACCCCGCCAAAATATTACCCTGATTGCCACCACACCAGGTTAACAGGGAGGAACCAGGCAAAGAGTCAGAATTGGCACACAATGTGATGCAGAAATTCTGGGGCGGCTACAGGATGGTATTTTTATGCTGGGAAAGGCCCAACAATCATGGACCTTCCCAGCCTGATAATATCAGTACACATTGGTCTGCTTTACCTTGGCTGGTTATCAAAAATGGGAGGGACGCAATGTCATTTTAAAAAATATTTTAGAATTTTGGAAGACAGACGTTCCCAGGTGTCTTCTCCATACTGTTCCCATTCCACTTCAGTGTGGTTTTCATCAATGTCAGCGATTTTCCTGCCCACCCTAGCTCTCCTGATGGGTCTTCCAGAAAAATGCCCGAGTTTCCCATTCAGATCCAGGGATGGTGTATAGACAGTCCGCGCTTTTTGAAATAATCAGTCACAAGTCTTTAGATGAAAGACCCCCCTTCCTTATTTCCACCTACGCATTTCAGCACCACTCCAGGCACCGTCATCAGGGCGAGTTTCCCATTGACATCCGATATACTCATTGCTCGAATCGAACCCATCTGACCTACTCAATTCAAGTACTCAAGCATTTTATTGCTTGCTTATCATTAGTACATATGACATTTTAATTTCTTTATTGTATTTCTTTTCTTTTCAGGAAGGTGTGATGACCGAAAAAACTAATCAAACATGATTCTCATTTCATTTTCTCTTTATGGCATTTGCCATACAGGTTAATAAATTTTATATTTTGATACACCAGACTTATGGTTGTGGCAATATCAAGTGTGGTTATTTTTCAATTTTTAGATTTTTTAAAAAAATGTTCTTTTAATCTTTTACAAGCTTTTTGAGTTCCCTATAGATACCTTTACACGCCGCAACTATCACTGGCGATCGGTAGCAACTGTACGTGCACGTTTTTAACGGTTGCTAACGATCACCAATTCCGTATGTACACGCCGCAATTGCCCCTCAACTTAAGGGACCGTGGTTCCCCGGAAGTTGAAACTGATCCTGCGGGAAACATCCGGTTGAATCCCGTCACCCCTTCACACGTCGCAATAGTAGGGGAATGTGGGCGTACATGTTCTGTGGCGCCAAAACATAGGCGTGACAGAGTTGTGTATTCCGTGACGCTAACACGCTGATTGGACAACGCAATAGCGTTATGATTGGTGAGCCTGCGCAGGAAGGCTGGCTAATACATGACGCCATTGCAATTGTGTAGTGTGAATGGACAGCTCTTTCAATATGGCACCCTGTGAAGGGACAGCCAATGGAAACACAGTAGCCCCCACCAATCATCGCTGATGGGGCGTGATATCCAGCACGCTGTGGCACGCCTTTGGGAAATCGCTAGGTGACGCAGATTTCATCCCTATCGCCGTTTACACGCCAATACCAGGGCAATTCACCATCTGCGTTGCCTCTGATTTTAGAACAATGCTCTGAAACCGCAACCCAGAGCAACTGCGAAAATCACGATCACTTTCCGAAATCACACGTCGCAACTTCGTAGCAATTTCAAGGCAACCGTGACAAAAATCCTGATTGCCTGGCAGTTGCTACACCGTAGTGGCGGCGTGTAAAGGTACCTTAAGATAACGTAAAGGGAACCTGTCACCCTCTTTGGGCATTTTAAACTGTGTTCAACACCATATTATGTAAATGGGGTTCTAGTAACCCCTTTATGTGCCCAGACGTGCCCCACATACCTCAGAAAATAACTTATTCTGTCCAGCACTGTCCTCCTATTGAGTCCAGGAGGCTGCTATTTAGTCCAGGTGGATAAAGTCGTTGCCGCCCCCTGGCTGCAAAACCTGCCTTGCATTTTTTAAAATTCCTGCCCCTCACGTGATCGGCGCTTGAGTGACAGCCACACTCGCGCCTGCCACACTCCATTAAACAATGCCAATGTCTTGCGAGATAGAGTGGGTGTCTATGCATAGTACCGACGTCTCGCGAGATTTGTAAAGTCTCGCGAGACATCGGCACTGTTCAATGGAGCGCGGACACACGCTCCACTGTGCAGGCGCGAGTGCGGCTTTCACTCAAGTATCGATCACGGGAGGGGCGGGAATTTTAAAAAGTGCAAGGTGGGTTTTGCAGCCCGGAGGGACGGCAAGGACTTTATCACCCTGGACTAAATAGCAGCCTCCCAGACTCAATAAGGCCAGCGCTGGACACAATAAAAGTTATTTTTCTGAGGTATGTGCGGCACGTCTGGGCACATCGTGGGGTTGCAAAAACCCATTTACAGTATGTGTAAGCTGGTGGGCACAGTTTAAAATGCCCAAAGGGGGTGACAGGTTCCCTATAAACCTGTGTTCATCTAACTGCTTGGATTATACACTGCGATACACTCGTAGTATAGAGTAAATTGCAATCTCCTATGAAGCTCAGCCTGTACCCAGGTTTCACAAGATTACAAATATGGCATCTACTGGGGATTGATCAATTGGTTTTGTATCGGCAATTTGTACATTTAAACACTGATCTCTAAGATTGACAGTGGCATTGAAATGGTAAACCTCAGCCCCACTCACTGCTGTTAGTGACTGATGCTGACTGTGTAACTTGCATCTTCAGCATGTGGAGAGAGTACAGCAACTAGTACCCTTCAATGCATTGAGACTTCGGATGGGACATGCAGCTCTGCTCGTGAGTATTAAGGGCTTTCATTTTTCAGTGATAGTTTCTTTTTTCTACAGGTTGAGGAAGTAAAAACTTATATTGGTATAATAATATCCAGCTCCAGCGATGCCTCTTTGCTATTAATGTCTGGTCTTTGTTGACATGCTGTACTGTTGAAGTTACGACAATACTACATGTGATTACTGCAGCCAATTAAAGGATGTCACTGTTGCAGCTTGTCAACAAAAACCAGAGGGATGGGCAGAGAGTCATTGCAGGTGTAGTGGTGGATGTGGACAGTAGCGATGAGTGAACCTTTTGAAGTTTGGGTGGTACAGCAAAATGTTTTGGCGCACTGTTCCGTGGCCCCAAACCTCAAAGGAAGCCACTGATCGGCAATTCAGCTTTCTGCTCACATACATCCAGCCATAAGAAAAACACTTCCGGGGTGGAGGGCGTTTTTTTTAAAATTAATTTTGGACACACTACACCCATAAACTGTGCTTTTAAGCCCAGTACGAGCCAATCAAACATGCAGTTCGCACTGGGACAAGCATCAACTGTACCCGATCACAGCGAGGCTCGCTCCTTCGCTTTGCAAATGTAAAGCCCCAGAACTGGTTTGCTCAATGCCGTGAAGTTCAACGACTCAAACCAAACCTTGAAAGGTTTGCTCATCTCCAGTATACAGCCAAATTCTGTTATTCTTACCTTCCTCAATGGAATAAAATTACCGTCCACATGGACAATCCCTTTAATCTTAAATTAGCATCACAACCTTTAAATAAAAAAGGGCAGATCGCATCTTAACAGCAATTAATAGGGGGTTTATGAAGATGTCATAGCTTAAAGGAATCTCCCCTAGGGACAAGTGTGCTCCGAGCAGCTTCTAAATATAGAAAAATACAAACTCTGTACAGATATTTACAAGAGTGACACAATTTGTATTCCTCTTCAACCTAAACACGGGCGGCTCCAATTACAGATACGGAGACATAAGAGAAGTGCCACTGCCATCAGTCCAATTACCATTCACACAAAAGGTCAAATGTTTTTATTCATGTGCACACGGCCTGCCAGTGAACTGGGTAATAACCAGAATGATGGCATTCATAAAGTCAATTATTCCACATAACACATTTCTGATAGGCGAAGTGACAACATGGGAAAATATCTATAAAGAAATATTGAAATCAGAGCTCGCTTTTTTTAAATATACATTATGGGACAAAAAGTGAGCAAATTACATTGAAACAATTGGAACTTCTACGGCAGCCGTGAAGAACAAGAGGTTACTTTAAAAGGTATTACATTTATTTTAATACATTTATTTTAACGACCGTATGGAGAGAACTCTACATCTCTTGATCGCATATTTATTTGGATCAATGTATTTTCTCCAATCATCAATTTTGCACTGTTGGTTTACTCATTAATAGTTTATAATAATTCTATCATTATTGTAATGGAAATCACCTTGGCTCTTCTGACTTTCTGGTGGGCTTGTACTTTACACAGCAGTCAATCAAAAAGGAAGATCTGCTGTCAACAACATGGATGAGACAAAGGAGCCTGTACATGAACCGCCACATTCAATGGCCTTCTTGATAAAGTTATTTTTCCCTAGTAACAGCAATGCTTCTAATAACTCTGATTATATAATTACCGTATATACTCGCGTATAAGCCGAGTTTTTCAGCCCAAAATTTGGGCTGAAAAGTCCCCCCTCGGCTTATACGCGAGTATATAAAAAAATAAAAAAATACCGCCGCAGCCCCGGAGGTATACAGGCCCCCCATCAAGTTCCAGGGCCCCCCCCCCCTTGCGCGCCAGCCTGTGAAGTAAAATCATACTTGCCAGTGTCCAGTTGCGCCGTCCGCAGCTGCCGACACGCGATCCCGGGCTCCATTCAGCGTCTTCCGCATTTCCTGTAGTCGCGGGCAATGACGTCATTGCCCGCGACCACAGGAAGTCGGAAGCTGGAAGACGCTGAATGGAGCCCGGAATCGTCATGTCGGCAGCTGCGGACGGCGCAACTGGACACTGGCAAGTATGATTTTACTTCACAGGCTGGCGCGCAAGGGGGGGGGGGCCCTGGAGCTTGATGGGGGGCCTGTATACCTCCGGGGCTGCGGCTGTATACAGCCCTGGGGCTGCGGCTGTATACAGCCCTGGGGCTGCTGCTGTATAAAGCCCTGGGGCTGTATACAGCCCTGGGGCTGCGGCTGTATACAGCCCTGGGGCTGCTGCTGTATACAGCCTTGGGCTGGGGCTGCTGCTGCTGTATACAGCCCTGGGGCTGGGGCTGCTGCTGTATAAAGCCCTGGGGCTGCGGCTGTATACAGCCCTGGGGCTGCGGCTGTATACAGCCCTGGGGCTGCGGCTGTATACAGCCCTGGGGCTGCGGCTGTATACAGCCCTGGGCTGCTGCTGCTGTTATACAGCCCTGGGGCTGGGGCTGCTGCTGCTGTATACAGCCCTGGGGCTGGGGCTGCTGCTGCTGTATACAGCCCTGGGGCTGGGGCTGCTGCTGCTGTATATACCTCTGGGGCTGCATATGGGGCTGCATATACCTCTGGGGCTGCATATGGGGCTGCATATACCTATGGGGCTGCATATGGGGCTGCATATACCTCTGGGGCTGCATATGGGGCTGCATATACCTCTGGGGCTGCATATGGGGCTGCATATACCTCTGGGGCTGCATATACCTCTGGGACTGCATATGGGGCTGCATATACCTCTGGGGCTGCATATGGGGCTGCATATACCTCTGGGGCTGCATATGGGGCTGCATATACCTCTGGGGCTGCATATGGGGCTGCATATACCTCTGGGGCTGCATATGGGGCTGCATATACCTCTGGGGCTGCATATGGGGCTGCATATACCTCTGGGGCTGCATATGGGGCTGCATATACCTCTGGGGCTGCATATGGGGCTGCATATACCTCTGGGGCTGCATATACATCTGGGGCTGCATATGGGGCTGTATATACCTCTGGGGCTGCTGTATACTACCACTGGGGCTGCTGCTGTATACTACCACTGGGGAGGCTGCTGTATACCTCACTGCTGGGGGTTGTATACCTGTGCTGGAGTCCACCTCGGCTTATACGCGAGTCAATAAGTTTTCCCAGTTTTTGGGGGCAAAAGTAGGGGGGTCGGCTTATACACGGGTCGGCTTATACACGAGTATATACGGTAATTATATACAAAATAATGGAAACACCTGGAAAAATGCGGATCTCCACAAAATAGCACCCCATATCATCACAGAACCTCCGCCATGTTTTACGGTTGGGAGGAGGCAGTCTGGATGGAACGCTTCTTTCAGCTGTCTCCAAATGTACACTCGGCCGGAGGTCGGAAAATGGGGTAAACGGTGATTGGTCTGAGAATATCACATGTTTCCACTGCTCGATGGACCAATTCTGGAGGTTTCTACACCACTCTAAACACTTGGAAACATTTGTCATTGAGAGCAGCGGTTTTCTAATTGCAGCTCTTCCGTGGAATCCAGATTTGTGCAGCTCCTGACGAACCGTTTTCGTGGACACTGGGTTGTGTAGGTGATCATTGAGCTCAGCAGTGATGTTCGGAGCCGTGGTCTTGCGATCCTCTCTCACAATTCGCTTTTGAGTATGACGGTCTCTCTCAGTCAACTTCGACTTTCGGCCGGACCTGTGCTTTACTGCGGACGTTTTTCCTTCTCTTTCAAACGCAGTCATTACTCTGGAGACAGGACCTCTTGACATGCCAAGCATTCAGGCACTTTCTGTTACAGTAGCCCTCCGGTACGGTGTGCAGCGCACGCAGCTGCAGCCGCTGACAGGTCAGGACCATGGCGCCCACGGTCCTGAGTTATCAGCAGCGGGAACTGCGTGTGCTGCACACCGGACCGGAGGGCATATTAGCCCCCCCAGTCCTGTGTGCTGATCCGGTCCACGGCAGTCAGGGGCATCCCGGACAGCCCCGGACCGTATCACGCCGCAGTGTGAAGGCACCCTTAGTCTCCACAGCCTGCTGCCCTCTGTGCTTCTTTTTTTTACTTAGTATAAACTGACCAGCTGTGCCTGTTTCAGATCCACATGTCAACCTTTGTTGCAGGTATGCCGCGGTCTGTGTGTAGATTTTCCCCATAGATGTGCACAAGATGTGGAAAATCTGCAGGTGGCAGAAGCCAATCAATAACGCATGTAATCCACACATGACTATCAATAAAATTGATCACTGTATCAATGAAATTCTGCATCAATAATATGTATCAATAACATTTTGTCAAAACCAAATATGATGAAGTATCAAAACCAAAGCAGCTTCATTTCAAGCAGGACGCTCCAACAAAAGACAAAGTCCTGCAGCATCAAAAACACATATTCAACAAAACGCACAGAAAAATGCAATGAAAAACAGCAAGATACCTAATTTAATAATAATAATAATAATAATAATAATAATAATAATAAATAATAATACTAGGTGCAGAAAATCTGCAACATCAAAAACTCACCAAAAGCTCAACATGAGAATGTAGCCTCAAAGGTCAAATATACAGTAGGGTTTCTCTTTGAGAAAATGTAACTCTTGTTTCAAGAAGAACCCCGATAACACTGAACCCAAGGAACAAAACACGGTATCTTTAAAGCACAAATTAAAAAAGAAAAAACAAAGTACCATAATTAAAAATTACTATATAATAATATTCTCTCAAATTAACAGAAAAAGACTCAATTTATTTATGGAAAAACCATATCTCTGCATGTTCCCTATATCAGTGCCCGTACTCTACATGCTAAGGCCGTGTTGCGTTTTTATGGCATTCCTGACACGTTGAGTATGTTCCCTGTGCAAATTTGTTTTAATTTTTCAGCATTTTTGCTATAGTTTTCACCCATTCTAAAAAAAAAAAATCTTCACCAAAAACTGTATAAATCAATTGTGAATTTCGTTGCTGTTTTGTTTTCCTGCCGGGAGATGCAGAAATTTCTGCACCAAATACTAAGAGACTTCGAGCAGGATAAAAACAAGACAGAATCTGTATGCATGAGATATTGATTTTGGGAAGCACAGAGATCTATCTGTAATGGTCAAGACGACTAAAAAGAACAAAGAACAGAATTGCACATTTTGAAGACGCCACAAACCGTAAGAAGGGCAACACTCCGCAGGCGCAGCTGCACATGAACCCAGGTAAAGGGGAGTGCTTTTTCCATTGCAGTTGCATTTTTAAAGTGTAGAATCCCGGTGTTTCTGGAGTACAAAGCGCATAAAAGTGCCGTCACACGCTGCAATCTCGGCTGGCGATGTGTGGCGATATGACGTGCGCGCTCACGTTTTTTATGGATGCCTCAGATCGCCGATGGCGGCTTCACACGCCGCAATATCGTCCTGAAGCTAAGGCGATGTGTCGCTCCGGAAACCGCCTCACCTACAGCGGAAGCAATACTGCCTAATTCCATCGCCGCTTCACACGCCGCAATCTCAAAGGCAACGTGGGTGTACATGTTCAGCACGGCGAGGAGGTAGGCGTGCCGCAGTAGTTTACACCGCGCCCCATACACACTCATTGGACAATGCAACAGCGTTACGATTGGTAGCACACACCAATCATCTCAGACGGGGAGCGGACTACAGCACGCTGAGGCACGCCTACGGGAAATCGCAGGAATTGCTGTTTCTATCACTATCGCCCGGTCACATGCCAAAATTGGCAAGATCGCCCGATTGCTGAGCACTGTTATATGTGAACAACCATTGAGAGATTTGAAAGCAGAGGATGATCTTCAATCTTGGAACACGAGTTGTATGAACAGGTGTCCGGAGGATATAAAATTCAACTCAATATTCTTTTTTTTTTTTCTGTTTGGAGGAATTTGGGGCTCAGGGTTGTAAAGGAGCAACTCCTTTGCGGTACAATTTTACAGGGTCTTGAAGGGTTAAAATTCCTGCCCTGACTATAAGCTTTATAATAATAGGACTCCACTTAGGATTGTAAAAAAATAACAGAAAAGGGTCATTTTGTTTCTAATCACTCAGGATGCCGTATACACGTACATGAGCGCTAATTACTCAGGTTTATAAGAAAGCTTTTATGTATGATTACTGTAATGTACATGGAAACACAGAACCATGAATGCAGAAAGGTCCAGGAGGTCCATCCATCTTCTCTGCCCTTTTATGTATGTTTTGTTAATTAATTTTATTTTTTGTTTTATCCAGAGCTGCTTTAAGAATGAAAAAAAGAAGTACAGTAATTGTGTGCCTACAGGATGACGGAGAACCATCGTAGAGTGACCGACATTCATTCACCATACAACCTCAGCCACTGTATTTAAAGCGTAATTGTCATTTTACAGTTTATTTCATAAATCAAAAGAAAATAAGAAACTTTGTAATATATCTGATAAGACAATTTGGCTTCTTTCTCCTCCTGGACTGATAGTTCATTATCAAAACTCTCAACTCTTGGGTAAAATCTATCTTCAGTGAACACAGATGTTCCCATTACAGAGATAGGAGATGACAGTTGGTGCCAATAACATTCTATTGTAGTAGGGAGGGGCGGGATGAGGGAGGAGCTAGAGGCAGAGCTCCTCCTCCTGCCCTCTCTTCCTCCTTTCTGCATGGAATCTTCAAAAAACCAACTGCCATCTCCTATCTCAGTAATCTAAAAATCGGTATTTGTGGCACCCCTGCGAGGGATTGCCACAGGAGCCACCGGTGTAAGGAGGGATTTACACCTTGGTACACACAGCACACAACATCTTCCACCCCAGACCTGGAGGGGGAGCTCTACTTGCTGCATTAAGCAAGTTCCCTTATAAGGATCCAGGCCTGAGAGGAGAAGTTAGTGAGTCTGCACTCAGCAGTGAAGAGAGCAGAAGTCCAGTTGACGCACACCAAGGGCCAGGGTTACTCCCGGTTTAGACAGGCGATTCTTCTCCTTCCTTGTCACGGGTGGACCGCGCCTGCCGGTAGTGGGGCCCGGTGTAGTGCAGATCAAAAATGAGGTCGTCTTACGGGAACAGATTAAAAAGGGGTTTTAATTTGTTTTCTTCGTGACGCCACCTATGAGTAGATTCGGTAAGGGCTACCGACGCTGCGGAACCTCCCGGGGTGATGGACAGCAGCAAGATGTTACGCTCCCCACAGGCTGAGCGGTGATCCCCGGGGGCTGGAGCTGCTCAAGATGTTGTGCGGCATCTGCGGTTACCTTAAGTTCATGACGGACAGTTCATAAGGAGACACGGACACAGATAGTCTCTGCAACGGTTCTTTACTGTAACCAGCAGGCAGTACATGGCTTACAGTGGTTGAGTAGAAGACCGGGTGGACTTAGCAGTGATAGTGCTCCTCAGAGATCCGCAGTGTACCTCCTCTCTACCTCCTTAGCTTCTCTTGCCAGCGTCGCCCAGGAATACCAGGTCGGGTACGGGGAGGCTGCTTCAATGCCCTATCCATGATGTACGTTCTGGATTCTTTGGGGAGCCTTGGGTCCCTCAGTGGGTACACCGCTGGTTAGACGACTGGAAACTGGCTGGTGGTGGGGTGCTCCTATAAAGCTGCTCCTCCACGGGGCTGGTTCGCGTGGCAGAGGTGAACTGCTGCCAGCTTCGGTACCAGTGAACCGGCTGTGAGTTGTGGGCACGGGAGTCTTTTGGGAACCCGTGTAGAAATGCCCATTCCCGGTAGTTAAGGCCTCAGGTGCTGACACCCGACCGGTGACGGCCCAGGGGCCCGCACGGAGTGCGGAGCCCCCGCTCCACTCCAAGTTCTAGTCTGCTCTCTTCAAGTTCTAGACTCTTCACTAGACTGCTCTAGATTACTGTGTGTTCTACTTCACTACCCTAACACTCCTCCCACCAGGACCTAGGATTGGTCCTCTGTTCTAGGTGTTGTATGTTGGGTTGGATCTCTGAGTTAACTATTGCACTGCTTTGTCTAGAGAATATTGCGGCTGCAATACTCCCTTGTGACGCACTCGTTGCGGGGCGCCACACTCCCCTTGGTTAAATCAGCTTGTCCCCAAGCGTCAAACTACTCACATTACAGAGGTTTTTGCATTTTTATACATATATGACACACTTTTATTAAAATAGAAAAACAGGTAAAGGAATGCTTTGGTGATATAAGCAAAGAAACAGGTAATCACTTTGTGCGGACCCGGCGGGCGGTCAGCTGTACTTTAACTAGAGTCCAGGCTGTAGCCGCGAGATCACACAGTCAATGATTAACGGGAACAGAGTCATTGATGAAGTTCAAGTTTTAAAGTCACTGGCTCTGAGGGTGATGGCGCACCCGGATAGCGAACCACCCATCTGCACAAGCATAGCGCTCGTAGGTGATAATATCGCCCCGGTATAGGTCGCGATCGGGATGTCCTCCTGGCAAGTTTGACTCAACGTCCCGGCGCCCCACAAACACCTCCTCATTCAAACCCACCTCCCAAGCGAACCCCCACCCGGTATTTAAGTTAAAGGTGGAAATTCTACCTTCACGGCGGAGTTCATCAGGCAGCGGCGGCTGGCGGCGAGCCTCGGCACGGGCCTCCAGGTTGGCGCGTTCTCGGGCTTGCCACTCCTCTCGTCGTCTCTGGCGTACATCTCCGTCGTTACGGCTCGGGGTGTAAAGATGAGTAATGGAGCTGGTGGTTTGGCGGGAAGCTTGAACTTGGCGGGCTGTCTGTATCGGAACCCGGTGGAACGGCACAGGGGAAGGTGTCGGCAGTGCACCCGACCAGTGTACCCGAGCTGTATGCCCGGAAGGAAGTTCTCTGTTGTCTCCCCAAGCGAACCCGGTGTCGAAATCCTCAGCGGTGCTGTGGGTCTCGTCGTCATCCTCTCCGACCTCTTCCTCGATGATCACATCAGGCTGCTCGATGATGAAAGACGTTAAAGCTTGTTCCGTTGTACAACAGGGCGGTGGTGCTGCGGATCCTTCCGTAGGGACGTCCGGTAGGGCTTCCAGGCTGCCTGCCTCTTCATCTGTTTCCGCAGGTAAAGGTGTTTCAGTCCCGGTTACCAGGTAGGCCTCTGTAGTTGCAGAGGAGGCCTCCGGTTCAAGGGAGAAACAAGCGACAGTCTCGGTAGTGTGGAAACTAGTCGCGGGTTCCGCAGGTGGAACCTGGTAGAGATCGAGTTCTTCCATGGAGCGTGTTATGAGCTCCGGCTCAAGAACGGAATCGGTTGCGATGTTGGTCGCTGGAACGGGTCGAGTTGCGGCCTCCACCGGAATGACACAGTCTATTGGCTCAGGTGACGGAGCAGGACAGGTGGTAGGCGAGGGTGAGGCGGTCGAGAAGCTGGTGACGTCGTCTGGGCTTGGAGAAGCTGCACCCGGTCGGCTCTGCTGCATCGCATGGTGTAGTCGTCTGCCTAGGGTCGCGCTCCAGCTACGGATCGTCCATTCCACTGTCTCTAGTAACCGCACCCGGAGGTCTTGTAGAGCCTCTAGCCAGAAGTCGGGGCTGCCGTCTATGGTAAGGGCAGGATCCGGACCCGGTTGGCTTATGGCTGCTCTGGCCTCCGCCTCGACCTCCCGCATCAGGTCTTGGAGTCTCATGCTGGACATTCTTCTTTGGAGGGAAACCACACCCGATCAACCGGTAAGACGTTCTGGTAGAGCTGGTGAAGATGTCTTCTCTCTCTGTCGGTGTGTCTAGGTATGACACTCCCATCTCCGCTGGGCTTTTGTAGTCCAATCGTGGGAAAAGTCTTTGGGGTCCGCCCCCATGGTTGATTCGAGCAATCAGGGCGGACAAAGAGTTTGGCGCCTTTTGTCTTTAGCCCTCCCACAGTGAGGGGGGGGTTGACTCACTCTTGGGCTTCACGTGGCGGCTTCTTGTGGCGGGAACGCCATCTTGGGCGCCATCTTGACCCAATGGTGTAAAGGCGGGAAAGTTCTTTTAGGGACGAACAAAGTCCAATTGTAGACAATAAAGTCCAGTTTAAGCACAACATACCCGTTGGGTAACGGGCCTGCTCGTATCCTGTTCGTGACGCCATTTTCTGACGCACACCAAGGGCCAGGGTTACTCCCGGTTTAGACAGGCGATTCTTCTCCTTCCTTGTCACGGGTGGACCGCGCCTGCCGGTAGTGGGGCCCGGTGTAGTGCAGATCAAAAATGAGGTCGTCTTACGGGAACAGATTAAAAAGGGGTTTTAATTTGTTTTCTTCGTGACGCCACCTATGAGTAGATTCGGTAAGGGCTACCGACGCTGCGGAACCTCCCGGGGTGATGGACAGCAGCAAGATGTTACGCTCCCCACAGGCTGAGCGGTGATCCCGGGGGCTGGAGCTGCTCAAGATGTTGTGCGGCATCTGCGGTTACCTTAAGTTCATGACGGACAGTTCATAAGGAGACACGGACACAGATAGTCTCTGCAACGGTTCTTTACTGTAACCAGCAGGCAGTACATGGCTTACAGTGGTTGAGTAGAAGACCGGGTGGACTTAGCAGTGATAGTGCTCCTCAGAGATCCGCAGTGTACCTCCTCTCTACCTCCTTAGCTTCTCTTGCCAGCGTCGCCCAGGAATACCAGGTCGGGTACGGGGAGGCTGCTTCAATGCCCTATCCATGATGTACGTTCTGGATTCTTTGGGGAGCCTTGGGTCCCTCAGTGGGTACACCGCTGGTTAGACGACTGGAAACTGGCTGGTGGTGGGGTGCTCCTATAAAGCTGCTCCTCCACGGGGCTGGTTCGCGTGGCAGAGGTGAACTGCTGCCAGCTTCGGTACCAGTGAACCGGCTGTGAGTTGTGGGCACGGGAGTCTTTTGGGAACCCGTGTAGAAATGCCCATTCCCGGTAGTTAAGGCCTCAGGTGCTGACACCCGACCGGTGACGGCCCAGGGGCCCGCACGGAGTGCGGAGCCCCCGCTCCACTCCAAGTTCTAGTCTGCTCTCTTCAAGTTCTAGACTCTTCACTAGACTGCTCTAGATTACTGTGTGTTCTACTTCACTACCCTAACACTCCTCCCACCAGGACCTAGGATTGGTCCTCTGTTCTAGGTGTTGTATGTTGGGTTGGATCTCTGAGTTAACTATTGCACTGCTTTGTCTAGAGAATATTGCGGCTGCAATACTCCCTTGTGACGCACTCGTTGCGGGGCGCCACACAGTGAAACAGCCTAAGAGAAGGTACTGGATAGAGCCGGTTACTGGAGCCACACCAGGCCCAGAACCAGGGGACACGGACCAGCTGTGCTGCACCCTAGAGAGAGGGTCGGAGGCCAGTGAAGGAGTAGAAGGGAACTAAAGAAGGGAACATAAGAGATTTCCCTTTAGCGCACCCAGAGTCCGACACTGCTAATCATCCATTGAAGCAGGAAAAGCCCGGAAGGACCAGGAGGATCTAATCCCCCTGTGGTAACAAACTAAGGCTGCCTTCACACTGGCGTTCCCCTCCGCAGCGTTCTGCAGAGGGGAATCGCCATGTGTGCGCAGCCAGCGCAAGCCCCTATGTTTAGAATGGGGACGCACGGTGCTGCGCTTGACAGCGCAGGACCGTGCGCACCCATTCACTCCCATATGTGATCTGTGCGCAGACGGATGCCTGCGCACAAATCACACACTCCCGCCCGCACCAGGGACACAACATGTCGCGTCCCTGGTGCGGACAAGAATGTGTGATCTGTGCGCAGGCATCCGCCTGCATACAGATCACATATGGGAGTGAATAAGTGCGCACGGTCATGCGCTGTCAAGCGCAGCACCGTGTGCTCCCATTATAAAGATAGGAGCTCGCGGCCGCTGCGGTCACATTGCGGACCCCTCCGCAGAACGCTGCGGAGGGGTCCGCAAATGTGAACCCAGCCTAAGAGACACTCAAACCTGACCAAGCACCGGACCAGGGGCCCAGAAGGAGAATAGGGGTTTCCACAGGAAGTCCTCATAGTTGGTTACAGAGTAACACCCTGAGAGGGAGAAGGAGCAGCGAGTTCAGTTATAGGCAGAGCTTACCCCAAACCACCACACACAGTGACAGAGGAGGCCTCACAACTCTCCAAGGTGAAAGTCCCAAACTGAACCGAGACCTGGTTACCCTCCTGGATCATACCTGTTACCGGACATCAGTAAAAAAGGTACTGAAACAAAGACAAGTGTGTATGTGTGCCTGCTTCCCCATCGCCGCCTGCAGCGATCACAGCAGGGTCGCTACTAGTACTCCCCTCATCCACCCCGCTGCCCTGAGGTATAGCTCCACCTGTGGGGAGCTGTACTACCCAAGCTGCATCATATCACCTCAGTGGCCGACATCCGCAGCGCTGGTATCACATTTACCAGGTACCACAGGTGGCGTCACGTTAAACTAAGTTTTCCCCACAATCATCCCCCCACCCCCTGCCAATGAGGGTCCAGGGCACAGAACCGGGAACCGACCAGCCGTGATTCCCCATCGAAGTAACCATCTGTCCCGGTATCCGAGTACCCCCTACCCTGTCGACCGCCTCATATTCACTGAAGACAATTCCCAGGTGAAATCTGTCTTCAGTTAATAGACTTTTAAATTACCGAGATAGGAGATGGCAGCAGGTTTTGGCCCTCGACAACCTTTTTTTTGTGGCCCCGGGCAGATTCCTGGGTACTGCAGTGCTCAGCCTAGCAGTTGCATTTTGCAGACTTCCTGCCCTTTAAATCCAGAGCCCCAGTGATATTTGTACGCAAACCTCAGCTTCCCCAGTGATGTATAGGCCCCCAGCTTCTCCTGTGGTGTCTATGGCCCTAGCAAACCTGGAAATGCAGTTGAGAAACAACATGATCAATCTCACCCACGCCAAAGAGAAGCAGCTCCAGCCATCACAGTAATGGTATTTATTAATTTATATAGCGCTATTAATACCACAGCACTTTACATACATTTGCAATACTCTCCCCATTGGAGCTCACAATATAAACATTGTATCAGTAAGTCTTTCAAGTGTGGGAGGAAATCCACGCAAACACAGGGAGAACATACAAACTCCTTGCAGTTGTTGTCCTTGGTGGGAATTGAAGCCAGGACCCCAGCACTGCAGTGCTAACCACTGAGCCACCGTACCGCCCTCACAGTAGGGGCGAGTTGATTGTTTAACCAAAATATAGTAGGTAATAATTTTCAAGTTGATAATATTATGCAGCCCTCGAAAGATGGTACAAATTTCCATATGGCCCCCAGTAGGGACACGGTACTGCACCCCTGGCCAATTCCTTTGAATCTACTGGTTTTAGATCAAGAAATGCATCTAAAACTTGAGTGATGTTTTTCCAAAATAAAAATAAAATCTGTGTGCCACATTACCCCTAGGCCAACTCTATCATCAAAAACATAAAATATACTTTATCAGGATGAACCAAAAGTAAGACACTGGTCGGAGGCAGACGCCTTTCCCTAAGCAGTTTTTCGGAAATATGAACTGTGTAGGAGGAAAATGCCCCCATAACGCACATAAAACACTAAAGGCCCCGTCACACGGGGCGACATCGCCGCCCGTTACATAGGCCACGCCCTTACATCGCCTATCGGCAGCGACATCGCCCTACGTCGTCTCATGTAAAGGCGCAATGTCGGCGCCGCCGGGAAGTCACCTGGTTTTAGAGCAGTGCGATGCCGCCTGTCTGCTCACCGGCGCGGGGCTGGAGATGTCGCCCCATGTAAATGGGGGACAGCGACGCTGGCAGGGCGCCAAAAACATGCGCTAAACCGCCAGTCGCCGCCAGCATCCCCAGCCCCGTCGCCAGGTGTGACGGGGCCCTTAAAGAAATCAGAGTGTATATTGCAACATTTCAATATTTTATTTACATTTGTAACTTACAAGGGATGTCTCCATTTCTTAAATTGGGTAAAATTGCAAAGTGCTTGTAAAAACAAGCAAGGTTGTATTTTACCTCCTAGTAAAAATCCTCTCCATGAACAAGAACAAAGGACTTCTTATCTTTAAAAAGAAAAACACAGCTCTTTGCCTAGGTTAAAAGACACCATACATATTCAAAAAGGCCAGTTAGCTTTGCTTAGAGCCAGCTAGCAGCGCCATGAAGACCACTGAATTCCCGCTGTTCTTATCCCATTCTGTAGAGGAAAAGTTGCTTCTCCTAACAGCCTGGGAGAGAGTTTAAATCTGAATCAACAGCATTACCATGTCCCAGGTCCGAACTTTCAGTCTTCAGGAGCATATCGTACCCAGGCAAACAGGAGCCAAGGAGGAAGAGGAGTGGTGTGCTCCTGGAAAGGAAACATTAGGGTATGTACCAGCGTTTGGATTAACATTGAAAACCTATGGCAATTGGAAACCGCTGTGCCCACTATGCCGGTTAAATTATGCTCATCTTCATCCAGTTCACCGGTTTTCAGGCGGTTTGTGAAGATTGAGCATGTAAATTTTCAAGTGTGTTTTTAAAGCTGTTAGAGTAAGGAAAGTGAGTCATTATAATCAATGGTGTTGTCTGCTATACAACCGCTGAAAAAACGCTGTAAAACCGCTGGAAAACTGCTGAAAAAACGCTGGAAAACCGCTGGACTCTTCAGAGCTCAGGACTGTAGGCTCCAGAAGTTCACCACCGGTTTTCTGACGGTCAGAATGATGCAAGAACCGTCCTGTGGGCACATACCCTTAGAACTACTCATTGTCACGACTTAGTAGGAAATTTGGGACAGCTCTGGGTGCAGGATTTTAATTTTTTTGGGCCAGCAAGTGTTAATGTCATTTTCCCTTACTGGTAGCTCCAGTTTACCTCAACTTGCAGCCTGGTTAGTGACCTGTCTCTCTTCCCTTTATATGGTCACATGATACATCACGTTGCGATAGAGATAGAGATTCATTTCCTATCTGGTCCTTGGTGAAGCGAGGAGGTGTCTTGAGGTTGACTGCAGTCCTTGGGAGCGATGTCGGCTGTAGCCTTTGGTCTTTGGCTATAGTTTACGAGTTGGGTTATCCTTTTTGTCTCCCGTCTGCTACCTGTCCCCGTGTTTGATTACATCAGAGGAAGTGTCTAATGAACCCACCAGCCTTGACACTAGACATGTCTAGGTAGGGGAAAAGTCTGAGACTAGGCACATGACGAGATGGGGGGGGGGGGGGGGGGGGGGAGGGGGTTAGGACTGGAATAGGGCTGCTAAGGCAGTCAGGGTGAGAAGCAGGAGAGTGGCAGGAGGTATTCCATCCCTGCACCCCATCTGGGCCTTCCTTCCTCAATATCCATCCCGTTGTATCAGTCGTCAGAGAAGGTGCAGTCAGCCAGTTAAAATTCAGTAGCAACACTTAGGAAAAAAATGTATCGTAATATAAACATAGAGGCCGTTCAAATGGATGTCTGACCATGTAATACACAAAGACAGCGTCGGACTAGGGTGGCAAAGGCCCACCAGTAACACTGACTCTGGGCGCCCCTTGTTCAGCTACATGCATAACATTACATTACCCAATCCCAGAATGCATAGAGGGGCCAGATCCCACGCAGTAGGCGCACTTCTACTTTGTCACATTGAAGTGGTCCCAAGCAGAGATCCCCGACAATATCAAATTGCTAGAAAAGATCAAAAAACTTTTGTCAACTGAGGCAAACCGTATTTCCTACTGAAAGGCCACAATGTGGAATGCTCTTAAATCAAATCCATATTTGTTGTTGCTGTTTACAAAGATTATAAAAAATACTGTTCTAAATGCATGGATTACACAAAATCAAACATTCAAATACCAAGATCTCCTTGTAATCTCGTCAAATATTCAATGAAATGTAACAGCAGGCAGCAAAAATGTAGACAACCACTACTAAGACTTTGTACAGGAGATGACTGGTTTATTAAAAGGGAACGCAAGAGACACTTGTATACATACACACAGTTCAAGGCATATAAAGTACATCTATTTTCCAGTGGAATGTAGTAACTGTATTTTTCTTTTATGTTTTCTGTTCACTATGCTTCAGGAATGCTACTGGATTCATACAAATGAATGTCAGGTTATTCACGAACCTACACAAGTTTGTATGTTTACGATCCCAAAACTTACGATGAGAGATACAAGGGTTAGCTACTGAGACACACTGACTATGAGTACCTGGATACACAAGGTATATGTTTCTACTTAGTACCCTAGAAGGTATATGTCATGAGACACTGATACACAAGGGTGTATTGTTTCTACAGTACCTGGATGCACGTGATTGTCTACTGAGTAACTGGATACAGTTATTGTTTCTACTGAGTACCCTGGATGCACAAGGGTGTATTGTTTCTACTGAGTACCCTGGATGCAACAAGGGGTGTATTGTTTTCTGATCCTGATGCACATAGGTCTTGTTTCTACTGAGTACCCTGATACACAAGGGTGTATTGTTTCTACTGAGTACCTGGATGCACAGGATGTATTGTTTCTACTGAGTACCTGGATACAAGGATGTATTGTTTCTACTGAGTACCTGGATCACAAGGTGTATGTTCCTGAGTACCTGGATGCACAAGGGTGTATTGTTTCTACTGAGTAACCTGGATGCACAAGGATGTATTGTTTCTACTGAGTACCTGGATGCACAAGGTGTATGTTTCTTCTGAGTACCCTGGATCACAAGGGTTATATTGTTTCTACTGAGTACCCTGGATACACAAGGGTATATTATTTCTACTGAGTACCCTGTACCCTGGATACACAAGGGTGTATTGTTTCTACTGAGTACCCTGGATGCACAAGGGTATTGTTTCTACTGAGTACCCTGGATACACAAGGGTGTATTGTTTCTACTGAGTACCCTGGATGCACAAGGGTGTATTGTTTCTACTGAGTAACCTGGATGCACAAGGTGTATTGTTTCTTCTGAGTACCTGGATACACAAGGGTGTATTGTTTCTACTGAGTACCCTGACTGGATACACAAGGGTGTATTGTTTCTACTGAGTACCCTGGATCACAGGTATTGTTTTACGGTACCTGGTACACAAGGTATTGTTCTACTGAGTACCCTGGATACACAAGGGTGTATTGTTTCTACTGAGTACCCTGGATGCACAAGGATGTATTTTTTCTACTTAGTACCTTGGATGCACAAGGATGTATTTTTCTAAATGAGCTAGAGAACATTTTGGCCCCATAATAACTGTTAAATAAGAAAGAGAGCTTAGTAAAACATTTACACTCTAGGGTACAATCTAAAAAGAAAGTCTAAACTGTGCCAACTATTTATATTTTTTTAATCAAGCTTGGTTGGATTAGCTGAATTTGAGACGTCAGTACATCTAGTAACATAGTATTACATACCTGGCACACAAATTGATGGAACTCCATGTAGTACGACAGAATAAATCCACCAAAGGTGAAACAGCTTTTTGAGATCAGCTCTCTGGCTAAGTGATGGGTGCCCAGAGCTGGTGATATCCCTTTAGAAAGTCCACACGTCCTTATAAAATGCTGCCATCAAATTTGACTTGCTGCAAAATGTTGCAAACGTTCCACAACTGCTATTGAATCCAAAATGATATAGTTCTGTCAGTGCAGAACTGGCTGTTTACAACGTGTTTGATAGATCTGTTGCAATTCCAGTGATTGGCTAGTCTGTTGTTCAGAACCCATGTAGCACCACCACTGGTGAATTGAAGCATTGCATGCATGGTATTCATTGAGTCAATGGTCAGTGTATGCTTGGATGGGTATGGTCATTCAGTTATATATCACTTTGTTGCTGCTCTCTGTTTCAGGTTAAAAGGTCATTTATTAAATAGGTTGACCGGCCTTGAGATCCTTTTGAATGATCATCAATATCGAATCGATGGGAAGGGGGGAGAAGGGGGTACAAAACCTGGGATATGTGCCAGTCAGTTGTTTTCAGTTCTGCCACCAGACGGTTGTAATCTGTGAGCAGAGCCAGGTTAGCACAAGTCTGTTCACTTTATAATGTTTGCTGCCAGGAACAGCAACTCCGCTCCTATTCAAGCTGCAGTCTTCAGCATCAGCCACTACACCAGGGAAGTCAAACTCAAAACAGAAAAGGCAAAATTAAAAACTTGGACAAAGTGATGACACAACTTAGTCCCATGCCCCACATAGCCCTCCTATACAAAATAATGCATCCCACATAGCCCTCCATACATAATAATGGGCCCCATATAGCCCTCATAAAGGCGATCGCATCGGTCTCATTGAATGCTAGGATGGAGGACACAGGGAGATTTATTGATATTATCCAAACCTTTTATTTATCCATTGTAAGCCACAACGTGTTTCAACAGTATGTATGCTGTCTTCCTCAGGTGATGTCTGTGGTGATGAACTTCCGGCCCCAACCAATCATGTGACCAAACCCGGAAATGCTGCAGCGCAACTACAGGCGGTGGAGCTCATCATCGGAGCAGTGAGCACAAAGCAATCTGCTGGAATTGAGCGGGGGTGCACAACCCTTAAAAGGTCAGCAGCCCACCAGCCCCTATTCATAATATCTGTGGTAATTAATCAGGTGCTCCATTTCTGTTCTGTTACATGTGCATGACCATGCAGTATTATGGCCCAGCCACCACATTGAAACAGAAATAAATACGTAAGCATTTACCGCTCCTCTTTTCCCGCTGCTCTGGTCTTCACAGCGAGCGCTCTGACGTTTTTCACTACTCGGCACAGTGGGCACGAAATAGTGACATTACCACGCCCGCTTGTGCTGAGACGTCAGACAAAGAATGATGTGGGCAGAGGTGGGACGGCTTCTCTCTTCCATCACTGCATTCAACTGTACCAGTCAAATAAAATCAACCTGCATGGTTGGCCAGGTTTGGCCAGCGGGCCACAGTTTGACAGATGTGCACTACAGTATGAGTAATGCATCCTATTCTGACTCCCTTCACTATGTACACTACCATTTACAAAATATGGGGTCACCCAGACAATTTTGTGTTTTGCATGAAAACTCATACTTGTATTTATCAAAGGAGTTGCAAAATGAATAGAAAATATAGTCCAGACATGAATATAGTCAGAATGCAAGGTTAGAAATAATTTTTAATTTGAAATAATAATTTTCTCCTTCAAACTTTGCTTTCATCAAAGAATGCTCTCAGCCTTTGGGCATCCTAGCTGTTAATTTGCTGAGGTAATCTTGAGAAATTTCCCCCCATGCATCCTGAAGCCGCTCCACAAGTTGGATTGGCTTGATGGGCATTTTTTGCGTCCCATACGGTCAAGCTGCTCCCACAACAGCTCAATGGGGTTGAGATCTGGTGACTGCGCTGGCCACTCCATTACAGATAGGGAAGAAGCAGGAGGTATTCTAAGTAGTTCATGCATAATTTGGAAGCGTGCTTGCTTTGGGTCATTGTCCTGTTGGATGAATTGGCTCCAATCAAGCGCTGTCCACAGGGTATGGCATGGCGTTGCAAAATGGAGTGATAGCCTTCCTTATTCAAAATCCTTTTTACCTTGTACAAATCTCCCACTTTACCAGCACCAAAGCAACCCCAGATCATCATATTACCTCCACCATGCTTGACAGATGGCATCAGGTTCTTCCAATATCTTTTCAGTTGTTCTGCGTCTCACAAATGTTCTTCTGTGTGACCCCAAACATCTCAAACTTTGATCCGTCTGTCTATAAAACTTTTTTCCAATCTTCCTCTGTCCAATGTTTGTGTTCTTTTCTCCATATTAATCTTTTCCTTTTATTAGCCAGTCTCAGATATGGCTTATTCTTTGCCACTCTGCCTGAAGGCCAGCATCCCGGAGTCGCCTCTTCACTGTAGACGTTAACATTAGTGTTTTTCGGATACTACTTAATGTAGCTGCCAGTTGAGGAGTTGTGAGGCATCGATTTCTCAAACTAAAGACTCTAATGTACTTGTCTTGTTGCTCAGTTGTGCAGTGGGGCCTCCTGCTTCTCTTTCTACTCTGGTTAGAGTCTGCTTGTCCTCTCCTTTGAGGGGAGTAGTACACACCGTTGTAGGTAATCTTCAGTTTCTTGGCAACTTCTCGCATGGAATAGCCTTCATTTCTAAGAACAAGAATAGACTGTGGAGCTTCACATGAAAGTTCTCTTTTTCGGCCTATTTTGAGAGTTTCATAGAACAAATGTAATGCTCCAGATTCTCAACTAGCTCAAAGAAAGGTCAATTTTATAGCTTCTCTAATCAGCTAAACCGTTTTCAGCTGTGCTAACATACTTGTACAAGGGTTTACTAAACATCCATTAGCCTTTTACAGTTAGCAAACAATATACCACTAACACTGGAGTGGTGGTTGTTGGAAATGGGCCTCTATATACCCATGTAGATACCGCATTAAAAACCAGACGTTTGCATCTAGAATAGTAATTCACCACATTAACAATGTATTGAGTGTATTTCTGATTCATTTAATGTTAGCTTCATTGAAAAAAAAAATAATAAAAGTGCTTTTCTTTCAAAAATAGGGAAATTTCTAAATGATCCCAAACTTTTGAACGGTATTGTACATCCATCCATTACTAGAGCAGAAAGGAGCCGACTGCTGTAGGTGTTGGACCTTCATGAGCGGACACTGATGACCCATCCTTGGGACGGGTCATGAGACAAACAACTTGCGGAGTGTAGGAGGCGATGTGGGTTCCACAATAACCAGACACTTGACAGAGCTGTATATATCTGTGAGATGTTACCATAGTACAATGAAATTTTCCTGAAAATTAATCGCACATCTTAGAATTTTTACAGCCTTGCGAATATTGACTAATAATACTACTACATATACTATATGGTGGCATATTTGCCATTGCTGTCCTGCGTAGAAAAAAAAATAAGCTGAGATTGATTGGAGGTGGGAGATGATTGGAGGTGGGAGATGACATATATGTTGTCACGTCAAACCGCTCTCTACAACATCATCTTCATATGCGAGCCATACAATGCCACCAATATTACCGCCATTTACTTTTGGTTTAATCTTTTTTTATTGAGAAGAACAACGAAATATAATGTGGCGTCCCACTGGTCAGTGCGCCACAGAAAGGGTACTGCACCCAGATAAGTGTGTGTGGTATCCCGGTCACCAGAGGATGGAAATGTTAAACCTGAGGCACTCATCCATGAATTTATATACTTAGAGATAGGGGACCAATTGGCTAAACCTGTTACCAGGGTAACCGGTCCAGTGGGAGGAGCTTAAGAGGAGAGAAAAGGAGCCGGAAGAACATTCAGTTCAGTTGGAGTTGGAGAGTCGTGAGGAGAGTGGAGTGGAGAATGCCTGGAAAGGAAGGCAGCCCAGACAGAAAGGGGATGCCTGGCTTGAGCAAGCCCGAAGCCATCCTGGTAACTGGTCCAGAGGGAACCCAGTCCAAAACGGAGAACCAGCTCCGAGTGCAGTGTAGGTGTCTATCCCTGAGTCGCCAAACTGGAGGGTCGTGGGCCTTCAGATAGCCGCGACCTGGTCCAAGGCACGTCCCCACCAGGATCTCCATCCAGGGTTTGAGCCCCTTAGAGAGAAGGGTAAACTCAAGCAGACCCGTGGGCCTGGTAGGAAGAGGGTTCCGTGCAGGGCCGCGAATGGAAGTTAGGAGAGCTCAGTGAGTGAGAAGGACAGAGGTTCAAACTTGAAGGAACACCGTTGAGGGCCTCAGAGAGAGACTTTGCATCTTTTGGTGACTACCCGGCTAGCTAGCCGTGACTTGTTACCTTGTAAACTGCTTGAAAGTCACCAGTAAATACCTGTGCAGAACAAGGAGGTCTCCTGTCTTTCATTTCTACTACGACAACCAGTACTTCAGAGGACTGCCCTGGGGACCCCGCTCCGCCTGCAGGGAGCGACATCATCTGGCTGACTACCCATCGTCCCCAGAGTTCTGCTGGCAGCAATGGTGCCATCACCAGAAACTGCAGGTGGCGTCACGAACATTTAACTTTATTTTTATTTTAACTCATTCTTTTATTAAACCTCTTTTTGAGAGTCCTCCAGGGCAACGGGCCCGGGCACCTGACAGTATCCAAAATTAACGCCTCGGATCCGAGTACCCCAGCCCTGGGGTGTGACAATAACACAAAATTATATACAAACATCAGTTTCAAGTATAAAAAATTAAACAGAAAACTGTATATTTTGGTTGTAATAATACCAATAAGGGGGATGGATAGATATCGCATAATAATCACATTGGGGAACCACCATCCCTTCTCCTATCAACCCCATCTCTTTGTTCACTGGTATTGCGGGTTTCTCAATATCCTTGGTGCTGATATATCTAGGGGCCTGTTGACGGTTCAGTAGGACATAATAGTCCAGAAGTGAAGACGGCACAGCCCTATGGAGTTGCTAAAAATATTATCGGCTAAGATAATAAATAAAAATAACCATGTTAAGAGAGAAACATGTAGCAGAAAAATAAGATAAGAGAGAATATAAACTTATAAACTAGTTGGAAAAATAGGAGAGGGGGGGAGAATAGGAAAAGAAGAGATGGAGAAAACAAAAAGTAGGGAGAAAGAATGGGAGAAAAGAGAGAGGGAGAGTTAAGATGAACTACTGCAATACAGTCTACCCGTGTGCCACGACCTGTCAAGGGCAATCATAGGAATAGTTTGGGGCATCACAGCACCCCGACACCACTTGCCTGCGCTTTTCAGGCTTGGGCTCCTCCCAGCTCTTTCTGTGTCTGGATCCATCAAAATCACAGAGTTCACATCCGGGCCTGTCCGTGGGGTCCTGCAAAAAACAGGATCCCCACGGACATGAAAAAAATTGTGATGTGAAGGGGGCATAAGGTTTTTATGTAAGTAGAGACATACATACACAATGAATACTCAAAGCTATACAGCCAAGATACTGAAACATTGTAGCAAACTACAGAGGTGGCAGTCATTACTTGTTACTTGAGGCTGTGCGCATATTAAGTATTTGGTTTCAGAAACGTCTGCACCAAATCTGCATCTCCTGGCAGAAAAACACACCAGAAAAGTTATGGATTTTTGATACATTTTTCCATGTGTTTTTTCATGCATTTCTGGTGGAAACACGCTGCAATAATGGACACGCTGCAGATTTATTCCTGCACCAAATCTACAAGGTAAAAAAAAAAAAAAACAAAAACAAAGCAACACATGTGCGCAAAACTTCAGAACCCTCAATGATATTGCCGGCATAAAGATTTGCATGCAGATGTGACTAGTGTTGAGCCACCCGCCTAGTGTTCTAGTTCGATTTGATTCTTCGAATGGGAGGTGTGTTCATCGAATGTGTGTCGAACACACTAAAACTCTAGGGTGGTGGTCAATTTCAGTTCCGCAATGTATATACATACATTGCAGAACTGAAATGAAGTAAAATCAAGGGTTAAAGATTAAAAAAAAATCGATACTCACCTCTCTGATCCATCCAGCGACGCCTCCAGCACTGCCTACCTGTCGGAGATATGATCCCGGCAGCATTTCCCGGTGAAATGACGAGTTCTCGCGATAACTCATCATGTGACCGGAAACCGCTGCTGAGAATATGACGTCACCGCAGGTCCTACAGATCCGCACTACTATTCACTACTAGTGAGGGCCTGTAGGACCTGCGGTGACGTCATAATCTCGTCAGCGGTTTCCGGTCACATGATGAGTTATCGCGAGAACTCGTCACTTCACCGGGAAACGCTGCCGGGATCACATCTCCGACAGGTAGGCAGTGCTGGAAGCGTCGCTGGATGGATTAGAGAGGGGAGTATCGATTTTTTTAATCTTTAACCCTTGATTTTACTTCATTTCAGTTCTGCAATGTATGTATATACCTTGCAGAAGTGAACTCGAACTGAATCGAACATAACCTTGAACTGCCGAATTTAGAGCAAATTGTTGTAATTCGACGAACGACTCGAACATCGCCAAAAACAGCTCGAATTTGAGATTGGCAAACTATTCCGAGTCGAACACCGCTCATCTCTAGATGTGACAACAAAGCACTATAAAAAAAAAAAAAAAAAAAAAAACACATTAAAAAGGGCATCAGAAATGTATTGTGTGCACATAGCCTTACAGTTAATGTCCTATGCTACAAACAGAGCACCGCATTTCTGCTATTCACATAGACTGCCATGCATTAGGCTGGCTAATGTGTCAAGCACCATTAAGTTTGTGACATTGCATCTAAAGATTGTCAACATGGTTGCATTATGACCAATTTTGAAAAATTCACCCCTGCTGGATCAATGGTCTTTACGGTCATACTCACCATATAATGCAAGCTTCACGTGACAAACTGGTAGCTGAACTACAAGTGCCTGACAAATAAGAAAAACATACCGTACTTAGTGCTCCAATACTTCACAATCATATGTCTTTGATAGGTCACAAGATCGAGAGCAGTTGATTGGCTGCTGCGCTAGCAGATCTGGGTAACAAAAGTATGAAGGCTACAGCTGATCATTAAAGTCACGTGACAAACGGGAAACAGAACAGACAGTGCAGGAGCGTCGCAGGCCGTAGGTAAGTATATGATTTTATGGTATGTGGGGCATTTGAACTTAAGAACAGGACATCCACTAGTGGACATGCAACATCTGTGACCTCACGGTTTTCTTAAAGCAATACTAACCACGTTCTTTTTTGTTTATTGCACCGCTGGAGTGATGCTTTAAATGCAAGTTCCAAGAGCCCTGTCTTACACTCACCTTTCACCTTCCATCGCCTTTATCCTTGTCCAGTGGCGCTCCAGTCGGTTTGCACTGAAAAGTGGCCTGCCGGCAGCTCCAGCGTTTCATGGAGCACACTGGAGGTCATACTTCAATGCATCTCTATGGGAGCCTCCTTCTGGCCTCATTTTGGCTCTTCATTGAGCTTTTGTGTCGTAACTTCTGAGTTCCGGTCAGTCAGAAGTTAAGAGCACAGAATGGCGCCGGCAAAGTAGAAAAACACAGGAAAGTATGTATAAAACACGGACAGGGTGGCTTACATTTAAAGCGCCACTATGGTGCTGGGAAAAAAAAAACAACAAAAAAACCACTGCTGTATTGGTGATTTAAAGCCAATTCACAACGCCAAAATAGTCAGACAAGATATACAAATGTTTCCAGTTGATGCCCTGTCTGAGAATTGCTGTTGTGTGATCAGAATCACTACTACTGTCATAATAAGTGTATTAATGGCACTGTATGGAAACAGCGCAAGTGCACTACTTTAATGCTGTAGAATGATGGCGCTATTCAGATATCACCTGTTAGGGTACCGTCACATGGTGCGACGGCACCGGAGATGTCAGCGGCGACGGGCGGGAGTACGCACGTTTTTGGCGCCCTTACAGTGTTGCCGTCTCCCCATTTACATGGGGCGACACCTCCGGTGTCGCACCGCCGATCTGACAGGCGGCATCGCCGCCAGGGTGTCTCAAACCCCCCAGCGGCGATGCAGTACAATGGGAGCCTATGGCTCCCATCGCCTGTCGGATTGCCCTCAGCCGTTTACATGGGGCAATACGTACACATCGCCCTAGATCGGCTGCCTGGTTTCACAGCGCTGCTCTGAAACCAGGCGACCACTAAAAGGTGTCGCCATGCCTATTTACATTAGGCGATGCAGGGGCGATATCGGTGCCGATAGGCCCCTGCATCGCCTAAGAAATCGGCGGTGCCGTCGCCACGTGGGACGGTACCCTTAGATATATGCAGGTGACAAAGATGCACAATATCTCTCTCACAGAGGATTATCTGGATTGGGTGGAAAATTATCAATTTTTTACCTGAGAACAAGACTAATGGCAATACCTTGTAAAAGTATTCATAGCCATGAACCTTTCCACGTTAAGAGCCAGAAACATAAGATGTATTTTATTGGGATTTTATGTGATACACTGGCAATTTAAATTAGAAAAGAACACACAGTTTCCTTAATGTGTAAGGTACAGTTACACGTTTCAACATCGTTCATCGTTCAAGTACGGCTGCGGAGTACTGGAAATGAAGCGTTCAGCATCATACCCGGCATTCTGCAGAGCGGAGCGAGCCAGGCTGGGGAACGCGCATGTGGAAGTCAATATAAACTACGATAAACAACACAGGAGGCGGCCATGGGACACAGAGAGGACGCCTAGGGGGATTAGCAACGATAGCCCCCTGGATCATTAACATAGCAATAAGTAAGTGATAAAAAGCTTTTATTACACAGTCGCAAAACATTTAGCACAGAAAGGGAAAGTTAGGTAGTAAAGGTACCTTTACACGCCGCCACTGTGGCTAGCAACAGGCATCCACCGCAGCAGTGCATGTTTTTAACGGTGGATACCGATCGCTGATGCCGCATATACACGCCGCCATTGCGTTGTCAACTGAAGGTATCTTTGTTCCCCGGAAGTTCCGACAGCTCCTGCGGCTTACTACCTGTTGAATGCCTTCCCTGCTTTACACGCCGCTACCACAAAGGAATATGGGCATACATCTTTCGCGCCCAAGTACATAGGCGTGACAGATTTGTGTATTCCGTGACGCTAATACGCTGATTGGACAATGCAATAGCATCATGATTGGCAGCCTGCGCAGGAAGGCTGGCTAATACATGACGCCATTGCAATTGTGTAGTGTGAATGGTCAGCTCTTTAAATCTGGCGCCCTGTGCAGGGACAGCCAATGGTTACACAGTAGCCCCCACCAATGATCGCTGATGGGGCGTGGTATCCATGACGCTGTGGCACGCCCCTGTGAAATCACTAGGCGATGCAACATCCATGCCTGTGCCCCGTTTAGATGCCACTACCATGGCAATTGTGCCTTTGTGTTGTCCCTTCGGTTTTTGAGCACGGCTCAGCAACAGGTATCCCGAGTTTAACTGCAGGACACCGGGAGGAATTTCCCTATTACCCGCCGCCATTTCGTAGCAATTTCATTACAACAGGCATAAATTTCCCCAATGCCAGGCAGTTGCTACCTTTCAGTGGTGGCGTGTAGAGGGGCCTTAATAGGAAGATGCAGGGACAGGTAGTGATAGCCTGGGGGTTAATGGAGGCAACAGGTTTCCTTTATGATCATTGCGTTGTCCTATGTGAAAAATATCTTAAAATGAGTGCTATAGCAGTATTTTAAGCTTATTTCATAAATTGAATATTTTCTACAGCCCAGAATAAAAATGTGAATGAAAAAGAACACTGATCAAAATTAGAGAACACTTTCAGATACCTGCAAGTTATTGGTGTTAATCTAGCACCTGGTGCCAATTTCCTTTCTTATCTGACAAACCCTATTTAACTGTCAGCCTGAAGGTGGGTTTACACGCTCAGATATCTGAAACGAGATCGTTGAAAGTCACGCATTTTGGATCGTTCATACGATATCGTTTTTGAATCGTTGCGTGTAAACGTCAGGTATCTGAAGGTAAAATCGTTGGATCGGTCATCATAAATTTGAGCTCCTGACCTCAAATCCATGCATCGTTCCAATTAACGTCTAACAAACTGCAGCCTCGTTCTGTGTGACACCTAGAGGAACGACATCGTTCAGAATTCTCCTATTCCTGCCACTTTATCCAATCGTTCACAAAGTTGTTCTGAACGATGCTGGCTTGTTGCCAAATTAGACATCGTTTCATCACTTGCAGTGTGCTGCCTAAATGTGAAACGGCACACGGTGTCACGTGAAGGCCAAAAACTCTGCAGGAATCTGAGCGTTGTAAACCTATTTAAAAGGCATTTTTGGTTTACTACGTTTTAGAGCGGTTTGCTTGCACCAGTGACTGGAACCCTCGCTTTCCACGAAGGGCCAAAGGGGTCACCGTATCAGCCATAGCAACAGAAGCTGGTCATTCCAAGTCTGTGATTTCTAGAATATGATATCTTTACAACATCACAAACTCTTTCAAGTCCCCCAAAAGCAAGAGAAGACAGGATAATGCAGAGAATCTCCATGGGTATTCATTTCAACACTGCAGCTGGAATAGAGCACCAGTTCAACACGGAGCAAGGTATGGATCTGTCTCATCATGTAGTGTCACAACATTTAAGAGTATTTGGACTGAAAGTCCACTCTGCAGTGACCAAACCTCTCATTAGCAGAAAGAATCAAAAGTCTAGACTCACATTTGATGAGCATGTTGAGTGGACAGAGGAGAAGTGGTTCATAGTTAATTTTAGAGATGAAAGCAAGTTTGTTTGAGTCTGATGGGAAACATTTTCATTGACTGATGTATGTAAAAAGTGCTATGGAATTAATAGTGCTATATAAAATGAATAAATATTATATTATTACTGACAAACTGGGAAAAGACTGATGGCCACTTTACACACACCAACTTATCTGTCCAACTTCTGACCAACTTACAGGTTGCAGTGAAATCATGGACACATTGTTACATTTGTACACAGCCACAAAATGGGGCAATGTGTCCATGATTTCACTGCAACCAGTAAGTTGGTCAGAAGTTGGACGGATAAGTTGGTGTGTGTAAAGTGGCCCTGATCCCAAAGTATGTAAAAAAAGTCAGTGAAAGGTGGTGGAGAAAGAGTCATGGTTTGGGGAAGGTTTTCTGCTGCAAGGGTTGGACTTCTCATACAGCTACATGGCAGAGTGAATTCAAGTGTGCACCAGAACCATCTTCAACAACACATGGTTCTTTGCTTGTGTTCAGCTCTCAATCAGACACCTATTTTCATGCAGGACAATGTCCCCCGTCACACTGCAAAGCGGGTAAAGCAGTTCCTTGAAACAGATAACATTGAAACAATAAAATGGCCGCCCAGAGTCCTGATCTAAACCCAAAAAAAACCCTCTTGAAAATCCTTGGTGAAAAACGTTATGACCAAGAAACCCACAACAGTCACGTGACTGTGAAAGACTGGAAGAAGAGTGGAGCAAAATCTCCCCAGAGCAGTGTGAGAGACTAGTGATGTTCTGTGGCCGCAGTCATTCACAACAAAGGCCTGTACAAAGCAAAGGCCTGGACACTTCCTACATGGTGACTGTTGTAACCTTCACTACATTCAGTTTTAATATTTGTCCATTCTACAGTCATTGCAGCTCTCTAATTATGATCATCATGTTTTGTGTAAAATAAGGGTTTTTAAGTTGATAAACATTGGTTATTTTAGAAAACCCTGTTCTAGTGGCATGATGTACCCCTTACACAAAAACTGCCAAATGTTCATCAATGTAGATTACAATCTGGGGAAAAAAAATAATAAATTATCAAATGATCAGACATTGTTCTTTAATTTTGATCGCCAGTGTAGCAAAACTAAGCACCAAAAAAGAAATTGATACATGGTTCTCAGTTTTCGAATTTCTAAATATTTTTAAAATATCAACGCCACTGTATATTTACAGCTTGTGAATGTTTTAGTTCACGGACATCAAACTAATCTTTCAAGAATGATGTAAAAAAAAAAAAAGTTATTAGCCAGAAAAATATGTGATATTAAATAATTTTGTTTTAGAGCACGAAACATTAAAAATAGTATTGAAGTGATATATCGTTGCTGGCTAACCTGTCCGATGAAAGGGGCCTCTGTGTTGAAAACTTGTACATGTTTTTTTTTCAGCTTATTTCTGTTATCTCATTAATATTAAACTGACACTTAAAACATTTAATGAGGAAATTTATCACGCTGAAGTCTGACAGACACTTGATGTAATGGTTAATCTTCAACAACTGTCCATTTTAGGCCAGATGGTAAAACACTGGTCAGTTACTTTATGATTTTACAACCTGAGTGATATGGCAGCCCATATGCTACAAAACCTGGGGCCGGGGACACATTAACCAGGGCAGATAAAGGTTCATTATTGTGGGGCACGCTCAGTGCACGAGCCAAAGCTGCAGCCCGAAAACTAGTAAATGGTTAAAACATAAAGATCCTATACAGGGGTTAAATGAGGACACAGACAGTGCAGAATTCACAGGCACATTTTTTTTTCCTGAAGCACCAATGCGTAGAATTTAGATATCATACATTGCAGACACAACAGAGCAGAGTTGGTCATTTGACAAACCCCATGGTTTGTTATCAGGAGTTTACAATGGACAGCACCTGATGCGCAGTCACACTATGCAGAAGTAAACAAATAAATGTACTGTTTCTGCTCCATCTGTATGATTGACGAAGGCTACCTTCACATTTGCATTTTTCAACGCTGCGTATGCTGCACATGTGTAAACACAAGCATTTAAACACAGCGCATTTTATCTGCGCATGCGCTAAACAATTAAATGCATGCGTGTGCATTTTTCTTGCGCATGCGTTCAATATTTCCAGGCGCGTTTTGTTTGATTTTCTGAAGGACTGAGAATCGCTTTCTGGGTATGCACTGTGTGCCATACGCATGCGCATCGAACGCAACCATGCGCAAGCCATTGAGCACCGATGCGTACCTATAGACACCAATGTATTATTCTTACGCACTCGTGCGCATGCTTGTGCATTTTTCATGCTTCAAAAAATGCAACATGTGGCATTTGCCGAGCTCCAAAAAAAACACGCACAGGACACATATGCAGACATACTGACACCAGCGCAAGCCCCTGCATTCACCTGCGCCCACCATGTTAAAGATAGGTGCGCAATACGCTTGCGGATTTAAAAAAAAAAAAAAAAAAAAAAGGAATGCGCAGCATACGCTGCGCTGTCAAACCAGCCTTTTGCAGCTAAATTGAGAAACATTGGAAATACAAAATACACTGATGCATGTAAATCAAAGAAAGATAAGGGGAAAAACATTTATAAAGTCCCATACTTAGAATCAGATTGAAAACAGTTACAGTCATTAATAAATTTCATAAGTCAGTAGTACACAAGACAATAATCGAGTTTGTAATATATCTTATCAGAGGGATTGACTTCTTTCGCCTCACAGACTAATCTTTTACCATCTCTTTATGTGTAAAACCTGTATTCGGTGAAGACAGATTTCTCCATAAAGGCCCCGGTACGAGATCGTGAACGATATCGCTGAAACGTCACGGGTTTGGAGTCGTTCAAGCGACATTGTTACTATTTCGTTGCGAGTGACTCTGAGATATGGTTACAATAAATTGTTGGATCGTTGATCGCAGATGAAAACATGTTCTCAAATCAGATGATCCTCGATCAGCCAACCTGCTGCATCGTTGTGTGTGACACCGTGATAACGATGTTGTTAACGACTTCCCCCATTCACAATAGTGAACAAGTATCGTTCGCTGGGTTGTGCGAACGATAGCTGCTCACCACATCGTTGGTGCGTTGTCCACGATATCTACACGTATGACATCTCACCAACGATGTCCTAACGACCGCGCGCCCCTGAGATCGTTAGTGATATCGTTTCAACATTGAAGCGTGTAACGGTACCTTAACAGAGATGGAGTTCGTGCTTTTAAAATTCTATGGAGGAAGGAGGAGCTAGAGGCGGACAGACATTGTGCAAGTTCAAAATGGAGGAGGTACATCAGCGCACCAGTTTGGCAGATGAAGTGAATAAATTTCGGTAAGAATGGGTGCAGTGTCTGGACACAGATTCAGGCCGATTCGCAGTATTTGGTGAGTTTTATTACCTCAGGATTTGTAGCCAAAACCAGGAGTGTGTGATAAATACAGAAATGGTGACGTGTTTCTATTATACTTTTCCTCTGATTGTTCCTCTCTTGGTTTTGGCTACAAATCCTGAGGTAAAAAACTCAACATATAGTCAACAAGAGCACATGGCTGTATACTGACTGGGATCCCACATTAGGCCACGTGCACACTTTGAGTATTTAGTGAGTTTTTTACCTCAGTATTTGTAGCTAAAACCAGGAGTGGATGATAAATACAGAAGTGGTAACTTGTTTCTATTATACTTTTCCTCTGACTGTTCCACTCCTGGTTTTGGCTTGGAAATCCTGAGGTAAAAAGCCGCCACCACCACCATGTTTCAGGGCTCCCTGGCCCTTTCCTCAGGGCAAAACAATATCATATCACCGTGTTTCAGGGCGTTTTAGGGAGCCATGAAACACGTTGCCTAATGAATCAATATTATATTCACCTTTTAATGTCTCATGGAATACAGCAGCGCGGTTTTTAACCCTTCATCCTCCCTATTATATATGCACCATGCTGGGGACGGCAGCAGCCGTGATATGCTTTGTATACGTATGTCACACCATTGACATACAACACCAAATACACACACGGACTCACAAAACGGCCCCTCACACGCGTGCGTTATTCGGACGGACGTGTGAAAGGGGCCCAACACTTGTCAGATTTTTCTATTAGAGGCCCTCAACCATATTGTAGATTGAGGACTGTTCTGCAGCGTGCAGAGCCATGCCGCATCATCCGGAACATTCTCCTGAACCGATGTCTCATTTATGACAAAAAGGAAAAAAAAAGACGATCATCCAGACAGTACCATGGAAAACAGACAGCAGTTACACAAACCAACCAATCATATTGCTGCTTTCATTTTAAAAAAGGCCTCTAAAAAATGAGAGCTGGAATCCGATAGGTTGCTATAGGCAACACTTTCACTTTTGCTTTGCTGTTGTTGAGATATAGTGAAGTGTTGTATTGAGATATTCTTTAATTTAGTGCAGATATATTTCAGTTCATCAAGGCCTATACGACACAGCCGGAGAGGCCGCCCGGTGCTGAGCCGTCAGTCACATGCCTGTCTGCACACTAGGCCTTTGATTACTGATTTCTTGTGGTGCTCAATGCGGATGACCCTTTAACCCCTCCGTGTCTGACATGTCAGCAGATCATTATATTCAAGTATATCTATAAAAAAAAAAAAAAAAAAATCTATAGATTGAAAAAGACACAGGTATAAGGGCCGCTTTACACACCGCAATATCGCAACGCAACATGGATAAAACGACACGTGGTAAGGCCGTTGCAGCCGATATCACTCGTGCGTTGTGTCGTGTAAATGGGCAATGCGACGCGAAAACAACCTAACTACGATATTGCATGAAGATTGTGCAAGCCCTTCAACCGTACAATATTGTATAGGCAATGTGGCAGGATCGTGCTGTGTGACAGCGCAACTACGATTTGGAGCGCAACTTCCCCTATTCACTCCAATGTTAATTGGTCGTTGCCTGGGTTGCTCATACCCAGCGCAAAGAAGGGGCGTACACCATCGTCGTTGCGTTGCCTGCCGATATCTCCCTGTGTGACATCTACTATGCGATCTTGGACAAGTGCCAAAAATGTGCGCGCTCCCGTGAGATCGTATGCAATATCGGAGCGATATTGCGACGTGTAAAAGCGGCCATAATAGACAAAATAAGACATGGGACGACACGGCAGCAGCATATATACTGTAGTATATGGTAGTAGGGGTGGCAGTCTTATAGAATCACTTGATCACCTGCATTTGACTGTTCTGTTAATGTTGGAATAAAAAGCTTAAGGGTATGTGCCGCACTGGGCGGGTTTTCGTCGGTTTACCTGTGTAAACCGCCGTTTTGCATACATTGTTTTATTTAAATTTATGTTAATCCAAACCGCGTTTGGATTAACATTGAAACTAATGTAACCCCCGCAAGGCTGTGCACATCGGCGGTTACCAGCGTCATCCGTTGCTAACCGCAGGTTTACCAGCGGGTTAGCAAAGAATGACCATGTTCTAAAAAACCGGCCGGTTCTGCAGCGGCTGCAAGCAGAATCATGTGCTGCATTCCAGCTGCTGCAGAATCGCCGCCGAGAACCCGTGGGCAGCCGCCGGATATCGCCCGGCTCCCGCAGCTCATACCCGCAAAAAGAAGGGTGCACGGCGCCGGAGTTCCTGGCGGGTCCGCCCTAGACCGACGACAACACGACGGGTAATGTGAATTAACCTTATACTGTAATCTAGGGCGAATGCTGCTTACATTGGCAGTGTATGTGCCAGTATATGTCAGCGTCATATGGCGCCACATTCAGATAACACCATGCATTGGAATATACCATGATAGATTTTTCACAGCATCTGTGAGAGAGATAAAAGTGTCAGACAAGGGTGGCAGGAGCCCACCAGAAACATTGACTCTGGGGGCCACTGATGAACTATTTTCAAATATTACTTTCACAAATGTACCTATGTATCTATATTATAGTATACTGGGTAGTCTGGCCAGAGGCTACTTATAGTGAAAACAAGTGTATTGTGCCAATCAGGGGCATAACTACAACAGGTGCAGGGTTTGTACCCGGGCTCTGGTGCCTAGGGGGCTCCAAAAGTCCCCTTGGCCTTTATAAAAAAAAAAAAATTGCTAATTAAAGATTATTAATAATTGGGGTCCCCGTTGGAGCTTTCGCATCGGGGTCCACGAGTTTCAAGTTATGCCGCTGGTGCCATCTACTGATTATGTTGGGGGGGAGGGGGGGAGTAAGTGATGTAATACTGCAAAGGGGCCCACCAAAGTGTTCCCCTGTCCTCCAGCGGGACAGTCGTCAAATCAGAGGTATTTAGGGGAGCAGGTTGGGCTCTCCTTTGCTTAATATATATTTATTTCAAACCAATGCAGTATTTGGGATATATATTATACAATTCTCAAACACCGCCATCTGCACAAGGTCTAACTTTAAGATATTTAATCTTAGTTTAGTTTTTAATAATGCTCATTATGCAACTTACATGTCTTCGCTACTGCTGATTATGACTGTGATACTTTTTTGTATTTATGGGTAAAAACCATAAGGTGATATGGACACATCATGGATCCATTTTATGAATAGCCACATGACAATGTTCTATTTCAAAAACGTTAAAAAATATAATGTAATTAGAATAATTAATAGAAAACTGTCAACCTTTACGAAAAGGAAATAATGATTAATATGAACAGGAAGATTCTACCGCATGATACATAAGGGCAGTAATGTAGCAGCATTGAACAGGTAAATATATGAATATAGCTTATATAGGGAATTGATTGATCATATAGACACTGCAAGTTTAACTCTTCCACCAAAAACAATGCATTGTAGTCCCATGTAAACCCACAAATATTATCGTTCTGCTATATAGCACCAACATATCCTGCAGCGCTGTATAGGCTGTATAGGAGTTTTCAGACTCAATCAAAATAACAAATTATTCGGTATGTTATTAGTGTGGGAGGACATACTCCCATGCAAACACTATGAAAAACATACAAACTAGACAAATGACAGATCTGCAAAGAAGTACGAGGAGCCGGACCACCGACCCACCGGATAACAAACTCAACTCTGCTTCATCTGCCCCACAGATCAGCTCTTCTAGGCTATGGCAATCTACATTTCATTCAATCATGGTCATGTATCTTTAGAATACAGATCACACAAAACAAGGAATTTGGTGATTATTTAACCCTTTCTCTATGGTGTATCATGTAACGTCTCGCCTACAGGGATGCTTGATCTGGTTCGAATGACTTTTTTTTTTAATAAAACATAAATCCACTATTATTCTTCTCCAAAATGTGTGAGATAAGGGATTGTCCTTGTACAGATGAAAAATAAAATCGCCATCAAACCCCCCAAAAAATGTCCCACCGGCAGCTGCTCTTCTTCATTTTCCTCTCAATGGCTGTTTTCTAGCAGACAGCACCTGCTTTCTCCGGCAGCCCGGCTCACAAGTAGATTCTCGCTGCGGTGCGAAATGACACAATTATTCCATCCTGGGAGGTAAAATACCTGTGAGAAATATACAAATGCGACACTTCCATAAGAATCAGACTCGAGCTGGCAGATGTTAGCGGTGACGCATGGGACCCCACCAACCTCGTAATAACCACGAAGAGCACAAAACTCTGCATTTTACGGAAACATCCTTTTATCACAGAGCACAAACCAGGCAACTCAGCACACAAAAAGTTCAGAACCCCCAAGGCCTCAACCCCCTGCACTGCACAGATATGGCGGAGGTTACGGAAATTCACGAGCCCCCTGTAATATCAGGATGGGCTCTTTTACATTGGACTGCGGGTACATTTGTTACTTATTTAAAAAGTTAATGCTACTGTACGTTCTCTATCGAGGAGCCTCAGCAGCTCAGTTCGCACCGATATCCACCATTATTCACCGATGCAACTATCTTTACAAAAACAAAGTGTAGGGGGAACCTAACATTTCACCCTCAAATTTCATCCCGACACAGAATATCATACTATGAATGTCATATCTGCAACACTTGTCAACTGTAGATGTTTTTTGCAGCGCGTGAATGAGATTTCCTGAAAATGTCACTGCGAAATGTAGCAATTTTTTGCAAGTGAATATCCTGCTGCATTCTCCTTACATGGAAACTTATCATTAGTTGCAAATTCAGCTCATGTATGTCCATGTATTCAGCAAACCAATAGACTGTAGGTTAACCTCATAACTCAACCATGAATAGGAGAAACAGTACTATTTAGAGATCTTGCTTTTAAATAATGTACGGGTATTTATTATGTGATGTCACCAAGTCATTTATTACGACTTACTCAAAATACAACAATTAAAGCAAGAATAACTGTTACTCATAACTTTATATTGTAAAGCGCTGCGGACTATTTTGGCGCTATATGAAGATTATTATATTAGATATAAAAATAGACACATGTGACAGCATAATCTACGGCTCTTTAATTTTGCATGGCGAACAACGGTTCAACTTGGTTATTGTAACGAGTGGTCTGTGAAAATGGACCGCACACGGCCGTCACTGCCATACACATATGTGAATGAGGTCTTAGCGGAGCCAATACCCCGATCATTGATTAGACGTTTGTAATGCTATGGATAAACACATACAGTATATTCCGTACGTGACATTTTTAATATTAAGTTTTAACATCATGAGCTAGAATGTTTCCCACAGATTTGTGTTTATGCATTTACAAATATAGCGGAGCCAATTGTTTAGTGTGTTAAATGTACTAGTCACAGCTCTTCGGGTTTACATATATGTCCACTTTACATATGACATGTATACACTTAAAAGCAAAGCCGGATTGGAATTTGGCAAAATCTGTGGTTTTTCATAGGACTTCTTTTTAACTCATAACTATGAAACCACACAAAAAAGAATGGCTACGTTGGTAATGGTGTCAAAATACAGATAACACTTTGTGAATATTGTATAGATTATACTTTACAGTAGCACACATACATACAATCGCTATATACAGGCAATATAGTCTGCAACAGAGACAAGAAAACATTTTGAAGTGGTCTGAATACAGCAGAAGTCTCACACATGACGTGAAACTGTGACCGACTCACAAGACACCTGTATATATTATATCTCCTTACATTCTAGACCCCATTAAATATCACACTCTATATACATTATATATGAGGGAGGAGCAAAATTATATACTTTGGTAGTATACGGTACATACACTTTATGATGCACCAATTCAAACTCATAAGACATTTTCATCACATCAGCATAAAGAGGACTTTAATATAACAGCTATCCCAGCTGCCGAAACGCATACTGCCATGAAACGGTACGGGAAAGGAAAGGAGGGGGTCGTCCCAATACAATAACTGTGGGTTTTAATCAAAGTGTTATTAATTTCTAAGCATTTGGAAAGTCCATGAAGCAATTTCTGCACTAGCGAAACGTGCCGCATCCATCGTGTGTGCCGTGCTTTAATTGTGGATCTGGGAAACACTAGCTGCATATAATTGGCAGGAATTTAGCCTTCCACGCTGCAATTCAACCATCCACATCTGCAAAGTAAACCGGCATCACACATCCCAAATCCACTCTCCAAAGCCGCCTAACATTGCACTTACTAGCACTCCTACTTTGCAGTTGGTGCCAGTCTTGCCATCCCTCCAAGCAGGTGCTCGGTCTACGCCTATTAATATTGTATGTGCACAAAAACTCGCAATTACATACGCTAATGTGCCCATTAATAATGAAACCAAACAAATGCCATGCATAAAAAAAAAAAAATCATCATCATACCTTGAAAATACAAATTATACGACGAGGATGCAAACATACGGATTAAATAAATACATATTAGAATACGTTTAACTCTTTGACGACTGCCCTAGCTTTATTAGTACACAGCATGCAAACAAAACATCATGCAAACTGATGCAGTCTTAAAAGGTCTAAACCGCTACCTGCCCTGGCCAGCAATGGTTTTAGGAGTTTTGCAAAGTGTGTGGCTCGTGGAGCGTGCTGCTCGCTACCTATTAAAGTCCATGTTGGGCTGGATGCTGATCGCTGATGGTCTTCCCTGTAGAAAGCCAGTGATCTCCCTTGCTGGCTGATCCTCAGTGTCTCCTCTCACTCCTCTCTCTCTCTCTGGCTGACACACTCCCTGTCTCCCTCTCTCCCTCCTCCCCTCTTGCCTTATTCTAGGATTGATTGATTACAATCAGTGACCAAAGGCTGTGACATGGGCATGCACTTGGCACAGTGAAATACAGAGTGTGGGGACATGACAGACGAAAGGGAGGGGGGATATGAAAGATATTAATATTATTACACTGCACCAGGGATATGACAGGTTGAGCGATTATTAGGGGGCAAGCTATTAAAAGGCGGAAAGAAAGAGAGGGGAGGCCTTCTATTTTTTGCCTTAGAATATATATATATATATATATATATAAATATATATATACATATACAATTACTGCATAGAGTAGATGAATTGTAACCTGCACCACAATCATTCTTCTCGTTATATTAACTGCTGGGTACGTTATCTACATTATACACATTTGTAAATAAAGCTAAATAATTATTAGAATGTAACATTTCCAAATGCAAAACATTCTTATGTGTACAACGTTACATTTTTTTTTCCCTTTTTTATCTGAAAAATCCTCAAAAATAAATGAAATAAGCTATTGTATTAACACCATTCAAATCATCATTTTTTAAAACAAAAAAGATTTTGGAACTTAATTATCTTAATTTCTATAGCGCCGACGTATTCCGGAGAGGTTCATATTCAAAACAGTCATAAGTAATAACAATAATAATAATTAAAAAAAAAAATACAGTAATTATCGCAACCCCCCCAGCCTAGACGGGGTTAAAAATAAAATCATACAAGGGGTTTAAAGGATCAAAGCCTCCGCTATGTATTTCCATCCTAACCCCTATAACACAGCGGTGGCTACAAAGACCTGTTAACCCCTCGCGCACAAGTCCACATTTTTCAAACTTGAGGGTATGGACAGAAATGATAAATATTATAGTTTTTTTTATTGTTTTTTTTTTTTTTTGCTTTTTTTTTTTCCAGATTTCTACGACTTGCTTTGCGTGACTTACTTATTTTCTTTCTGTTGTCAGACACAAATCCCTCCCTCCGCCAAGGCCTCAGCTCACCAGGATTGTTATGGCATATAATAGTCCAGGCATACAGTAGAGTATATGTGCCCTGTGCATGCAGGAGGAGGGGGGGGATGTGTCTGTATATGACTGCCCAGCCTCCATCACAATAGACATCTCTCTGGGAATATTATTCCATGTGCGCCCCCCTCCTCCCCTTCTCTTGGCCTGATGTGACATTGCAATGCCCCCCAGACCTTGCAAAATACATTTAATGCCTTGTGATCCCTGTATTCCACCTGGAAGAAGAGGGACAGAAAGGGAAGAGAAAGAGAGAGAGAGAGAGAGGGAATGAGAAAGAGAAGGAAGGAAGGAAGAGGGGGAGGGAGAGGGCAGATCATGTCGCTCTCCAATTAATTAGCAAAGCAAAATCCTGCAACCCAGTACAAGCCCAATGAGTGCCCCCTGCTCTGCCCCCCTGCCCTCTGCTGTGATGTGAGGGTGGGGGCACAGCCCCTGTCTGCCCTGCTGCTGGCAATGACAAGGCACCTCTAACCCACAGGCTTTGTGTGTTGTTTCTATCTGATTTACATCCCCCCTTTGCTCTAATGTGGGCTGAGGATGAGGAGACTTTACCTTGCTGCCTGGGTCCCTGGGCGGCCTCAGTGCTGTGCTGGGAGTTCCTCCATGGCGGCTGGGGGTCGGGAGGTTCTGTCAGGAGGAGCAGACAGGGTGAAACCTTCGACCCTGAGGGTCCCCCGGCTGCTCTAGAGTGGAAATGAGAGACTCAGGGAGGAAAATGAGAGCAGCCTCGATCTGAGGAGGGAGCAGAGAGTGCAGTGAGAGGGGCTGCCACTGGGTCAGGGAGCAGAGAGAGGGGCTGCCACTGGGTCAGGGAGCAGTGAGAGGGGCTGCCACTGGGTCAGGGAGCAGAGAGAGGGGCTGCCACTGGGTCAGGGAGCAGAGAGAGGGGCTGCCACTGGGTCAGGGAGCAGAGAGAGGGGCTGCCACTGGGTCAGGGAGCAGAGAGAGGGGCTGCCACTGGGTCAGGGAGCAGAGAGAGGGGCTGCCACTGGGTCAGGGAGCAGAGAGAGGGGCTGCCACTGGGTCAGGGAGCAGAGAGAGGGGCTGCCACTGGGTCAGGGAGCAGAGAGAGGGGCTGCCACTGGGTCAGGGAGCAGAGAGAGGGGCTGCCACTGGGTCAGAGAGCAGAGAGAGGGGCTGCCACTGGGTCAGGGAGCAGAGAGAGGGGCTGCCACTGGGTCAGGGAGCAGAGAGAGGGGCTGCCACTGGGTCAGGGAGCAGAGAGAGGGGCTGCCACTGGGTCAGGGAGCAGAGAGAGGGGCTGCCACTGGGTCAGGAGCACGGAAAGTGCAGAGAGAGGGGCTGCCACTGGGTCAGGGAGCAGAGAGAGGGGCTGCCACTGGGTCAGGGAGCAGAGAGAGGGGCTGCCACTGGATCAGGAAGCAGAGAGGGGCTGCCACTGGGTCAGGGAGCAGAGAGTGCAGTGAGAGGGGCTGCCACTGGGTCAGGGAGCAGAAAGTGCATGAGAGGGGCTGCCACTGGGTCAGGGAGCAGAGAGTGCAGTGAGAGGGGCTGCCACTGGGTCAGGGAGCAGAAAGTGCATGAGAGGGGCTGCCACTGGGTCAGGGAGCAGAGAGAGGGGCTGCCACTGGGTCAGGTAGCAGAGAGAGGGGCTGCCACTGGGTCAGGGAGCAGGGGAGGGGCTGCCACTGGGTCAGGGAGCAGAGAGGGGGCTGCCACTGGGTCAGGGAGCAGAGATGGGCTGCCACTGGGTCAGGGAGCACAGAGAGGGGCTGCCACTGGGTCAGGTAGCAGTGAGAGGGGCTGCCACTGGGTCAGGGAGCAGAGAGGGGCTGCCACTGGGTCAGGAGCAGAGAGAGGGGCTGCCACTGGGTCAGGGAGCCAGAGATGGGCTGCCACTGGGTCAGGGAGCACAGAGAGGGGCTGCCACTGGGTCAGGTAGCAGTGAGAGGGGCTGCCACTGGGTCAGGGAGCAGAGAGGGCTGCCACTGGGTCAGGGAGCAGAGAGAGGGGCTGCCACTGGGTCAGGGAGCAGAGAGGGGCTGCCACTGGGTCAGGGAGCAGAGAGAGGGGCTGCCACTGGGTCAGGGAGCAGAGAATGGCTGCCACTGGGTCAGGGAGCAGAGAGGGGCTGCCACTGGGTTAGGGAGCAGAGACGGGCTGCCACTGGGTCAGGGAGCAGAGAGGGGCTACCACTGGGGTCACCTCTCCCACCCACCCCCTGGCTGCCATGGGCACCTTCACCCTGCGCACATTCTGCAGGATTCTTTCATGTTTGTGTGGCCCCCTGCAGCTAAGCGCGACAGGGAATTATTACACTGTATTAATAAATGTATTTTTTTCCCTAAGTTGTCAGTTCAGGGTTAAACCTGTGGAGTCTGTGCTTTCACACACTTAGGACTAGGCCACTAGAGTAGGGGGGGACCAATAATTTATTAGGTCCCAAAAGGGGGTGGAGCCTAGGCTAGAGTGAGAAAACCAGGAAGTTAGGACAGTTTACCTCAGACAGTGCTGGGAAGGCAGTCAGAGAGGACAGGCCTGACAGCACAGCCGACAGGAGGGAACCCCATCTTCAAGTGGGGGCCCAGAACAGCAGGCAACAGACCAGGACTGGTTGGAGCCAGCTGGTCGTGTTGAGGGAACACCAGCAACGCAGGAAGCCGAGGCAGATAGAAGTTCAGCTCTATCTGCAGACTGACGAGCTGCAGGCCCTTAGGAACCGGGTTGCTGACAGCACCACAAGGTACCTCACCCCTCAGGACCACATTAGAGCCAAGATCACAGGAGTAACGGCCCAAGTACCAGTGGCGGGGGTTAGTAGAAGCCCTGACTGAACCGGCAAAGGACACCCGTGCTTCTCCGTGGGAGATTAAGGGACTGGCGGGAGAGCTCTGCGAGGGTGGTAGAGTAAGAAGAATAAGTTTTGACCCTGAAAGACAAAGAACGCAAACATCTAGAGACTCCATAAGGGGGACCCTGAGCTGGCAACATCCACCCTGTAAACCAAACTGTACCGTGTCCTGTTTTACCATCTGCCGGTACCTAGTAAAGTGGAGTTAAACTTGAACTGGTTTCCGTTATTCTTCCCTCTGGTGCCCGGAGGGCTCAGCACCACCAGCAGCTCAGCAGAGGGTTAAGAACTGCAACACCATTATCACCATTACTGCCCTCCATCACCATCTTCCTTCACTGCTGCCCTGAGGTAATACTTTTGGCCAACACTGTACATCAGGAGGCTGCATACAGGCCTTAGTATACAGCAGGAGGCCACACACAGCCCTCCACTTTACCACAAGAGCCCACACACAGCCCCCAGTATTCAGCACAAAGTCACACACAGCCCCCTGTATACAGCAGGTGGCCACACAGCCCCAGTATTAGAGAAGGACTCCACACACAGCCCCTCCAGTGTACAGCAAGAATCCACACAACACCCGTTATACAGTAGGAGACCACGCACAGCCCCCTAGTATACTACAGGAGCCAACACACAGCCCCCAGTATACAGCAGGAGATTGCACACAGCCCTCAGTATACAACAGGAGACCACACACAACCCCTGTATACAGCAGGAGGTCACACACACACCCCTATATAGAACCGGAGGCCACACAGCCCCAGTATTACCGCAGGAGTCCACACATAGCCCTCAGTATACAGAAGGAGTCCACACACAGCCCATGTATTACAGCAGGAGGCTGCACACCACCCCCAGTACACAGCAAGCCAGGTACAGCCCCCAGTATACAGCAGGAGGCCCACACAGCCCCCAGTATACAGCTGTAGGCCACACACAGCCCCCAGTATTACAGCTGGAGACCTCACATAGCCTCTGTATTACACCAGGAGCTGACACATAGCCCCCTGTATTAGAGAAGGAGCTCACACATAGCCCCTGTATTACACCAGAAGCTCACACATAGGCACTGTATTACACATAAATCTTACATATAGCCCCTGTATTACACCAGGAGCCAACACATAGCCCCTTTATTACACCAGGAGCCAACACATAGCCCCCCTGTACACTTGCTGCCTACGTATCTCAGCAGAGAGAAGCAAGACTTTGTTAACCCATTCTATTCTCTTATAGCGAAGAACTGTTAATTACTATCCTGGGCAACACCTTGGGCTAGGGCTAGTACTTCATATAAGTATTATCAATCAGAGATGTACCAGGGTTTTCCATTGTGCCTGTCCATAGTTTTAAATACATTGTCCATAAAATGTAAAAACAAATCAGGTACAGTACATCAGCTACAGAAATGACAGGATGATAACAATTTGGACTATGCACATGGCCATCGGGGGATTTACTCCAACTTGCTGTACTATATTGTCGCCAGTTGGCTATTAGACATTGTAAGGGGTACATAAATATAGACATGGTTCTAATAATAAAAATCTTATATAGAGTCATTAATAATAATATAATAATAATAATAGTAGTAATAATTTTATTTATATAGCACCAACATATTCCGCAGCACTTTACAGTTCAGAGGGGATACAATACAATACAATAGTGCAATACAATACAATAGAAAAAAATTCAGATACCATGAAGAGTGAGGGTGCTGCATTCAAGCTTACAGTCTATTGGGAAATAAAGGTACGGTAAATGGTAAAAAGTGCCGTCATATATGGTCCAGCCATCAATATAATAAATAGGAGATTCACATAAACAGAGTGATCTATTTCAGGTGTTTATTTCTGTTAATGTTGATGATTATGGCTTACAGTCAATAAAAGCCCAAAGGTCATTATCTCAGAAAATTAAAGTAGGAAGGATGAAGGGTTAAAAATCGCGCTGCCATATTTCACAAGACATCAAAGGGTGAATATAATATTGATTTATTAGTTAACGTGTTTCAGGGCTCCCGGGCCCCTTCCTCAGACCAAATCAATATCATATTGTCATGTTTCAAGGCATTTGAGGGAGCCCTGAAACGCGTTGACTAATAAATCAATATTATATTCACCCTTTCATGTCTCGTGGAATACGGCAGCGCGGGCATTTACGGGGACATCATTATATGTGGAGGGAGGGGGGCTCTGTAGTGACATATTGCTTGAGAGGTGTGGGCGTTTTGTGGGACCATTCAGTGTGAGGGGTTCTCTGGGGACATCATACTGTGTGGGGACATCGAGAGAGGGAGACTTTGTGTGGACATTATACTGTGTGGGAGACATACAGTGTAGGGAACTCTGTTGGGGCATGATACTGACACGCCCCGTAGGGGCCGTGGGGTACTCAGAGCCTGGCCCATCGGGGTCATCCGGGAATGGGATGTCACGGTGGTGTGACCGGGTCAATTAAAGGGGATGGTAGTTATGGTTAGAGGTTCATGGAGTAGGGGATATAGGCGTTGGTTGTTGTGACGCCACCCGTGATATTCAGCTATTAGTGGCCGACGCTGCGGTGCAGGACCCCTAGGGATGATGGGACGGCAGCTGTGATGGTTTCTCTCCCCACAGGTGGAGCAGGTCCCCAGGGCAGCAGGGTCGATTCTGGTGGGGTAGGGGAGCTGGAGCGGTTCGCTGGCAGGGCTCCTGCGGCTTGCGCGTGTGATCAGTCTACCGCTCCACAGGTGGGAAATAAATAGTTTCACACACAGTTCTGAGTTCAAAACACGGTTAACTTAGCTTTCACTTGGCGATGTGTTGATAGTCCTCAAGAACCGGGATAGCTCATCCAAGACACCACGTTTATGTTCCTTTCTTCTAGGGTTGCTTTCTTTCTCAGCGCTGCCTGTCCGCCTAACTCCTGCTCGCGCTTCCGCACACAGTGCCCCAATCCAGCAGCCACGGGTCCTGTCGGGTGATCGGCCATGCCCCCTGACCCTAGCACGACTACTTTGTTGGGGGATGTGTTGGGAGTTGGCCATTGCTCCTCTAGATCTAGTGCCTCTGATTCCATAGTTGGAGCAAAGAGTCTCATCGCCACCTTCAGGGATGGTCCCCTGCTTCTCAACCTGCCCTTCCGTTTCACTTCAGATTCGGGCGCACGGGTGGATTGCTCACTGCCCGTGCCTCCCTCTGCCTCTCTGCAGTCTGCTGTTCCGGGACCCAGGACGAGCCTCATCTCCTCTCAAGTCCTCCGGGACCTCCTCCTTTCACTGCTCCCACATTCTGCTCTCTTTCTGCCTTACTGTCTGCCTACTTCCTGACTGCTCTCCTTCACCCTTCACCTTTCTCCCCGCCATCCCACTGACTACCTGGGCCCTCCCACTATCGGGTACACCCGCCGGCCCTGGGACTAGTTGTGTTGGGTGCTTTTGTGGGTGTCCGGACTTACCATCCTGTTTACTGAGAACAGGATTACCACACCCGTGGGTTGGGTGTAGTACCCTTTTGCGGCGACCAGACCGCAGGGGTGCCACATTCCCTTTAGCAAAGATTAGCATATCCTCGTGCGACTACATGGGTTCAATAGATGTTTCAATAGAGCTCTCATTTTTATAGCATGCATGCATAACAACAATAAAACTCAACAATAGTGCATCTTCCCGAACGGGAGGTTGTTTGCTTAAACGTTACATAACAAAAAACACACCATGAGTATATAAAAAGGGTATAATTCTAAAAGTAGAAAAATGGAAAAGTGTAAAAAGGTTAATTCGGTGAGCGTCTCTCACCGGGTGTCTCTATGACTGTTTGTTCAGTTTGTGTTCTATCTTCATGGGGGACCCACCACCAATAAACTCCCAACGTAAGTCCTGGATGGGCGACAGGAGGATGGACCAATGTTTGCGGCCACACCTTCATGGTCAACAGGTTAATTTGGAGATGATTAAAAGCGAAAGGTCTAAAACCAACAGGGTGCAGACCGTAATGTGCCAACTATATACAACTAGTCCAGATCATTTCCGTCCATGATCGAGTATGTCCATCAAACAATCAACACTCAATATGCAGGTTTAAATATGTACATACATTCTGCCTACTCTCTTTACTCCTTCTTCCATGGCAATTCAACCGGTTTCGTTGCTCGCTCTCCCAGCGGCATCGGGTGCAGGTACCTTACCACGGGGGTCTGTGTGCCCTGCTCAAGCAGTTTAGGCCGAGCAGACCTCTCCAGGGTAGGCTATGTCACTGCGACAGTCTCGGAGCGCACCCACTTTACTCGAAGGGCGTATGGCCCTGCTTCACCTTCATGCCAGTCAAACATAACCCTGTCTCTGGGGTCCAGATCCCTGTCCTGGTGGCCCTTGGGCAGATGCTCCTCGATGTCTCGGCAGGATATGAATAGTTCTTAAGCTGTCCCTGGTACTCTGAGGAACCCCCAGCCTCTTTGGAGGTCACGGTGGTCACTGTACTCTGCTGCCGCGGCCCTCTGTCAGTGGACCGGGTCTTGCGGGCCTCCGCCTTTGCCTGCATGTTGTGCTCTTCCAAGGCTCTCTGCTGGGCCCTCCGGCTCTCCTCCTTCACCTCCCACTGGGCAACACTGTAACACTGAACATTATTGAGAGCAGCTGATCCTGCACTCCCATCTACAACTTTAATCCCTTCTTATTCTGCTGATGACGGCCTGCCAGATGGAGAAACCAATGTGACAGTTGGCTACCAATACACCTCATCTCTATGGAGGCTGACCCAGACACTTCTATTTAGCACAATTAATTCTAATACAATCGATACACCCTTATGATCTCTTTTTCGGTTTGAATTTTACCAGCATATATAGTGAGTGCCAGCTCATTAGCCTCCTGCTATAATATACAAATAACCAGAGAGCCTCTCACATAAGGATATATAACATTCTTTATCTACATCTCTGCAGACAGAAAGAGTTGTCCGGCATAAAAAAATATATTTCGCAAGGCAAAAAGGTTCTTTACCAAATGGAGGTCATTTATAACATTTGCCACCAGGGCTGCCACTAGTTATTTTGGGCAATAAAGTCCACTTTTTTCTATACTTCTGTACTGTTTTTCCTTTTTTACACTCTCTCTCTATTATATATTACAGGAATAAACAGCTGAAAAGAAGGATGGGCGTACAATAGTGTATATCTCTCAGCACAAATTCGCAAATAAATGGTGGATTTGCTCACCTGTTTGGGTTGTGAGATGTCACAACCACCCTTTGCGCCTGTGACAACTTAAGATGTTAAGCTATCTTTGCGGCCTGCAGCAGTCCTCCCTCCAGTATTAGTCCAGGAAAGTAGATATAAGAATAGGGACTTGTGGCCGTGCTCCCGCTTGAACAAAATCCAAGAGTCAAGGATTATTTGAATTCATATTGTGGTTATTATTTCTGCGTGTTTCGGGGTAAACCCTTCATCAGTAATACCACACCAATGGGAGGTACATCCCGGCACTGAGCGCGGCCACAAGTCCCTATTATATCTATTATACTGTATATTACACACACACACTTGAGACTGCTGTGGGCTGAATACACAATAGCTGTATATACAATAGAGAAGACACAATAGAGACAGCTGCTAGCTGTATACACAATAGAGATGGCTGATGGCTGCTGGCTGTATACACAATAGAGACTGCTACTGGCTATAAACACAATAGAGAATACTCAATAGAGACTGCTGGTGGCCGTACACAAGAAAATACACAAAAGAGATGGCTGCGGGCCGTTTAGAAAATGGAGACGACTGCTGGCTGTACACATCACAATAGAGACTACTGCTGGCCGTATACACAATGGAGATGGCTGCGGGACAAATGCACAATGGAGATGGCTGCAGGACAAATGCAGAATGGAGACAGCTGCGGGACCTATGCACATTGGAGACTGCTGTGAGTCGTATGCACATTAGTGACTGCTGCTGGATGTATACACATTGGGGACTGTGCAGGGCATATCCACAAGGACTGCTGGCCATATGCAGAGACTACCAGCTGTTTATCTTGTATAAACAAACAGCACTCTACTGTATATACAGGTCCACACTATATACCGTGTTTCCCCGAATATAAGACAGTGTCTTATATTAATTTTACCCCCAAAAGTCCCACCCTGTCTTATATTTGGGGTATGACTTATATAAAAAAAAAAAATGACGTAGGGTTGCAGCCCCCATACAGTATCCCACACAGCCTCCCATACCGTAGGGTTGCAGCCCCCATACATTATCCCACTGCAGCCTCCCATGGGGTCCCAGCCCCATACATTATGCCACTGCAGCCCCCAGCACAGTACGGTTAAAACCGCAATTCCGCCGCACAGCCGACTTGCGGCCGACTTGCGGCACACTTGCGGCAGGTCCCCATACAATGTACGGTACTGTATGGGACACTTGCGGCAAGGTGCGGCAAAGGTGCGGTAATCGCACCTTGCCGCACCTTGCCGCAAGTGTCCCATACAGTACCGTACATTGTATGGGGACCTGCCGCAAGTGTGCCGCAAGTCGGCCGCAAGTCGGCTGTGCGGCGGAATTGCGGTTTTAATGGGCAAATCAAGGAAACTTCCTTACTTTTTAATGGCGGCCTCGGGCTATGGATTCCTCCGCGGTGCAGGGCGTTGACCAGCTGCTTCTTCATGCAGGAGCTTCTGGCCAATCAGCACTCGAGCTGCTAGCCAATCAGAAGCTCCTGCCAGCAGCGGTGACGTCAGGCCGGGGCGACAAGATTAACCCTATGCCCTCGGGGTTACCTGCGGCACCTGAGGGCAGAGGGGATCCCACGGGGGACAGCGGACCTGCGGCTGCACCTGAGGCCAGAGGGGATCCCATGGGGGACAGCGGACCCGCGGCTGTACCTGAGGGCAGAGGGGAGCCCACGGAGGACAGCGGGGCCAGCGGGACAGCGGGGACACAGGTAATATGCATTGGCAAAAAATGGCACTGTAGCGGTCCCCTGTCTTATATTCCCCGAAAATAAGTCACCCTGTCTTATTTTCGGGGTATGACTTATATTGGCAAATTACGCGCCAGCCCTGCCCTGACTTATATTTGGGGGTGACTTATTTTCGGGGAAACACGGTACATACAGTATATAGATACACAAATACAGCATGTATTGTGGACCTGTATATAATGTATAGGGCTGTGTAGAGACAGACACAAAGACAGAGAGAGTGAGACAGACAGACAGATGGAGAGAAAGACAGGCAGAGAGAGACAGACAGACAGAGAGACAGATGGACGAACATACTCACCAGCAGCAGAAGCAGTTCTATCCTGACTCCAGTCCTTTGCATCCTGCCAGTGCCTGGCAGTGAGTTCCAGTTTGGGCGCCACAGCAGTGATGGACGGGAGACCTGGGCCGCTCAAAAGGTGAGGAGATTGGGGCCCGCCCCCTCACCTCTCCTCCAGGCTTGGGTGACTTCCGGTTTGCGAGCCGCAGCAGAGGGGGCGGGGCCCTGTAGTGATTGACAGGAGAGGGGCCCCATCCAAGATGTGAGGGGGTTGGGTCCAGAAGAGATCGGGGCCCGTCCCCTCACATCTTGCACGGCTCCCCCCTGTCAATCATCGCCGGGCTCCTTGGAGTAGTCAGGACCTGACGATGGCCCTATTTGCCATCTAATAGATAACTTGAAAATCATAGACACTGTTAAATACTTTCAGAGTGCACAATGGAATCTACAAGAAGATATTGCTGTCACCCCGGGGATGCTAAAATGCTGAAAATTTGAATTGGTGATTCTCTTATTTTCTTGGTTAGGTTCTTGTAGTTTGATGAAGGTCGTCTGATAAGACCTGTAAAGACAGATTTACAGTGGAAATAAAAGTTTACACATCTCTGTTAAAATGCCAAGTTTTTGTCATGTTAAATAATCATACTAGAATAATCATTTAAGAACTTTTCCACCTTTAATATCATGTATAATCTGAACAATTCAATTGAAAAATAAACTGAAATCCTTCTGAGTAGAAAAAGAAAAATTATCCAAAATAACATGGTTGCATAAATATGCACATTCTTACATAATTTGTTGAAGTAGCCTTTGCATTCCCAAAAGCATTCAAATGTTTTGGGCTTGAGTCTATCAGCACAAGACGGGACATCTAGAATTGGCAATCTTTTCCCACTCTTCCTAGCAGTTGAGATCCCAATCTGTCAGAGGATATCTCCTGTGTGCATTGTCTTGTTAGGGTCAACCCATGGATCAGGCGTGGGGAGCCTTTTTCTGCCAAGGGCCATTTAGAAATTTCTAAGATCATTCGGGGGCCACACAAAATTATCATCTTGAAAATTATCCTGTGTGACGCACCGCCGGAGTGGTCCCATGGCTGGGGTGCATCACATGGGCTTGCAGCACAGGTGCCTGTTCACATGAGCCTGTTTCAATGAGTGTGAGTGCTGTAAGACTGAACCGGTGCACAGTAGGTTAAGATCTGAGAGGTTGATGAGACCAATGAGCGGCCTCTAGAAGAGTAGTGTGTGCTGATTGCTAGCAGAGCCAGGTGTGGGTTTGTCAGGTGGGTGTGGTGAACAGAACTTAACCTGCCAGGTGTCTGTGTGAGAGAGACTGGAGATGGGAACTAGACCAGACGGATCCTGCAAGATGTGAGGATGTGAGGCGAGAAGCTTGGCTCTCCATGCCGGAGACGCCTGTCGCTCTGACCCGAGAGGGCGGTAGTCCATGCTGGACTGTGTGTGTGTTTGAGTGGGCCCTATGACGGGCTGGAGTCCGTGGAGATGTCATGTGGAGACCGAGGATGGCTCAAGGGCCAGGTAGTCATAGCCGCCATTGGGACTGACTGTAAAGTCGTGATATGGTCCCGGTGATAGATGTGTAATCATAATGGTGTATGCAAAGGTACCATGTATGATATGTGACTGGGTGACTCATAGTGGTGTATTCAAAAGTACCATATGATGTATCCAAGTGTGAAGGAAGGCCAGGCGGCCGTAACCGCCATTAGAACCAGACTGATGTCTGTAAGGGCAGGTGGGGGACTCCTAAATGTTCTGTTGATGTATGTGATGGATAACCAGGGTGTATGCAAAAGTAGAATAAGAATATGGGTAACCATATTGGACTCACATCCCAACAACTCAATACATTAAAAAAATCTGAGAACAAGAGTTTTGCATTGTAGTAAAAAACCCAGTAAAGACAGAGATTCTTTAGTTGAGATGCAGACATTTATAAGGTCAATGTTAAACTAAAATGTAAAACTCTTCTTCATCTTCAGCTTTTTAGCAAAAACCTGAGGCTTTGGTTTCAAAATTTACTTATATTTGGAACTGTTCAAAATTCCATCCATCCCGACTAAAGGCCCAGTTCCAGTTGCTGAAATACAGGTTCAAAGCATAATGCTGTCTCCACCATGTTTCACTGTGGGTATGGTGTTATTTTGGTGATTCACAGTGTTGGCCTTTCGCTTAACATATCTTTTTAAATTATGGCCAAAAAGTTCAGCCTCAGTTTTATCAGACCACTATATGCTTTCAACAGACTTGATGCAGTTTTTGGCAAAACACAGCTTAGCTTGAATGTTTTATTTTTATTAAAGGCTTTAGTATTGCCACCCTACCCCCAGATAAATGAAGAATATGAGAGACTGCTGTTATATGCAGTACACAACCAGTACTCGCCAGAAATCACTGCAGCTCATTTAATGTTGTTGTCGGCGTCTTTGCCAACTCCTGGATAAATGTTTTTCTTGTTTATTTAATAATTTTTTTAGGGATACCAAGTTCAAGATATCGTCACTGTTGTGACATGTGTAAGCCACATTTTGATGATCGTCTGCACAGTGTTGCTATAACATCTGTCAGAGGCTGTCCATTCAAAAAGCTACCCTGGACATACTTAGCGCTAGCTACTCACAAAAAAACATCGCCTTTGTCCTTTATCCCCTGTACTTGATCTAGTCTTACACCAGGATTCACTGAGTTGCTTCCACATAAAGGCTGCTGGCCAGAGGAGCAAAGCAGAGGTGGGAGAAGTCAAAGGAGCCTGATCAGAACCATAAGGGCAGTGAAGGTCCAAAGTGAGCTCACAAAGAATAGTCGGGAGGAAACAAACACAATCAGACGCAAGAGGGCAGCAAGCTACATAGGATAACATCAGACAGAGCCAAGCAAAACTGTAACTGGCAGTGAATGTCAGAATTTCAGGGATCAAGGGCACAAAGAGACCTCATATTTAAAGAGGACAACCATGTCACTACTCTAATTCCTGCAACAAATGTGCGGCATCTCCTAGTAACCAAAGTAGAAAAAGAAGAGACAGATACAGGTCTGAATGTTACACTTCCATGGTATGCCTTGGAAAACATTTGTCCCCCCTTTCCTGACTGATAAACTTTCAGCAATGAGATCCCTTTGCTGTGTTGTAAGCTGTTTACAACCCATTGCATTTGCTGTAAAATGCAACTAAAAACGGCTTCACACAATGATCTTTGGGATCCGATTTGGCCCCTATTATATCCCTATGGCGCCGGATGGGGCTGGTTGGCAGCTATTTCCCATTCATTTGCTGTCTGTCTGGCTGGATCTGGGGGATTTCGTTTTTTGCCCCGGACACAAAATCGGAGCTTGCAGCATTTTTTGTGACCGGGGCAAAATTCGGACAAAATTGGATCCTCCCGGATCTGGCACCCCATAACATGGGAGTTTATGGGCGCCGGATTGTGTGGCGCCTCACTGGTCGGACGCCACGCAGGGTACTGCAAACCAGTGAGTGTGGTATCCCTGTGAACAGGGGGTTGGGATGTTAATATGGGGCCCTTGTCACATGCATTCACACACCTAGAGCCAGGGGATCAATTGGTTAACCTGTCACTAAGGAACTGATCCCAGTGGGTGGAGTTTAGGTGGGTAGTGAAGAGCGGAAAGAGGAGTTAGCCAGATCGTGAGGAGAGCTGAAGAAGAGGGGACCCTGCGAGTGGCGCAGTGGAAGGCACCTAAAGAGAGGTGGCCCAGACAGAAGGGGGATCCCCGGGTGTCAGTTAACACCCTAATCTGGACCGGTACGATACCCGGCCCGGAGGGACCCAGTCCAACAATGGAGGACCGGCTCCAAGTGCGGTGCAGGAGTTCATCCCTGAGTCATCACACAGGAGGGACGTGAGCTGCCCTAGGGAGTCGTGACCAATCCCTGCATACATCCCCAAAAGCCCCCGTATAGGATCAAGGAGTCCCACTTCTTAGACTGCTTTCACATCAGTGGTTTTTCCCGTTTGCGGCAGATGCGGTGAAAAAAACGCATCTGCCGCGATTACCGCATAACCGCTGCACTTGCGGCACAGTTGCGGCAAGCCCCATAGAATGTCTATGCGGGCTTGCGGCAGGTGCGGTATCGGCACTTGCCGCAGGTGCAGCCGCAAAAAAAAACGTGGCTGACTGCGTTTTTTTTTGCGGGCCGCACCTGCCGCAAGTGCCGAAACCGCACTTGCCACACTTGCTGCACACTTACCGCAAGCCCCATAGACACTGCATGGGGCTTGCCACAACTGTGCTGCAAGTGCAGCGGTTATGCGGTAATCGCGGCAGATGCGTTTTTTTCACCGCAACTGCCGCGAACGGGAAAAAACGCTGATTTGAAAGTACCCTTTGTATGATTTTATTAATTAAGCAAAAACTTGGAATTTTAATAGGGGGTGTAGACTTTCTATATTCACTGTTTGCTCCTCTATGGCTATAGGGTGCCATGATGCAAGAAAGGCACAAGTTTATGAGGGGTGGGACTGTTTGATGAGTTTACCCTGCTTATGCATTATACACTGATTCTATATGGAAGAAGAATATGTGATACTTTGCTCATACAGGTGACCGTTTGAGAAGTTGTAAACTGTGTAATTCTTGTAATAAAAATGTATGGTGCTTTGAAAAATTATTCGACAAACAATTGTATTTTATTGGAATGTTATGTCATACCAACACAAAGTAGCAAGGGTTTGTGACATGTAAAGGAAATTATACATGGTTTTCTAAATACCGTATATACTCGTGTATAAGCCGAGTTTTTCAGCACAGAAATTGTGCTGAAAAGTGCCCCCCTCGGCTTATACACGAGTCAGTGACGGCTGACTGTGTGGGACCGGTGTCCGGGGGCTGGAGGAGGCAGGGGGAGGCTGTATTGTGAGCGGCCGGTCACGTGGGGCCCCTCATTAGTGCAATGCAATATGCACTGCATCCCCCTGTCCATAAGCGGCAGGGGGAGCCTTGCATATTACATTGCACTGTCAGTGCTCCTCCGCCCCCCTGTGGTAGTATACAGCAGTGCCCCCCCTGTGGTATATACAGCCCCCCCCCCGTTGCTGCCGCACACCTGTAAAAAGAAGATCTTTCATACTTATTCTCCTGCTGTCACCGCGCGGCATCCTCCGCTCTCCTTGCTTGCACCCGGCGTCCATCCACGTGACCGCGCACAAATAATGACGTCATTATTTGTGCGCGGTCACATGGATGGACGCCGGGGCCCGGGTGCAAGCAAGGAGAGCGGAGGATGCACGCGGTGACAGCAGGAGGATAAGTATGAAAGATCTTCTTTTTACAGGTGTGCGGCAGCAACGGGGGGGGGGCTGTATATACCGTAGGGGGGGGGCTGCTGTATACCCACAGGGGGGGGCTGCTGTATATACCACAGGGGGAGGCACTGCTGTATACTACCACAGGGGAGGGGCTGCTGTATATACCACAGGGGGGGGCTGCTGTATACCCACAGGGGAGGGGCTGCTGTATATACCACAGGGGGAGGCACTGCTGTATACCCACAGGGGGGGGCTGCTGTATACCCACAAGGGGGGGGCTGCTGTATACTACCACAGGGGAGGGTCTGCAGTATATACCACAGGGTGAGGCACTGCTGTATACCCACAGGGGGGGCTGCTGTATACTACCACAGGGGAGGGGCTGCTGTATATACCTCTGTGGCTGATGTATACTACCACAGGGGGGGGCTGCTGTATACTACCACAGGGAGAGGCTGCTGTACACTACCACAGGGGGAGACTGCTGTATACTACCACAGGGGGAGACTGCTGTATACTACCACAGGGGGAGACTGCTGTATACTACCACAGGGGGAGACTGCTGTATACTACCACTGGGGAGGCTGCTGTATACTACCACAGGGGGAGACTGCTGTATACTACCACTGGGGAGGCTGCTGTATACTACCACTGGGGAGGCTGCTGTGTACTACTACTGGGGCTGCTGTATATACCTCTGTGGCTGCTGTATACTATCACTGGGGAGGCTGCTATATACCACTGGGGGGGACTGTATACCTGTGCTGGGGTCCACCCTCGGCTTATACACGAGTCAATAGGTTTTCCCAGATTTTGGGGGCAAAAGTAGGGGCGTCGGCTTATACACGGGTCGGCTTATACACGAGTATATACGGTACTTTAGAAAATGTAAATCTGAAAATTATGGTGTGCCTTTGTACTCAGCGCCCCGCGAGATAATACTTTGTAGGGCCACCTTTCTCTACAATTCCTGCTGCAAGCCTTTTGGGGATATCTCTACCAGCTTTGCACATCTAGAGGCTGAAATGTTTGCCCATTCTTCTTTGCAGAATATCTCTAGCTCTGTGAGATTGGATGGAGACGTCTGTGATCAGCAATTTTCAAGTCATGTCACAGGTACTCAATTGGGATTTAGGTCGGGACTTTGTCTGGGACATTCACCATATGAATATGCTTTGATCTAAACCATTCATTGTAGCTCTGGCAGGATATTTAGGGTTGTTGTTCTGCTGAAAGGTGAACCTACGCCCTAGTCTCAAGTCCTGTGGTTTTCCTCCATGATTGCCCTCCATTTAGCTCCATCCATCTTCCTATTAATCTTACCAGCTCCCCATCCATGCTAAAGAAAAGCCTCCCCACAGCATGACGCTGCTACCACCATGCTTGATAGTGGGGATGGTGTTTTCAAGGCAGTGTGTAGTGTTAGTTTTCTGCCATTCAGTGTTTTGCATTTGGTCCAAAAGTTCTACGTTGGTCTCTTCTGACCAGAGCATGCTAGCTGTGTCCCTTACATGACTTTTTACAAACTACAAATAGGACTTCTTATGGCTAGATTTCAAAATTTCAACTATAAGAGATGAGAGAAAGCGCAATAGAGTCTTATCCCAACAATATGTGTAGGGTTTCATAGTTGCTGCTCACCTGGGACAGTTGTGTGACCCACAGGCATGAAGATGGCTGCTGCAGGATCCATAGTCCACCCACACAGGGGTGTCAGAACCGAATACAGGGAAGAAGAGATAGAGCTTCCTGGATCCGCGCTGCCGACTAATGAAATGATTAGGAAAAACCACAGTTTTCAGTGCAATGATGGTTTTAATTCCAAAGCGTTTCGGAGCCACATCCCAGACCCTTTGTTGGTTCCCTGAGGAAGGAACAGTTATGTGGCTCCGAAACGCGTTGGAATTAAAACCTTCATTGCACTGAAAACTGTGGTTTTTCCAACTCAATTCATCGGTTGGCAGCGCGGATCCAGGAAGCTCTGTCTCTTCTCTGTCTCTTCTCTGTCTCTTCTCTGTCTCTCTTCCCTGTATTGGATTTCAAAACTGGCTTTCGTCTATGAATTTTTCCATAAAGGCCATATTTCAGAAGTATATGACTAATAGATGTTCTGTGGACAGAATCTCCCACCTAAACTGTAAATCTTTGCAGCTCCTCCAGAGTGACCATTGCATCTTGGCTGCTTCTCTAATTAGTGTGCATCTATGATGTAACACTACCAAGACCATCTCTTGGTAGGGTTACAGTTGTGCCATTATCCTTCCATTTTTGAATGATAGGGTTGAACAGAACTTGGGATTTTTTTTTTATAATCTAACCCTGCTTTAATACTCACCATGACTTCATCACTGACCTGTCTGGTGTGTTCCTTGGTTTTTATGATGTTGATTGATCCCTAATGTTCTCAAAAAAACCTCTCAGTCATCCATAGGACAGCTGTAGTTATACAGAGAATAGATTACACAAAGGTGGACTCAATTTACTAATTAGGTAACAATTGGTCACTCAGGATTTTATTTAGAGATATCAGACTACAGGGGGCTGAATACAAATGCCCATCACAATTTTCAGGTTTATATATATTTTTAAATATTTCAATATTTAATAAAAAACATGTATCATTCTCTTTGTACTTCACAAACACTTGCTATGTAGTGTTGGAATATCATATATGAGTCACCCCCAGACCCGTGGGGTACTCGAGACCGAGCCGTTGCTGTCTCTGGGGGAAGTCACGGGGGTCGTGACCCGGTCCCGTGGCCTGGGTTCAGCTTAAAAGAGTAGGAACTTTTCTGCCTTTGTTAAGAGAGGGGTTAAATACAAAGAGGTTTTGTGACGCCACCCATGGTGTGTGGCTAGGGATAACCACCGCTGCTGCAGAACCTCCAGGGTGATGGACGGGCAGCTGGGATAGAATGGCTCTCCACGAGTAAAGCCAATCCCCGGGCAGTGTACATAGTCTATGTGTGGGATGCAGGGCGACGGGCACAAGTAATAGACTCACGGTTTTGTAGTTTTCTCAGTCCTTTACTGGAGCAGATGTTAATGATAGCTGGCCACGGAGTCTTTGAGAGCAACTCGGGGTTCCTTCCCATCTGGTTGGGTCTTTGGCTCCCTTACTGAGGAATCTGGAATCCCCACCTTCCAGTACTGACTGCCGGGACGTGAGACCATGCACAGTCTCGGACTCCAGTGTTCATTATTTGCGCCTTCCTCTGGGGTAAGCATGGGGTTGCTCAGCCTCCCAGATGTGTTCTAGCTTCTCTCCTCAGACCCTAACCTTAGACCTGGAACTTAGCTAGCGACCTTGGGATGAGCTTCGCAAGGCTCTTTTACACCCAGGTCCTCTTCACAGTCCTCCCAGGAACTGCACTAACTTGCTCCTCCCCAGACCAGAATATATAGGGGAGCTCACCCTGAACCCGGGCTTGGTCTACCCCTTCTGGCCTGGAGGTGTAAGTGTTGTGTGTGTGTGTGTTACCTGATGAGAAGACCCTTTTGTTGCTCTTGTGAAACCACCACCCGGGGGCAGTGATGATACTGTGGCACTTTGACCCAGGGTTGCCACAATATACAACCCCAATAAAATACATTTAGGTTTTTGGCTGTAACGTAAAAAAATGGAACAGTTCACAGAGTCTGAACACTTTTTCTAGGCAATGTATATTGAGACAATGAAACACAAGATATTTTATGATCACGGAAGAAAACCCATAGATTGCCTTCTTCCTTTACCTTTTCTGCTAAATATATGGAATGTCTTAAAGCTAAAATGTCATAGCAGAAACTATACCTTCTTCATCCCCCATAATATATTAACATCCAGTGTAATAAAATAAAAGCCCACAATAGCTTGTTAAATAATATAATAAAACTTCACATCATTGCATTGCATGCTTCAATGTGCGGATAAGATGAAAGCATCTAATGATCATACACAGCAGTGAAAATGTGATTATCCAACCATCTTCAATAGGCTATCACCACAGGAATAACATTATTATATCATATAGCATGCAAATTTATACCATTATTAGCGGATGGGAAAAGTATACGAGTAGTGTCACTCAATATCTAGTCTTGAGGTATTCTGGCAGCAGCTGAAATATGCACATGAATTAATATATATCACAATAATTGAGATTTTTATTCAAGTACAACTTTAGCTAAAGGAATTAGAAGTATGTATAGTTCCGGAACCCTTGCAGACAGGACCATTGTAGTTGATTGGTCTTGATTGTGTGCACACAGAATTTGTTTTTGAAGAGTTTTAAGATTTGGAGCGTTTCAAGTCAGTTTCTGCTCAAAAAACTCTGCACGTAGCTTAAAGGGACCCTTTCAGGTCATTTTTTGGTATGATACTAATATTACCCTTGAATAGTGCCTGGACAGACCTTATAAAAAACATGTAAGATCATTATTGTACCACTTGTAGTTTCCTTGTTATAAGCATTTTCAGATCCTGCAGGGCGCTCCTGCATTAGTCCTGTCCATTATAAGCACAGGCAATTAGTCCTGCTGTGTTAAACTGTTCATTTATTATGCACTCCTCAGCAGCTCTCTCCTCCTTCCTCCCTTTGCTCTGTATCAGGTTTCACTTTCAGGAGCTTCTTTTGAGGACACTAAAGGAGAGAGAGCTATTGCAGGTCTGCCTTACCTGATCTAGGTAAGGTGTCTACTCCATTTGTTTCTCTAAGCAGATATCCTGCTGTGCTGTGACAGATTCTGTGTTTTATTTGACCTCTGGCTTGGCTGCAAACACAGAGAGCAGAGAGGATGATACAGCTCCCACTGATCTCCTGTGCAGTGATGTGAATATGTGACATGCATATTTATCTTTTGGGGAGTGGAGAGCAGAGAACTAAGTGGATCATTCACTGTGAATGACAGACGGAATGAATCTCTTTATTTGAAGTTTACAAGGGATAGGAGGGAAATATAAGTTAAAGAAATACATCAACAGAGAGAGCTGAGGCTGGCTTCACACCACGGCAAGGTCCGGTCTGGGGCTGTCAGGCATGAACCTGACAGCCCCGGACCGGATCATCACACAGAACCAGAGGGCCAAATGTGCCCTCTGGTCCTGTGTGTATCCGGATGGCTGTAATTGCAGCTGCAGCTGCTGATTTTTCAAGATTGCGGCTAGCAGGGAGCTAGCGCGGTCCTGAAGTCACAGCGGCGTGCAGTTGCCGGTGTCCGGTTCCCGAATCCTCTCGGACCGGGGCAATCCGGCCCCATAAGCTCCCATGTTAAGGAGCGCCGGATTGCCCCGGATCCAGGAGCATCCGGGAGAATCCGGGAGAATTCAGGATCCGGCTTTTTGGGGTGATTTTTCTCCCTGGACACAAAAATTGTTGCAAGCAACATTTTTGTGTCCGGTGAGAATTATCCGAATTCTCCCGGATTCATCCGTAGAGATGGAAACTGGATGGCAGAGAGCTGCCATCCGGCTCCATCCGGCCCCATAGGCTACTATGGGGCCAAAAACCGGTCCGAGGCTGTCTGGTTTACACCGGACAGCCCCGGACCTTGCCTTGGTGTGAAGCCAGCCTTAGAGGGAGGAATTAGAAAATGATAGCAGTTACATATGGATTTTTGACCTGACAGATTTCCTTTAAAAGTAATTTGCTCTTCATAAGTTGAGTCTTTTGAACTTATAATGGGGAAAAAAGAAAGAGCATGTCACCATTATGTAAAGGCTCCTACTAGAATCTACTGCAAACTAGGCAACCTGATGAAGGAGTGTTTCTTGAAGTTGTTTCCGCTAGAAAACTCATCATTTTTTACCTCCTTTGTGCACATAATCTTATACTAATGCTCTGTCCCATTTACTGAAATAGGGCTAAGATGCAATACAAGACCCAACCCTTGATAGTCATTGGCGCTGTTTGTGGAGGGATGCCGCTTTAGTTACTTAATTCCATTTGTTAGTGAATCTAAATACGTTTAAAGGCATACACTTTGTGCAAAATTATTAGGCAAGTGAGTATTTGACTATATCATAATTTTTATGCAGATTTTCTAACTCCAAGCTGTATAAACTTGAATGCTTATTGGAGGAACAGATCATGTGATGTGTATTTGTGTAATGAGAGAAGAGTGAAGTAAGGATACAACACCCTGTATCAAGGTGTGCAGCTTGTAATCTCCCGATCAAATGGGCCATGAAAAGAAATTTAACTGACTATGGAAAGTAAAAAAATGTTAGAAGCCTTACAGGGATGCAGCACTCTTGAAATTGCTAAGTCATTGGGGCGCGATCACAGAACCATTAAAAGTTATGTTGGAAATAGTAAAAAAAACGTGTTGCGAAAACAAGACTCACATTTACAGGCAAGGATTTGAGAAGACTCAAGCATGAAGCGAGCAAGAACCCATTATCCTCCATTTCGGTCATATTTCAAAACTGCAACCTCACTGGAATGCCCAGAAGTACAAGGGTATGTGCACTAGGGATGGGCGAGTACCTTAATATTCGTGCTCGCTATACTCGCAACGAGTAGGTAGCGGTACACACTACTCGTTGCGAGTATAGCGAGTATGAATACTTTCGCAGTGTATCTATAGATGCACTGCGAAAGTAGCCTAAAAGTGAGTAAAAGTTGCTCACCTTCCGACACCTGCACCGGGACCGGCAGATAAGACGTCCGATCGCTGAACAAGGACCTGTCACTACCAGCCAATCAGATGTCCGGTAGCGATCTGACAGTACATCTAGGACCTTGCAAATTGGCCAATCAGGTGGCCGCTAGCGATCACATGGTTGTGATATGGCGCAATCTGATTGGCCAGATCGCTACCGGCCTTCTGATTGACTGGTAGTGACAGGTCCTTGTCCAGCGATTGGATGTCTTCTCTGACGGTCCCAATGCAGGCGTCGGGAGGTGAGTATGCAATTTTATTATTTTTTAACAACTTTTAATCACTTTTAGGGTACTTTCGCAGGGTATCTATAGATACACTGCAAAAGTATTAGGACTACTCGCTACTCCCGAGTACACATAAGTACTCGGAGAGTAGCGAGCAGCCCGAATACTGCTACTCTTCGGTGGATACCGAGTAGTAGAGAGTATACTAGCTCATCCCTAATGTGCACAAAATCTGGAGCCACTTCGTGTTTTGGACTCAGTGCCTCCGGACATGCCGGATCCCACCAGTGAACACAGGGAGACCGCAGTGCTCTGTGACCGTGATCTGTGGTGGGTGCAGGGCGGCTTCTCCCTGCGTGCACCCGATGGAGACCTCTTCCGACTCTGCAGCATTAAATGAACATACTGGGGAGATGCAGAAGTCAGGCAACCTGCACTGCAGCTGAAAACACACTGCATTGGGGAGAAGCACAGTGAGCATGGGATTTCTTGATATCCCATCCAATGTGCTGGTACTGTACAACGCAGCATTTTGAACGCAGTGGCAATATGCTGCATCCAAAATTCTGCTATTCTGGATCATGAGCATGCACCCCATGGTTGTATAGTGCTCAGAGAAATAGCAGAGGTTAAGAAGGCTGAAACCCGACCACTTGCAGTGTATCTAGGATGCAATGAGGGATTGTATACAGACTGGTATCTGGGTATGATGAGCTGTCAGTGAGCTAAGTGACAGTGCAGTCATCCATTCTGCTTCTGGGCAGTGCTGGTTTGTTCAGGTGTTTCATATTCCCAGTGATTGCCCCACTGTTTAGCTGGGCAGTTTCTCCCAAAACCGTGCCAATCATACATTCTTATAGAGTGGTGCTGTTGGTCTGTGTATCTGTTTTCTACCTGTTCTAATGATTGTTATCTGACCCCAGACTGTTGCCTAACTATTACTCTGCTTGCTTTCTGTACTGACTTACTTTCCTGGTACTTTGACCCTGGACTGTTACCTGGCTACACCCGTAGTTTACTCCTTGAATCCAAGACATGTTCTCCTGGCGTTATGATATGGACCCTTATCTGAATATGCCTCATTTTACTACCTGAATCCATGACAAGCTCTCCTGGTACCTTACGCCAGATTATCTGACTACTCAGCTTTTATACCTGCACGTAAGTGACTAGTGTCAAATTACACGTAGCAATCACGGATCTCAGGGAGCCCAGTCCAAAAAAACACTGCGGGCAGCCGGTTAAAGCGCTCAACACAGTGAATTCCTATGCGCATTGTTCCCTGGAAATTATTAATATGCAAAAAAGTCTGTGGAGTCTCATTTAGGAGTCCCAACACAAATTACAACTGTCCGTGCCTTTATCCTACCTATAGATTCAGTGAATAATCTATGTGATCAGGTGACGAATCTGATCCAGATGGTTATCGATCTGGTTATGGAACATCAGAAGTTAGAACATTCACACTTCCAGTTACAGGGTCAGTTTTCCAGTACTTTAGCTGCTTCCCAACACTACCCACTAATGACTGATGTCATGTCTTCTGGACCATCTGACGTGCAATTGGGCTTTCCCAAACCTGTGGTTGCACTTTCTGATACATTTTTAGGGGAAAAAGAACAGTTTGGAATTTTCAGGAAGAGCTGTAAACAATTTACCTTGTGACCCCAGTTCTCACAGAATACGTCCCAACAGGTAGGAGTAATCAAGTCTCTACGGCAGGGGGTGAGGGGTGTCCTCAGACTTGGACAATTTCTTTGTCTCCACTAGCCCCAGGAGTCTTCTGTTGACACCTATTTTGATGCATTAGGGATGATCTATGATGAACCTGACATAATGAAAGACAAAAATCATAAACCTGACACAGAGGGGCTGCCTTGTTGAAAACTGTAGTTCCAAGTTTTGACAATGGTCCTCTGAAGACCTGTGGAATGACACAGCCCTCAGGTGTCAGTTCCACAAAGGCCTTTCTGATACTCTTAAGGTACCGTCACACAGGGACATATCGCCGGCGATATTGCCGGGGATCGCGGGAGCGCGCATCCCTGACAACATCGCCGGTGAGATGTCACACTGAGCAACTTACCGGCGATGTCGCCGGCTAGTTGCCGCGGCTATCGCTCGCTGGGTTGCCCAGCAACCCAGCAAGCGATCACTCGCAATGTTGGATATAGGCGGAATCGCCCGCAACATTGCAGGTTGCCGCGTTACACAGGGCGATCAGGCAGGATCGCCTGAGCAACATCGCCAGATTTCCCAACATTGTTGGGAAACCTGGCGATGTGACTCAGGCGATTCATCGCCTGATTATCGCCCTGTCACACGTGGCAACTCGCCGGCGATGTCGCCGCAACCTGACCACGCCCCTCAGTTGCCGGCAACATCGCCGGCGATATCTCGCCGTGTGACGGGCCCTTTATGAACACTCTGGCTCTACACACTCCACTTTCTTCATTGGGGAAGGCCATGACACAGGTTATCCACATAGATCAAAGAATTTGGGAAAGACATGAGTTTCGTTCCCTCTTCCATGTTCAGTTCACTTACCTGGTGAGGAACCTATGGAAGATGGAGCAGCCAGCTCAAGGGGTATTGAGAAGAGGCATCTTTGCGATCTCAGACTCTGCTTCTATTGTGGTCGCACTGAACTCTTCCTTAAAGGGAACCTGTCACCAGGTTTTTGCAACCTAATCTGAGAATAGCATAATATAGGACCCGAGATCCTGATTCCAGCGATGTGTCACTTACTGAGCTGCTCAGTGTAGTTTTGATAATCTCCAGCTGTTTAAACAGTGATTTTATCATTAGCAGTCCTCTTGGCCTGCTGCCAAGTGGACTGGTATATTCACAGACTGCTACATCTGCAACAGAGAAAACAGTAATTTTATCAAAATCACAGCAAGCAGCTCAGTAAATGACACATCACTGAAATCAGGGTCTCTGTCTCTACATTATGCTGCTCTCAGATGGGATGGCAAGAACCAGGTGACAGGTTCCCTTTAAGGACTACTCTGCAGCCCTCCAGCAAACAAGCCGTCAGAAAACACCTAGGTTCTGATTGATAATTAAGGAGGTCACCTAGACTTCCAGGTACTTTTTAACTCCTCAGATAAAATATTTCTGGGTATGGAACTCTTCATGCTGAGTCCATCTCCTGTTATCTATTGGCTATCTTGCCTGTGGGCATAGTACTGGGAATCCCATGGCTGCATATGCATAATTCTGCCATTATTTGGTGTCAGATTGATATTGTAAAATGTCTGCATTGTAATAAGAAATGTTTTCATTCTGTTGAGGTTTTCTCCGCTTGTCTGGAAGGTCTTTTTATTTTTTTTTTTCAATTATTAAAAACATTTTTTATTTTTACTTTTTGTGTATTTTAGTTGCCCTCTTTGGGTGCCTCAGCACTGCACTGTCTGATTGCTTCTCCTGTTCCCACCTGTGCTGATGCACGTTTGTGAAGAGGAGAAATGATCCTTTTCTATGAGCAATAGTGAGTCATGGACAGCATCAGGGGTCATCACCTGACCCCTCGCTGTTATGGCAACACATGGAAGCCCCAGGATCACATCTTGGGGCCACCAGTACTGGGGGAAAACATGATCTTTTGGTTGCATTGTCAAGGATTGACAGCGCAATCTAAGGGCCCCGTTTCACACTACAATATCGGTAACAATATCGTTAGTACGTCACAGGTTTTCAGTCGCTCTAGCGACGTCATAACAACGTCGTTCAGTTTGACATGTACAAATGATCAATGATAATCGGGCAGATCGTTGATGGGAGGTTGGTGAACCAGACCTTAAACCAAACAATGATCGTCCGTTCAACCTGCAGCATGGGTGTGTGTGACACCTCGAGAACGATGTCGTTAACGACTTCGCCTATTGAGAACTGAAGGACCTAGGCGATCTAACGACCGCAAGTAGCGTTTGCTTGTCGCGGAATCGTTGCTGCGTGGTTAACGAGATCTATACGTGTGACATTTCACTAGCGATCATTGAACGTCATTGGTCGGTTCGTCGACACATGGAAGTGTGAGACAGGGCCTTAAAGGGTTGACAGTGCCAATTGGGTCGCTGGTCAGATCGGTCCTGTTAGCTGCACATATCAACTGATCAGATATGCTGACATGTGCAGGGAATGGTGCGAGCTCATCGCATGAGCTCGCCTCAAAGGGAGGGTGGACTGGTATGTCCATGGTTGTGAAGGTAATAAACATGTTTATATGTGTAGGTACTGTAGTGGGTGTATTAATATACTCACCTACTGCTGCTCTCTCCAGTGTCAAGTGCATACTGGTTTGCTTCTCCATGACTTCAATGGAATTCCAATTTGGCGGCAGGATAATGTTGTAGTAACTGTTTCGGGGTCACGCAGAGCGCAGTGTGACCTGGAGAACCTGTGCATTTACATTACATTACATGCAAGTGTACATTCGTTTAATAAAAATATAGATGAAAGGGCTTCTTTAACAAGGCCATGCCTTCTTGTGCCGAAAATGGCTAGGACAGTTTTTATTGCAAATTTGTGGCACACATTGCCTGGTAAATATACCTTATTTTTTTTAGATCCCATTTTAAAATCTCTGCTTGCAATCAGTACATGTCAGTATTCTGTAAGATTCATTCACTGACAAACAGATCTTGAAAATTGTGAAAAATGAAGACCCAGACCACAGTAGTTTAGAATATTTCCTATTGCCTAAAATCAGAAAACCCCTTTAAAGGGTTGTCCATTACTAGTGCAGGATAAGAAAAGGGGAAGTGGAGAGCCGCTCCACCGCCTAATTACCGCTGGACTCAGCACCTGGTGTAATGGCATGACAACCATAAATCATGAAGAAAAGGAGATCCACCGGTGCAATGCTTCTCAATTCTTTATTCCATGAATATAAAAATTAAAATCATTCAGCAATCTAGCAACCGCTAACGACTAAGGAAGGGTTACTTCCGAAACGCGCCTAGCGGTTGCTAGATTGCTGAATGATTTTAATTTTTATATTCATGGAATAAACAATTGAGAAGCATTGCAGCGGTGGATCTCCTTTTCTTCATGTCCATTACTAGGACAGCCCCTTCTGATTCCAGTTGTTTTCCCCAGGTAAAGTAATACACCCTGTGCACACTTCCAATTCTGCCGCCATTCCAGCGTTGTCGGTAACCGCAGTCCAGGGTTTACGTCACATTGTAACATTACATGATCCCCGTGTTCAATCACCGCTGGCTTCCTTCGCCTTGCCTTTGCACCAAACGAGCAATCAACAGGAATTAAGCAACGGCCACAGCATTTACTTCCTGTTGATTTTTCATTTGGCAAGGTGAAATAAGCCAGCGGTGATTGTCATGACGCACCCAGGGTTGCATGGGGTACTCGGTACCAGGGCCTGTACTTTGGGGATGCTGTCTCGGTGGCTGGTGCCCTGGTCAGTAGCTCTGGGGAATTCATTGAAAAAAGACGGGAAACAATAATAAAGAGTTCTCGTGACGCCACCTGTGGTTTCTGGTGAATGCACCAGCGCTGCCGGGGGCCTCCGGGCATGATGGACAGGCAGCTGGATGGTATAGCTCCCCACAGGTGGAGCAGAATCCCCCGGAGCTGTGGTGAGGTGACAGGGATGGATGCAGGGAGTTGTCTATGCTGCCGGGCAGCCATGGCAGTCTCTGTAGTGAACAGGGTCAGGGACTGAGGAATTGACACACACACCGTAAGCTGTTTCTGTATCTTTACTGGTGGAATTGCAGGTAATGTCCAGGGTACTCTCCGGTGGTCGGGAAACACTTCTGGATCTCCACAGTGAGTGATGGATAAGGCCTCCTCGTCTCTTTTCCTTTTGCTAAGCCCCTGACCTGTGTGTAACTTGGCCTGGCCTCCTCTGCTCTTCTGTCACCTGTGTGTTGTAGTGGGAAACCTTCGTGTGGACTACCGCTATATCCTCTCTTGTGGTGCCTGGCTCCCTTCTTGGTTGCTAAACAGATGCCTGGAAGACAGGAGTCTCCTCAGTGAACCAGTATTTCTGCTGGGCTAAATGCTCTCCTGCAGACTCGGACTCTAGTGTCCGGGTGGCTTTCTGGGGTGAATCGGTATGGCTCCTCTGCCTCCAGTCTGCTGTTTCTCTGTTACTTCATGCCTTGCCTTCGACCTCACTCTTAGGGCCCCTGCACTGGCTAGGCTGATAACTGCTCGGTTGTCAACTGGCTCGGGCCTAGCACGGCTCCGACACACCAGGACGTCTTAACAGTTCTCCTAGCGACTACACACTCTGTCTAACTCCACCCCCAGCACCGGTTTTTATAGGGGATCATGATTAAAGGCAGCAAGTGGGGCTCCCCCTACAGGTCTGGGGTGGAAGGTGTTTTATGTGTATGGAGTACCCACTGTGGAAATCTATCCATGTTTTAGGTGGTCTTGTGGCTACCTGTACTGGCAGGGCGCCACAGTAACTGTGTGACGTAAACCCCGAACTGTAGTTACCGACAGCGCTGGAATGGTGGCAGCACGGGAGGTGAGTACAGGCTCTTTCATCTTAACTGGGGGAAACAAGTAGAATTAGAAGGGCTTATCATAGTAGTGGACAACCCCTTTAAGAATTAGAAGGGCTTATCATAGTAGTGGACAACCCCTTTAAGAATTAGAAGGGCTTGTCATAGTAGTGGACAACCCCTTTAAGAATTAGAAGGGCTTGTCATAGTAGTGGACAGCCCCTTTAAGAGAGGAATCATTCCACTTAAGTAAATGGCATTAAAAGGCAACAGATTAAATATGACTTGAGGTTTTTCTGAAGAAGCGTAAGGCAGTAAGTTGAGCCATAAATGTCACGTTTCCTACGCTGCAGACTGAGCAGTGTGCTGACAATGAAATGCAATAATACTAGATCATATAGAGAACTTGTAATGTCCACTTGCTGGGTAAAATCCTGTATTACATATTTTGCTTAGATGCAATAACATCGCTGTCAACAAAAGAAATAAAAATAAAAGGATATTAAAGAAATCATTTTGCTGGCCTCCTGCTTCTCTACGTGGCAGTAAATCTATAGTGTCTATAACCAGTGAGAATATACAGCGGTGATTGCTGCCTAAATATACTATTAATTACTTGCAATGAACGCAACGTAGTGTAACCCTGCAAGTAAATAAATTAGGTTTGACCTTGATCAATAAAACAGGGCAGGCTTATCACAAGGCCTGCCAACAGGTCCCCATTAAACAGTCCATTCTGATTTATCTATTTATAAATAAAAGGATTTAACATATGATATGTCTGACACCTCGGATATGATTCAATCACTGAGCGACACGGAATCTCAGCTGAAAATGCATGATAATAATTTTGCTTAATTATTAAACAATAATAGGTAGAAATGCTGATGTGTTGCTATGTTTTTCCAGACCTTTACGCAGCGGTGTAACTAGAGACGGATGGGCTAGGGTGCAGAATTTGGAACTGCCTCCACCTCCTGGATGCTGATCAGATGTATGAGACGTTGTAGGTTCAAAATCCTATAGACATACGAGTTGCTGTCTCTCTTAATTGTAAGTTGTAATGTCCCACATCCTGTATTGAGCCCCTTCTAAAGGTACCGTTACACACAGAGATATATTGCTTGCAACTCACTGGTTGCAGTGAAATCATGGACACATTGTTCCACTTGTACACGGCAACAAAATGTAACAATGTGTCCATGATTTCACTGCAACAAGTGAGTTGCAAGCAATATATCTTGTGTGTAACGGTACCTTTAGTATATAAGTCTTGCAACCTGAGTCCTGTCCTGTTATTTATGTCCCCCATTTTGCACCCATTGCAGATATCTATGTCCCCTATCATTGTGTAGATATATATCTATCCAATTATTTTGCAGAAAAAAAACAGGCACCATCTGTACAATTTGCTTGCAGGTGCGCTCTTGCCTTTAAAGTCTGTGTGCACTACGGTGTGAACTAAGACAATACAAGTCCAATTTTTGTGCACCTGGACCGGTTGAAGAGTCATAGCCCCGCGAAACGCCAGCCGTCGTCCGCCATCTCCACGCCCTCTCCCCGCTGAACACATCTATGATGATGAATGACAAATAAAAGGATCACTGCAAACTGGTGAGTGCCGCTCTCTTTATTCCATTGCATTGACTGTGATATATATATATATATATATATATATATATACGGAGTATATATATATATATAAAAATAGGAAATTTAGAATTAGCACAACCTTATTCATACAAACGGGTGCAATACTTCCTGCATAAACGGTGCTTCATCCGTCATCCAATAAATCCAAAAAAACCAGGCAGCACTCCTACGACATCTCAAAGTGGACTTTATTCTAGCCTTGTGTGCAATGTTTCGGAGTTAATTCTTCTTCCTCAAGCATAGTGCAACAAGTGAAGCAAAAATCTTACATACATGTGTAGCGTAATAAGCAATCATAAAACTTATACATATAACTCCAATAAGTAACTGTATAATAGGTGCTTAACAGTGTCATACAGTGATTATCATATAAAGTGCAGTAATAGTGCTAAATACTTCAGTCCAGCTGAAGTTATTAATACAGTACACATTGTTAGTGTACTAACAAGCTAATCAGTGACACCTGTGTGCATAAAATAATCATCATTTAGAAAGTGCGTTTTACCTGATCCACCCCTCAGCCATGGGTAACGCTGGTACTGTGTTATCGGCGTCTTCCGGGTTCAAAACTGCGCATGCGCGAACAAGCGACACGTCATTTGACACTGCAGTGCTATTGCTCATGCGCGAGTCTACTGCAGACATCTTGGATTATGGCAAAAATAGCGTTTTTTTTGCCCACACATCATATTTAACCATAACTTAATCATAGACATATATTTAGACCTTATTATCATGAGAAAGGGAACCAAACCATACATTTAAGGCTGGCTAGGAAGCGAAACCCCGGAGAGCTTAAGATAAGCCTCCAAGGCACCCCAGTGTGAGCAATTAGGACAGAATGGTAGATGGTCAATCCACCACACTGTCCCTACTACACACTTGAACCAAGCCGACCCACATCACTCTCATTCATACTGGTCCCATATCTCAAAAAATATATAAAAGGATCTCCACACTGTATCCAATTATCAAATACATAGACTACTTCAAGTCAGAGCATTAACTTTAAAGTCCACATTAAGACCATTAGGTTTCAATGTCTGTAATCTGAAGATCCAGTCAAGTTCTTTCCTTTTTAAAATGGCTATTCTGTTGCCACCTCGTCTCTGTGGCGGTACATAATCAATCAATCTGAACTTGATATCAGTGTCCTTGTGGCCCTTGTCTACGCAATGGTTAGGAACAGGGAGATCCAACCTTTTCTTTCATATGGATAACTTATGGTTACTAAATCTAGTTTTAAAATCGCAGGTTGTCTCCCCTACGTACCAAAGGCCACAAGGACACACCAACATGTACACCACATAATCAGATTCACAAGTGAGAAAGTGTTTTATTCTGTAAGTCTGATGTGTGCGTTCATTATCAAAACTGCTACCTTTTAACATATATATATATATATTGTTTATATACTCATCCTGGTATATCTGTCCCTCATCATGGTATATATATCCCCCATCTTAGACCCATCCTGGCATATATGTCCCCCATCCTGGGCTCCTTTTTGATTTGAATGTCTCTCATCCTTAAACTTTTCCAGGTATATATGTCTCCCATCCAGGCCCATCCTGGTATATATGTCCCCCTGCCTGGTATATATGTCCCCCATCCTAGTATATATGTCCCCCATCCTGGGCTTATCCTGGTATAAATGTCCCCTGTTCTGCTTCTCTTCTTTAAAAATACACAAATCTACTTAATCCGCTTCCCACCATGCAATGTCCTCTTCTGCAGCTAGTACAAAGGCTAGCAGCTGACTTCAGCATTCAAGCAATGGGCAGTGCATAGCATCACTGCCATGTGTCACCACTGACTTAAATACTAATGTCAGCTGCCTGCCACTGATTGGCCAGCAGTGTGTATTGCGGAGCAGGGAACACAATACATTTCTGAAGCATTTGTTTTGGTTGTGTAATTGTTTTTTTACTTTGATTTATAAATTTGTGAGCAGCGTACAAGTCATTTGGAGAATTTTCAAATCACTTCTTTTAACTCCTTTGCCAGTTGTAATCAAAGGATTGTGATGTGGAGCGCATAATGCTGAAAGATGGACCCCTTTAGTCTTCATTGAGTATATTAACGCTTCGCGTCACATTGACTTGGTTCTGGAACCAGTAGTATGGACATTTCTACAAAGAATCCCAGGAGTTATTCTTCAACACGACAATGTCAACTTGCAAAGTGCTCATGCTACCATAAGCAGCTTACGTGGCCTGTACATGCTACCTTTGCAGCGTCTCTAAATTTCTCTCACATCCAGCACATCTGAACGTCATTGGTCAGAAATTGTAAATGGACCTGCCCGCTACGAATCTTGATAATTTCCCAAAGTGTATTCAGTGTGGAAGAACATTCCTCAGGCAACCATTAATAACCTTGCTAATAGTAACCAACACAAGGAGTTAACTCCTTGCTACTGGGGCTGCTGTCACCGTGGCTCCTGTATGAGCGGTTCATTCAGGAGCCACGGTGATATCGGCGCCAGTCATCGTTGCTATAGTAATCGCTCATTTGATTACTATGGCAACGGTGTCCTCTTCAACGTCACCGCTTACCACCCACAGACTCATTCAGTGATCACAGAGCACGGGGAGCAAATGGACATGTTCTTCCTCCCCATGCTCTATGATATAGCAGAGCTGCATCATTTGAAGAAGAGAGAAAACAAAAGACCTGGATCGTGGAGGGTTGTGAGGGGGTAATAAAGATGGTGTCTCCAAGTGTGTCTGTGTATTTATTTCTAATAAAGTATTTTTTCTCCGTGTGGTGTCTTTTTTTTAACTTTTTATTGGAGATTCTTAATGGGCGGGTCTAACTTGGCCTGATATGAAGAATCTTAGGGCTTAATACCAGCTGATAAAACAAAGCTGGTATTAACCCCTTATTACCCAGCATGTCACCCGCCTCCAGGGCTGCTGAAAGACCCTGATAAAGCACCTGGAAATGGCATTTCTTATAAATGCGCCATTCTCAGGGGTAGCTGCGGGCTGCTTTTCTTTAGCTTGGGAGGACCCTAAAACAATGGGCCATCACCCCGCTGAGAATACCAGCCCTCAACTGCCAAGTTTTACTTTGGCTGGCAATTAAAAAAAGGGCAGAGCCCACACATTTTTTTTTTCCACCCAAGATAAAATAAGGCTGCTGAGGGTGGCAGCTCGCAACTGTATGCTTTCATCAGGCTGAACTTAAAAATGCTGCGAAGCCCCACGTGTTTTTTTAAATAATTATTTAACACCCTATGACGGCAGGTTGCTTGCCATACACTAATGTACATGGCAACCAAGCACAATCACTGTGCAGATTGAAGGAAATGCAGTCTGCCTACAACAGCCAATCACAGAGGCTCTCACAGAGTATGAGTGTCAGTGATTGGCTGTTTGTCTGACAGTGCAGTGAATATGCAAATAGCTTAATAGGTGGCCCAGGAAGTAACAGCAGGAGACTGGTAGGCCTGATCTAGCTACTCTAGCATCTATCTCTCTATTCTGTCTATTCTAGTCAATCTATCTATCCTGTCTGTCTACTCTTTTCTAACTTTATACAGCATGAGAAATGTCATGTTAAAAACGCATTGCACACAGACACCACACTGATATTAGCTAAGAAAAAAATGCACAATCGCATTGCATTTGCATGCCACACTGATCACAAAACCGATAGCAGTTGTCCTACTCTCCTGGATTAGAAAAGGTCAGATTTTTTATACGCCAGTGTTTTTCCAGCCTAAAGAGAAGGGGGGTGCAGTATATGGTGGAAATTTTGCACTTCAGTAAGGAAGTGTAAAAACTCCAGTGCCACATTTAAGCAGCTCCTCAAAGTCATAATCGCTTTCCAACAAGCTTTTAATATGACTAAGGGATTTGTGCCAGATCAGAACCCCAAAGTACAGACGCTGCGTTTCGGGTAACTGCCCCTCATCAGTGTAGTGTGTGGGATATTCTGATCTGGCTGTGTAAGTGGGCTAAGACAAGGTCTGGGAACTTGCTATCTACCTTATGGAGACAGCTAAGTAGGTGAGGCGATTGTAGCCACATCCCCCCTCTAGGAAATATGCAAATTTGCACTTCAGTAAGGAAGTGTAAAAACTCCAGTGCCACATTTAAGCAGCTCCTAAAAGTCATAATCGCTTTCCAACAAGCTTTTAATATGACTAAGGGATTTGTGCCAGATCAGAACCCCAAAGTACAGACGCTGCGTTTCGGTGTAACTGCCCCTTATCAGTGTAGTGTGTGGGATATTCTGATCTGGCTGTGTGAGTGGGCTAAGACAAGGTCATTAAAAGCTTGTTGGAAAGCGATTATGACTTTGAGGAGCTGCTTAAATGTGGCACTGGAGTTTTTCCACTTCCTTACTGAAGTGCAAATTTGCATATTTCCTAGAGGGGGATGTGGCTACAATCTCCTCATCCACTTTGCTGTCTCCATGAGGTAGATAGCAAGTTCCCAGACCTTGTCTTAGCCCACTCATACAGCCAGATCAGAATATCCCACACACAACACTGATGAGGGGCAGTTACCCCGAAACGCAGCGTCTGTACTTTGGGGTTCTGATCTGGCACAAATCCCTTAGTCATGTTAAAAGCTTGTTGGAAAGCGATTATGACTTTGAGGAGCTACTTAAAGGTGGCACTGGAATTTTTCCACTTCCTTACTTAAGTGCAAATTTGCATATTTCCTAGGGGAAGGGGGGATGTGGCTACAATCTCCTCACCTACTTAGCTGTCTCCATAAGGTAGATAGCAAGTTCACAGTATATGGTGGAAACATGCAAATTTGTATGTTTCAGAGCAAATCTTGATCCTGGCAAGTCATTATTATATATTGATATATACGGTAATACCTGGGGTATTCTAATACGTGATGTTTATCATTGTTAGTAATTACCCCTTTCACTATTATACAGGTTGCTGGATTGTCATTTTTAACCTTTTAAACTATGTACATTGTCATTTCTTTTAATAAGGTGGAAGCAAAGCACAAGATGTATCCATAAAGGCCTAAAGAAGCCATTCAATCACCTGGCATTACCGGTGGCAGAAACAATCTCTTTATCCTGCCCTTAATTATTGTAAAGTGACCTCCGTTCAGAGAGTGCCCTTTGCCGGCCTGTGAGAAATCTCTCTGGAGAGCAGCTGGCTTCAAGTACCTTTTCACTTTGTCAACATGTCTTCTCTAGAAATAAAACTCAGGCTGTCACTTATTGTCCATGTGTAAGCCGAAGTCCCAACAGGCAGAACTTCAAATCACAAAATGCTAAAAAATAACCTTGAAATTTAAAGGGGAACCAATAGATGCACCCAAAATACGGATTTTAACATTTTAAACCCCACAATTGGTAGCACTGCAATTTCATATTCTAGGCTTGTTTTAAAAGATTATCAAATATGGGGAAAAAACTTAGAATTAAATAGCATAGAAAGCAAAGCTCTTGTGTCCAGTTGTGTCTAGTCTAAAGAAAAGTATGACTTCTTGTAGTAATTGAATGAGGGGGTGAAGAACCTTGTCTGAACTCCTCTGTCAGTCAGCTGAAAAACCTTAACGTCAGCCCGTGCATAGCCTAGTAATGGATTTTAATTAAAGGGAACATGTTATGTGCAAAACCACTATTTACCTGCAGATATAGGGTATATATCTGTGTCATGAGCTCCATGCTGCATTGCTTTGACTTTTTTGTAGGTTGCTGGTTCTGGGGCCGAGTTGTCAGTCTGGTTATGTTCTGAGTTATTCTTCTGGGTAGAATCACTCAGGTGTTTCTATTTCCAGTGATTACTCTGCTTCCTAACTGTGCAGCTTTCCCCAGTGCCTCCTGTGCTTATCCTGATCTCTGTTGCCTGACTCAGAATAACCTTGGTTTGTCTTTGCCTGCTCCCTGGACTTGTTGTCTTTTCTGTTTTTATTTTTTTTTTTACCCCTGAATAGTTACCTGGTTAACTTTTTTAATTCCCTGGATCATTATCTCACCCTCCTGGTATACCTAACCTTGGATTGTTATGTGATCACATCTCTGTCTTCTCCTGGTTTACTACGACTGTGGCGCCCCAAGTAGTCAGGCGTCACAGAGGGGTATTGCACCCGTAAAAGAGGTGTAATTTCCTCAGCTGCGAGTTGATACTAGGCTGGTGGGTGGGTCCCATTCCTGCACTCCCATATTAGCTGAGTAGTGGGAGGTTACCCGGGAGGGGATATATTCACCTCAGGGGAGAACAAGAGAGGCCAGTTGGAGGAGGAGGAGAGGAGTTAGGACGATTGGAAAAGAGTGTGGAACGAGGCGGAAGGGTTACTCGGACGGTTTCAAGCTGATCCGGAGGGAAGAAAAAAGAGGGTCTTAAGGAGACCCTCAAAGAGGGCGCCCGACGTGCAGAGTCTTGGCCCTAGAGAGAAAGGGGGAACCCCAGCGTGGAGCGACCATACTCCAGGGGATTCTCCAGTCCAGCACGGGAACGCCGAGCCCGAGGATCCGGCCAAGGTCTATCTTTGCAGTCAGCAACCAGCTGCTGTGGTCTGTATATCGCCACAGCACCCTGCCAGATGGAGCGGTCTGCCTGCTTACTCTCCACGAGGGAGAGGACCCCCATTACTACCTACACGGAGCCATTGGGAATAGACTCATCCTAGGCGGGGAAGAAAGGACACGAGTTCATCAACTAAGGTACACTACGGGTTCCACCATACCACCTGGGATCCACTTCCATCTTGGCGGACACTCATTACTGCTCGGTGACACTTTTAGACCCACACTACAAGGAGAACTTTATTTCTCTTATTCCACCAGCGGAGAGGTCTACAAAAATGCTGCAGTACCAGAAGGCCCTTGTTGGGGAATTAGTTAAAGAAATTCCCTTTGAAAAATGCTGGCAGCAGGGGTCACAGTTCGGTGGCCAACCAAGGCGTCCGAGAGAGAGAGCCACAACTCCAATCCAGCAGAGGTAGAGGAACATTCTCAGTCATATGGGAGAGTTTTCTCTGCCCCTCCGATATCACAGGCCCTGAGGCGCGGGGTACTGTCACAAGGACTGCAAAGTTTGTAAAGATAGTGAAGGAGTACCTTGGTGACCGTACAAAAGTGCTTCGGGATTTCCCTGTGCCTTATAATTTTTGGTATCGAAGCTGGACACATGCATGGATTGGCTCTCTATGCCTTGGAAGTCCTGGCCTGCCCTGCTGCTAGCATTTTGTCAAAGCGGGTTTTTAGTGGAATCATTACTGATAAACGCACCCGCCTGTCAACTGAAAATGCTGACAGGCTGACTCTGATCAAGATGAACAAGGTTGGATTGGGCCTGACTTCAGCACACCACCAAATGATAGCAGCGTAATGTAAAGTTGAAGCCATTGTATTTATTGGGGATGTATATTCCCACGCCTCTCCTCACCCACACATAGGTACACACTTCCTGATTTGGGCTATTTGCTGTACTCCTCCTCCTTTTCCTCATCTGCCACCACCATATCATCAGGGAGACCGTGGTCCATGATGCCACGAAAAGATATTTTATTTACATGTTGTTTATGATGCCCCTAACCATTAAAAAGTTAGACAGTAGGTTCATGTATACCCCCCAGGGGTAAATGTTTTAATCCATGCTTAGTGCATGGGCATTGCAAGTATAGGAGACCCGCTCCTTTGTAATGGGAACAATATTTAAAGAGGCTCTCCTCCACATCTCTTCCCAGGGGCGTCGGAGTGCCTCCCAATTTCCCAAAATCGTAAAAAAAAAGTTGACGTGATGGAGCAGAAATAAAAATAAAAAATATTTGAAATCAGCAAAAATTGATTTAAACTGTGATATTCTCATCTCTGATGTTTACAAAAAGTTGCATTTTGTTGGCTTGTGTTATCTAATTTCCCTGCACGTAGTCTTAAGGGCCCGATACACGCTTCAATGTGTTGGCTAACCGACCAACGATCCGACTTGACCTACATTGCTGGAACGACGTTGAATGATCGCTGCTGAGGTATCACACGTACTGATATCGAGAACGACGCAGCAACGATTTCGCAATAAGCGAACGATACTTGCGGTTGTTCGGTCGCCTACATCCTACAGTTCTGAATAGGTGAAGTTGTAAATTACATTGTTATCAAGGTGTCACACACAACGATGCTGCAGGTTGAATGGACGACAGGTTTTTGAACATGTTAACAAATCTATGATCAACGACTTATCGTTGGTCGCATGTAGGTGTCACACGCAGTGACATTGCTGCACTTCCCCAAAACCCGTGACGTTTCAAAGATATCGTCACGTGTAACGCGCCCTTTATATTTACCGGCTGCTGTCTTCATCTTTTATTGGTGCTGCTTCGGTCGGTCTACAGCAGTTTGTGTCCTGCTGGATCTTTCCAGTGACTGTTGGCTGATATGGAAGTCAGAACTCATTGTAAGTCTAGAACAACTAGAATGAGGTCTTCATAGACTTGCACTGAGAGCTTGTAATAATACAGTTAGGGCCAGAAATATTTGGACAGTGACACAATTTTGGCGAGTTGGGCTCTGCATGCCACCACATTGGATTTGAAATGAAACTTCTACAACAGAATTCAAGTGCAGATTGTAACGTTTAATTTGAAGGGTTGAACAAAAATATCTGATAGAAAATGTAGGAATTGTACACATTTCTTTACAAACACTCCACATTTTAGGAGGTCAAAAGTAATTGGACAAATAAACATAACCCAAACAAAATATTTTTATTTTCAATATTTTGTTGCGAATCCTTTGGAGGCAATCACTGCCTTAAGTCTGGAACCCATGGACATCACCAAACGCTGGGTTTCCTCCTTCTTAATGCTTTGCCAGGCCTTTACAGCCGCAGCCTTCAGGTCTTGCTTGTTTGTGGGTCTTTCCGTCTTAAGTCTGGATTTGAGCAAGTGAAATGCATGCTCAATTGGTTTAAGATCTGGTGATTGACTTGGCCATTGCAGAATGTTCCACTTTTTTGCACTCATGAACTCCTGGGTAGCTTTGGCTGTATGCTTGGGGTCATTGTCCATCTGTACTATGAAGTGACGTCCAATCAACTTTGCAGCATTTGGCTGAATCTGGGCTGAAAGTATATCCCGGTACACTTCAGAATTCATCCGGCTACTCTTGTCTGCTGTTATGTCATCAATAAACACAAGTGACCCAGTGCCATTGAAAGCCATGCATGCCCATGCCATCACGTTGCCTCCACCATGTTTTACAGAGGATGTGGTGTGCCTTGGATCATGTGCCGTTCCCTTTCTTCTCCAAACTTTTTTCTTCCCATCATTCTGGTACAGGTTGATCTTTGTCTCATCTGTCCATAGAATACTTTTCCAGAACTGAGCTGGCTTCTTGAGGTGTTTTTTCAGCAAATTTAACTCTGGCCTGTCTATTTTTGGAATTGATGAATGGTTTGCATCTAGATGTGAACCCTTTGTATTTACTGTCATGGAGTCTTCTCTTTACTGTTGACTTAGAGACAGATACACCTACTTCACTGAGAGTGTTCCGAACTTCAGTTGATGTTGTGAACGGGTTCTTCTTCACTAAATAAAGTATGCGGCGATCATTCACCACTGTTGTCATCCATGGACGCCCAGGCCTTTTACAGTTCCCAAGCTCACCAGTCAATTCCTTTTTTCTCAGAATGTACCCAACTGTTGATTTTGCTACTCCAAGCATGTCTGCTATCTCTCTGATGGATTTTTTCTTTTTTTTCAGCCTCAGGATGTTCTGCTTCACCTCAATTGAGAGTTCCTTTGACCACATGTTGTCTGGTCACAGCTTCCAAATGCAAAACCACACACCTGGAATCCACCCCTGACCTTTTAACTACTTCATTGATTACAGGTTAACGAGGGAGACGCCTTCAGAGTCAATTGCAGCCCTTAGAGTCCATTGTCCAATTACTTTTGGGCCCTTGAAAAAGAGGAGGCTATGCATTACAGAGCTATGATTCCTAAACCCTTTCTCCGATTTGGATGTGGAAACTCTCATATTGCAGCTGGGAGTGTGCACTTTCAGCCCATATTATATATATAATTGTATTTCTGAACATGTTTTTGTAAACAGCTAAAATAACAAAACTTGTGTCACTGTCCAAATATTTCTGGCCCTAACTGTATGTATTCATTTATATAGCACTCTTAATTCCATAGCACTTTACATAGACTTGCAACACTGTCTCCATTGGGGCTCACAATCTAAACATCCTATCAGTATGTCTTTGAAATGTGGGAGGAAACCAGAGTGTTCAGAGGAAACCCATGCAAACACAGGGAGAACATACACTCTCCTTGCAGATGTCATCCTTAGTGGGGATTGTACCCAGGCCCTCAACGCTGCAAGGCTGCAGTGTTAACCACTGAGCCACCATGCCACCCAGCTTGTGTCTTTTAATTAAGACATCTAGTCAGTCACAAAATGACAGATTGGTACTGAAGCGGCACTGTGAAGAGCTGAAAATGGTGGTTAGTTAGTACAATATTAGATTCAGGGACCTTACATTAGTGTATGAAGATGAGGTTAGTGCATAACACAGCTTTGCAAACAAAGGTCGCCATCTGCTGGCCAAAGAGTATAAGTAAGAAAGAGAGAACTGTATAAACAGGAACTGGAGGGCGAAGTGTATGTTCCAGAGAGGAATAGATAGTAAGGGACCCTAGGTCAGGTGACAGCCTTGTCGTAGCTAGGAATTATAAAAGTAACAGAAGGGCAATGAAGGGAAGGATTCGACGCTTGGCCCAATGTCAGGGCAGTCGTGTGATGGCAGCTTAGCTGGCTTATAGCCACAAATACCAGCAGAGGCCAGAACCAGAACCAAGACGCCAGAGATGAATGGCCAGAACCGGAACCGAGAGACTGGAGACAAGCAATCAGAACAGTGACCGAGTGAATTGGATCAGAGGCATGTGAGCAGAGCTAGAGCCATGAGAAGTGATCATACAGAAGAAGACGGGCTTTTGTGTGAGCTGCAATCTGACGTGTAGAATTACAGTACAGAGTAGACTGGGGTCATGCTTCAGAGGATGGTGGCGGCCAGTGTAACGTGTCAAGAGACTTATCAACAAGGGAGTTACTTCCATTGACCCTCGTAAGGGCCTGTGTGATAGTAATTATTGCCAAAGGTTTGAAAGAGTGATAATGATGATTGACATGAGATTGACTGATGCACTTTACATTAAGTATTAGAACTTAGGCTGGCTTCACACCACTGTGTGATCCGGTCTGGGGCTGTCCGGGATGACCCTGACAGCCCTGGACCGGATCAGCACACAGAACCGGAGGGCCAAATGTGCCCTCCGGTCCTGTGTGCAGCCGGGTGCAGCTGCAGCTGCTAATGATTCAGGACCGCGGCTCACAGGGAGCTAGCGGTTCCCGGATCCTCCCGGACTGGGGCAATCTGGCCCCATAGGCTCCCATGTTAGGGAGCACCGGATTGCCCTGGATCCGGGAGGATCCGGGAGAATCCGGGCGAATCCGTGATCCGGCAAATTGGGGAGATTTTTCTCCCTGGACAAAAAAATGTTGCAAGCAACATTTTCATGTCCGGAGAGAATAATCCGTATTCTCCCGAATTCCACCGCAGTGATGAAACCGGATGGCAGAGAGCTGGCATCCGGCTCCATCCGGCCCCATAGGATACTATGGGGCCAAAAACTGGTCCGGGGCTGTCTGGTTTACACTGGACAGCCCTGGACCGGACCTTGCCGTGGTGTGTAGCCAGCCTAAGACACCACTGTATAGAATATTTTTTTCTCTGCCATGATGGAACAAAAGTCTGTAGATAAAATTGCTCTGAAAAGGTTTTCCCATGAACAAAGTTAATTTAAAAGTTAATTTTAATCAATAGATCTTAGAATAATATTAAGTTCCGCAATTATATGTGTAATGCATCATCGAAGAAATGAATCGATAAGGGCCTTGTGGTTTAAGGTTGCTTTCACACTGTGATTTTTGAGGATCCGTGGCTGTCCTTTGTAAAACAGACAGCCACAAATCCAATTTGGCCCCCGTGTTATCATATGGGCACGGATCGGATCGGATTTGGCCTAATTGCCATCCGATTTTTGTCGGATCCGATTGTGCCCCATTTTTGGCTGTGCCCAAAATCGGAGACTGCTCCGATTTTGGGCACAGCGGACCAAATCGGACATAATCAAATCCGACAGGATCTGCGCCAGTTAACATGGGAGCCTATGAGCGAAGGTCCGAGGAAACACCTCACCGCTCCTCGGACCCGATTTTAGTGCACTGAGCATGCTCAGTACACTAAAACAGCTCCTAACCATCTAATTTCACTTCCGTAATGTATATCCATACATTGCGTAAGTGAAATTAAGTAAAAGCAAGGGGTTAAAAATAAATAAAACTCTAATCTCACCTTCCAGCGATCCCCCGACGCCTCCAGCAAGCTCCGGATAACTACAGGACCTGGCATTACGTCACAACCCGATCAGCTGATCGGGTCACATGACCGGTTACAGTCGTAACTGTGGTCATGTGACCCGATGACGGATATACATTGCAGAAGTGAAAGTGCCCCGCACAGCTCTTTCTGTGTCCGGACCTGTGAAAATCACGGACCCGGACACAGAAATGGCACCAGGAGGCTCACCTCCGATGGTGTCCTTTCATGTCCGTGGGGCCTGCAAAAGGTAGGATCCCACAGATAGGAAAAATAATGCTATGTGAAAGCACCCTAAGAGTGTAGTACCACTGACTCCCGTTAGGCCCCGTGTGACGGTCATTATTGCCAACAGAGTGACAGAGTGATGATGGTGATGCACATGGGACTGACTGCGACGCACTACAGATTAAGGTACTACGACTGGGATACCACTGTATATTATAGTATTTCTCTGATGTGATAGAACACAAGTGTGTGGTTGACACTGCTTTAATATCCTGTTTAGTCAGAATTGCTGAATTCACACTGTAAAATAATTTACTGTAATTTCACCATTGTCTTACTTCTCTTCACATTGTGCCCTAGGCACCGTATCCGTTGATGTTAATGAAATAGTTGTTGGTTCAAGTTACCACTGTTACCATGCTAAAATCTATCTAACTAGATCACTCCATTAACATTAAACATTAACACTCACATTATATTGCAGGGGCGTCGCCACCCTCTTAAAGGAGCTCTGATTATTAACTGGCAGTTTGACTCTCTGCAGTGTGTATCTGCAGGGCAAGCTGTCAATCAAAAAGCAAGAGAGTGATTACAGAGCATTCACTGTACATCGAGCAATGAATGGAACCGTTGGCTGCACCACCCCGACGACTGGAAGCATGAAGCTACCAGGAGGTTATGAGTTATGGGGCGGACCTACCGTGGTGCAGCTGGTTCAGCTGCACCAGGGCCTCTCAAGCCTGCAGGGGGGCCCCCAGCCGACCCCCGTAACCCAATGTCAGAGGAGGGCTAGGCAAGGGAAGCAGGAAGATTCCTGCTTCCCTTGTCTAATCCCGCCCCTCCTCTCCTCTGCCCCTCTGCTGCCCCGGCTCCCAGCTCCCAGGAATGCATTCAGCGCGGCTCAGCTGGTAGGAGAGCCGCGCATCACTAATAAACGCCAACCCTGCTCCTCACCGACGGCCGCCAGCAACAACCCCCCCGCTCCTCACCGACGGCCGCCAGCAAAACACCCCCCCTGCCGAAGGCCGCCAGCACCAACCCCCCCACCCCTCCTCACCATGGTTGCACCAGGGCCCTCTGTACTCAAGGTCCGCCACGGTATGAGTTCATTTCCTGCCGGTAGCTGTGCTTTCAGCAAGGCCTAATTCAGATATACAAGCTCTTATTGATTTTTAATGGTGGTGAAGGCAGACAAGCAGCATGTTGTCTTTCTAATTTGTCTAGACAGGGGATGTGGAGCTTTCTACCAAAAGATCTGACTGCAGTAAACAGTCGTCTACTATAAGATCCAAAAACCCCTGACACCGGCTGAGTCTCATTTCTTATTTTTTACAACCAAGGATTTTTTTATGATTTTTTGACAATTGCGGAATCCTACACTCAGGAATCCAAACTCAATCACGGGATCCACATCTAAAATGATTCTATCGCTCACCACTGTGCTTCAATGCACCTAAATAGGTAGCAATAGTACTAGCTCCCCCTAGAGGATTGGAAGAAAGAGTTTTTCTTCAAATAGAAATAGCATGTGAAACCTGAGCGCTCAGATTCCTTCACGGGGAATAACATTTCACTCTTATATTTATGTTTCCACTGAGAATCATCTATTTTAAATGTAATTTTCTTTTAATGTTACTTGTGGGTTTCTGCTCTACCATACAAATAATTCCGTCCCTGATTTATATGTGTTCTTTTCCACTTGTGTTCTATACATTTCTATTTTTGGCCTTTTTTTTCTACCATAGCCATGATAACTTGAACGAGAGCCAGAATCGGTCTTGGCTAACGAAGAAATGTTCCCTCATGCTAATAGCTACGTAATTGTGTCCTTTACGCCAGCACCAAACATGGCATTCTGTAAGAGATGTGCCAAGAAATGGGGCTGAGCAATTTAACAGAGACATTATGTCATCATCTAACTTGTGTGCTTGATTTATGGAAAAAATAATGGGTCCGCTTACAGAAATATGTTTCTACCATGCATCTACCCTGAAGAAAGAGAAGGGTGAATGACGTTGATATCTGCTGCCACAACAAACACTTTGATATATATATATACAATGATAGGGGACATACTGTACAGACCAAAGGTTTGGACACACCTTCTCATTCAAAGAGTTTTCTGTATTTTCATGACTATGAATATTGTAGATTCACACTGAAGGCATCAAAACTATGAATTAACACATGTGGTATTATATACTTAACAAAAAAGTGTGAAACAACTGAAAATATGTCTTATATTGTAGGTTCTTCACAGTAGCCACCATTTGCTTTGATTACTGCTTTACACACTCTTGGCATTCTCTTGATGAGCTTCAAAGCAGCAAAGCCCCCCCACACCATCACACCTCCTCCTCCATGCTTCACGGTGGGAACCAGGCATGTAGACTCCATCCGGTCACCTTTTCTGCGTCGCACAAAGACACGGTGGTTGGAACCAAAGATCTCAAATTTGGACTCATCAGACCAAAGCACAGATTTCCACTGGTCTAATGTCCATTCCTTGTGTTCTTTAGCCCAAACAAGTCTCTTCTGCTTGCTGCCTGTGTTTAGCAGTGGTTTCCTAGCAGCTATTTTACCATGAAGGCCTGCTGCACAAAGTCTCCTCTTAACAGTTGTTGTAGAGATGTGTCTGTTGCTAGAACTCTGTGTGGCATTGACCTGGTCTCTAATCTGAGCTGCTGTTAACCTGCGATTTCTGAGGCTGGTGACTCGGATGAACTTATCCTCCGCAGCAGAGGTGACTCTTGGTCTTCCTTTCCTGGGGCGGTCCTCATGTGAGCCAGTTTCTTTGTAGCGCTTGATGGTTTTTGCAACTGCACTTGGGGACACTTTCAAAGTTTTCCCAATTTTTCGGACTGACTGACCTTCATTTTTTAAAGTAATGATGGCCGCTCGTTTTTCTTTACTTAGCTGCTTTTTTCTTGCCATAATACAAATTCTAACAGTCTATTCAGTAGGACTATCAGCTGTGTATCCACCAGACTTCTGCACAGCACAACTGATAGTCCCAACCACTGCTAAGGACAGGCAACAAGCAGACGAGACTTTTTGGGCTAAAGAACACAAGGAATGGACATTAGACCAGTGGAAATCTGTGCTTTGGTCTGATGAGTCCAAATTTGAGATCTTTGGTTCCAACCACTTTGTGCGGCGCAGAAAAGGTGAACGGATGGACTCTACATGCCTGGTTCCCATTGTGTAGCATGGAGGAGGAGGTGTGATGGTGCTGGGGTGCTACGCCAGATGACCTGGCCTCCACAGTCACCAAACCTGAACTCAATCGAGATGGTTTGGGGTGAGCTGGACCGCAGAGTGAAGGCAAACGGTCCAACTAGTGCTAAGCATCTCTGGAAACTCCTTTAACACTGTTGGAAGACCATTTCCGGTGACTTCCTCTTGAAGCTCCTCAATAGAATGCCAAGAGTGTGTAAAGCAGTAATAATAGCAAAAAGGTGGCTACTTTGAAGAACCTAGAATATAAGACATATTTCTCCAGGCCCCTTCCACGACAGCATAGGAGGTTGCCTCTCCACGCCCTATTAGGGACAGGAAGCACAAGAGAGGTTAAAAGGACCCTCCCACCTCCCCTTAGCCAGTGTCTTTCCTGTCCCCATGGGGCATGGAGAGGTTTCTCCTAGGCTGTAGGGGCCGGCAACCTACAGCTTACCTTGGAGCTGCCGGACAGCTTTGGTCGGGCCTCGGTTCCTCCTCTGCTGGTCCCATGGCTGGAGCCGTGGGCCCGCCGCCTGGCCCTCCGGATCCCGGTGGGGTGATGCGGGCCATGGCGTCCCCAAGCTGGCGGCCTCACTCGGTGCAGCCCGCCGGCTGCTTCCCGCGCACTGCGCGCTGCCCCGAGAACGGAAGTGACGCGGTGAGGGCAGAACTTCCGGTCGTGCGCGCGCTCCCCGCTGGGAGCGCGTCTCTTCCGGATTCCGGCGGGGAGTCCTGGGGGCAGCGTGCGGGCACGTCTCCTATGGCGGCCTGCCCTGGACCGAGCGCGGGAGGCTGGGTCGGATTTCCGCTGGGTGGGGCACCCTTTCTGCTTAAAGGCTGCCCTGAAGTCTACAGCTGGTAAGGTTATTGTATGCCGTATTACCATGTCTTCTCCCGCATCTGCGGAGCCCAGTGGTCCCCCTGCCCCAGTAAGTGTGGTGTACAGGGGGGGTCCTTTTCCTGCGAGGGTGGCTTTGTGGCTGATGGTCCTGGTCCTGCGTTTGTGTTTTTCAGGACAAGCCAGCCCCTAAGAAGTCTCTTAAGTGCCCTGTCTGCATTAAGAAGCTCCCTGCTGGATGGGATAAGAAGCTGTGCCAGACTTGCACAGATAAAGTGGTTAGGGCTGTGCACCCTAGCCTGGTGGATGACTTAAGGGCCATGGTCAAGCAGGAGATTCAGGCTTCCCTGGCCTCTCTTTCACCTGTGTCTTCAGTGGCTGGACCTCCCTCCCCTAAGAGAAGGAAGCTTCAGACTACCCCGATTGACTTGGAAGACCCGACCCTAACCCCGGCTCCGACTCTGAGGACCCCGAGGACTCCGCTGCGGCTCCTCTGGCGGATCTCCGTAGATTCTTGTTCCCCTCTGATGACCTAGGGGATCTTATTGGGGCAGTCCGGAATACTATGGGGTTAGAGGAAGTTCTTACACCCTCATCCGTTCAGGATGACATGTTTGCGGGCCTCCGATCAGCTAAGCAGACGGGGTTTCCAGTGCATTCTACACTCCTGGACCTCATCTCCCAGGAATGGGAATTCCCTGAGCGGAGAGTCAAAAGTGATCTCTCTCGCCGGTTTCCATTGGAACCTTGTGAGATCCAGTGGGATGTGCCGAAGGTAGACGTGCAGGTTGCCAAAGTGGCCAAAAAAACTGCACTTCCCTTTGAAGACACATCCCAGCTCAAGGATCAGCTTGACCGGAAGATTGAGGGCTTTATGAGGCGCTCCTGGGAGTCGTCCTCAGCCTCTATGCAGGCGAATATTGCCTCCACATGTGCGTCCAGGTCACTTCTTAAGTGGATGGACCAGCTGGAGGCTCATATTTCACAGGGTACCCCTAGGGAGGATCTCCTGGAGTCTCTTCCGTTGCTTCGGAAAGCAGCTTGTTTCCTCGCAGACGCGTCTGCGGATTCGGTCCGTTTAGCAGCCAGGACGTCTGTTCTCTCTAACTCGGCTAGACGGGCCTTGTGGTTAAGGTTGTGGAGTGGGGATTCCACTTCAAAACTGAAGTTATGCTCCCTCCCGTTTAAAGGGGGGATGGTGTTTGGTCCTGCCTTGGAGGAGATCCTAGAAAAGGCGACCGACCGCAAGGCCCTCCCTGAGCAAAAGCCCGTCCGCCCACGGCCTTTTCGTTCCTCGGTGCCTCAGGCCTCCCAGCCCAAAGGCAAGGGCAAGACGGGTCGCTGGAGTTACCAGAAGGGGAGAGGGAAGAATATTCTTGTCCCCTCCCATAGGTCTCAGCCCTCCGATAGACAATGACTCGATCCCGGTGGGGGGTCGCCTGGCGGCCTTCCTCCCGCAATGGAGAGAGGTCACCACTTCCCAGTGGGTGTTGAACATCATCTCCAGGGGTCTCCTCATCGAGTTTGTGTCGGAACCCCCCTCGGGTCTTCAGGTCACTGCACTGCCTTCCAGGGCGGCTCAGGATGTCCTGTACTCCAAAGTACAGGCCATGCTGCTTGCCAAAGTGGTCTCTCCCGTTCCGGGGTCGGACACAGGATTAGGTCACTACTCCCGCCTCTTCCTAGTAAAAAAACCGTCGGGCGATGTTTGGGTGATAATCAACCTGAAACGCCTCAATCGACATGTCCGTTACCGGCGTTTCAAAATGGAGTCTGTCAGGTCAGCGATTCCTTTAATCGGTTTTCATCATCAAATGGCTACCATCGATCTGCGGATGCTTACTTCCATGTTCCTATTCATCCTCGCTACCGCCGGTTCCTCAGGTTTGCGATTGTGCGCAACGGGGAGATTCTCCATTTCCAATTCAATGTCCTTCCCTTCGGCATCTCCTCAGCTCCCAGGGTCTTCTCGAAGATCATGGCGGAGGTAGTGATGAATTCAACCTGTAAACGAGAGATAAATGCGCATAGGGTCTTATCCTTTTAACAAAGGTTTGTAGCGGTGTATATTAGGAACTGCTCACCTGGCTCAGTTGTGTCACCCACAACCGGTATAATCGCCTGTAAGATGGCTTGTAGAGAATGGCTGCTGCAGGGCCGCACCTTCACGATAACCGTGGAAACAGGAATGCTGTAATGGGCCTCTATCCGAGCTCCATGTTCCCTGAGGAAGGAGCTCGGATAGAGGCTCTGAAACGCGTAGGATAAAATAAAGAAACATCTGCCCAGTTAACTCCTTGTTTCCTGGTGATTCCTGGTGGCAGCGCGGGCAATTCGGCATTTTGTCCCATTACAGCATGGCGGAGGTAGTGGCCTTCCTGAGGGGTCGGGGCATTTGTCTGGTGCCATATCTGGACGACTTTCTTCTTGTCGCTCCATCAGTGTTGGCCCTCCAGGAGGGTGTGGCGGAGTCCCTCAGGGTACTGCAATCATTGGGCTGGATCCCCAATCTTCAGAAGTCCCAGCTCCAGGCATTGACCAAACGGAGGTTTCTCGGGGTCCTGTTGGACTCCGACGCTCAGGCTTCTTTTCTCCCGGAGGACCACCGGTTGCTGCTGCAGACCAAGGTTTCCGCTCTGTGTCGGATGTCCGCTCCCAGGCTGCGGACGACGATGTCGGTGCTGGGGTCTATGACCTCTTGCATCCCCTCGGTCATGTGGGCTCAAGCTCACTCCCGCTCGCTTCAAACCCATGTCCTTTCCCGCTGGGACGGCCTGCCTTCGTCCCTCAACAGGAGGGTTCGTCTGTCGGGTCTTGCTTCCTCGTCCCTTCCCTGGTGGCTGGATTGCCGCAACTTGCGGAAAGGGGTGGCCTGGGATCAGTTCCCGGTTGTCACTCTCACTACGGACGCCAGCCAGAGGGGGTGGGGGGCTGTCGTTGCCCGCACCCCGTTTCAGGGGCTGTGGCCTCGGTTGATCAGCGCTCGCTCGTCCAATTACAGGGAGTTGCGGGCTGTGGAGGAAGCCCTCCTGGCCGCTGCCGATCTGCTGCAGGGTTCCCACGTTATGGTATATTCGGACAACGTCTCCACGGTGGCTCACCTTCGTCATCAAGGAGGGACTCGATCCAGGGCTCTGGGGTCGGTGTCCTCTCGAATATTTTCCTGGGCAGAACGGTGCCTCCTGTCTCTTTCCGCGGTCCACCTGAAGGGGTCTTTGAACGTTCAGGCGGACTTTCTCAGCCGCACCGACCTTCATCCGGGCAAATGGAGTCTGGATCAGGCCGTGTTTTGCTCCCTGGTGGCCCGATGGGGTGTTCCGGATGTCGACCTCTTCGCCTCCAGCGCCAATCGCAAGGTCGCAGCATACTTCTCCCTGGATCCTCGGGACAACGCTGTAGGGGTGGACGCCTTTTCTCAGCCTTGGGACTTCCATCTGGCGTATGCCTTCCCTCCGATTCCCCTCCTGGCCAAGGCTTTACGGAAGGTCAGAATGGACGGGGTTCCGACGATCCTGGTAGCTCCATTATGGCCAAGACGGAGCTGGTACAATTTGATTATGTCTCTTCGGGTCGACGGTCCTGTGATTCTGGGAGCAGATCCCAGTCTGCTGTCGCAGGGTCCGCTGTTTCATCCAGATCCCCGGAAGCTCAGCTTAGCTGCTTGGCTTCTGAGGCCCGTGTGTTGAAGTCTCAGGGCTTGTCTGCCAAGGTGGTGGCGACCTTGCAACAGAATCGTAAACCGGTCACCAATGCTATCTACAATAAGATCTGGAAGAGATTCTCCTCCTGGTGTGGTTCTCACCCTCCTGATCCCCTCCATCCTAATGTGTCTCGGACTTTGGATTTCCTCCAGGCGGGGTTAGACCTTGGACTTCGGCCTAGCACGTTGAAGGTCCAGGTTTCCGCTCTGAGCTCTGTTTTTGATGCGGATTTGGCCGCCCATCGCTGGATTCGCACGTTCATGGTGTCCGCCTCGAGGATTCGTCCACGGATTAAGGTTCTTACTCCCCGCCTGGGATCTCAACGTGGTCTTGACTGGGTTGTCCCGTCCCCCATACGAACCTTTGTTGTCCTGTGATCTTCGGCTGCTTTCTCATAAGGCAGCTTTTCTGGTGGCTATTACGACCGCCCGCCGGGTGGGGGAACTACAGGCTCTGTCCATTAGGGAGCCTTATTTGACGGTCCGTGACGACTGCATCGTCCTTCAGCTGGACCCTTCTTTTCTCCCCAAGGTGGTCTCGGATTTTCATCGCTCCCAGTCCATTGTCCTACCCTCTTTTTGTCAGTCTCCTCGTTCTCCAAAAGAGGAGGAGTTCCACTCGTTGGATGTTCGCAGGATCGTGCTTCGCTACCTGGAGGTCACAGCGCCCTGGCGGGTTGATCACAACCTTTTTGTCCAGCCCTTTGGTCCCCACAAGGGCAGGAAGGTGGCGAAGTGCACCATTGCAGGCTGGATAAAGCGGGCCATTGCCACGTCCTACCTGTCTCAACATCTGCTGGTTCCTTCTGGATTTACGGCCCACTCCACCAGGGCTACCTCGGTCTCCTGGGCTGAAAAGGCGGGGGTTCTCCGGAGCAGATCTGTACTGCTGCTACATGGTCCTCCCTGCATACGTTCACTAAACATTATCGGTTGGACCTGGGTTCTACCAGGGATTTGGCCTTTGGCAGGAAAGTCCTGCAGGCTGTGGTCCCGCCCTAGGTTTGTATTCGTTGGTATTCCTCCTATGCTGTCGTGGAAGGGGCCTGGAGAAAATAGAATTATTCTTACCGTTAATTCGGTTTCTAGGGCCCTTCCACGACAGCACCTAATTCCCTCCCTTTATTTCCTTGGTTTTTCATGGAATGCTATGTCTTGCTTTGGTCATGCTATGGTTCTTTGTAAGACACTGGCTAAGGGGAGGTGGGAGGGTCCTTTTAACCTCTCTTGTGCTTCCTGTCCCTAATAGGGCGTGGAGAGGCAACCTCCTATGCTGTCGTGGAAGGGCCCTAGAAACCGAATTAACGGTAAGAATAATTCTATTTTTCAGTTGTTTCACACTTTTTTGTTAAGTATATAATTCCACATGTGATAATTCATAGTTTTGATGCCTTCAGTGTGAATCTACAATTTTCATAGTCATGAAAATACAGAAAACTCTTTGAATGAGACGGTGTGTCCAAACATTTGGTCTGTACTGTATATAACTAATTAATAATGAGTAAGTGGAGAGCCACAGGTCTTACTCTCCACTTACAGGTCTTGGTTTGGGGATTCAACCCTGTGACCTGTGTCCACGGTTGGTTCTTCTTGGTCCTAGGCTATTGCCTTTTATTCCCTCTCCCAATGCTTATGGTTCATGTCTCTGTATTTTGCGGCTATGGTCTTTGGAGTCGGTACAGGGACCAGTTGGTGCCTGTAATAGGTCTTCCTTTTACCATTACCCATGTGTGAGTGTTTATGTTCATAACACTCACTTCCTGTTAACTACTTATATGTCTAAAGGTGGGGAGAGAATCCGGTGCTGATTGGGTGCGGGGATTGATTGCTTGGCTTAACAATCTCACATGAGCCCCAGGAATGCAAGCACCGGTAGCACTGGATCGGTGGTGGCACTGGAGGTGAGTATTAGCTTTTTCATTTCAGTGGGCAAAAAATGAGAAATTAGAAGGGGTTGTCCAAATAGTGGACAACCCTTTTAATATAGTGGCTTTATTAGTCATTGAGCCTTAAATAGAGACCAAGATAAAGATTCAAACAACAATGATACTTATTATAGTGGATTGTTCTAAGACCAAGTTGGTTAAATAAAAAGTCCACCACTGTAGATGAGTAGGAGTCCAACTTTTGGGACCTAATAATTGCAAAAGATATGTAAGTCATTTTATTGTTCACCATGTCGGCTACAAAATAAATGGATTATTAGTGTTATCAGATGATGGAATAGCAATACATAGTAAAAATGATAATAAATGATAAAAAGAATGAGATCGCATAGGTATTGAAAGGGTTAATACAATTATCCAAGAAAAAGGGTTGGCTTGTTCTCTAGAAACAACACCCCTCCTTATCCATGGGTTCCATTATTGTAATGCACCTGTCTGGGCTCTTGCTTTGCTTCCCTCACCTGGTCCGGTAAACTATGTTGTGCTTCATGTCAGATTTTACAGGTGGCCGAGTGCAATCCCATGTGATCTTCTTTCCTGGCCTATATAAGGCTCACTAAGACACATACCTGTGTCTTTGCATTAAGACTTCAGTGTACCTAAGACCTGTCTGCTTGTTGCTCCCTGTATCTCAGCCAACTGTCTGCCTACAGCTTCCAGCACCTTGGCTGCCTATCTGCCTGGGGCTTCCAGTATTTCAACTGTCTGCCTGCAGCTCCCAGTACCTCAGCTGTCTGCCTGCAGTTCCCAGTACCTCAGCTACCTGTCTGCCTGTGACTTCCATTATCTTAGCTACCTGTCTGCCTGCAGCTTCCAGTACCTCAGCTACTTGTTTGCCTGCGGCTCCCAGTACCATAGCTACTTCTCTGACTGCACCTTCCAGTACCTTAGCTACCTGTCTGCCTGGGGCATCCAGTACCTCAGCTGTCTGCCTGCAGCACTCAGTACCTCAGCTACCTGTCTGACTGCAGATCCCAGTACCTCAGCTATCTGTGTGCCTGCAGCTCCCAGTACCTCAGCTGTCTGCCTGCTTCTCCCAGTACCTAAGCTACCTGTCTGCCTGCAGCTCCCAGTACCTCAGCTGTCTGCCTGCTTCTCCCAGTACCTCAGCTACCTGTCTGCCTGCAGCTCCCAGTACCTCAGCTACCTGTCTGTATGCAGCTTCCAGCACCTCTGCAAGTGGTCTCCTGTCTCCCTGTGGTCTGCCGTTCCTCAGTTGTCTATATCCGACGTACCTTCTTTGTCTGCTGCACCAATGCCCCTGTGGCCTGTGTGCCCACTTGGACTTTGAATTTGGAGGATCCACCAAACCAGGTGAGCCTAAAGGCACCGTTACATGCTACAATATCGTGAACGATATCAGTGGAACATCACGGGTTTGGAGTCGTTCAAACGACATTGTTAGGACGTCGTTTCGTGTGACACCGAGATACGACTACGATAAATCGTTGGATCGTTGATCGCAGATTTGAGAACATGTTCCTTGTTCAACCAACCTGCTGCATCCGTGTGTGTGACACTGCGATAACGATGTCGTTAATGACTTCGCGTAATCACATCAGTGAGCAAGTATCGTTCGCTGGGTTGTGTGAACGGTAGCTGCTCGCTACATCATAGGTGCATCGTCCACGATATCTAGACGTGTGACATCTCACTAACGATGTCCTAACGACCGCGCTCCCTTGACATCGTTGGTGAAATCTTAACGACATTGAAGCGTGTAACGATACCTTAACAACTATTTGTTCTAGTTTATCATCATTCAGGTGAACAAGGCTTGTTAAAAACAATACATGTATTCAGCTAAATAAGCACATGGAGCATATGGTTTTCTAAAACAGTGGCCGACATCTTCAAAAGACTGGCTACCAAGGTAAGTGAAATATGGCCAACAATTCTGGGATTTGTTCAGGGTGGACCTACCGTGGTGCAGCTGGTTCAGCTGCTCCAGGGCCCCGACCGGCTAGGGGGCCCCCTTAAGCCTGCAGGAGCAGGTAGGAGTTGCAGCGCAGCAAATATAGCACAATCTTCCCCCCGCTCATCGCCGACATCCACTGGCCCCTGCTCCTCTTCGACATCCACTAGCACCCCCCCACTTCCCAACCAGGGCCCTCTTGGCACAAGGTCCACCACTGGATTTGTGTTTATTTTTCAATGTAAGATACATCAATCCATAAGACTGTATGTTTCCAGGTGATTCTCACTGGCCTACTTGCCGCGTGCTAACTCTTTTCAGCTTATGCTGGCAAAACAAATGTGTGATCCTTTTTGGGTTATACATACTGTATAGTGTGCACTAAAAGATCAGAGGGAGCCAAAGACAGCTGGAAAAATGGGAGCCTTGCATGTAATTCATGCCAGTCCACCACCTAATGCAGAGAGAATGGAGATGATAGATGGTAAGAAACGCATTTCACCATCCACATCATACAGGACACGGCGGGGCTGACAACCAATAGATAATGGCTGTCATTAATGTTACAGAAAATAGATGCAACTTGCAACACATTTGTAAGGATAATCAGTTACCAAGGGCTATAGCACGGGCATAAAACACTCTGCCGTACAAAGTGCTACACATTGCAAAAAAATAGCACTTTTGCAATGATCTAGCATTATTAGGGTGTTATAAGAAATGTGTGTTTCTTATAGTTTGTCCTATATTTTAAGAATTTATCTAAAGATTGATTGCACCTTCAGACAACTTTGTAATTGATGATGTGTATTGTAATACATTTACATTTACTACATTATATATTCCGGGGATAAATCACAGCGCTCTCAGTAGTTGTTCCATTAAAGCCCTGAAGCTTTGGTTTTACAGATATTTCCAAAACATTATTTTTATCTCTTGGATATTGTCTTCCATCTGTAAGTTTTATTTTTACTGTGTTTCCAACTACTTTGTGGTAATCTTCACATGATTGGATTTTGATCATTAGGGCAGAGACACAACATTCAAATACATGCGAGATACTCGCACGAGACTCGTATGACTCACACCGGAACGGCCTCTGCCTCTCTGGGCGGTAACGTGGAGCTGCTTGTGTTTCTATTCAGCTGATGCGCTCCCATTCTGGGTGAGTCATGTGAGTCTCATGCGAGAATCTCGCATGCATTTAGCATAGCGTGTCTCTGCCCTTAGAGGCAGGAAAGAAGGTGCAGGAGAGGCACAGCTCTGGATAAGGTCAAGCCAACAACAGCAGGTGACGTGAAGGCACTGCACCTCACATGACTTGTTGTTGATGAATAGTGCAGACCGGGTGAGGAATACTGTGTCTACTGTTCAGTGCACGCGATCAGGGCATCACCTGCAGGTCATGTGAAGGAGGCAGGAGCTGCGGTGCTGGGTACGGGATCGGCCCACCAGAGGATCAACCTGTTTCCCGGTAGGCCTGACTGACCCTTGCCAATAATAACCAGGGGCTTAATTGCACCTGGGTCTTGGCGCCTAGGGGGCCCCAACAGTCCCTTTGGTCTATAGAAATAAGACTAATCCTTTTAAAGATTTGCAATAATTGGGGGCCCATTGGAGCTTTCGAGCCCATGACTTCAAGTTGCACACTGATAATAACACTAATCTAATGACTTGCAGCTTATACCTTAGAGGGGTTGTCTTATTAATTAGGTAAAATTGTATAGTGCTTGTAATCATAACTCTGACATTTACCTCCATTCTCAAGAATGGAAGAATTTTTTATTCTATAGTATAGTGTTCATTGGCACCTCATATGCAAGGAGGACATGTTTGCTTTCACGCCCTGCTATGAATCTGGCCAGATAGCCGGGTCTAGCCTAACTATGTGTCTTTGCATCTCTCTCATGCTTCAGAGGCTGAGACACCTCTTCTAGCAGAGGCGTCTCTTTTCAGGTCAGCCATGGCCCCACCCTTGTCTGTCAATATTCAGAAGGGCTCAATTCTCTGGAAAACATCAAAATGGGAGGCAGGGAAGCAGTGCATTACTGAAGATAGAAGATTAGGCAACCCCTTTAATTATACATAGGAAAAGGCAGGAAAGGCACAAACCTTTGTATGATGTCAACACCAGGGACGTAACTGCACATGTGGAGGGGTTGCAATCAGACCTGTGCCCTGAAGCTGAGGGGGCCCCAAAAGTCTTTTAGGCCTATAGAAAAAGACTATTGTCATTAACGATTAGGAATAATTGCGGCCCTCATTGGCACTTTCGCATCGAGGCCCATGAGCTTCAAGTTACGCCAATGGACTCAACACACATGGAAAAAGGTAAAAATGAAAACTGATCAGACACCGTGCTAGGTAGAATAATATTTGATATACTTCTAAACTAGAATTTACATGCTAGTAAATATTGATTTAATATATATATATATAATTGCTTGGCCTTTGTGATTTGCCAAAATGTGATTTCCGAAAGTGGGCAGCAGAGATATTCCAGAGATGTCTTACCTACACTTCTCAATGCTGTGATGCCCTGATGTGACAATATATCTTCTTCCTTCGCAGGTATGGACACATTGATTTAGTGGCGTATCTAACTTCTGCTGTAGTATCCAATCACTGTATGCCTTCCACATAATACATGGTATGGACACATTGATTTAGTGGCGTATGTAACTTCTGCTGTAGTATCCAATCACTGTGTGCCTTCCACATAATACATGGTATGGACACATTGATTTAGTGGCGTATGTAACTTCTGCTGTAGTATCCAATCACTGTGTGCCTTCCACATAATACATGGTATGGACACATTGATTTAGTGGCGTATTTAACTTCTGCTGTAGTATCCAATCACTGTGTGCCTTCCACATAATACATGGTATGGAGACATTAATTTAGTGGTGTATCTAACTTCTGCTGTAGTATCCATCACTGTATGCCTTCCACATAATACATGGTATGGCATATTCCCCCATTTGCTTTTTACCTTAGAAATATCCATATTTTTGCATCCTGCTTGTGTCTCCCTCCTGCTGATGGGGCCCCAAATGTTTCTCTTAGCAGCAATTTGTTATTTGTACCCTGATGTGCAGTGTCCTTTTCTCTCCTCTGACCCCTCTCCTCTATATACCTGGCCTATTATCTGCTGCACACAAGAGCTATAAATTGCAAGGCACAAGGCCTTTTTTGCCTTGGCCTTTGTGGTTTGCCAAAGTGTGATTTCCGAAAGTGGGCAGCAGAGATATTCCAGAGAAAACCAGAAGGTAATAACTCTACCCGTCTACTAACTGTCTTAATTGTAATACTAACCAACATATCCAAAAGTCCTTCAGTACAATGCCTTTTTATGTTGTGCATTAGTCATCCACTTTTACTGCCCCATCCCTCCTCCATCACTCTGTCTCCACATCAGCCCCTCTCTACTCCCCTTTACTAAGCCCTCAACACTGCATACGTAGCCCCCACCAGTCAACCCCACACAAGGCTAGGACCTGCACCACAGACATTACTGTTCCTCCACATGACCAACCCCAATAGGGAAAAACCCAACCAAATACCCCCCAAGCCCCAAAATAATGCGTACAAAGCGAACCACAATAAGAGAAACTAAGCCAATGCCAATATCGCAGTTAATCCACAACGCAACAAACCCACAGCCCACGAAATGCCACCCACCCAAGCAACTCCATCAAAGCAGGGAGACCCCACCAAAAGCCCCCACAAACCGGAAGCACCCCCCCACAGAATGCACTCCCCATGGGTATGGAGGAACTCCTGACATCCATCAAAAAGACCTTCAGGACCGAGCTCTCCACCACGGCCGACAATTTCACACGCCAACTTCAAGACATCACCCAACGCACCGATGATCTAGAAAGACGAATGGACAACACAGCTGATGCTATAGAGATCGACAGGAAACTACACCAAGAACAAGACGCCAGAATTGAATACCTGGAGCTGAAAAGCGAGGTAATGGAAAATCGATCAAGGAGAGGAAACATTAGAATTGAAGGCCTCCCTGAAAACGATACAAACCTAAAAGCAACAGTCTCCAAACTCTTCCAATCTCTACTTCCTCGAGCAGACCCCAATCTCTTCCAGATAACCAGAATACACAGAGCTTTAGGAAAACCCAGATCAGATGCATCACCAAGAGACTTGGTTCTTAAACTACACCACGAAGAATCAAGAGACCTGATCCTCACAGCCGCACGCAACAGACCTACCCTGCCAGGACTACCAGACACAGGCGCTCTATTCCCGGACATCTGCCCAGCGACCCTAATGAGGAGAGCAATGAAAGGCACCACAACGGCGCTACTAAAAGCACGCATCAAATACAAGTGGGGCTTCCCACACGCCCTGATCTTTCACTACAACAAAACCTACTCACCAGCTGTTTTATAGATCAAGAAACCCCATCCAACACCTCAAGTTGAAAAGAAATTGAGGAATCAACATCCAAGAACCACCCCTGTTGTTCCATTATCCAACATTTCCCCCCCCCTCCTTTTGAACCTTGATTTTAAAGAATTATTGTCTACTATATTGTATTTTAAGCTTTATTTCAATTTCCATCCACCCTGTCCCCTATTACTTTTAAACTACAGTTTTTTTTATTGTTAATTGCACCATTGAAAAATAAACTTTTTTTGAATTTGACATCTTGCCAGTGGACTGATTACTAACAGGGGCCATTACTAGTAGCGCTGGGTCCTATCACTGGGTACTATCAAAATACAAATATTATTTAAGGCTATCCTACATCTGGAAAAAAAAAATCTGTCCTGGTTGCAGCGGTCTTTTACTGTACTGCCGGCATTATACCCGCCCCTTGTAGACTGTGAGCCCTTGTGGACAGGGTCACCTCCCCTCCTGTCAGGGGCTGGCTTGCGATTCAAGCTCAGGGTGGCAGCCCTTTTTTGGTGGTTCTGGGGGAGGGGGGTGCTATCAGAGTTTTTGGGTGGTCCGGGGGGGGTTTGTGCTGTCAGGGTATCGCCAGTCACTCACTGTGTCAGCCGGCGTCTCTGCCGCAAGCCGCCGTGTCACCACGCCAGCCGAAAGGCGCCGCCGGCCCATTTCTGTGGGGGGCGGCCCTGGATGAGGGCTATACCACCAGCCCAGGGGGCACTTGCCCCCCTGCCACCTGGGCCAGTCTGCCCCTGCCTCCTCTACCTATATGTCCTGATTGTCTAGAGTTATTGTAATTGTCCTTGTCTCCCCTATCCTTATGGAACCTAATGGTGATATAGAAATAAATAATAATAATAATAATAATAAATAAATTATGGCTCTATGCGGAGCAGTAATGACATCAGGACATGGCACATGACTGTGGTGGCCACTGATTGCCTGCAGTGGTCTAATGTTGGCCGGTCTTAAACAAGTATCTGTGCTAGTTTGTTGGGAAAAGAAGAGGCCAGTAGTGTTTTTATGTACTCTTTGTTATTGTTTTTTAAGTTTTTAAATTTGAAAACCACTTAAAATAATCAGAAAACTAATTGCACAGAATAAAAAAAATCTGCAAATCACTCCCAGCATTGGCACCGTAGACTCCTGACACTACGTTTGTCACATAGAGTGACTGCAGCAGGGGCGTAACTACAATATGTGCAGGGGTTGCGATCGCACCTGGGCCCTGCAGCCTAGGGGGGCCCCAAAATTCCCTCTGGCCCATAGAAAAAGACTAATACTATTAAAGATTTGCAATAATTGGGGGCCCCGTTGGAGCTTTCGCATCGGGGCCCCTGGGCCTGAAGTTACGCCACTATCACTGCAGACTTGTACTCCACAGCCGGACAACCCCTTTAATAAGCACCATATGACAGCATAGTTTTGGGTTGAGTTATTCGTTATTATTCTTCATTTTGCCTTTTATATAAATTGGAGCCTCCCTTGCATGTTTTGTCTCGGAGAGATAAAAAGTGTGTTTAAAAGTCAGAAAACGTCATGGAACAAAAAGAGTCTTCACCGATAGGTGAAAAAAAATCAAACAAATTTCGTAACAAAGGTTGTTTATCTCCATAGAGACAAGGTCCTTGCTCGAAAAAATGACAATGGGTGTCACAAGCCAAGGTAGAAGCTGCAATATCTGTAGAGACATTCCATTCTAAAAAATAATAATAATACATTCGGGACCATTGGGGACTTTAAGGCCTTCGAGGTCCAGAAAATACAATATTTTGGAGTTTATCAAAATAGCCTCTTCACATAGTTTATTCTTTATCTATGTGATTTAGTATGAAAATATAGCCCAGAATTGAGTACTTGTTCAATAATAGAACAGACTGTATTGTAGAAAGGGAGTAAACTGGCCTGACCTTGGTAGACTCCACATCGGATTCCTACAAGGTCTGAGCTGTCTTATGGTGTCTGATCAATCTGATACTCTTGAAGCCCTCAGTTCTGATGCACGGAGATCTGAATGGATTTCTCTCTCTTTGTTGTGATGCCAGGACACATATTTCAAAGATATCCATCTAAATGTCAAAATGAATAAAATAGATTTGTGTCCTTAAAACATGGATTTGTAGTAAATCCTGAACAATAACACTGATCAGGAAACATATAAGAAGAGCGGACTGTATAAGCGTTTAAGGTTACCCAAAATTATTTAAAGAAGATCGTTTTATTAAATCAGTTCTTCTGTTAAATTGATTCTTGTATTATTTTTTCTTTAAAAAAAATGTATAAAAATCTTGCTATTTTTACACTTACCGCTAGGGCTATTTTCAACTTATACATCCTCTTATTTACAGAAGACTTTGCAGAAGTCTCATTATTATCAGAGGCAGGTATATTTCAGGTGTTATGGGCGTACTTGGTGATGATGTGGATCCTCTAAGGCCCTTTCACATCAGCGTTTTTTTCAAATCGCGGCAGATGCGGTGAAAAAAACGCATCTGCCGCGATTACCGCATACCGGCTGCACTTGCGGCGCGGTTGCGGTAAACGCCATACAAGGTATAGGCGGACTTGCGGCAGGTGCGGTTTTTTCACCGCATCTGCCGCGAATTTCAATAAACGCTGATGTGAAAGGGCCCTAAGTCGCAGGCCAGGATGGACAAGAAAAACCATGGCCGATAGCAGGAACTGCCGAATAACATGTGGAACACAGATAACTAGAATAACAGATAAACAATTAGACACAAAGCTAGGAGTCCAGCAGCATTTAAAGTGTGAACAGGTCTAGAGCCTCTTAGCATGTCCCTTGTAACTGGTTGACCGAGCATATTGTACTCTGCTCACCATTGCCTCATTGAGATTGAGAGATTGCTGCTGGATCTGTTCTAATAGATGATTACTGGACTTAGGGTGCTTTCACATCTGCGTTTTTCGTAATTCGCGGCAGATGCGGTGAAAAAACCGCATCTGCCACGTTTACCGCATAACCGTTCCACTTGCGGCGCGGTTGCGGTTTTTTCTATGCAATGTATAGGGGGACTTGCGGCAGATGCGGCAAGTGCGGTTTTGCACTTGCGGCAGGTGCGGCCGCGAAAAAAACCGCAGTAAGCCGGGGGTTTTTTCGCGGCCGCACCTGCCGCAAGTGCAAAACCGCACTTGCCGCATCTGCCGCAAGTCCCCCTATACATTGCATAGAAAAAACCGCAACCGCGCCGCAAGTGGAACGGTTATGCGGTAAACGCGGCAGATGCGGTTTTTTCACCGCATCTGCCGCGAATTACGAAAAACGCAGATGTGAAAGGGCCCTTAGCCTTATATACGCAGATGTGAGAGAACCCTTATAGAGAGCGCATGACTGACACTGTTAAAGAGGACACTGTGGTTGACACTGTTAAGGAGGAAATTGTTGATGACCTTTTTATAGTGGCCATGGTGCTTGACACTTTTGTATCACTGATACTGTTATATAAGGCACTGTAACTGACATTGTTATAGAGGGCAATGTGACTGGCACTTATAGATGGCACAATGTCTGACATTGTTATGGAGGAAATTGTGATTGTCTCCAGTGGCGTAACTTCAGGCCCTGGGGCCCCGATGCGAAAGCTCCTACGGGGCCCCCAATTATTGCAAAAACTTTAATAGTATTAGTCTTTTTCTATGGGCCCCTAGGCTGCAGGGCCCGGGTGCGATCGCAACTCCTGCACCTGCTGTAGTTACACCCCTGGTTGTCTCTAACAGCGTGCCTGGTAACTGACACTATTGTAGAGGGCACTATCACTGTGATTGTTATACAGTTTAATATGGCTAGCATTGTTATACATGACACTATGGTTGATACATATTTTTATAGATGCCATATTATTAGGCCATGCCAGCTGTGTAGGGCTCTAATAATGCTTTGCCCAGGAGATCTAAGTATGTTGTGCTACATGTTTGGCTGTATGAGAACCTTTTACATAGGGATGAGTGAACCTTTTTGGGGCTGGAACATGCAGCGTTGTGCTCCGGTACTCTTGGTGCTTGGCCAGGTGCAGGCGGCTTGCAGCGAGTGATCAGCTCGCATTGGCGGTAAAATCTGAGTCTTCTGCTGTAGTGTGTTGACCCTAAAACAAAATGATAAAATACTCCCCAATGTTTTGCTTGTGACTGGCTGTACTGTATGTGCGTGGAGGGCCAAACAGCAAATCAGTGACAGCTTGGTTCAAGTTTGTGTCCCGAACAGCGACACCGAACCCGAACAACCATAGGTCCATTCGCAAATTGACCGAACCTTAAGAGGTTCGCTCATCTCTACTCCTAAACAGCTCTTCAAATGTTGATTACCTGCATTTCCCAAAATTTTTTTATGTCATGAGGCTTTTTACCTACCACATTTGTCAGGATGGCCACCGCCTTCAGATTGCACGTCTACATTTTTTCCGCTCATGAATTACTTAAAGGTGCCGTCACACGCAGCGATGCGATGAACGATTTTGTTAGCGATCACATGCACGCGCGATCGCTAACAAAATCGTTCAGATCGCTGATGAGCTGTCACACAGGCAGACTCACCAGCGATCAATGGACCAGAGACATCGTGGAAACTATTTAAATATAATTTCCATGATGTTTGCTCCCGCTGCCAGGCTGCGGTAAGCGGGAGCAGGCTGGTCTCCATGGTAAACTGCGGGTAACTAGGCAGCGCACGCTGCCTAGATACCCGACGTATACCTTGGTTACCAGCCTTCTCCGCTCACCGGCTGGTATCCAAGGTACACAGCGGGTAACTAGGGTCCCTAGTTACCCGCTGTGTACCTTGGATACCAGCCGGTGAGCGGAGAAGGCTGGTAACCAAGGTATGCATTGGGTATCTAGGCAGCGCACGCTGCCTAGTTACCCACAGTTTACCTTGGATACCAGCGCTTGCAGAGAGGCGCTGGGAGCTGGCTTATTGGTCGTCTCCTGGTGTCACACGCAGCGACCAACGATAGATTTGAGGTCCTGTCCTCAAATCAAACGATGAACGATCAGCCGACTGATTGTTCATCGTTTGTAGTGTCACACGCAACGATGTCGTTTCGACATCGTTCAAGCGTCACAGAACACGTGACTTTTGAACGATATCGGCAACGATATCGTTACGTGTGACGGTACCTTAAGACCACATCGAAGTCTTATCAAATACTGGTGTTGTCTTATTTGCAGATGACAAGTCTACATCAGTAGGACATAAATGTTTTTTCTCTTCCTAAGGCGAGAGGAAATCACCGTTATAACACAATATTCTACCGCTGACTTGTCTTGGGTAACACAAACTGAAAAGGTTAAACAATAAAAAAGAGGAGCAAGAAATATATGTATTTCTTCCACTGGCTGCCAATCCAATTCCCACTTACTCGACTGAATTGTTATGTGGGATCGGAGAACTTGTATTTAATATATGGACTTGTGTGGCAGAAAGTTCAGCGGAGCCAGAGGTCACGGTATTGCGGGACTATTAAAGTGAAAGTAGAAAAATAGTTTCTGATAAGCTGGTATGTGTGATAGGGGGAGGAATAGCAGCTGACAGCTCTGGGATTACAGCAGATGATATGATATCTCAGTGTTCAGGAGCTTTATCTCTTACTAGATAAATGTATACATTGACTGATATATCGATGCCGTACGAATATGCACTAGACGTAGAGGAGACTGAGAGTTAGGAATATTTTATCATTTTATTTCCATTTTTTTTGCATATGTAAATGGTTACAGGACACTAAGAAACCTGATCAAATTCCAAAGCATTAAACAGGGCGATTATGTACTTTAACATAAGGCGATTATCATGGAGGATATTCCAATTTAAAGGGTTACTCCCACCTTAGACATTTCTGATGTATCTATAAAGTTGGCGACACTACACATTTTCAATAAAAATGATGGTATTTTCTCCACAGGTTTATACTGGAGGAATGGAGATTAATATGTTATGCACACAAAACCTAGATTGGTCAAGGGCTTCACTAAGGACCTAATTCAATGAAATAGTAGCTCAATACAATTACCAACTGCACCCTATGTTACTATTAAGAAGCTCCTTGCCATAGACCTCCTAGGTCTCAATCCGACATCTGTGTATCTTATATGTTTTTACAGATAGAACACATACCTATTATAATCTAGGGTGGTATTTACCTGTGGATGGTCGGTCTGGTCAGGGGCGGACCTACCGTGGTGCAGCTGGTTCAGCTGCACCAGGGCCCCGACCGGCTAGGGGGCCCCTCAAGCACTTGTAGAGGGCCCTGCAGCCACCCCCCGTCACTGTGTGTCAGAGGAGAGGAGATTAACTGAGGGAAGCTTCCTGCTTCTCTTGGCTGATCCCGCCCCTCCTCTCCTCTGCTGCTCTGGCTCCCAGACTTGAAACGAGTGGCTCGGTGCAGGTAGGAGCCGTCTCACCCATAACTGGTGGTAGCCGGAACCCCTCCCCCTGCTCCTCATCTATGACTGCCATCACCCCCCCGCTCCCCATCTATGACTGCCGGGACCCCCCCGCTCCTCATCTATGACTGCCAGCACCCCCGCCCGCTCCACAACAGCTGCACCAGTCACTGGGTCTGGTCAAAGATCACATAGACGAGTCTGTTTTCTAACTAGCGGTATAGATGAAACGTGACAATATAGGTCTTTGGATCCGTGAGAATCACAGACAGCATCTTAATAGCATTAGTGTGTGCGTTCTGCTATTACTATTGTAATCAATAAGGGTGTGCAGACACCAAGCATGCAGCACAACACAAAGGTAACAACAGGGATGGTGTAGAAGGAAGGCCCTGAAGATAGGGAGGGGGGGTCACCTCTTGACACTCACCTATGTCTGTACACTTTGCTAACTCCCTAATGTCCCTATACTGGTTCTTCCCTCTGTTGTTGTCACGTGCCTAGGCCCTCGCTGGGCCTGAAATCGCCCTGTCTACTAGGAAATCTGGCGAGGATAACAGTCTTACCACTGCAGTAATACAATAAAAAGTAAGGGGTGACACACACAGCAAAATGCACCAAACTCTTCCAATGCAGCTAAACTCCAGAGAGGCAAACCTCACAACTTCTCAGCTTCTTCCAGAGACAAGCTCCTTCCAAAGTGGTCTGTATAGAAATGGAATCTGTAGCTGGAGTCAGATGGTAAGACACATGACTTTTTATAGCAGAGGGGAGCGGTCACAAAATATCTGCACTTGAGACTGTCTACAAAGAACAGGCCAGGTAGGATAGAGTCCACTACAGCACGAAAAGAAAGTAGATTCTCTCCGATACCAGTTCTAGACCTGCGATCAATAAGGCGTTGTGACCTTCTGATTCCAGGATCACCAGCGGTCTCCCCAGGGCGGGCCACACTTGTTACAATAGGAGAAGCTTTGTGATGCATGTCTTTTAACCACCATATATTTTTTAATCAATACATAGAGTGCTGTGGAATAAATGCTACCAAATAAGTGAATGAATAAACCTGGATCTCAAATCTTTGGCACATTGTGAGTCATAGTCAACTATTGTTATGATAAGGAGATAGGGTACCTTTACACGCCGCTACGGCAGGATGGATGCATCCCGCTACTTCACGTGCACGAGCACGCTCAAACGGTTACAAACGCTCAACGCATCACCTTTACACGCCACCATAAGGTGCGCTACGCTACGTGACATCTCTAACTAGCTGCATCGCCGGGTGTCTCAAGTAGCCATCTGTAGCTCATCGTACCTCATTTACACACTGCTACAACAAGCTAATATGGGCGGACCTGGTGCAGCAGGGACAGCACATAGGCGTGCCACAATTGTGGATTACGAGACGTCCGTACGCTGATAGGACAACGCAAGAACATCATGATTGGGCAGGCAACGCAGGAGGCTGATTAATACATGACGCTCGAGCGATTGTGTAGTGTGACTGGTCAGCTCCTTAAATATGCCACCCTATGCAGCGACTACCAATAGTAACGCAGCATCTTCCACCAATGATCGCACATGGGGCGCGGTAACACGGAGCCTGGGTCACGCCTTAGCTACATTGCAGCTACATCGCAGGGTGTCCAGAGTTCCCTTCCGTAACTTCTTTACACGCCGATGCATCTTGCTACCATCGGCTTTGTAGCTCTCTGTTTTCGAGCAGAGGTCGTAAACAGATGTATCTGTTGCCGGCTGTATCGTCACGTCTTCAGACGCCGCTACGACGGGCTATATTGGCGCTACAAGCTACATTTGTAGCCTGTAGCGGGATGCATCCATCCTGTCGTAGCGGCGTGTAAAGGTACCCATAGAGTTAATTTTGTATCGGAGGAGAAATGTGAAATGTAACATGTGTACATGCCTAACATTATACCGCCACTGGCCTGATAATGTAACGGCATCTCCATGAGTCCATGGGTCTATACAATTACCAAAACGTGAAGAAGACCTCTAGCTTTACAGTCTGACTACATTTTACTGCCCAAAGCCCAGGTTGTTTCAATGATCCGTTTAAAGTCCGGTGCATTCTATAATTCCATAATCTTAACGACAAAACAATGGATTCCATGCTGACATTTTTAGGGTTAAACCATCACGTGCCTCCAATCTCATAAAATCTCATTGTCTGGTCAATTGATAAATGTTCCCCTCATGTAGAGCGCTGCTTCAGGAAGGATTAGAGACAGCTTCACTTTATCCAGTGGTTATCCATACAGTGTCTAGCTGCCAGATAGCAGGGAGGGCTGTGTGCAGCAGAAATGCAATTTGACTTGGGCTTCTCATAAGTCTGAATCTATGATCCCATTGGGACGATGCTGTTCAATTTTTATGCCTATACTTTTATTTCCATTTCTGTCTCAGACATCCTGTGCTCAAAACACAGCAAAATGATTGTCCTTGATACGGTCTATGAGAAGTGAATATTAACTCGTAATTTACTGAACTGAATTCAAGCCAACATAAGCTGAACTGTGGAGGTCTCTAAGTCACTAAGTTGCTTCCTTTGGCATGTCTATAGACAATGCTTCTCTGCTGTTTCTTACTACTATTATTATTATTATTATTTTTATTATAGTACCATTTATTCCAAGGTATACATAATAACAACAATTACAATAATCATGAACAATACACAGGACAGATAGGTGAAGGGAGGAGAGGGGACCCTGCCCACGAGGGCTCACAGTCTACAAGGGATGGGTGAGGATACAGTAGGTGAGGAGAGAGGACCCAGTGCGCGAGGGCTCGCAGTCTACATGGGATGGGTGAGGATAAAGTAGGTGAGGAAAGAGGACCCTGCCCGGGAAAGCTCACAGTCAACAAGGAATGGGTGAGGATACAGTAGGTGAGGAGAGAGGACCCAGTGCGCGAGGGCTCGCAGTCTACAAGGGATGGGTGAGGATAAAGTAGGTGAGGAGAGAGGACCCTGCCCGGGAAAGCTCACAGTCAACAAGGAATGGGTGAGGATACAGTAGGTGAGGAGAGAGGACCCAGTGCGCGAGGGCTCGCAGTCTACAAGGAATGGGTGAGGATACAGTAGGTGAGGAGAGAGGACCCAGTGCGCGAGGGCTCGCAGTCTACAAGGGATGGGTGAGGATACAGCAGGGAGGAGAAAGTACCTTGCCTGCGAGGGCTCACAGTCTACAAAGGAAGGATGAGGATACAGTAGGTGAGGAGAGAGCTGGTCGTGCGGTGGTTTAGTGGACTGAAGGTGCAGTTTGTAGGCTTGTCGGAAGAGGTGGGTCTTCAGATTCCTTTTGAAGGTTTCCACGGTAGGTGAGGTCTGATATGTTGGGGCAGAGAGTTGCAGCGTATGGGAAATGAATGGCAGAAATCTTGTATGCAGCTGTGGGAAGATGAAATAAGAGGGGAGGACAGAAGAATCTGGTGAAGATTGGAGGTTGCGTGAAGGTAAGAACCGGGAGACCAAGTCATAGATGTACAGAGCAGAAAGGATTGGCAGAGAGGACCAGGGGTTGATCAGCATAGGTATTTCAGTCATTAGAAACTTAACAGACTATTACAATTTCAGCACAGTAACATTTTCCTGACACTGCTTGTAACTTACACACTATAAAGCTGGTTTTCCATGTCAATTTGTTTTCTCATATCCAAAAAGCAGTTAATGTGTGGGTAAGGTGACCTACAAACATGGCTCAGTGGCTATGTGGAGATGCAGGCGATGAAGTGCGGGTGGCTCTCTAGAATGGGTGTAGCTATGTGGAGTGGCACTGGGCATGGCTATGTGGAGTGGGCAGGGCTATGCCACATACCACATACAGATTCTTGGACAAAGTGCTTCATTGTCCGCGCTGCTGCTCTGAGACCAAAGAAAGACAGACACAGGAATGTCTGGTACAGCTACAGCCTTTATTTTCCGACGCGTTTCGGAGCTTCCTCCCGAGCTCCTTCCTCAGGGGATTTTCCTGATCTGATGTTGCTCAGGCGATTCATCGCCTGATTATCGTCCTGTCACACGCGGCAATTCGCCGGCGATGTTGCCACAATTAGGCCACGCCCCTGTGTTCCCAGCGACATCGCCGGCGATATCTCCCCGAGTGACGGTACCTTAAGAGCTACGGTATCAGAGATGGTAACTAATACACACCTGTCTAGGAGCAATGAGGCTGCTTAAATTCAGCTGTATATTTTGCTGCCAGCAATCAGCTCTGCAGGGATGACTGCTTCTATGTGTACAGCTCCACACGGCACGCAAGAGATAATAGCAGTTCTTGGCTTGCTGATATGTACTTAGTATATAAACTGCTATTTAAAGTGTATTCAGGACTGGACACTAATTGCTCTTGAAGCAATGTGTTTTATACTGACTCCAATGTACAAAGGTGAAATTCTCCATTATCTGTAGCTAATGGCACCCATAATTTGGTGAGTGTATTCTTAGCATTATATTGCATTGCATAGAAACAGACTCAGAACAATTGCTTCAACTGCAAAATGTTCAGGTGGTTAAAGACATTTGTAGAGTTATTCCATGCGGGACTCACATTTCTTAAAGAAAACGTTCTCTACTTTTAGTTACGCACTTTGCTATTTATTACGGTAAGTGGTTTCAGGGCAACCTTGTCCATGGTACAGTGCACTCTTCTGGAAACATTGTTCATGTGGTTTGTATTCCTAGATAGATAATAGATAGAGAGATAAGTAGATAGATAGGTAGGTAGCAGTTACTATAGATGGATAGATGGATGATAGAAGATAGATATAGATAGATAATGGAGAGCTAATATAGATAGATAGATAGATAGATAGATAGATAGATAGATAGATAGATAGATAGATAGATAGATAGAAGGATAGATAGATAGATAGATAGATAGATAGATAGATAGATAGATAGATAGATAGATAGATAGAAGGATAGATAGATAGATAGATAGATAGATAGATAGATAGATAGATAGATAGATAGATAGATAGATAGATAGAAGGATACTAAGTAAAAGTCCATGCAGCACACAGCTACCACCAATGATGCACAGTGCTAACAAGCCATATGTGTTTGAGGAAAAAATTCAAAACTTACGTTTTTCAAAAAACTCAATAATCTTTCTTTTAATCTGGAGTTCTTAGTACATACATTGGCCAATGTCTGCTTGCTCATCAACTACGACAAAGTGACTCCAGGTCTGATGAGCCCTATCTGACATCCAAGCCCTCCTTGTCCACCCCCCACCTCGCGGTGGGCAGGCACCATCTATACCCTCCATCACCTGTAGGTTTTTAATGAGGGTGCAATTACATTGCAGCAATGGAGTCTGCAACTCCATATAATATATATAATTTGGAAAAGCTGCACAGCACACAGCAGACCAGTGTGAACTGGTGCAAGCATAGGACACAGAGATTATGCAAACTAAGTAAAAGTCCATGCAGCACACAGCTACCACCAATGATGCACAGTGCTAACAAGCCATATGTGTTTGAGGAAAAAATTCAAAACTTACGTTTTTCAAAAAACTCAATAATCTTTCTTTTAATCTGGAGTTCTTAGTACATACATTGGCCAATGTCTGCTTGCTCATCAACTACGACAAAGTGACTCCAGGTTTGATGAGCCCTATCTGACATCCAAGCCCTCCTTGTCCACCCCCCACCTCGCGGTGGGCAGGCACCATCTATACCCTCCATCACCTGTAGGTTTTTAATGAGGGTGCAATTACATTGCAGCAATGGAGTCTGCAACTCCATATAATATATATAATTTGGAAAAGCTGCACAGCACACAGCAGACCAGTGTGAACTGGTGCAAGCATAGGACACAGAGATTATGCAAACTAAGTAAAAGTCCATGCAGCACACAGCTACCACCAATGATGCACAGTGCTAACAAGCCATATGTGTTTGAGGAAAAAATTCAAAACTTACGTTTTTCAAAAAACTCAATAATCTTTCTTTTAATCTGGAGTTCTTAGTACATACATTGGCCAATGTCTGCTTGCTCATCAACTACGACAAAGTGACTCCAGGTCTGATGAGCCCTATCTGACATCCAAGCCCTCCTTGTCCACCCCCCACCTCGCGGTGGGCAGGCACCATCTATACCCTCCATCACCTGTAGGTTTTTAATGAGGGTGCAATTACATTGCAGCAATGGAGTCTGCAACTCCATATAATATATATAATTTGGAAAAGCTGCACAGCACACAGCAGACCAGTGTGAACTGGTGCAAGCATAGGACACAGAGATTATGCAAACTAAGTAAAAGTCCATGCAGCACACAGCTACCACCAATGATGCACAGTGCTAACAGTGCTAATCTCTGTGTCCTATGCTTGCACCAGTTCACACTGGTCTGCTGTGTGCTGTGCAGCTTTTCCAAATTATATATATTATATGGAGTTGCAGACTCCATTGCTGCAATGTAATTTGCACCCTCATTAAAAACCTACAGGTGATGGAGGGTATAGATGGTGCCTGCCCACCGCGAGGTGGGGGGTGGACAAGGAGGGCTTGGATGTCAGATAGGGCTCATCAGACCTGGAGTCACTTTGTCGTAGTTGATGAGCAAGCAGACATTGGCCAATGTATGTACCAAGAACTCCAGATTAAAAGAAAGATTATTGAGTTTTTTGAAAAACGTAAGTTTTGAATTTTTTCCTCAAACACGTATGGCTTGTTAGCACTGTGCATCATTGGTGGTAGCTGTGTGCTGCATGGACTTTTACTTAGTTTGCATAATCTCTGTGTCCTATGCTTGCACCAGTTCACACTGGTCTGCTGTGTGCTGTGCAGCTTTTCCAAATTATATATATTATATGGAGTTGCAGACTCCATTGCTGCAATGTAATTGCACCCTCATTAAAAACCTACAGGTGATGGAGGGTATAGATGGTGCCTGCCCACCGCGAGGTGGGGGTGGACAAGGAGGGCTTGGATGTCAGATAGGGCTCATCAGACCTGGAGTCACTTTGTCGTAGTTGATGAGCAAGCAGACATTGGCCAATGTATGTACTAAGAACTCCAGATTAAAAGAAAGATTATTGAGTTTTTTGAAAAACGTAAGTTTTGAATTTTTTCCTCAAACACATATGGCTTGTTAGCACTGTGCATCATTGGTGGTAGCTGTGTGCTGCATGGACTTTTACTTAGTTTGCATAATCTCTGTGTCCTATGCTTGCACCAGTTCACACTGGTCTGCTGTGTGCTGTGCAGCTTTTCCAAATTATAGATAGAAGGATAGATAGATAGATAGATAGATAGATAGAAGGATAGATAGATAGATAGATAGATAGATAGATAGAAGGATAGATAGATGGATAGATAGATGGATAGATAGATAGATAGATAGATAGATAGATAGATAGATAGATAGATAGATAGATAGATAAATAGATAGATAGAAAGCATAGCTAATGTAGACAATGAATGGAAACCTAAATTGAAACCATGTACGTCATTACAAACAATTTAGATTTTTATTGTCCCAATACATTTCAAATACCAAAAATGATTAAGTAACTTAGTAATGGGTTGTAATAAAACAAAATTTGGGTTTACAGCCCATTACAGGCCAATACATGTTCTTTACATACACTGCGGAGGTTGCCAAAGAGAGTTTGATTGGAAAATCAATCTGCCCAGTCCTTGCTGTTGGTTATTGTTGAGAAACATCAGATTAATTTTAGATGCTTTGAAAAATTAAATAAAAAATAGCTGAAACCACTGGAAAAGCATTTTGGATTTACTTAGTGGAACTGTTATTATAAAATGAAACAAGCTCACTGCAAGTATAGATAATAATATTTATCTATAGAGCACCATTAATTCCATGGTGCTGCACATGAGAAGGGGTTACATACAAAACTATAGATATGGTTTACAGTAAACAAATTAACAAGACAGACAGGTACAGAGGGGAGAGGACCCTGCCCTTGTGGGATTACATTCTACAGTATAATGGGGAGGAGACAGTAGGTTGGGGGTGCAGCAGATCCGGTGGTGGTGAGTTGGCAGCTCCTGGTAGTGGTGAGTCGGTAACCCCGGTGGTGGCGAGGCTGTAGCCCCGGTGGTGGTGAGGCGGCAGCCCTGGTGGTGGTGAGGCGGTAGCCCCGGTGGTGGTGAGGCGGCAGCCCCGGTGGTGGGGAGGCGGCAACCCCAATGGTGGTGAGGCGGTAGCCCCGGTGTTGGTGAGGCAGCAGCCCCGGTGGTGGTGAGGCGGCAGCTCCCGTGGTGGTGAGGCGGCAGCTCCAGTGGTGGTGAGGCGGCAGCGCGGTTATTTTCGGCTGTAAGCTTTCCTGAAGAGATGGGTTTTCAGTTTCCGACTAAAGGATCCAAGCGTGGTGGATAATTGGATATTCTGGAGAAATCTTGGAGGTGATTGGGTGAGGAACGAATAAGTGTGGGGAGAAAATGACGCCTTAGGAGGAACAGAGATTACTTGAGAGAAGATAGCGGGAGATTAGTTTTGATAATGGATATGAAATGACAAAGGATAGATAGATAGATAGATAGATAGATAGATAGATAGAGAGATAGAGAGATAGATAGATAGAGAGATAGAGAGATAGATAGATCTATAGATAGATAGATCTATAGATAGATAGATAGATAGATAGATAGATAGATAGATAGATAGATAGATAGATAGATAGATAATTGTAATATGTCTCTCTTCTATACTCATACAGATACTTTATATGGCGCTGACTCAGAAATAAATAAATGGCCGGTGACAAGACTTCTGCCCATACAACCAAATTACATACCACAAATATAAGAACAATAGATATTATGTTGCTTCCTGTAATTTGCTGGCAGCCCGGGTCATATTCATAGTTATAACAGTGAAGGTGGATTGACCCCTATTGTTATAGTTCCCTTGAAATATGATATTCTGATGAAAACTGCCATTTAGATAAAAGGCGATGGATAATAGCGGAGGCTGGCATGCAGTCAGGTGAAATTCTATAGTTTACTATTTCTGCCTCCATGTAAACTCTGACAAGTTCCTCTTGTGTGGAATGTTATATAACTGTGCCATGCCGCTAGAGAGTTACGGGTCAGGCAGAGGGCATTTCCCAATTTGCTGGGCTTCCCTGACATCTGTCGAAATAAACCTCACAATCCACAATAACTGATTAGAGGACAGAGGTTCAGCACTCGGCTAATGTCAGTAGACAGCACAGTTGCAGATGGATCATTGATTAGAATGTATTTTAATAAAATATTTAAAAGACTTTTCTGTGTCCCTAAAGTTAGTTATCTTTTTTTTTTTTTTTAATACATTTCATATTCTACAATAAAGTCTGTATCTTTTAAGGATGAGACTGAAGAGCTGAAGGAGGAATATAAAGGATATCTTCCTTGTAGTTCTATATTCCACTGAATCCTTCAATGAAAACAAATATCTGTTGCAGAGTGATGGAGGTGCTGCTGAGGTGACTGCCAGCAGTCTGCTGCAAGTGACAGCAAATTGTCTCCAGAGTCATCCAAGTGTCGCAACTGTGAACTAATTTGTTTTTAAGTGTAACCTTGCTCCCTCTGTTCAAGTTAAAAGTGAAACTTTTTAAAAGATCACATGATCCAAGATCTATTTTGCATTCCAGTCTGCGATTTAATTTGAATAATATAACAAACATTGACTTGACATATTGTTTGCTGCCTGCTTCATCTGATCTCATCACTCTCAATACACTGTGTCTATTCTGTCACTCAGAAACTTGGCAATACCTTATAAATGGGTGGAAACAATATCACAAAATACATAATATTACATAACCAATGTTATAAATATTTTTTTATTTTCTGGTAAGTTATAGTTTAAGGGAACATTAAACCATGTAAATAGAAAATGATAATGAATAATTGTGTGAAATGGGAAACAATATTGATGGGAAACCCTCATTTTTCTGCTATATGTATTAAAAAGTGATCACTTTCCTTTAGGATATAGATATTTTTGAGCAAGGCCAGTATCATCTTCTGTTGATCTCTCATTTAAAGGGAATCTGTCAGCAGATTTTTGCTACCTCATCTGACAGCAACATAATGTAGGCAAAGAAACCCTGAATCCAATGATGTCTCACGCAGATTACTAACTGAAGCCGTTCTCACACAAAGATTTTAATGTTAGAGACACAACAGAGCTGGGAAGCTGCCCCCGCCCACACCAGGCTCTCTATAGAGATAGTGCCAATCACAGCAGGGGGCGTGTTGGACTGCTGTCCGCATGACAAAGTAGTTCTTTAATTACAGGGTAATAAAGCCTTTAGTTTAAGTAGACAATAGTACACACAGATAAGAGATGCACATTTGCTTTTGTTTTTTAACCCTTACAGCATGCTCTCCTCACTTTACATAGCAAAAACCTGCTGACAGATTCCCTTTAACTGGTGCGTCCAAATTCCACACAGTACTACTAAAGTCTCCCAACGATCAGTGTCTTTCTCTGTCTGCCAGCTTTTATCTCTCAGTATAGTGCTTAGGCTGGCTTCACACCATGGTGGATCCAGTCCGGGGCTGTCCGGGATGACCCTGACAGCCCCGGACCGGATCAGCACACAGAACCGGAGGGCCAAATGTGCCCTCCGGTCCTGTGTGCAGCGGATGGCTGTAATTGCAGCCGCAACTGCTGATTTTTCAAGATCGTGGCTAGCATGGAGCTAGTCGCGGTCCTGAAACAACAGCGGTGTGCAGCCACCGGCATCCGATTCCCGGATTCGCCCGGACCGGGGCAATCCGGCCCCATAGGCTCCCATGTTAGGGAGAACTGGATTGCCCCTGATCCGGGTTTTTGGAGTGATTCTTCTCCCCGGACACAAAAATGTTGCATACCCTGATTGGCCAGATTGCAATGTCCTATGTGTACTGCCAGGACCTTGTAATCTGGCCAATCAGGTGCCGGCTAGCGATCACGTGGTTGTGACGTGTTGCCATCTGATTGGCCAGATTGCTACCGGCCATCTGATTGGCTGGAAGTCACAGGTCCTTGTCCGGTAATCGCAGGTCTTCTTTGCCGGTCAAGTTGTAGGCGTCGGACAGGTGAGCATGTCATTTTATTATTTTTAACAACTTTTATTCACTTTTAGGCTACTTTCGCAGTGTATCTATAGACACACTGCGAAAGTAATTGGACTACTCGCTACTTCCGAGTACACATAAGATACTCGGAGAGTAGCGAGTACCCGAATAATGCTACTATTCGGCGAGTTCCGAATAGTGATGAGTACACTCGCTCATCCCTAATTTTTACAACGGTGCTCTTTAAATAAATATATATATATATATATATATACACATATACTGTTTATACAGTATACGGCCCTACCAAACACTGCTACAGTCCCTATTCCCTTTTGTACACTTGCTTTGGCAAAACTAATGTGTATTTAGTAGTGATGGGCGAATCTACTCGTTAGGAGTCGGTACTCTGCAAGTTTCCAAGCGATTACTCGCGCAGTAACGAGTCCAATGCAAATCAATGGCAATCCTAGTTTTGTCAGAATTTGCATTCAGTATGTTTCTCAGTCACTAAACTCGCTATCACATCGCTGTCTATGTAGCTGGATTGTCCCCAAATCGTTTAAACAATAGCACCGGTTCACGGATACCCGCTGTCAGCAGCGAGTCTAGGGATGAGCGAGTCTATGACTCCAAGTCATGTATACTGTATTCTGGACTCGCTGAATACAGAATATGTTAATGTTCCGAGACAGCCTAGCATGTTAGGTCAGAAAACTGTGAAGATGGACAAGCATGTTAGCCAATCATATTCAGTAATGCCGCAGCCTTGTTGTGGCATTACTATGATTGGCTGCTGTCCATCGTGATCCCTATGTCATGTATGACAGGCAAAGCTGTATATAAGGCTTGCCCCCACCATTTTGGGCACATTCCTGTGACGATCTGAGCTAGTGCAGGGCGAGTAGGGAGATTTGGAGCAAATCAAGATAGGGAGTGTCAGTGAGTATAGGAAAATCACCTCAAGATTCCTCACATATAAACCAAACAGCTCTTCTGAGAGCTACCAGGACGGAGGAGTGCTGTGTACAGACTGAAGGCAGGGAGACAGGCAGGCAGGAGCAGCCTTACAGTGCATACAGCACCGACCTCAGAGCTTAGCTTAGTCCCTCAGCTTTCCTCAGAGCTGAAATCAGAGGCTTAGCTGAGCTAATATTTAATTTTTTGGAGGGACAGTGCGTTGCTTCTCTGCGAAGTGATAGCACGCACTTTACCTCACACCCGTGACGCATTAGGGACTCCATCTTTAATAAAAAAAATCCTCTTCCGTCCGACGTAGTCCCAAACGTGGTGTCAGCACTGCTACATCCCTCTACATAGTAATTTTTTTTTTTTTATATTCTTTAAAAGCCGGCGTCTTTTTGCGCTGGCTTTTAAAGAAGAAAATGGGGAATTGCATTTTTTTCCTCTGCTGCCAGACCCGTTATAGCAGAGGTCCCCAACTCCAGGCCTCAAGGCCCGCCAACAGTGCAGAATTTCAGGATTTCCTTAGTATTGCACAGGTGTTAATGTTATCATCTGCACAGGTAATGATTCCAAGCCCTGTGCAATACTAAGGAAATCCTGAAAACCTGCACTGTTGGTGGGCTTTGAGGCCTGGAGTTGGGGACCCCTGCCTTATAGGGTCCAGCAGCACAGAAATCGTTGAAATACTCGCTTCCCCATTGATTAACATTGGACTCGCTAGACTCGCAACGAATAGCGAGTTTTCGAGTCGGACTCGTTAGAGTCTAGCGGTTCTGAGTATTGAAGGATTCGTCCATCACTAGTATTTAGTCCTGCCAATAAAGCTTCTTTGAATCTTGAATCTTTGATTTGAACCTATATATATATATATGCGTGGAATTGCTGTGATCTTACTGATCTGAAGAATACAAGGGTCTACTTTTTCGCTTATTGCATACCATATGACTAGCAGCGTAGATGAATTTAATCCTTCATCAGAATAATCACAGTCCTTTTGGCTTTTGGTGATCATTCCAACATGCTTTGTAATGTGCACCCATTACATCAACTGCTCATAACAGAGGAGCACCTTCAGCAATCATCTGATCCTACTAAGGTGTAAGAAGGAAAAATACAGAGAATCGTCTGTGCAGATATAGAATCATCCAACAATCACCTAAGTGTGAAATCATCAAAGTGATCTGAGCATTATTGATATTGTAATCATATAAGGCACTGACCCGTCATACACATGCATGTATGAGTAACCTCCATCATCAATAGTCTACTGTTACTTTGTAATTGGTCTATGTTCTGCTGCGGTGATACTGTCATTTCCCTTGGATCAATAAAGTGTATCTTATCTTAAATAACATTACTTTTTCAAGAACTGGCATCATCTTTCTGCAATACGGCAGCACAGCTCTTTAACCCTTTCGTCTGTCCCGTCAGCAAGGGCATTTCCTTGTTATGTTAATCTTTTATGTAGCGCCATCATATTCTGCAACCCTTTACAGACATCATCACTGTTCCTATTGGGGCACCCAATCTAAATTCCCTATCAGTATGTCTTTGGAATGTGGGAGGAAACTAGAGGACCAGGAGGAACCCACACAGATTCCATGAAGATACTGTCTACTGTCTCTGGTGGTATTTAAACCCAACCAAAGAGCAGCAAAGTAGCAATGCCAACCACTGAGCCACTGTGTTGCTCGTTTCAGGTGATTCATTACATTTTAATAATGAATAATGGACAGACACTGTTACTGACAGGGCTGTGGAGTCAGAGTCGTAGAGTCAGAGTCAGTGTCCATTTTGGTGGAGTCGAATTCATGAAAAATTGAGGAGTCGGAGACGGATGTTTCACTTACTGATTTCATAGCCCTGGTTATGGAGTCGAAGAGATGGAGACAGTCAGTGTCCATTTTGGGGGAGTTGGATTCAGATTCAGGGAAGTTGAGGAGTCAGGTGTTTGGCTTAGGCTGGCTTCACACCACGGCAGAGTCCGGTCCGGGGCTGTCTGGTGTAAACCAGACAGCCCCGGACCGGATTTTGGCCCCATAGTATCCTATGGGGCCGAATGGAGCCGGATGGCAGACAGCTGCCATCCGGTTTCCATCTCTCCGGCATAATCCGGGAGAAATCGGATTTTACTTAGCGTACACAAAAACGTTGCTTGCAATTCTGTCAGATAATACTCAGTTTCTTCCTGAAAATGATTGCAATCACAAATTCTTTGGTTTTATTATCTTCATTTAATTTGTCTTAAATGAAAAAACACAAAAGAGAATAAAGTAAAAAGCAAAACATTGATCATTTCAAACAAAACTCCAAAAATGGGCCGGACAAAAGTATTGGCACCCTCAGCCTAATACTTGGTTGCACAACCTTTAGCCAAAATAACTGCGATCACCCGCTTCCGGTAACCATCAATGAGTTTCTTACAATGCTCTGCTGGAATTTTAGACCATTCTTCTTTGGCAAACTGCTCCAGGTCCCTGATATTTGAAGGGTGCCTTCTCCAAACTGCCATTTTTAGATCTCTCCACAGGTGTTCTATGGGATTCAGGTCTGGACTCATTGCTGCCACCTTAGAAGTCTCCAGTGCTTTCTCTCAAACCATTTTCTAGTGCTTTTTGAAGTGTGTTTTGGGTCATTGTCCTGCTAGAAGACCCATGACCTCTGAGGGAGACCCAGCTTTCTCACACTGGGCCCTACATTATGCTGCAAAAATTTGTTGGTAGTCTTCAGACTTCATAATGCCATGCACACGGTCAGCAGTCCAGTGCCAGAGGCAGCAAAGCAACCCCAAAACATCAGGGAACCTCCGCCATGTTTGACTGTAGGGACCGTGTTCTTTTCTTTGAATGCCTCTTTTTTTCTCCTGTAAATTCTATGTTGATGCCTTTGCCCATAAAGCTCTACTTTTGTCTCATCTGACCAGAGAACATTCTTCCAAAACGTTTTAGGCTTTCTCAGGTAAGTTTTGCCAAACTCCAGCCTGGCTTTTTTATGTCTCGGGGTAAGAAGTGGGGTCTTCCTGGGTCTCCTACCATACAATCCCTTTTCATTCAGACGCCGACGGATAGTACGGATTGACACTGTTGTACCCTCGGACTGCGGGGCAGCTTGAACTTTGGATGTTAGTCGAGATTCTTTATCCACCATCCGCACAATCTTGCGTTGAAATCTCTCATCAATTTTTCTTTTCCGTCCACATCTAGGGAGGTTAGCCACAGTGCCATGGGCTTTAAACTTCTTGATGACACTGCGCACGGTAGACACAGGAACATTCAGGTCTTTGGAGATGGACTTGTAGCCTTGAGATTGCTCATGCTTCCTCACAATTTGGTTTCTCAAGTCCTCAGACAGTTCTTTGGTCTTCTTTCTTTCCTCCATGCTCAATGTGGTACACACAAGGACACAGGACAGAGGTTGAGTCAACTTTAATCCATGTCAACTGGCTGCAAGTGTGATTTAGTTATTGCCAACCCCTGTTAGGTGCCACAGGTAAGTTACCGGTGCTGTTAATTACACAAATTACAGAAGCATCACATGATTTTTCTAACAGTGTCAATACTTTTGTCCACCCCCTTTTTTATGTTTGGTGTGGAATTATATCCAATTTGGCTTTAGGACAATTCTTTTTGTGTTATTTCATTGAAGACAAATTAAATGAAGATAATAATACCAAAGAATGTGTGATTGCAATCATTTTCAGGAAGAAACTGAGTACTATCTGACAGAATTGCAGGGGTGTCAATACTTTTGGCCACAACTGTACCATAGTATAAGCTAACCCTACGAGCCGCCACCCTGGTACTAGCAGCTGTGGCATTTAGACCCCCTGGGCTTGCCCCTGACAATCCCTGTATAGGGATTGGTTAAACTAGGACTAGCTCACCCAGGGGATTTCGGTACCACAGCCCAGTGGGTCCACTCTAGGACGCCTTCCCCCGGAAGCGTGACATCAGATCAGAAGTCAATATGTCATGTGGAGTTCAGGAGAATACGATATTGTTTTACTACTAACGGGAACCCTAGAGTTCACCCGTCAGCGAGCTTATCAGCCAATCTACAGCTTTTACTTGTATATGAAATCAAAAGATTGAAGACATTGTCTAGGACAATTTCCCATTAGTTCCTTCAAGTCCAATCGAAATACAACGACACCTCTTATTATTCATTAGTGTCCTGTCAGGAGACATCAGCTCCTGTCACACCTTACTTAATTTACAAGTCTGAACACATAACAAGGACAGCAGGGTTTTTCTGTCTGAGATCGTCTGTAAGCGGTAGGCTGCAACATTAATATAACTCAACAGTTTACTTTCTCAGAATTGTGTTCCTGACCTTTACTTTAATGTAATTTGGCGGCTGTACGGTGTTAAGTCACTCTATAAAATAATTATAGTTATTTTTTAGCGCTTAGCGTAGACCTGCCTGTGGTTGGCTGTAACGGTAAGCGTTAGTAGATGACTAAAAAAGACTTTTAGGGGGCGAATGGATAAAAGACATTCAAAGATAAAAACAGTTTATTGTAGACCCTGGAAAAGGTTCAACCATTTAACTTTTTTGAACTTGTCACTTTTTATAATATAGCATGAAATATATCTGTGCTGAACGGGTTTGTCCATTACTAGGACAACCCCTTCTGTTTCCACATGTTTCCCCCAGGTAAAATAATAAAGCCTGTACTCACCTCCTGTGCTGGTGCCATTCCAGTGGTGTCAGCAATCACGTTCACGGGACTCACTTGACCTTGTGACATCACGAGAACCCCTCGTCCAATCACCGCCGGATTCTCTGTCCCCACCTTCAGACACAGGAACAATCAACAGGAAGTGGCTGCCACTCACTTCCTATTGATTAGCTCGTTGGGCCAAAGGCGGAGAGAGAAAAGCGGGCGGTGATTGGGCAAGGGGTTCGCGCGATGTCACATTGTCAACTAGGGGCAGTGACGGAGAAGAGGCGCTCGAGTGTCCCTTGGAAACAAGTCTAATTTTGATATTTTTTAATATTTCACCACTTGATAGGTGCCACTAATGTATGTTTCCTGTGTACGTATATATACTTACCAGCTTCCGTCATCTGCTGTTCACAGCGTCGTTCCGGACCTCTTCTGAACCACCAGACTGAAGTAGTGACTGGCCAGATAACTCCAGTGTTTGCTGGGTGGATCGTAAGTCACTTCTCAATATAAGTCTATGAGACTCAGAATAAGGTTACATTGAGGCTGGGGTCTCATGAGGACCAACAAAAATCAGTCCAATTTTCATCCAGAAATGTCAGACAATTTGTTTTTTTCGGCAGATTTAATCATTTACAGGAGCTTTGTCCTGTTGGAAGAAAATGGACGTTTCCCCGTGAAGACACCATTCCCGTTATGGTTATGTAATGTGTATCAGTGTGTTCCACTGACAATAGAGTCAGGAATAGGTAATGTTTGGATGTATAATGTGTCACCCTGTACTGTGCTGTTTTCTTTCAAACAGGCAATGAGTAGGGTAACAATGAGTAAATGCTTGGGACTAGCACAGAGTGGGAGGTTCTAAGGTCTATGGACAGAGACAGTTTACTTCTAGAAGTTTAGTTAGGGCCCAACATGTGACATAGGCAGACCTAAGGTCTGAACAGTCATCAGAGCCGCATCAGTTTCTAAAGAGGGAGTAGACCAGGGACAAGTGATAGCGAGATCCTAAGTAATGAGAAACAGAGAGAGAGTAAACAAGTTGCAGAGTATCTGAACGGGAGTCAGGTCAGAGGACAGACCGGGGTCTAAAGGGAAAGAGTGTAATAGTCCTGTTACATTACAGAGCAGAATGTGAAACAAAGTGAGTGCCTTGGGTGGGATTTCCTTAAGCGTCAGAGATCTCACATCTCAGTCTGGCTATATTGGCACTTTTCCTTTAAGAGGGAAAAGATGTGAAACCGCAGAAGGAGAACATGACAATCAACGAGGGATTCTCTGCTCGTTAAATTCCTGTGTTACCGACCCATTAAACACTTGTAAATAATACACGGACACTGCTTGCACCTTGGCTAAATTTTGGCCACAGCAGCCCTTTATTACCTATTATTTACATACTAACTCAGGGACACTGCACCCAGGTGTCCCAACATTAAACAATAGGCAACACAGTAATAATACAGTACGTAATACAAATACGTAACCCTGGCTAAGCCTGGACCAGAAGCCATCTCCCACAACGAAACATTATCCCTGGCCACAACACACCGACCCGAGGGAATATCCCTGGCTGCAACACACCGACCCAGGGTTACAAAAGAATTTCTGCAGTACTCAAGGTTCCTGGGAGCACAGTGACCTCCATAATCCTTAAATGGAAGACGTTAGGGATCACCAGAAGTCTTCCTAGACCTGGCCGTCCAGCCAAACTGAGCAATCGTGGGAGAAGAGCCTTGGTGAGAGAGGTAAAGAAAGAACCCCAAGATCACTATGGCTGAGCTAAAGAGATGCAGTAGAGAGATGGGAGAAAGTTCCACAAAGTCAACTATCACTGCAGCCCTCCACTGATCGGGCCTTTATGACAGAGTGACCCGACGGAAGCTTCTCCTCAGTGCAAGACATATGAAAGCCCATATAGAGTTTGTAAACAAACACATGAAGACTCTCAGCAGTCCCAGTGTCTCAATTTCCAATATGCACAGTATATAGCAGTCTTTGTCTCCTATGTGATATATATACAGCATTCCCAGGGTCTCCTATGTGATGTTTATAGAACAGTCTGTGTCTCCTACGTGATGTATCCAGCAGTCTCAATGTCTCATAAATGATGTATATACAGGAGTCTCAGCATCTCCTCTGTGATGTATATGCTTTACAAACCTTATTATCACAAAGAGGTAACTGCGCTGCAGACTGACGCAAACCTGGATAATTAATTGTGAGAAGCAAAATAATCAATATCACCTAACATCACAGCCACAGCAAATTGAAGCAGCTCCAGTCACCACTGTAGGGGTGAGTTGATTGTTTGACCAAGTACAGAGGGTCATTTTCAGTTTGATAGTTTTGTGTGGCCCCAAATGATGGTAGAAATTTCCAAATGGCCCCTGGCAAAAAAAAGGTTCCCAACCCCTGACATAAAATAATAATTCCTGCAGTGCACTAACCGTGCCTTTTTTTAAATATGCAAATTTGGGAGGTAGGACAATTTGTAATATTCTCTTTATTTCAGTGGTTGGGAATACCATTGTTACCCAATTTAGGAGACCCGTGTGACTGATCACCATAGAAAGCCCAAGAGTAGCCTCCACTGCTATGGTATGAAGTGGCCTGGCATTGAACTAAGTGGTAAAACCACCATTTAGGGTTAATTCTGCAGATTTTATATGATACAAGATATGAAGCAGAGTATTATAGCAGGCACACAGCAGCATGATTTTTTATGCTGAATTGCAAAGTATTTTAAATCTATGGGATGTCAATTTTTAATGCTGAAGGCAACCTCTCCCCCAATGGATTATATAGGAAAGATACAATTTGCAATTATATTCTAGTGTTGCAGATTTTGGTAAAATCTACAACAGATAAACAGTAGACAGTCATGTAACATAAAATACTATACTAACTTTAGCAATCATCTGATGCTCCCATGGTTGTCTAGTTCAATGATTGTCTTTCTATGTTCTCCTGTGACTTTTGTGTTGACAAATGACTGTGCAGCCAATGACGCACCAAAGACTAGTATGGAACCAGGCAGGTATCGACACCGGAGGTTTGCTGTGGATCTCAGAGAGTCTACCTAAAAGTAATAAGCCTCATGTGTGCAAAAACAGAATTAGCTTGGGCTTACCTGAGAAATCCTAGGACACCCTGTTTTCTATGCTTTATCACCAGTACATGGATCTGGACTGGGCTGTAGGGCTTCTACAGGACACAACTGCAGTGGAGTTGTTCTTAACAATAGTTAAAGGGATCCTGTCACCTCCAAAACGCCTCCAAAGCTATCAAAACATGTCCCTGCAGCATCCCATCACTAATCTCACACTCCTTTTGTCTCCTAAAAGCATCCTGTGAAAGTGTATAAAAACGTTTTAATACTCATTAGTGATCATAATTAGCAGGGGCTATATTCTTTAATCACCAGGGCGTGTTGTTTTGCAGCTCCAGGATCCACCCTCTCTCTCTCTGTCTGTGTGCTTTGCTTGTGCAGGCTTTAACCCCCCTCCCCCTCTCTATCACTCACAGAATGCAAATCATTAGTCCTGCCTTCAGCTGCACATCACAGCAGCACAGACAGAGAGAGGGTGAATCCTGGAGCTGAAAAACAACACCCCCTGGTGACTAAAGAATAGAGCCCCTGCTAATTATAATCACTAATGAGTAAGTATTAAAACGTTTTTATGCACTTTCACAGGATGCTTTTAGGAGACAAAAGAAGTGTGAGATTAGTGATGGGATGCTGCAGGGACATGTTTTGGTAGCTTAGGAGGCGTTCTGGAGGTGACAGGATCCCTTTAACAAGTGATGGAATCTGAGTCATATTTAGTCAAATTAGCCAGGGTCAGGACAAATCCAAAAGTACTTTATTAATAAGGCAGGGTGTACTGAGGAAGGGACTGCTGGGATGCCTTGGTATGTACCCTTTATCACCAGTACATCTTCTAGACTGGGCTGCAGGATTTCACCAGGACACAATTGCAGAGTAGTTGACATTGCAGAGTAGCTGAAATTTGAGATATAGATAGCCAAATTAGCCAGGGCCAGGGCAAGACAGCAAACAAGTACATCTATAATTAAGGCAAGGTACACTGAGGGAGGGGTCTTTAAAGGGGTTGTTGAGCCTTGGGGTACAAGCCTGCAGTTATATTTTTGTGACTGTAATCCTCACATCTTGAGCACTTTGATATCTACAAGGTAATTTTAATAGTTATCTGAATGCAGTAAGAGAGCTGGAGAAGTACAGGTAGGAGTAGAGCACAAGTGGAGTAAAGCCAGATAGGAGGAGAGCACAGGTGGGCTAGAAACATGTAGGATGAGAGCATAGGTGGACTAGAGATCAGTAGGAGAAGGGCGTGTGGCGCCCCACTGGTTGGGACACCACGTGCGGGTACTGCACCCACAAGAGAGTGTGTAGTATCCCTGTGACCAGGGGACTGGGATGTCAATAGGAGACCCTCATCACATGCATCCACACACCTTAGGTCAGGGGACCATAGGGTTAACCATTGCTAGGAAAACAGTCCCAGTGGGGGGAGCTTAGGTGGGTAGTGGAGAGCAGGAAAGTTAGTGAGAGGAGAAGTGGTCTGGAAGTGAACCCTGCAGGGAGCGCAGTGGAGGGCACCTCAGTACAAGTGACCCATAGGAAGAAGGGGATACTAGGGTGTTGAGGTGCACCCGAATCTGGACCGGTACGACTGCCGGCCGGAAGGATCCAGTCCAAAACCGTAGGACCGACTCCGAAGCGGTGCGGGCGTTTATTCCTGAGCCACAAAACTGGAGGGTATGGACTTCTTCAGAAGTCACGGCCAAAGCCCAGCATAATCCCCTAAGTCCCTGTAGAGGCTTCAAGACAGGAACCATCCATAAGGAACCGTGGGGACCGGCGGAGGGCTCTATGCATGGGAGCGCGAGTAGGGAATAGAGGGAGAGCGCCGTAAGGATAGATGAAAGGACCAGGCAGGCACACCACCGAGTGTTCCCAGTGAGACTTCCTAGTTCTCTGGTGACTACCCAGGCTAGCAATACACGTTGACTGTGTAAAGACTGTTTCCTGCCTAAGTCACCAGTAAAGCTCACTTCAGAGTCAAAGACTGTGTGTTGTATTTTATTGGCCTGCGCCGGAGGAGCCATACTCTTGCTTCCTCATAAGAAACTGTTTGCCAGCATCGCTACCTGACGAGCCACCTCCCCGTGAACATTCCTCTTCATTCACAGCTGCCCCAGGGATACCACTCCACCTACGGGAGCGTTACCAACAAAGCTGCATTATCATCAACCCGGAGGTCTGCAAACAGTTCCGGTATAATTACCAGATACTGTGGGTGGTGTCACAAACTCTTTTTGTTTTATTTCCTTTTTATTTTAACCCCTTTTTCAGTGACCGCCAGGCCAAGGGACTGAGCACAGGCCGCCCGTGACATCCCCAGTTAATCAATGCCCGGAACCGAGAACACCACGGCCCTGGGTTGGGTCAGCTTTTGGTGTCACGAACAGGATCCCTGCCCGGTAAAACCGAGTACTGTGCGCCTTGAACTTTGTACAGACTTTCTTTGAAGCACCCCAAAATGGCGGGGTCAGAGACATAACAACAACATGTGCAGGCCCGGGGGCGTGGCTCAGCCCCTCATCATGTGAGGGCCATGACAGAGGCGTGAAACTGCCTGCCTGCCCCAATTGCCATCAAAAAACTAAGGGAGCAAGCCAAAGATTAAAGTACTCTTGCTGGAAGCTACAAAAGGTGGCAGGAAGGGTGCAGCAGTAGACAGACGGCAGAGGACGGGTGCGGTCTACGGGTCTGTTAAAATGGCGCCTATGAGGCTACAAGATCTGATCCACGAAGTAGAGGTGGAGAACAGTGCCGAGACCGGAGACCTGAGTGCAGCTTCCCTCCTCACCCACGAGGGGGATTCTGCCTTCTGGGAAGCCGCTTTCAGAGACTTGAGGGTTCAGCTTAATTAAACCCTTAGATTGGACCTTCAGGCGCTGGAGTGGCAGCACTGGACTGGAGCTGTCCCGGCGGGCTGCGCAGAAGGCGTCCGGCGACCAGGAGCTGGAGGCACAGGCAAGAGCCCCGACCCTGGGTGAGCCTGAGACCGCCAATGAGGTTGCCAGTGGAGACCCACCATCTGACCCACAACCCGTCATGGACGCAGAAATCAGGGCATCTGGGCCCTGTGCGGAGCCAAACGACCCCGAACCATCTGCTGATGACGACGTGATTACCAGAGCAGAGGCCAAGGACCCGTAGGAGCCAGCCTAGCCTGATGTCCCAGAGATTCCCACAGGAGGATCTGACGTGGTTGTGGAGGCAGTCATAGAAGAGCCATCCAGCCAGCCGGACTCCATAGAGGAGGAACCCGGGGAGGATGACCAGGATGGCAGCGATGAGGAAGTCAGGGCATCTGGGCCCCGCGTTCTGTGGTGGAACATTCACCAGCATTGGCAAGTGAGGCAAGTCAGTGTCTCTGCAGGATCGCGCCCCCGGTTCAATTTGGGAAGAACCCAAACTTGCTGAGCAACAGTTCCTGGCCGACCAGGTGGAGCTACAGTACCGCTGTGAAGAATGGTGGGCTCTGGAACAGGAGAATCTACTGTAGAGATCCCATGCCTGATGATTACCGCCAATGCCACCCGAGGACAGAAAGACAGGTACAGTGACGTTGTTTAACCTGGACAGTGGGTGGGGCTTTATCCAGGAGCCGGTCCTTTATGAGGAGGTCTTTGTGAGCAAATGGAATGTTGAGGCTCACCTCCCAAAAGGGCACCTGGAGAGTGATCTCTATCGCCATGACCGGGTGAACTATGAGCGACATGTAGGCCCTAGAGGCTGGTATGCCCTGCGTGTCAATAAATGTGCTGAATGAAGCCATGAAAAACCAATGTGTACATACTTTATAATGTGTGCTGTACTTTTGAAACTTGCTGGATATTAGTGAGACTTTAATTATGCTGTTGAGCCTTTGGACTGCACCTTTATCCGTTTTTCCCATTTTCATGGTTTTTGTAAATTTTAAATATTCAGACTCTGTTCATAATACCTGTTAATGTTATAATGTTTGAAAAATGTTTCTCAGTCCAGGAGTACTGAATTTAACTAAGGGGGAATGTGGCACCCTTGCGGGTCACTTGCCACAGGAACGCCTGGTGCACGGAGGGATTTCCACATCAGGTAAACTTGCACATACAACATCTCCCACCCCAGACCTGAAGGAGGAGCTCTACTTGCTGCCTTCAGGCAAGGTCCCCTATAAATTCGGGCATTCAGGCCTGGGGGAGAAGTTAGGCAGTGCAGTATGGAGCAGCACTGTGAAGACATCCTGGTGGACAGTGCCACGTCAGGCCCGTGCCAGAGGGAAGGAAGCCTTGCCAGTGTAAGGGACCCAAGAGTGAGGGTCAGAAGCAAGGCATACCAGAGACAGAGTGGGAGCAGAGGAACCATACCGGTTCACCGCAGGAAAGCAAATGAAGCAACCCGGACACCAGAGTCCAAGTCTGCAAGGGTCCAGTTAGCCCAGCAGAGAATACCGGAGGACCAGGGAGACTTCAGTCTCCTGGTAGATAGAGCCAGGGATCGCAGAGGAGTAGCCATGCCCAACAGAAGGTTCTAACAGCCTGCTATACATGTGAGGGACACAGGAGAGGTCAGGGCCAGGTTTCAGACAGGCCAGGACTTAAGCGCACAGACACACACAGAAACAAGGAGGCCTCACAACTCATCGGTGTGTAAATTCTGAACTGCCACCTGACCACCAGGACAGTAACCTGATTGTTACCTTGAACCATCACCATCAGTAAAAGGTACGGAAACAACTTCCAGCATGTGTGTGGCTGTTATTACGGCCCCTGATCCTGCCATTAACATAGACTGTCTGCTAGCATCTCCACCTGATGAGCCGCCTTCCCCTGCAGCAAAAGGAACAAGGCTGTGTGGAGAGCTGCCTCCCTGTGTAAAATCCCTATCATCTATCACAGCGCCGGGGACCCCATTCCACCTATGGGGAGCGTTACCAACAAAGCTGCCTCATCATCTCCCCGGAGGTCTGCAAGCAGTGCTGGTATCATTACCGGATACCGTAGGTGGCATCACAAACTCTTTTATTTTGAAACCCCTTTTTTAGCGACGGGACCAGGTACCGGCCGCTCGTGACATCCCCAGTTAATCGATGCCCAGAATAAGGTACCCACGGCCCTGGGGTGGGTCAAGCGCAAGTGGACTAAAAACAGGTAGGAGGAGAGCAAAGGCAGACTATAGACAGGTAAGAGGAGAGCGCAAGCAGACTAGAGAAGACAGAGAGCACAGGCGGACTAGAGACATGTAGGAGGAAAACACAGGAGGACTAGAGACGGGTAGGAGGAGATCAAAGGCAGACTATAGATAGGTAAGAGGAGAGTACAGGTGGACTAGAGAAGACAGAGAGCACAGGTGGACTAGAGACATGTAGGAGGAGAACACAGGAGGACTAGAGACATGTAGGAGGAGAACACGGGAAGACTAGACGATGGGTAGGAGGAGATCAAAGGCAGGATAGAGACAGGTAAGAGGAGAGTACAGGCGGACTAGAGAAGACAGAGAGCACATGCGGACTAGAGACATGTAGGAGGAGAACACAGGAAGACTAGACGATGGGTAGGAGGAGATCAAAGGCAGGATAGAGACAGGTAAGAGGAGAGTACAGGCGGACTAGAGAAGACAGAGAGCACAGGAGGACTAGAGACATGTAGGAGTAGAACACAGGAGGACTAGACGACGGGTAGGAGGAGATCAAAGGCAGGCTAGAGACAGGTAAGAGGAGAGTACAGGCGGACTAGAGAAGACAGAGAGCACAGGAGGACTAGAGACATGTAGGAGGAGAACACAGGAGGACTAGAGACGTGTAGGAGGAGATCAAAGGCAGACTAGCGACAGGTAAGAGGAGAGTACAGGCGGACTAGGGAAGACAGAGAGCACAAGTGGACCAGAGACAGGTAGGAGGAGAACACAGGAGGACGACTAGAAACAGAAGGGAGAGCACAGGAGGATTAGAGACAGGCGTCAGTGGTCACAGTGGAGGGTGGGGACCAGGACAGACTCTTTTTGTCATTGTTTAGTATTTTATAATATTGATGAATAAAGTTTGGACAAATATCCAAAATATTAAGTGTTCTTTTGTTGCACATATTATTTAAAGTGAGTATAATGTAGGTTTTATTAATGGTCTTCGAAGTTTACACAAATGTTTAATTTCAAACCTCAATCTGAAAAAATCTTATTTTATAGAATTGATGTTTGTTATTTTATCAAGTTAGCACTAAACAGGAATTATAAAGCTTATTATACCTGACTCCCGTCATATATCAGATCTGAAACATTTTTGCAAAATTCCTAGCTTTGACCCGGTCTGGGAACTTGCTCTCAACCTTATGGAGAGAGCGAAGTAGGTGAGGAGATTGTAAGCCACTTCCCTCCTCTCAGATATATGCATATATGCAAATTTGCACTTCACTAAGGAAGTTGAGAAACTCCCATGCCACATTTAAGCAGCTTCCTCAAAGTCATAATCGCTTTCCTACAAGCTTTTAATATCACTAAGGGATTTGTGCCAGATCAGAACCCCAAACTACAGACGCTGCGTTTCGGGGTACCTGCCCCTCATCAGTGTAGTGTGTGGGATATTCTGATCTGGCATGAGTGAGTGGGCTAAGACAAGGTCTGGGAACTTGCTCTCAACCTTATGGAGAGAGCGAAGTAGGTGAGGAGATTGTAAGCCACTTCCCTCCTCTCAGATATATGCATATATGCAAATTTGCACTTCACTAAGGAAGTTGAGAAACTCCCATGCCACATTTAAGCAGCTTCCTCAAAGTCATAATCGCTTTCCTACAAGCTTTTAATATCACTAAGGGATTTGTGCCAGATCAGAACCCCAAACTACAGACGCTGCGTTTCGGGGTACCTGCCCCTCATCAGTGTAGTGTGTGGGATATTCTGATCTGGCATGAGTGAGTGGGCTAAGACAAGGTCTGGGAACTTGCTCTCAACCTTATGGAGAGAGCGAAGTAGGTGAGGAGATTGTAAGCCACTTCCCTCCTCTACACTGATGAGGGGCAGGTACCCCGAAACGCAGCGTCTGTAGTTTGGGGTTCTGATCTGGCACAAATCCCTTAGTGATATTAAAAGCTTGTAGGAAAGCGATTATGACTTTGAGGAAGCTGCTTAAATGTGGCATGGGAGTTTCTCAACTTCCTTAGTGAAGTGCAAATTTGCATATATGCATATATCTGAGAGGAGGGAAGTGGCTTACAATCTCCTCACCTACTTCGCTCTCTCCATAAGGTTGAGAGCAAGTTCCCAGACCTTGTCTTAGCCCACTCACTCATGCCAGATCAGAATATCCCACACACTACACTGATGAGGGGCAGGTACCCCGAAACGCAGCGTCTGTAGTTTGGGGTTCTGATCTGGCACAAATCCCTTAGTGATATTAAAAGCTTGTAGGAAAGCGATTATGACTTTGAGGAAGCTGCTTAAATGTGGCATGGGAGTTTCTCAACTTCCTTAGTGAAGTGCAAATTTGCATATATGCATATATCTGAGAGGAGGGAAGTGGCTTACAATCTCCTCACCTACTTCGCTCTCTCCATAAGGTTGAGAGCAAGTTCCCAGACCTTGTCTTAGCCCACTCACTCATGCCAGATCAGAATATCCCACACACTACACTGATGAGGGGCAGGTACCCCGAAACGCAGCGTCTGTAGTTTGGGGTTCTGATCTGGCACAAATCCCTTAGTGATATTAAAAGCTTGTAGGAAAGCGATTATGACTTTGAGGAAGCTGCTTAAATGTGGCATGGGAGTTTCTCAACTTCCTTAGTGAAGTGCAAATTTGCATATATGCATATATCTGAGAGGAGGGAAGTGGCTTACAATCTCCTCACCTACTTCGCTCTCTCCATAAGGTTGAGAGCAAGTTCCCAGACCTTGTCTTAGCCCACTCACTCATGCCAGATCAGAATATCCCACACACTACACTGATGAGGGGCAGGTACCCCGAAACGCAGCGTCTGTAGTTTGGGGTTCTGATCTGGCACAAATCCCTTAGTGATATTAAAAGCTTGTAGGAAAGCGATTATGACTTTGAGGAAGCTGCTTAAATGTGGCATGGGAGTTTCTCAACTTCCTTAGTGAAGTAGCTTTGACCCTGCAGTTGAGTTCCAGCGCCGGTCCCATGGGACTCTGTATCTGCATGTTATCCTGTTTGTTTGCATAGAAATACAATATCATTTAACCCCTATAAAAGGTCTGTTACAGTAACTGCGCAACTGAATCAATCTTCACAGGAGCTGCCGCACGGAGGAGGAGATTCACAAAGGTCTCACTGCATTATGGAGATGGAAAAGAAAAGAAATAAAGAGTCAACGGATGCAAGAATATAACTGATGACTTCAAAAAATCTACAGTGCATTTCCCAATACAAGACTCTATTGTTTCCCACAAAGGAGGCCGCTTCACTAGAGGCTCGGGGATCAGTGCCAGAAACCCTCTAGAATTTCTCGAAGAATAAAGCTTCAGATCATCTGCATTCAGTCCCTGAGCCATGGCCCTGGAACCAATAATTGCCTCTGACAGGATTTAATTACCTTCTTCAAGACCTTTTCTCTGTTTGACTGGGGACCTCCTTCTGCCTCCGATCAAAACAGACAGTAATAACAGACCGGGGCAGCGCAGCCAATCACCAGTCACGCCAGAAGAGTGACCTTGCTGAGTAGAAGCTGATTGGTCGTGTCAGAGCTGTCAGCCGCATCAGTTAACAGTCAGACAAGAAGGAATAGGAGAAGGCGAAGTGTGATAACGGCACAACTCATCGGCTCCGAGAAACCGGAAGACGCCAAGATGGACAGGAGAAGAATATCTATCATACATTGCATTCATCCTCGTAAATGATACAAATATAATATCTATGTATCTATCCGGGTCCATCTAAAAAATACAAGGGCAAACCCAGAATCTCCCCAGCCACTTCATAATAAAGAAAAAATCTATCTATCTATCTATCTATCTATCTATCTATCTATCTATCTATCTATCTATCTATCTATCTATCTATCTATCTACAGTATCTATCTGTCTAATATGTATCTTTGGCGGCCGTCACACGCTTCAATATAATGCACGATATCGCTTAAGTGATATAGTTTGTGTATCGCTACGTGCAATCAAGCGATTTTACAATGTAAAATCGCTTGATCGTGACATCGCAGATATGAGAGCCGGGGCGCATATCAAGCGATCATCGCTTGTTCAATCTGCTTCATCGTGGTGTGTGACACCACGATGAACGATCTCCCAGCGGCAGAGCCTATGCTGGGAGATGGTATCTATGGTAAACGTCGGGTTACTAAGCGCCGCGCGGCGCCTAGTTACCCGATGTGCACCATAGTTACCAGCGATCTCGCTGGCCCACATCGCTGGTGAGTCTGTCTGTGTGACATCTCACCAGCGATGTGAGCGATATTGTAAGCGATCGCGCGTGCACGTGATCGCTAACAATATCGCTATCGATATTGATGAGTGTGACGGCCGCCTTTCATACATCTTATCCACCTATCTCATAGTCATCTATATATTGTGTATCTATTCCCCATGACAACTAACTTACCTTACATAGATGAGAATTATTTACTTCAGTACCATGGACAGTTTAAAGTCAAATTCTTTATCTTAGTGTCCAAAATATTTAATTCATTATTAGAGTTTTCACATCAGCGTTTTTTGAAATTCGCAGCAGATGCGGTGAAAAAAACGCATCTGCCGCGTTTAACGCATAACCGCGACACTTGCGGCACACTTGCGGCAAGCCCCATGCAATGTCTATGGGGCTTGCGGTAAGGGTGCGGCAGGTGCGGCAAGTGCGGTTTCGGCACTTGCCGCAGGTGCGGCCGCGAAAAAAAATGCTGTCAGCCACGGGTTTTTTCGCGGCCGCACCTGCCGCAAGTCCGCCTATACCTTGTATGGTGTTTACCTCAACCGCGCCGCAACCGTGCCGCAAGTGCAGCCGGTATGCGGTAATCGCGGCAGATGCGTTTTTTTCACCGCATCTGCCGCGATTTGAAAAAAACGCTGATGTGAAAAGGCCCTTACTTCATCTAAATTCCTTTTATCCAGCATTGAGTTCAGCATAAATTCTCAATAAACTGCATTCCTGGTACTTAATTGTAATATAGAACTTTTTCAGAACATGATTTCAGTCTATGGATGTAAGGCTGGCTTCACACTGCGGCGTGATCCAGTCCGGGGCTGTCAGGCCTGAACCTGACAGCCCCGGACCGGATCAGCACACAGAACCAGAGGGCCAAATATGCCCTCCGGTCCTGTGTGCAGCCGGATGATGCTAATTGCAGCCGCAGCTGCTGATTTTTCAAGACCGCGGCTAGCATGGAGCTAGCCGCGATCCGGAAACAACAGAGGCGTGCAGCCGCCGGTGTCCGGTTCCCGGATCCTCCCAGTCCGGGGCAATCCGGTCCCATAGGCTCCCATGTTAGGGAGCGCCGGATTGCCCCGGCACCGGGAGAATCCGGCATCTGGCAAATTAGGGAGATTTTTCTCCCCGGACAAAAAAATGATGCAAGCAACATTTTTGTGTCCGGAGAGAATAATCCGTATTCTCCCGGATTGTCCCGGAGTGATGAAACCGGATGGCAGCTCTCCATCCGGCCCCATAGGCTGCTATGGGGCCAAAAAAAGGTCCGGGGCTGTCTGGTTTACACCGGATAGCCCCGGTTAAAAAAAAACGTGGTGTGAAGCCAGCCTTAACATGAATGATATCGCTAAGGGTACCTTTACACGCGGCTACATTTGTAGCTTGTCACCAGGTAACTTACAGGTTGCAGTGAAATCATGGAAACATGATTCCATTTGTACACAGCAACAAGATAGAACCATGTATCCATGATTTCACTGCAACCAGTAAGTTACCTGGTGACAAGCTACAAATGTAGCCGTGTGTAAAGGGCCCCTAAGTGATTGATAGCAAATAGAGATTCTTAAAAATGAGTAGAAATGGTGAAACCTCACTTTCTCCCTTGTGGCAGCTATATGACAACTAACAAAAGATGAGACACATGTTTATATGCTGGAAGGTAAAACAGTACTTATGTATTGACAACGGCTGCTCTTTTTATGTAAGACAACAGGGCAGTCACACATAGAGGATTTTACTAAATATATTTATCACAAACTCCAGTGTTTTGGACTTCACTGAATTTCTTACAACAAAGGTCATGGTGAGCAGCACGGACCGGAGGTGATGGTGCAGTAGAGCTGAACTTGCTGGACAGCGAGTGGATTAGGAAGGACCAATACAGCAGAGTATATAGGACAACAGTAAGAGAAGGAAAGGAACACCAACAGAGGCTCAATTGCACTGTCTGGAGACAATGCTGACCTGGAGGTTGGCAAGGAAAGCACCCGGCGACCATGCTGAAACAACTGAGTAAAAGTAACAGAACTCCAGCTGTGGTGTGTGAGACTTTTCTTAGCAGCAACCACCAGCCACAGAGGCCGCATGATACACCGGGTGCTGATGACTTAATAAACATCTGCCAAGGTATGAACTGACTGCTCCATCCTGCTGCCCTGTAGACCGTGCTCCACCTGCGGGGAGCGAAACCATCCAAGCTGCCAGTCACCGTCCCCTGAGGTTTTGAAGCAGCGGCAGCCGCCTATGGCTGCGTACCGCAGGTGGCGTCATGAATACCCCTTTTCCCTGTCATCCCAGTCATCTTCCCCCTTTATTAAATGACACTGCCAGGGTCACAGGACCACCGTCTGTCCCCGTGATAAGAACTGAGAGTGAAGAACAACAGCTGCCCGGTCACCGAGAAGCCACGGCCCTGAAGTGGGTGTGTCAGGAGCTCTGCCTCCAGTGAGGAGGGGGTGCAACTCTGCCTCTAGGGAGGTTGGGGCAGAACTCTGCCACTAGGGAGGAGGGAGTAGAATTCTGCGTCTAAAAAGGAGGTGATGGAGCTCTGCCTCTAGGGAGGTTAGGATGGAGCTCTGACTCTAGGGAGGAGGATGAGGAGCTCTGCCTCTAGTGAGGAGGGGAGGAGCTCTGCCTCTAGGGAAGAGAGGGTGGAGCTCTGCCTCTAGGGAGGTTAGGATGGAGCTCTGACTCTAGGGAGGAGGATGAGGAGCTCTGCCTCTAGGGAAGAGAGGGTGGAGCTCTGCCTCTAGGGAGGTTAGGATGGAGCTCTGACTCTAGGGAGGAGGATGAGGAGCTCTGCCTCTAGTGACGAGGGGAGGAGCTCTGCCTCTAGAGAAGAGAGGGTGGAGCTCTGCCTCTAGTAAGGTTGGGGTAGAGCTCTGCCTCTAGTCAGGAGGGGAGGAGCTCTGCCTCTAGGGAGGAGGGGGTGGAGCTCTGCCTCTAGTGAGGATGGGGCGCAGCTCTGCCTGTAGGGAGAAGGGGGAGAAGCTCTGCCTCTAGGGGGGAGGGGGTGGAGCTCTGCCTCTAGTGAGGATGGGGCGCAGCTCTGCCTGTAGGGAGGAGGGGGAGGAGCTCTGCCTCTAGTACGGTTGGGGTGGAGCTCTGCCTCTAGTGAGGAGGGGGAGGAGCTCTGCCTCTAGTACGGTTGGGGTGGAGCTCTGCCTCTAGTGAGGAGGGGGTGGAGCTCTGCCTCTAGGGAGGAGGATGAGGAGCTCTGCCTCTAGTGAGGAGGGGAGGAGCTCTGCCTCTAGGGAGGAGGGGGTGGAGCTCTGCCTCTAGGGAGGTTAGGATGGAGCTCTGCCTCTAGGGAGGAGGATGAGGAGCTCTGCCTCTAGTGAGGAGGGGAGGAGCTCTGCCTCTAGGGAGGAGGGGGTGAAGCTCTGCCTGTAGTGAGGATGGGGCGTAGCTCTGCCTGTAGGGAGGAAAGGGAGGAGCTCTGCCTCTAGTACGGTTGGGGTGGAGCTCTGCCTCTAGTGAGGAGGGGGAGGAGCTCTGCCTCTAGTACGGTTGGGGTGGAGCTCTGCCTCTAGTGAGGAGGGGGAGGAGCCCTGCCTCTAGTGAGGAGGGGAGGAGCTCTGCCTGTAGTGAGGAGCGGGAGGAGCTCTGCCTCTAGAGGAGGGGGAGGAGCCCTGCCTCTAGTGAGGAGGGGAGGAGCTCTGGCCTCTAAGGAGGAGGGGATTTAACACCACCAGAGTTTTCCCTTCGGGGCCATTTGAAAGGTTGGGTGTACAGTAACATTACAGATACTCTGAGAGAACATACAGCAAGAAATTCAGGCTATGACTTCAGAATACATTTAACAACATGGAACGTCGCGTGCCGGTGTGCTTGGAAGGGATCGTTGGACATTTTCAACATCAATTTCTCATGAACCCAAGTATGTACAGTCCAAATTTCAGTACAATGGATCGTCTCTTTCAGACTCTACAGTCATTTCTCCAGGTAAAGTAGGGAGTGAATCACCCTGGACCCCCTGAATCCTCTCAAGATATTAATTCTAGTAAAATTGTTGAATTTTTTTTACAAATTATTATTTTTTCAGTTTGAAAATTCCCTAGCAAGATACAACTGAGAAAATACAAAGATAATAAGATGTTTAGCAGACGACTTGTAATAAAATAAGGTTAGAATTCCAGAGAAAAAGAAGTTACTTTTACTCAGGACAAATTCAAAACAGATGTATATCAAAGCGCCAACATAGGGCTGATATTAAGGCAGAGATAAGACCTTGCCTTTGGCTGCTCCCTGCCCTTTCATTTAAATCATCTCATGCTGATAGGAATCTCTTCTCAGATTAGATTTGTAGGTTTATTCTCTCCCCAAAGGTAGTTAGTAAAGAAAGTAGTAACTGGAAGTTACTCTAGTACTAGTCTAGTAGAGTTTACTCTATTCCTCTACTTGCTCCCAATCTGTATAATGTCATTTCTTCCGGAGTAACATACACCTGGAATCCAGTATGCTCAAAATAAAAACCAAAAAGAAGGGGTGCTCCCTCATACAATAACATATGCGGCACGTGACATAGACATGGAGCCTATGTACTACCTTGGCTAGGCACAACTCTATTAGAAACGTGGCTGTGAGAATGACACCTAGTGGGTGTAGGATATTGCTCTATGAAACCACTAGTTGCCATCGCTGTTCCGTCCTCACTACATGAGATGGAGAATATGGGATAGAGCGCCACATCGAGGCAGTCACCACATCCCTCCGGTTCCAGCTCAAGAACATCTCACGGATCCGCTCCTTCCTCACCCACGACACTGCTAAAACACTCATCCATGCTCTTATCATCTCCCGCCTTGACTACTGCAACCTCCTTCTCAACGGCCTCCCGGCTAACTCCCTCACACCTCTCCAGTCTATCCTCAACTCCGCTCAACGACTAATCTACCTGTCCTCCCGCTACTCCCCTGTCTCCCCCCTCTGCCAAGCCCTTCACTGGCTCCCGGTCTCCAAGAGATCCCAATTCAAAACACTAACCATGGCGTACAAAGCCATACACAACCTGACCCCACCATACATCTCCGACCTGGTCTCCCGATACCTACCCTCACGCAACCTCCGCTCCTCCCAAGAACTCCTCCTCTGCTCCCCCCTCATCACCTCTTCCCACAACCGCGTCCAGGACTTCTCCCGGGCATCTGCCTTACTCTGGAACTCCCTGCCCGAACACGTCAGACACTCTCCTACCCTGAGAAGCTTCAAGTGTTACCTGAAGACTCACTTGTTCCGTCAAGCCTACAACCTGCCATGAGACCCAAGGTGACCGCCCCATACCTGACTTTCCCCCATCCTACTGTATCCCCACCCGTCCCTCATAGACTGTGAGCCCTCGTGGACAGGGTCCCTGCCCCTCCTGTACCTGTACGTCCCGATCGCCTAGATTTAGTGTACTTGTTCTTGTCTCCCTTATCCTCATGTAAAGCGCCATGGAACCTAATGGCGCTATATAAATAAATAATAATAATAATAATAATCCTCACTACATGGGATGGAGTATATGAAGCTAAACAGGCAGCTAAACCGCTATACTGAGTCCAGTAAGTAGACTGTTGCTTAAGTCTGTGTACTTTATTGAATGTGATATGGTAGTATGATTTCGTGAAACTTGGGACAATTGGGATACATACAATCAGTGCACGTATCATACAGCAGAAAAAAGGTATCACAAGGTAAATACAAGTGCGTCTCAGTGAATTAGAATATCATCAAAAATATAATTTATTTCAGTAATTCAATACAAAAAGTGAAACACATATATTATATAGAGTCATTACAAACAGGGTGATTTATTTCAATGTATTATTTCTGTTAATGTTGATGATTACAGCTTACAGACACTAAAAATCCAAAAGTCATTATCTAAAAACAATTAGAATGATTAACACAAAACACCTGCAAAGTCTTACTAAGCATTTAAAATGGTCCCTTAGTCTGGTTCAGTAGGCTACACAAGCATGGGGAAGACTGCTGACTTGACTGATGTCCGGAAGGCAGTCATTGGCACACTCCACAAGGAGGGTAAGCCACAAAAAGTCACAAAGCTGGCTGTTTCAGGAGTGCTGTATCCAAGCATATTATTGGAAAGTTGAGTGGAAGGAAAAAGTGTGGTAGAGAAAGATGCACAAGCAGATGAAGGGACATTTTGCAGTTTATTTGGAAATAAGGTCCCAGAGTCTGGAGGAAGAGTGGAGAGGCCACAATCCTCGCTGCTTGAGGTCTAGTGTGAGGTTTCCACAATCAGTGATGGTTTCGGGAGCCATGTCATCTGCTGGTGTAGGCCCACTGTGTATTATCAAGACCAAAGTCAGCGCTGCCGTCTACCAGGACATTTTAGAGCACTCCATGCTTCCCTCTGCTTTCTGGAGGTGGAGATTTCATTTTCCAGCAGGATTTGGCACCTGTCCACACTGTTAAAAGTACCAACACCTGGTTTACTAACCACATTGTCACTGTGCTTGGCTTGATTGGTCAGCAAACTTACCTGCCCTAAACCCCATAGAAAATCTATGGGGTATGCTCAAGAGGAGGATGAGAGACTCCAGACCCAACAATGCAGATGAGCTGAAGGCTGCTATCAAAGCAACCTGGGCTTCCATAACACCTCAGCAGTGCCACAGACTGATCACCACCATGCCACTCCACATTGATGCAGTAATTCATGCAAAAGGAGCCCCGATCAAGTATTGAGTGCATTTACTGTACAGACTTTTCATTAAGCCAATATTTATGAGTTAAAAATAATTTTTTTCAGTTGGTCCTATATTATTGTCATTTTCTGAGATCATGACTTTTGGGTTTTCATTGGCTGTAAGCCATAATCATTAATATTAACAGAACTAAACAATTGATATGCATCACCCTGTAATGACTCTAATATATTATATATGTTTCACTTTGTGTATTGAATTACTGAAATAAATGATCTTTTTGATGATATTCTAATTTATTGAGATGATTTTGTATATAATATGCATATAACATCTAAATAAGCCTGAGACTAACCTAGAATGCAACAAACTAGACTAGAGTAGCATTTGGAGCTGTTAATAAGTGCAGACAACATAGATTCTTACTATCACAAGAGGGATCAAATGGAGGCGCTCTTCTTGTATGACGCATGGAAAGTAAATGAAGACTGAACTACCATGATGCATTGCAAAGGGGAGGAGAAACGTAGACCTAAAAAAATAGAAAGCTGATGCTGATAAAAGGTTCAGTCACTAGAGGGAGCTAAAGTGCTGTAAACCACTAGATAAGTGATTTAGCTTTGCAAAGAGTAGAACACTTTACAAACAAACTAGGAAATCTGATATTACTACAGCAGTACAGTAAGGCTGGCTTCACATTTGCGTATGGGAAGGCAGCGTTTTGCTGCGTTCCCATACGCAGTTAAACGCATGCGCACTGCGTTCCTATGTTTAACATAGGAACGCATGGTGCCTGCGTTTGCTGCGTTCGGGACGATATCTGCTGCTTCCGGTGTCCTGCATCCGCACCCGGGACGCAGCATGTTGGGTTTTTTTGTGCGTTTGGGGAGCTTGGAAAATCAGCAAGCGTCCCCAAGCGTACAAAAAAAGCATTGTCTTCAATGGGTCCGCAGATCTCCGGCGCTGTTCTCCGCCCCCGGCCCGCCCCGGACAGCGCCGATTGGCTGCCGGGCTCCATAGTGATGTGTGCGCAGGCGGACATTATCCGCTGCGGACACATCATTTGGACCCTGCTTCTGACAGCGTTTGTGTCTGCATGCCATCAGCATGCAGACACAAACGCTAATGTGAAGCCAGCCTAAGAGAAACAAGTAGATGCTAGAGGTAGAACAATTGCAACTTGGTGGAGGGTCAAGTATATCTAAACCAAACATTTTAAGCCTGTGAGGTTCTAGGAAGTGTAGGGTTAATATCACAGGGACAGCTGAGGATGAATGAGGACAGACGGTTGAGGGTGTAAACCCCCATTTTTGGGTCCAGTTGCATCTTACCTAGGTGCGGGGGGGGAAGGTGATGCAGCTGATAGACGGAGGTGGACTTGCCTTTGTGTCTTCCCGCGGTCAGCTACCCCGCCGTTAAGAGGAGAAGAGGGACGGGCGCAGCCACAGGAAGTGAGGCTTCGCTCACTTCCCATCCTCCCTCCTCTCCTCGGACACACGCGATCGCAGTTGTGGCGGGTGGCTAGAAGCACGGGCCTCCCTACAGGGGCGGGCCCAGTCTCAGCCGCGACTGCTGCGACCGTGGTAGTTACGCCACTGCTAGTAAGGGTTATTTCTACTACATGTTGTTATTGTGTCTGCTTGGTCTTTTTTGTGTGTTGGTCCTTACAGATTTGTAACTATACGTAATAAAGTGATGTTCTTTCTATAGGAATTATTTATTTGAGTTGAGTATTTTCTGTTAAAGGCCACTTGGTAGGTAAGAAAACTGATAAAGACTCAAGTTCTCAAAAAAAGAGCAGGATTGGACTGCTCTTAGGCTGCCTTCAGACTTGCAGATGCATCTGCAGCGTTTTGCAGATGCATCTGCAAGCATCTGCATGCAGACCGCGGCCCCTATGTTTATAATGGAGCGCACGGCGGTCTGCAGATGCTTGCAGACCGCCGTGCGCTCTCATTGCCCGCCATTAGTGATCTGTGCGCACGCGGATGCCTGCGCACAAATCACATACTCCCTCCCGCACCAGGGACGCAACATCTCGCGTCCATGGTGCGGGCGGGAGTGTGTGATTTGTGCGCAGGCATCCGCACAGATCACTAATGGCGGGCAATGAGAGCGCACGGCGGTCTGCAAGCATCTGCAGACCGCCGTGCGCTCCATTATAAACATAGGGGCCGCGGTCTGCATGCAGATGCTTGCAGATGCATCTGCAAAACGCTGCAGATGCATCTGCAAGTCTGAAGCCAGCCTTACCCATGACACAGGGCATGCAAAGGTTTGAGCACCTCATTGAATCTCACTAAGGCTGGCTTCACATTAGCGTTTGTGTCTGCATGCTGATGGCATGCAGACACAATCGCTGTCAGAAGCAGGGACACTTTGATGTGTCCGCAGCGGATAATGTCCGCCTGCGGACACATCACTATGGAGCCCGGCAGCCAATCGGCGCTGTCCGGGGGCGGGCCGGAGGCGGAGATCAGCGCCGGAGATCTCCGCCCCCCGGCCGCCGGTAAGCTCCGGGACTGTCGGCGGGGAGAACAGCTGATCTGAGAGCTGTTTGAATCTTCCCGCGCCGACACTGTGAGGAGATGTCGGCGCGGGAAGATTCAAACAGCTTTCAGATCAGCTGTTCTCCCCGCCGACATCGCTATGAGATTACAGGCGGCGGGGAGAAGGAGGACAGCAGAGGGTCAGCTGATCTCCCGGTGGCCGTCGGTGAGCTCCTGTGACATCACCGGCGGCCACCGGGAGATTTTTCAATGGGTCCGCAGCGTTCTCCTGCTGTGTCATGCAGAGGACACTGCGGACCCATTGAAGACAATGCTTTTTTTGTACGCTTGGGGACGCTTGCTGATTGTCCAAGCTCCCCAAACGCACAAAAAAACCCAACATGCTGCGTCCCGGGTGCGGATGCTGGACACCGGAAGCAGCAGATATCGTCCGCATCCGCACCCGAACGCAGCAAACGCAGGCACCATGCGTTCCTATGTTAAACATAGGAACGCAGTGCGCATGCGTTTAACTGCGTATGGGAACGCAGCAAAACGCTGCCTTCCCATACGCAAATGTGAAGCCAGCCTAAACTGGAAGACTTTTCCAAAGAAGAGTGGATGAAAATCCCTTAAACAAGAATTGAAAGACTGTTGGCTGCTACAAAAATCATTTACAAGCTGTGATACTGGCAAAAGGGGGCGCTACTAGGTACTGACCATGCAGGGTGCCCAAACTTTTGCATCAGTTCATTTTCCTATTTGTAATTTTTAAAATGTTAAGGATGAAAACATATATTTTTGAGCTTAAAATACAAAGGATATGTGTCCTCTTTAACTTATGCCTTTTAGAGATCATTTTAGAGATCAGCATCTTTACCTTGCATAACTGTTCACAATAACAGTGATTTTGACCATCGGTGCCCAAAATTTTGCAAGTCACTGACGTTCATCCTATCAAAGTTAATGGATATGTCCCATATCGAGCATACAAATATAAGGCAAAGCTAAGTTACAATCTGTACATGAAGTATTATTTGAAAGATGCGACCATTTAGGAAACCTATGCAGGTAGCATCCACATGGTACAGGCTGCAATTAAAACAGAGACATGACTCCCTATGGAAGAAAAATAAAGGATTTGTTATTTATTGAATTCAACAGTCGTTCCTGCAAGAACAAGGAGAATAGATTTGATTTCTCCCATGCGTTTCCCCTCATGCTGACCTCTGGCTGGAGTCGAGCACCTAAAGCCAATTGTATAGTTTCCAGGCAAATCTATCGATTGTCTGCAGGAAAGATTGCTGGGTTATTATGAGGCACAAGCAACTCGGTGGAGGAAAAATAGACTCCTGATGATTTTTGGTGTTGTGTTCTTGGTCCACATACTTCAGGAGAACACAATGTTCGGTAAACAAATTGCAAAAATCTGTAATGGAGCCCTCCCCAACCATTTGTCATTTACTATCCATGAAAAACAAGATGTCTTCAGCATCTAATAATTCATTCCGAGACACGAGGAGACACAAGGACGCAGGAGAGTCTTGGACTACAGAGTTGTGTGTTAAATTCACTTCAACTTGTTGACGAGTGTCTATAGGCCCCGTCAAACCTGTTGAGGGGCTGGAGATGTCGGCGGCGACTGGCGGGGGGCGCACATTTTTGGCGCCCCGTCAGCGTTGCTGTCCCCATTTACACGGGGCAACATCTCCGGCCGGCAGCAGCTGTCAGGCGGTATCGCGCCGGTGTCTGAAAACCCCAGCGCGTGCGAATGACCATGGCTCCCTCGCCTGACGGCGCCGGGCCGTTACATGGGGGATGTGTGCACATCGCCCCAGATCGGTCGCCTGGTTTCAGAGCACTGCTCTGAAACCAGGCGACCTCCCGGCGGCGCCGACATCACCCCTTTACATGAGGTGACGTAGGGGCGATGTCGCCACCGATAGGCCACACCCCTACGTCACCTATGTAATTGGCGGCGATGTCGCCCACGTGTGATGGGGCCTTAAGGGTACCGTTACACGTTGCAACATTGCATGCAATTTCACTTGCAAACTTGCTGGTTGCAGTGAAATCATGGACACATGTTACATTTGTACACAGCAACAAAATAGAACAATGTGTCCATGATTTCACTGCAACCAGCAAATTGCAAGTGAAATTGCATGCAATGTTGCGATGTGTAACGGTACCCTAAGACACAAAACTCTATTTGGAGAAGAAGGATAGAAGCCGCGCCAACCACAATGAGAGTAACAGAGTAACACACACACTCTGTTTATTCAGCCTACGTGTTTCGTGAGAACAGGCCACTTCGTCAGAGCATCAGACTCACAGCACATCCAGCTTATATTCACTAATGTGGCACCCTGCCATTATAGGTAGCCACAGGACCACCCAAGGCATGGATGGATTTCCACAACAGGTAACCCACATACACACAACACCTTCCACCCCACAACAGTAGGGGGAGCTCCACTTGCTGCCTTAAGCAAGTCCCCTATAAATACTGGTGCTGGGGGCGGAGTTAGCCAGAGTGTGCAATCGCTAGGAGAACTGTGAAGACGTCCTGGTGTGTCGGAGCCGCACTAGGCCTAGCCAGTTGACCAGCCTAGCCAGTGTGAGGGCCTGAGAGTGAGGTCAAAGGCAAGGCTTAAGGAGTAGAGGAGCAGACTGAGGCAGAGGAGCCATACCGGTTCACCCCAGGAAGCAACCCGGACACCGGAGTCAGAGTCTGCAGGAGAGCATCAAGCCCAGCAGAAATACCGTTCACCGAGGAGAGTCCAGTCTCCTGGACACCTGTTACGCAACCAATAAGGGAACCAAGGACCGCAGGAGAAGTCATAGCGGTAGCCCACACAGAGGTTCTCAACACTACAGAACGGGTGAGAGAAAGACACAGAGGAGGTCAGACTTAGTTTTACACAGGTCAGGTCTTCAACAAGGGAGAAGAGACAAGGAGGCCTAACCCATCACTCACTGTGGAAATCCAGAAGTGTCTCCCGACCACCTGGACCGTACCCTGGACTGTGCCTGCAATACCATCAGAAAAGGTACAGAAACGATCCACAGTGTGTGTGTCATTTGTCCATCCCTGAACCCATCCGGCCTAGAGACGGTTGCAGCAGCCCGGCTGCCTAACCACCTCCCTGTGCAAATCCCTGTCTCCTTATCAATGCCCCGGCGACTCCTCTCCACCTGTGGGGAGCTGTACCTCCCAAGCTGCCTGTCCATCATCCCCAGAGGTCTGAAGCAGCGCTGGTGCCTTCACCAGAATCCACAGGTGGCGTCACGAGACTTTATTATTTTTAACCATTATTCAGCTGACGCCCAAAGCACGGCGGCAGCTACCAGTGATCCCCCTTACAGCAAACGCCCGGATACCCCATAGACCCCTGGGTGGGTCACTGACTTCTCCCTCTAAGGAGATTTGCTGTAGGACCTATAATTTGTTATGTTATTGCATAATATACTGTTATTAACTAGTATTACATGAAACTAATGCAGAGAATGGTGATTTTATGGTTAAAGGAATTGCTCACTATCAAATAAAATTTGTCCCTTGCTAATTTTATTTATTTTTTAAAAATAAACCCTGGTCAACTTACCCTCCCCAGGTCTACTGGCAAGTCTCCGCTACAGCTCCTGGTATTTGGCATTGGTTGTGGCACTGATGTTACATTGACATTGTGGTATCCAATCAATGAGCCTATCTGCTCTAAGCGGGGCACTCCGGAGCACACCGTAGATGGAACACCGAGCTCTGAGACTGACTGACGGGCTGTCGACCTGTGTCAGCAGTGAAGCCAATGCCAGACACAGAGAGCAGAGGCGGGGACTCGCTGATGGATCTGGACAAAGTGAATACAGAGTGATTTATTTTTCAAAAACAAAATACATTAAGAGACAAATTATATTTGAAAGGGAACAACTCCTTAAATTCTGTGCTTTATTGTAATTTCTTACATGTGGCAGTTATAGGAAAGTAGGCCGCCGGGCAGGGGAGAGTTATAGTGAGAAGTCCTGCAGCAGGAAGGAGTCTCGGGAAAGGTACTAGGTGGGTCAGTTTAACTCAGGGGTCTCAAACATGTGGGCCCCTGAAGGCCCCACATCTCCCAGTCTAGGGAGTCAGAGGGTAGCAACATTTCCAAGGGGCAATGCATCATGGATTTCACTGTGTTTGAGCGTTTTAGCCGGCTGCCCTCAGTGTTTTCCTTTACTGGTCTCCCTGAGATCAGTGAGTGCTTTGTGATCTTGGTCTGCCAGGCATTGCTCCCACCTGGCCAGAATCCTACTCCACACTGATGAGGGGCAATACCCTGAAACAGCTGTCTGTGGATGGATACCTGGCTCTGTTAATTCCCTTGTCATATTCTTAACTCATAACTGAGTGGGATATTGACTAAAAGGGCCACTTAATATGGTGGTTATGGTGGTATCTGCAAGGATTCCACCCCAGGGCTGGGTCCTTCCCTGGAGGGATATCTGGCTAGTCCCATGTTTGAGACTCTTAATCGAGGCTCCACGGCCTCCATTTGCATGTTCAGAGGGTAGCCAATGGCAGCACCTGTTTTCTGCAGGACACACATATATTTGAAATGTATCTTGGCCACAAAATGTATCACAGCACAAAAACCTGCTCTATGCACCACAATACATATACCAGCCACTGGCCAGTTAGAGGCCGGCAGTGGACATTAGTGTGTCATCACATGTGGTGTGTGATGTCACCGCTACGTGTCGCCACTGCTGTGGAGGAGAACTGGATGCCGTTTGACAAGGGAGCGCAGGACAGGTGAGAAGAACTTTTTTTATTAATGTGTATGTGAAGAGTGGTCGGATGATGGACATTACAGCAAGATGAGGACCAGGATAGGAGACATTACAATAAAGGGAAAAGGATGTGGGACATTATTACAAAATGCCAACTAGGATTGAGGACATTACTACAAGATGGGGCCCAGGATGGGGGACATTGATGCAAGATGAATACTAGAATATTACTACAAGATTGGGACCAGGATAGGGGATTTTACTACAAGATCGGGGCCAAGATGGGGGACATTACCGCATGATTGGAATCAGGGTGGGGGACATTACTACAAGAAAGGAAACAATGTTAAAAACAGTAGTGAGGTTTCGTACCAACGCACCTCAGCCACGGAGGTCATCGTTACATAATCTGTAGTTGAGAATAGATGTCCAGGGCCACGATACGCCTTGCCCATGTGGCCCTACAGAAGAAGACTCCGATTGCTACAGCGGTTTATTGGACTGATGTATCCGGCAATTAAAGTGTGGTTTGCTGGATTGATGTAATGTGTAATGGAGGTGATGTATCACCACGTGCAACTTTAAAGTTCCAGCCTCTGCATGATACAGAAGAAACATTCTTGAAGGGTTGTGACTGCTCTATGATTTATATACTTCTCATCAAGTCGTTTAGTAAAGAAAAGTTTATTTGTGGACTTTGACCTCCCTTATACATTTCTATTCCATCTGGTCCTGCAGTATGCGGTCTGCAGAGACATATTGCAAACTAAATACAGCAGCACACTTTACTATAACCCAGGTCGGAGCAAAGTGCAGTACTCAGGCCACATCCGGCCCCCCTGGCTGGTCCAGTCCGGCCTGAGAGGGATGAAGAGCTTAAATCATTGGACTCTAGGCACCCATACCCTCTGCCGCCCAGCCACTGCTGCCCGCCACGCAATGTCACCACTATCTGAATTGAGAGTATGAATAGAGGTTAATAGATTGGTGTTTGATGGGCCAATGGCTTTTTATTCAACCAATCAGCATGTGAGATAGCAGAAGCAGACGTGATGACATAAAATCAGTGTGTCTGCTGTGCAAAGGGTCAGTTCAGCAAAGCGCCGGGGGGAATGGGAGCGGGAATTATCTTCATGTATGTGGGGTCTAATACTGTATATGAGGTTATATGGGACTCATGTATGTAGTGGGCTATGTGGGGGTTCCTAAAGTATATCGGGGGCTATGTGGGGCTCCTAAAGTATATCGGGGGCTATGTGGGGGCTCCTAAAGTATATCGGGGGCTATGTGGGGGCTCCTAAAGTATATCGGGGGCCATGTGGGGGCTCCTAAAGTATATCAGGGGCTAAATGAGGGCTCATTGTAGAAATAATTATAATCAATTTTATTTAATGTTATTTATGTTATTTATACAGCCTCATAATATTCTGCAGCACTTTACAATAAATCATAATGTATATAAGAGACTGTATAGGGCTCATGCTGTGTTTAGCAGGCTATGTGGGTCTCATGCTGCATTTAGGAGGCTATATGGAGCTCATAGAGCATATATGGGGCTATGTAGGGTCTCATAAAGTATATAGGAGACTATGTGAGGGCTCATAATGTACATAGGAGGCTGCTGTTGCTCAAGCTGTACTTAGGACGGCATGGTGGCTCAGTGGTTAGCACTGCTGAAGTCCTGCTTTCAATTCCCACCAAGGACAACATCTGCAAGGAGTTTGTATGTTTCTCCCTGTGTTTGTGTGGGTTTCCTCCAGGTTCTCTGGTTTCCTCCCACATTGCAAAAACATACAGATAGGATGTTTAGATTGTGAGCGTTACTGATGTATGTAAAGTGCTATGGAATTAATAGTGCTATATAAGTGAATAAATATTATTATTAGATATTATTAGGAGGCTATGTGAGGGCTCATGATTTATATAGAGGGGCTGTGTTGGGGCTCATGTTATATAAAGAGGGCAATTTGGGGAAGGTCATGCTATATATAGAGAGGCTGTATGGGGCTCATGCTGATCGATAATGTAGATATAGTTAATAGATTAGATTAGATAGATAGATACGGTAGATAGAAAGATAGATAGAAAGATAGAAAGATAGATAGATAGATAGATAGATAGATAGATAGATAGATAGATAGATAGATAGATACGGTAGATAGATACGGTAGATAGATAGATAGAAAGAAAGATAGAAAGATAGATAGATAGATAGATAGATAGATAGATAGATAGATAGATAGATAGATAGATAGATTTTCAGATCTGCTGCAGGGTCAATAAAGTGCTTAGAATAATAATTTCTCCGGTCTGCCAGGCCTGTGGCATCTCACTTGGACATTGGCATTAATCCATGTCAGTGGTAATGTAGACAGAGGAAAAAGTAATTACTATTTGCAAAATAATAAAGAAGGACTCTGGTAAAAGGAAATCACTCTAGAAGTCATTAATTGGATTATGAACTATTAAGATGTTGGAAAGAAAAGTAGTGCAGTGATTTATTAGATATATTGCTCTTTGTAGAGTGAGCAAAGAATGAAATATCTCCTTTTATCAAAGATCCGTCGGAGAATTCATCTATTACTGGTTACGGAAGGATAAATTTAAACAGCCGACATGAAGGCATGGAGGGGGAATGCAGGCTGCTGTTAAATTAAAGAGCTCATCCCATTCTACATCTTATAGATGAGGAAATAGTTGATTCTGTAGACTTTAAATACATAAAATGTATCCCCACCTCAATTTCAGGGGATACATTTTGTATAATCATATCATGCACTGATTTCCGATCAGGTTTGGCTTGGGGGCCAGTGATATGTGGCTCGCGATTGCCTCAGCACCAGATGTAGCAAACAGCTATGAAGAGCAGGTCTCCCGATGGTGACTTTGTGAGGAGCGCCACAAAGAACTGCAGATCTGGATGCTCGTATACCGGCCTTGAGGGTTTAGAGATAAATTTAGTATCAGGGGCGGACCTACCGTTGTGCAGCTGCACCAGGACCCCGACCAGCTAGGGGGCTCCTCAAGCCTGCAGGGGGGCCCCCAGCCGACCCTTGTAACCCGATGTCAGAGGAGAGGAGGTCATTGAGGGAAGCTTTCTGCTTCCCATGGCTGATCCCGCCCCTCCTCTCCTCTTCCGCCCCGGCTCCACTGCAGGTAGGAGAGTCGCATCTACAATACCCCCCCCCGTTCCTCGCCGACGACCACTAGCACCACCCCTCCACCCCCACGCTCTTTGCTGACTACCATTAGCACCAACCCCCAAAATCCCCGTTCCTCACTATGGCTTCACCAGGGCCCTCCGGGATCACGGTCCGCCACTGTTAAGTATAGTAGTCTGGATGATGTTAACAGATAGAGGGGGTGCTTTAAGCTGGATGTGACATTGTGGATGCGGGAACACCCACGGGGCTAAGATGGACACCTCTGGATGTAAGTATGTAAGTAGTTGCCTCAGTGTAATTTCTATGGTGTTGTTTTGCTGTCATTATACCGGTAATGTAAACTCTGAGTGTGTCTACTTTGAGGTGAGCGGAAGAAGGATGCCACTTCTAAGGGTTGGGAGGTGGATGTGACTAGCGATCTTCTCTCAAAATTAAATGTGGCTCTTTTGATAAGAAAGGTTGGAGACCACTGATATAATATGTTAATAACATGCTAGCAAAACACTTGACAGGTTACCATTATAACCTCTGGGTGACCACATATAGATACTTATAGCATAAAGGTAACTGACAGAGTAGCATGAGATTCTATTTATTTTAAAAGCTGGTCAACAGAGCCATTTATCTTGGGATATGCTGAAAGAAGAGGAAGTTTATGGAAGGACAAAACCAGTGGCATAATTACAATCCAATGGGTCTCTCAGTGCAAAATTTCAACCTGGGCCACCAGCCTCATATTGGTCAGTTGTATGGACCCTTGTAGTGTTCTAATTCTTATAAGAACATACGTGTAGCACCTTTATAATGTAATAATATCCCCAATACTATACTAATGTCACTCATCCATGACCACTTTCTGGTATAATGTCTGCGCGTTTATAAGGTAAGATAGTCCCAACACTGTCCTCCCTTATGAACTATAGCTGATATACCATCCCCATTATCAACTATAACAGTCACACAATTGCAACGGCCGCAATGGCGAGGGTACTTCACCATCCTGGGTCAGTCTCATGGACGTCATGATTGCAATCCCGGAGGTCATGGCCCTGACCGAGCATATAAAAAGGGATTATTTACAGGGGAAATAAAGTCTTTCGTGACCCCATCTGTGCTATTTGGTCAGGGATCACTAGCACTGCTTGTAGTGGCCCCAGGGGATAGGTGATATGGCAGGAGGGCACAGGAAGGAATGGACAGACACAGGGTTGCAGTCTTGCAAGTGATTTTACTTGCAGTTCAAGTCCAATTACAACCCAGCCAGGGTGCTATGTCTCCAAGATTGCAGCTTGGTCAGCTCGCAGATAGTCCAGGTTCACCTCACTGAGACATCAGGTGTAAGCCTTTCCGTGCTGACCATCCTGACACTTTACTCTTTTTTCTCCCGTGTCCTCATGCTAATAATCCTGATGCAGGCAACTGCGGGCCCTTCTGAGCGACAACCTGGCACGTCCTCTTGACCCTTTATAGTCCCTGTGCTTGGAAGAGTCCACGGTGGAGGCCACTGCACATGCAGTTACAGTGGCTTCTGGTTTTATGACTTGGTCTTGCAGATCCAAATTGGGAGCGGCTCCCCTGTGCAGCTCGTTCCTCTACCTGGCCTGGACGGCCGGCTGTAGATTCATGGGTCCTCAGGGTTTGGGATTAGCAGCTGACCAGAGGCCGGTCCCACTCTCACCCCTTCCCCGGCTTCCTCCTAGAACACCATCTTGCTTCTCCTTCTTATCACTCTCTGTCTAACTTCCTTTTCCCACCCCCTAAACTTACTCCTCCTTCCAGCCAGCAGATGGGGTCCTCTCTATCGCGAGCCTCGTCCCCCCTGCATCTCCCTGGCCTGGAGTTTGGATGGGTGTTGGGTGTACGGTCGTGTGTCTCAGTAAGGTTCACCCTTCTTACTTGCGGGCATGGCACTACACCAGTGGAGGAGGTGCAGTACCACTGTGGCGACCAAACCGCTGGGGTGCCACACAATCCTGCATTATGGCCTGCTATATAGCCTCCACACTGCTCCTTCGCGCATTCGCCTCTACATTCTGTCCAATCCTATGCTTTGCCCTCTCCACTGACTCCCTTTATCCTCTGCCCCTGCCTCTATACTGTCCCTCCTCCACACTGCAATTCTCCCACAATGTCACCATTTTTTCAAACTGCCCAACAACATAGTCCCCACTCTACTGCACTCTCTAAAATGCATCCTCTCCAGAATGTCCACCCCCTTGGCTGTTCCTTCTCCACAGTGAAGAATAAATAACAATAAAGGCCCCTGCTACACAATGCCAATGACACAATATCATTACATGTTCACTCCACCTCTTCGGTTCACAATATATATCAGGGCAGGGAGCAGATTACAGCTCCTCTACGCCAGGAACACCAGTCTGCATTCTTCTCAACTGTATCTGCTGACGTGGCTACAACTGAGCCCAGAAAGGGTGTAAAACTGTTGGAAGTTGGGTGGCGTGCATAAAGCCCCAATCTCAACCTTATGGGTACCTTTACACGCGGCTACATTTCTAGGGTGGCTACAGGTAACTTACTGGTTGCAGTGAAATCATGGAGAGATTATTCCATTTGTACACAGCAACAAGATAGAACCTTGTCTCCATGATTTCACTGCAACCAGTAAGTTACCTGTAGCCACCCTAGAAATGTAGCCTCGTGTAAAGGTACCCTATCAATCACAATTGGGATGAATTGTGATGCCGACTAAGAGACGGTCTTAGAACCATAGCCAGGATTCCCTTCATATGGGGCAATATAGGTGCCAGGGTGGACCAACATGCTAACACCATCTACCTACTCTCTTCCCAATCTTTTAATTCAAGATTAGTATTTGAATCCACTAATCCAAGAGAAGTAGAATGAAGAATAGCGGCACTCTGATTCCTTAAAAACATCCAACTTTTATTAGAACACTTTAAAAAGAAAACATCAGGGATAGATGCAAAGTGTGTGGGACGACAGACTGTTTTGCGCCACCTAGCGCTTCAATTGGTCTGTCGTCCCACACACCTTATTTTTGTCTTCTCTTGGATGATATTGTCTTTTGCAGTAAACTGGTACCCGATGTGACGTTTGGAGTGCCTTACAGATCCGAGGAGTTTCCTCTGCTTGAAAAAAGTAAGTTGGGCCGGAGCACTTTCCCCTACTACACCTTTAATCTGAATTCGCTAAAGTTCTTTTGGCTAAATGGGTACAGATAAGGGAAATTGCTAAATCTGCAAAATGGACTCCTATTTCTTCCATGTTTCTGGAAGTCGAATTAGCTAATATAGGTACACGGTCAGGTGAGTCTTCATCCTCCTTGGCTAAAAGTGTACATTTGCATCTGTGGTGTCTCACTAGTCAGCGCGCCACAGTAGGGGTGTGCAGTATTCCTGTCGCAAGGGCGTGTAAAGTCTGCATGACGCTCCCATCCCAGCACTCCCACACTAAGCCAGGTAGACGGGCAGACCCATTCCCAGAGGAAGGAGTTAGGGGAGGTAGGAAAAACACACAGACAGTTTTAGTTTGGTCTGAGGAAAGAAGCAAAGGGGAGCCCCGAGAGAGAGAAGGGTCTCCCAGGAGGGGGCCTGAGAGAAAATGCAGCCCATGAAAAGCAAGAGGAAATCCTGTATCAGATCGACCACAATCCGGGGGAATCCTAGTCCACCAACGGAGTCTCGGCTCCGAGGAACGGTACAGGCGAGTTCACCCCCTGAGCCATCGACATGGCCATCGTGGGTTAGTTCAGCAGCCCGACAACCCAGTCCAGAACGTACAGCCCCGCCTGGATCTCCCAAACAGGGTCGAGCCCCTTAGGAAGAAGGGTAAGTTATAGCGCCCAATGGCCTGGTATACAGGCGGGTTGTGCAGGGCAGGTGCAACTAAAGGCAGCAGGACGTAGGATTGACTAAAGAAGGTATACTACAGGAGCCTCCAAAAGACTTTACCCTCTTCAATGACTGTCTGGCCAGCTACCCGTCTAGAGACTGTAAAAGCTGTAACCTAACCTGCCATCTGAACCCGGTTCCAGTAAATGTACCTGTACAGAGTTATTCAGCCTCCATGTCTCCTTTCTACACAAACCGCTGCGCAGCTGTGCTGCCCACAACCAGCACCACAACAACAAGTGCTGTCCTACCCCGGGGACTCAGCTCCACCTGCAGGGAGCTGCATCAACCAAGCTGCAATACCATCGCCCCTGGAGGTCTGAAGCGGTGCTGGTGATTATGATCGGAATCTGCCGGTGGCATCATGAAAAACTTTAAACTTTTATTCCCCTTCAATCATCCCCAATTTTTGGGCTGTTCACTAGGGCCACGGGTCCGGGCGGACCACCGGTGACATCTCTGCAACTCCACGCCCGGGTATCGAGTCCACATAGGCCCTTGGGCGAGTCACATCTTCTTTACCTGACTTCAAATTTTGCAGAAATAAATGAGTTTTTTTGCACTTTTAAATATTTTTACACCTTGTGTCTGAGAATAAGGGTACCGTCACACCAGGACATATCGGCGGAGATATCTCTGTTGATGCTCGGGGGCGCGCACGTTTTTGGTGCCCCACCAGCGTCGCCGTCGCGTGTGTACACGCAGCGATACCTCCGGCGATGCACCGACGATGTTACAGGCGCCATCGCCGCTGGAGTTTCCACAAACCCCAGCGGCGATGCTGTAATATGGGAGCCTATGGCCCCCATCGCCTGTAACATGGGCGATCGCCATGTTACATGGGGCGATGTGTACACATCGCCCCAGAGTGCTCGCCTGGATTCAGAGCACTGATGTGAAACCAGGCGACTACTCTAAGGCGATTTTCAGCGCCGACACTGCCTCTTTACACATGGCGACGCAGCGGCGCTATCGCCGGCGATATGTCCTGGTGTGGCGGTACCCTTAGATACTTGTGTTCAATCAAATTATTTTTTGTCGCATGATTCTTTCTGTCTCATATTATATGCACTATAATGTTATATGTCTGTTAACTGGCCATGTTAGTGTACTCCTTTTGTACAAAGCTATTACTCTACATCTCATCTGCAATGTAAAAGTTAGTCAGGATTTCCGATACCACATTGTTTAACTTGGCAGCCCGATGCATTTTGGCAGAGAAGGCAGGAGGTAACATAGAGATACATGTGACCCTTGAGACGTTGTCTGGACTCGAGATGTTTTCACCTCTGAATTCCAATAGGTACAACTCAATGTGTGGGAGGATGGAAGTAAAATCGGTGTCCTGTTCCAATCAGAGAAGAGAGAAGGAATGGAATATTCTGTGAATTATTATCCATTGAGAAGACTGTCGGAAATTTTACTGCCACATTAGAAGTAAATGTAAAAAAAGACATAACAATACATTTTTGTCCTCTTTTTAGTGTGTGTTTGCTCCCTTTATGCACCATCATAAACTGCTTAGTCCATTTAGGATTTGTTCACGCTGCAGAATTTTCCTGTGATAAAATGGTAAAATATAATATAGTATTTGTAGAAATGACAGAGACTGAGATACGGGTCTGCAACCTGATTTACCCCATTCACTTGGGCTCTTTCATGTAACAATGAACAATAATGTTTCAATCCTACCCGCCTAGAATTATGTCAATCTAGCGTCATCTAGTGGGTTCAATACAACAACATGCAACGGTCTTTTAGGGGGAAAATAACAGAATTGTTTTTGCTAAACTTTGTTCAATCTGCAAGTATTAAACAATCTCTCTAAATTGTGATTAAATCCATTTTTGATTGTTGTGAATGACCTATGAGTTAGTCTTAAAAAAATGGAACACTTTACTCAGCATGGTCTTAAGAAAATGTATTATTTTGAGCTATTTTTAATCAACCAACAAGTATAAATTTAAAAAAGTATATATTTTTTTCCTTGTGTCTTTTTTAACTCTATACTTGGTGTGTTAGTAGTGGAGGAGTCTGATATCCATTACTAACACAAGGGCTTGATGCCAACTGTCAATTCACAGCTGACATCAACCCCATTAATCTATTACACCAATTGCCACTGCACCAAAGCAATCAGGAAGAGCCGAGTGGAGCGCTGGAATTGGTGCATATAATGCGAAACACCACTTCTGGGGCGGCTGTGAGCTGGTGTGTTTAGGCTAAGAAGGGCCAAATAAAAGAGGCCCTTCCCAGCCTGATAATATCAGCCCCCAGCTGTCTGTTTTACCTTGGCTGGTTATTAAAAAAAGGGCAAAGCCCACACTGTTTCTTTTTAATTAATTTAAATATCTTTAAAAAACAGTGTGAGAATACCTCTATTTTTGATAATCTGCCAAGGTAAAGCAGACAGCTGAGGAAAGAAAAAAAAAAAAATACCAAACTGCATGTTCTAATTCCAAGCAACAGCTCCAATATCATGGCAGGTGCTCATCTTTTGCTGTTTCCCAGCATTTAATCCAGAAAAATTCACAATAAAAAATGGCACTTCATACCGATCGATGTAAAATTCTGACCGAATGTGGAAACAGCTGACGCGTTTCTAGTGCTACTGCACCCTTAATCATAGACAGTCTCTGATTAAGGGTGCAGTAGCACCAGAAATGCTTCAGCTGTTTCCATATTATGTGTCTGTATTCCATTATATGATCATGGATTATTAATAAACAAGCACGGTCAGAATTTTACATCGACTGGTATGAAGTGCCATTTTTTTCTTGTGAAATTTTCAGACAGCTGAGGGTTGCAGCCTGTAGTTGCCTTTTTTTATCTGTGCTAGGTATCAAAAATAGGCAGGACACCACGCTGTTTTTTTTCCATTCACTTCATATCCACATATTTGCAGGGCAATTGCCCCATTTTGCTTCCTTTTGCAGCCCCCAACCCCTTCCTACGACCATTTTACAGCCATTTTTTCAGCACAGAAATTTGGGTCCCCATTAACTTCTATGGGGTTTGATGTCTAGGGTCAAGTTTGTGTCAAGTCCAGGTCCTGAACCAACCTTTTAGTTAAAGTGCAGCCGGACCTGGCGAACCCAAACATCTATGGGTCCGCTCATCACTAGTGTTTTAACATTTCCTAATAATCTTTTCTGGGGAATGCAAAGAGATGTAATATAAAAGCAGATGGACTAGCTGTGTCGTGGTCGATGGGCCGGGGTACTCCACCATTCGGGTCAGTCTGATGGATGTCACGTGGCGATCCTGGAGGTCGTGGCTAAGAATGAGCGAGTAGTGAAATATTCGGAATCGCTATACTTCTAACGAGTAGGTCCCAATACTCGGCTACTCGGTTATAAGTAGCGAGTCCAATGTAAGTCAATGGGTAAAGCGAGTATTGCAAGTAAATTCTCTACTGGACCCTATACAGCGGTCTGGGGGCTGAGGAAAAGGCTGAAATGGATGCATGATTGTTTAAAAGCCGGTGGTAAAAAGCCGCTGGCTTTTAAACAATCACTGAGCTGATCCTCACTCCCCCGCCGCCTCCCTGCCTGACTCTCCGCTCCCTAATGCTGCACTCCCTGCTCCCCCGCCCAGATCCTAAGTTAAGACCAGGCGGGGAGCGCAGCACAAGGGAGCGAAGAGCGAAGGACCTGGGCCGGAAAGCCGGCAGTGAAAATATTTGTGAAGAAGTGAATGGGTTTTTGTTATTTTGTGGCACAAATGTTGTATGCTTGAGGATCTGCTTATTGCTTGTCTTGCTCTGAGTTGTGGGTTGATATTTAGTCTGCATATTTGTTTACCTGCTCTCAGTTAGGACGTTTTCTTCCTAGGTATGAACTGCTATTCACTGTTGTCTGCTGCTTCTAGTTCTGCTGGTGTTAGAACCTATTTATTCTAGTTTGATTCACAGAAGTGCCTGCAGATATAGAGGGCACGAGTCTTAGCAGACTCAGGGTTATTTTTTGGTGCTATCTGCTGTTGGAGGTTTTTGATAGTATTTTTAATACTGACCGCAATAGTATTACATTCTGTCCTTACTATCTAGCTAGTGTGACTTCTTTTGCTAAACTCTATTATCTGCCTATGTGTGTTTTTTCCTCTCCTGTTTCCCAGTCAATATCCGTGGGGGCTTGCTATTCTTTTGGGGTTCTGCTCTGAGGCAAGATAGAATTCCTGTTTCCATCTTTAGGGTTAGCTAGATCTCCGGCCGTGTCGAGGTGTCTAGGGCATGGTTAGTTACATCCCACGGCTAATTCTAGTTGTGGTATTTAGTCAGGGACTGCAGTCAGTAAAGTTGCCAACTACTTTGAAGTCTGTTTATGTTACTCCTAGGTCATCGGATCATAACACCGTACTATTCGGCGAGTACCGAATAGTACTGAGTATATTCGCTCATCCCTAGTCGTGGCCAATACTGGACATGTTAAAGGGGGATTTAAAGGGGAAAGTTTGTCGGGACATCACCTTAGGTTCCTGGTCAGAGATGCGTATGGTAGTCTACAAGGGGTAGATGGTCTGGCAGCTAGATGGAACACTCCCCTCAGATGGAGCGGGTCCCTGGGATGTAGTGATGGTAAAGTAGGGATGGTGGTGGTTGTAGTAGAGGGTGCATAGAGGTGTGGGAAGGAGTAGACAGACACAAGGTTCTTGTAGTTCTTACCAGTCACATTCACTTAAGTTCAGTGCAGACACAACCCAGCTTTAATGATCAAGATTGCTGCTTGGCCAGCCCACAATTAGCCCGGGTCCAATTTGACACAGGGAATTTGGCCTTTCTTGCTGCCCTTTCTCTCTCTAACGTTGCTACTCCTTGTCCTCCTAGCGTCTCTGTAGTTACAAGTCCCAAACGCAGGTGACTACGAGCCCTCCGAGCAACTGCTTTGCAAGTCCTCTTGACCCTATACATTTCCTTAGCCTTGGGAGAGTCCATGATGGTCGTCACTGTACCAAAGACTCAGGAGGATCTCTGAGCAATAATGGTGAAAACAACTGCAAGGGAGGACATCCTGTTCAATAATGGATTTTGGAGGTAGCATAATTCTGCACTAAGACTACATAGTAGTAGTATTATAATATTTTGTATTAAACTCATTCTTATATATTTGACAACTAATGAGCCATGCACACAGTGAACAAATCTGTAAGACATTGTTCACACCACCAAAAGACTGAATCACAAAAAAAGTAGTCAAACAAACATGTAAAAATACTCTGTTGTAATAAAAAGCAGTGAAAAGCAAGTGCTGCAAAAAAAAGTAGTAAGGCTGGCTTCAGACTTGCAGATGCATCTGCAGCGTTTTGCAGATGCATCTGCAAGCATCTGCATGCAGACCGCGGCCCCTATGTTTATAATGGAGCGCACGGCGGTCTGCAGATGCTTGCAGACCGCCGTGCGCTCTCATTGCCCGCAATTAGTGATCTGTGCGCACGCGGATGCCTGCGCACAAATCACACACTCCCGCCCGCACCATGGATGCGAGATGTTGCGTCCCTGGTGCGGGCGGGAGTGTGTGATTTGTGCGCAGGCATCCGCGTGCGCACAGATCACTAATGGCGGGCAATGAGAGCGCACGGCGGTCTGCAAGCATCTGCAGACCGCCGTGCGCTCCATTATAAACATAGGGGCCGCGGTCTGCATGCAGATGCTTGCAGATGCATCTGCAAAACGCTGCAGATGCATCTGCAAGTCTGAAGGCAGCCTAAAAGAGTGTTTAGTTGATACGTTTTTTGCACAAAATGTATACTAAGCCGCTCTACCCCGCCAAGGTAACCCGTATCAGAGTATTTTTACATGTTTGCTTGACTTTTGTGATTCCTTCTTATATATACTAACATAAAACGAATGCTATATTTGATTTACAGAAAAATGATAAATGAAATCCTCTTTGTTGATATTTTTGCAAAATGCAGTGTCGCAGAGGGAAATTTAATGAGTCTCAGATATTGCCCCCCCATAGTTTTCTCCATCACAATAAGAGATGATTGCTATATAAGACACCAGCAATTTTAGTCGAAGCGCAGAACACTGAACAGTTAAATATATCTACGAGATCTCAATAACAGAATGCTTCAACATTCAATCAAAACATAATACCTTCTTCCTAACTTAATTAGTTCAATTGCTGCTTTTTAATGCTTGGATACCTGAGGATAACACATAAGCAATTTCCGGACTCGCCAAGCAAGAAGTCTGCCTAACCCGGCATTATGAGCGAAATGCATGTGCCGGGGTAAAATGTATATGGAGACCCTGGGGGAAAGTCGGAGATCTCATGTCAGAGCCGAAATGTTTTTGAATTCTTTAAAATGTCTGTATCTATCCTAACTGATAAATTGTGCTCCTATCACTGGTGAAAATAACATTGAATTTTTGTCTCAGGAGGGGGTAGCATTCGATCTTGAGCACAGCGAGTGGGCTTTTGCCTGGAATTTAGGGACACTTATCCATATTTCGTCCACAGACCTCATTTCTTTCATGGAAGCGCCGCGAAAGAATTTGATACGGGAATGGAAGGCAAAGTGCTTTGAGTAAATGAAATATTGATCCGTGCTCCCCCGGCCTTGCCTTCACCTTGCTCTCCGGACTGTGAGTTACTGACTTTTCCGTTTTGGATGTAATAGGAATTATTACAAGAGGCCGGTACAAGTAATTACTTGGCATGGAGAAAGGAGGGTCCGTCGTATATTTCTGTGCTCGCTCTATTTTCCATCAGCCTTTGCCGTCTCCTTTTTGGCCCTGTCTTTTCCTCCTCTTGATTCAATTCTTTTAACCGTCATCCATCAAGGCCTTTGTCAGCGGAAGTTTATCAAAAATATTAACTGAGCGCGGGTGCATGGTCATTGTGCGGTCTAGAAAGGGACCAACGAGGGAAGCTGTGCATCTCAAAACACGGAAGGCTGCCCCTGTGATATATGGGGGTGTCTCTCCTGCAACACCGAGCACTTTGTTTCAGTGATAAATATAGAAGTTGTGGCGGTGATAGGATCCATCTTGAGCCCGGCGCTATGGGCTATTGTGTACGGTAAGACCATGAGTCTCTCAATAGTGAAGGTCATCACTGATAGCAAATATGAGAACAACAGTGATTCATTAAAACCTACTTAATAGGGTTTGTAGCTGACAGCAACATGTGTTCTTCTCTGCAAAAAGCTTCTAGGCCGGGTGATTTTTCTTCCGCCTGTTTTTCTCACAATGCAGCTGTCACGCACCTTTGTGTAGACTCGAGGCGGCAACCAAGGCTGCTTCTTTGACGTGCTTTGCAGTTGGAGAACCATCCTTAACACTAGGACAATATTATTTCCAAAGCAACAGATATTTCCCCTTTATGAATAATAAAGTTAAGAGTTTTGGAAGGTTTTATTGAACCTTTCATTCAATGAATATTCATGTGTTTGGGTCTATAAGGGAAGCAGATGTATAATACTGGAAAACACGCAAAAGCAAGAAAATCCATCTGCAATTAGAAGTAGGGTGCAGATAGTGGGGACTGCAATAGGCGCAGGGGTTGCAATCTCTGGAGCTTAGTGGGCCCCAAAAGTCCCTTTGGCCTATATACTAGTGCATCTCCATGAATTAGAATAATCATCAAAAATCATTGCAATATTGCCATGTGTCAGGGCGTGTCTGGGAGCACTGAAACACGTTGACTAATATAAATCAATAAAATCAATATTATATTCACCCTTTGTTGTCTCGTGGAATATGGCAGCACGATTTTTAACCCTTCATCCTCCTTACTTTAATTTTCTGAAGTGATGACCCTTGGGTTTTCATTGGCTGTAAGCCATAATCATCAACATTTACAGAAATAAATACTTGAAATAGATCTCTCTGTTCAGGGGCGAACCTACCGTGGTGCAGCTGGTTTAGCTGCACCAGGGCCCCAACCGGCTAGGGGGCCCCCAGCCGACCCCCATGACCCTGTGTCAGAGGAGAGGGGGTTAACTGAGGGAAACTTCCTGCTTCCCATTGGCTGATCCTGCCCCTCCTCTCCTCTCCGCAGAACCTATAGCACAACCCCCCCCCCGCTCCTCGCCAATATCCGCCAGCACCCCCCCCCGCTCCTCACCATCAGCTGCTGCACCAGGGCCCTCTTGGCACAAGGTCCGCCACTGTCTCTGTTTGTAATGATTCTATATATTATATGCAGCTCACTTTTTATATTGATATGAATTCACTTTTTGATGACATTATCTGAGATGCACTAATTAAAAGACTAATTCTATTGAAGATTTGCCATAATTGGCGACCCCTTTGCAGTTTTTGCATCGGGGCCCATGAGCTTCAAATTAGGGCACTGGTTGGCTATGAAACTATTCCATGGGCGGCACGGTGGCTCAGTGGCTAGCACTGCCGCCTTGCAGCAACGGGTTCTGGGTTAAATCCCCACCAAGGACAACATCTCCAAGCAGTTTGTATGTTCTCCCCGTGTTTGTGTGCGTTTCGTCTGGGTTTTCTCCGGTTTCCTTCCACTCTTGAAAGACTTTTAGATTGTGAGCCCCAATGGGGACAGTGTTTGAAATGTAAGTAAAGTGCTATAAATGAATAAATATTATTATTATTTCCTCAAGAAATATAACTAAATCAGTACTGGGATACATGAACAGAACCACCATTGCTACTTGAATACAAAAACCATACAGAAGTCAAATGTTATGTCAAGTCAGCCCCATATACATTTGCATCACATGAATGTGCATTCACAGTATGTCATTAACAGTGGTAAGGAACACTGGGAGTTGTTGTTACCAGCCATCATCTGATTGAAGATCATATAGGAACCACAATGCTGATAAGATGCAGCCAAGATCATATGAACCTTTACACCCGGGTACCTTATCGGTGACGTCTCTAATTGGAGTCATTCTCTTTCTCTTCGTGTCCATCTTGTCTAGACACCATAATGACTTTTCACATACACAGCTTATCTCATTATACTATATATGGGCCCATTATCCTGTATGGTAGTCACAGTTACTGTAGGGATAATACTGTGTTGGGCACACCATACTTTGCTGGGGTAGTTGAGGGGGTACAGTAATGTCATCATACTGAGCATGAGGTGGACACTGTGGGGGAATTCACAGTGGGGTATCATACAGTGTTTGTGGGGCAGGTTATTATTATTGTTATTATTATCAATATGTAAGAAAAACGGCACTCAGCAGGTCAGCGGGTAACGGGATCTTTATTGCGGGAACATACAAAGTGCAGGGAGGGGGCGCCGAGGTGACAACGGGTCCGTTTCGGGCAAAGGCCCTTCTACCGGTCACCGTGACCGGTAGAAGGGCCTTTGCCCGAAACGGACCCGTTGTCACCTCGGCGCCCCCTCCATGCACTTTGTATGTTCCCGCAATAAAGATCCCGTTACCCGCTGACCTGGTGAGTGCCGTTTTTCTTACATATTGATGACGATTTGTTTTCTATACTGGCACCACCGGTCGCACTAGTGCTTCCCGCCTCACATGCACATTCCACTGCCTGAGAAGGATTACTGGTCGTAGAGGTGCCCCTTTTTTGTTTCTGTTGGATTTATTATTATTATTATTATTTATTTATATAGTGCCATTGGTTCCATGGCACTTTACATAAGAGGTGGGGGTAACAAGAACAGGTACAGTACATATGAACAATCAAGGCTTGCTGATACATGACGGGAGAGGACCCTGTCCACAAGGGCTCACAGTCTACAGGTTTGTTAGCATCACAACTTTATGGGGTCAATGAAAGTGGAATCTGTGGGATTAAATAGGAGGAGAACTACTTTGATAGGGCTGAAAGGTTCAAGTGGCATATGTCATTGTGTGACCCAGACAAATATTTATTTTTCTTGGGGGGGAGGGGGGGGGCAATTAGAACTTTTATTGGCTTCCATAATTTCTATGTATGACCCTGTCTACAGTATATTACATTACAAAAAGTCTGGTTATCATTATATACGGTATATATGTATACATATATATACATTCAGGCATATATACAGTATATGTATGTATATGTAATGTGGATAAAGCTCTGTGCTTGCTGTTGATCTATTTTGCAGATTGTTCTCGTAATTCCATAGTGACCTTGGATCCGGTTCATCTGCATAAACGAGGCATCTATTTGTCATGATGCACAGATAAATCACTTTTAACTTCTGTTGTAGCAATTATCTTGCTTCATATGCATACCTAGCTTTCTACACACCGCGGGTTCATTTATTCTGAGATGTAAGGGACCTCCGTATGGCACGGCGAGAGGTCAGTGTTAATGAAAACATGTTATTAGTTTTACTAGGAAAGTTTATCTAAGGGATATCTATTTCCATACATTTCTGTGAAGTATCCAAAACACATGCTAATTATGATAATTAATGAGAGGAAGTTAAAAATGATACATCCTGAATTAAAGAGAAACTGAAAACATCATTAATATAATATCTATCTGTAACGAGATGCCGATTTCCTTGGACGAAGTGCCTCACTGTCCGCGCTGGTGCTCCAGAAGCGAAGGAACTAGGACACAGGGATGTCTAGATCAACTTATGCTTTTATTATCCTACGCGTTTCGGAACCACAAACGAGCTCCTTCCTCAGGGGTAAAGGTTATGCCTTAGACTTTCTTGTAGTAATTCTCACAACACTTTGTGCAGTGGCGGGAATATCTTTGATGCTACCTTTGCAGCTGTACAACGGCCAAGGGTTAAGGGGGCCACTTCCATTGTGCATTATGATGAGCTATTAGAGTGGAAGGCCTCATTCACACCATGCTTTTTTTGCTGCGCATTTTTAAGCACAAGCTTGCAGTATAAGCATAGTGGATGGGATTTCAAGAAATCCCATCCTCACTATGCGTATCCTGCCCACAGCGTGTTTGGAGCTGCGGTGCGAGTTGCTGGCAGTCCGCTCCTCCGCAGCATGTTCATTTCATGCTGCGGAGTTGGATGCGGCTGCCACAGAGAGACTGCAGGGAGAAGCCGCCCTGCACCCGCCACACATGGTGAGTACAGGGTGGCTGCGGTCTCCCTGCACCACCCGCGGCTTCCCTCAGATCCAGAGGAGCTGCGTCCAACACGCAGCTCCTCCGGACCATGTGCACGCGGCCTTAGACCTTTCCTCTGAGTGTGCCACTCCTGAGTTTGATTGTTCCACTCCTGGCTTTTTTTGAGCTTGTGCATAAAAATATGCAGCAAAAAAAGCAGTGTGTGAATGGGGCCGAAAGAGCCCATATACTGTTCTTACAATGGACCCTTTTCTCTCTGTGTCCACCAGGGACCTGGGACTGAGCAATTGAAAGGATTTTTTTCCTATTCAGCTACATTGTGTTTGTGTTCTCTTCACAGTTATGACTAAATGTGAGCCCAATGCTATCGCTTCGGGTGGGCGGTGGTTGAGGGTGGGCTATGTGGCACTTGGGGCAGCGGCCATCTCTCCACCTGTGAGGTCTCTCTACCCTGTGCAGCCTGGTGTTACCTTCACTGTCAATGAAAAATTTAGGGGAGCATATTTTTTTTGTAAGGCTGGTTTCACACTGCAGTTTTTCTCTGATCAGGAAATCGGGTTTTGTGTGCCAAAATCAGCAGAGAAAAATATAATTGAAAGATTGACACCTGTTCTGAGTTTTGGAGACACTCCTGGTTTTGGCACACAAACCTGATGAACCCTGATCAGGGAAAAAACTGCAGTGTGAAACCAGCCTTATTTAAATAAATAATTAATAAAAATTGGCATGGGCTTTGCTGTTTTTTATTTGACAGCCAAGGTAACCCAGGCAGCTGGGGGCTTGAATTTTGTGTGTTGTGAGGCCTAAGCCTTCTGGGCCCACCATGCTGAAAATTGCAGCCAGCAGCCACCCCAGGATTGGCGCCTACATAACAGATGCCAAAACTGCTGGTTACCCTGCTCTTTCAGCTGTTGTGTAGTTGTGGCAGACTGGGTAATAAGGGGGTTGATGTCAGCTTTCTTTAGCAGCTGACATCAAGACCTATTGCTAACTCTTGTCTTCAGTATGACAGCCGGCCAGTAGCAATACTTTAAGTAGAGAGGAAAAAAAACACACATACAAAGAGAATTCCTTTATTGCATAGACAATAGAAAGAGATACCTCATTATCCACTTTATTAGTTCCGCTCAAGTTTGCCCCTGATGTAATTGTGTAATTACTGTACTCTTGCAGGGGAAGCAGTGTGATGCGTCTCGCCGCTGCCATCTTTGTATATCCAAGTGTCCAAAGATGTCAGTGATGTAAGTGCGCTGGCACTCTTTCCACCCCCTGGTGAGCTCTCTATGCCCCCCTGCACTCTCTCTGGCCCCCTGCGCTCTATCTCCATCTGTTCTCTCTCTGACCGTCCTGCACTCTCTCTGCCCCCTTCTGCACTCTCTTTCCCCCCTCTGAATTAACTCTCTAGTCCCTTGCACTCTTTGTCCCCAGTGCCATCTCTCTGCCCCCTCTCTGTGCTCTCTTGTCCCCCTTGCACTCTCTATGCCCCCACTTCTGCGCTCTCTGGCTCCCCTGCACTCTTTGTGCACTCTCTGGCCCTCCTGTGCAGTCAATCTGTCCCCTCTCTGCAGTCTCTTGTCCCCTTCAACTCCCTCTGGCCCACTCTGCACTCTCTCTGGCCGCCCCTGCACTCTCTCTGGCCACCCCTGCACTCTCTCTGGCCACTCCTGCACTCTCTCTGTCCCCTCTAGCCTCTCTGTGGCTCCTCAAACTCTCTCTGGCCCCCTGCACTCTATCTGCTCCCTTGTAGTCTCTCTGGCCCCCTTGCATTCTTTCTGCTCCACTGCATTTGGTCTGCCTTTCCTCTTGCACTCCCTCTGGTCTCTCCCTCTGAGCTCTCTGGCAACTCTGCACTTTGCCCACTCTCTGCATTCCCCTTGCATTCTCTCTGCACCCCTCCCCCCCCCGGCCGCAGTTTGGCCAGTGCTATGAAACACTTCAGTACTACAGGCCCTTTTTTGGCATCTGTGCTCCCGGCATTGATCTTTTCAGCAGGCATGCGGTGGGTGTGCGGATGTGTGGGCGGGCGTGCGGCAGGCATACAGGCATGCGGCAGATGTTCGGGTGGGCACAAGGGTTTGTAACATCGGTGTCTCGCTGGTGATACCGCCAATGGGCACCTTATTGGGACACCCAAAACTTGGGTGTCCCAATATGGCTTCTGGCATGCTTCCGGCAGTGTGGTGCCTTCTGGGTTACGGCCTTATCCCTACAGAAGTTGATGACAGACGCCAGTAGATAAGTATTATAGTAGATGGTTATGACCACTCATATAGTGACAGTTAGTTGCTCACAGTTGTAACTGTAGATATCTAAGCTACTACAAAGCCCTACATATGAGGTAAATGACCTAGCTGATCAGGAGAACTATACTACATTTCATATTTCATTATTATTACACCTACTAAATTGAGATGGGATCTTGGAGATGGGAATACCTCTTATAATTCCTTGTGGGGGTTAAAGGTTGAAAAACACAAGGACTCTCAAACTCTGTTCTCTGGTTTAGTCCAAGTCAGTGACCCAGTGGATGCACCAGATGCCCTTCCTTACATAATCTATGTTAAACTGTAACATCCCTGAATTGAAATCAACTGATTTTTGGTAGAGATGTATCAATTTTTCAATTAATTCATAACAAGAATTAGTAGAATAACAACAGCATCAGCTTACCTATGCCACAGGCATGGTTGATGAGTAGAGGGCAAGGGTGGTGACCCAGACCTACTTGCCATCTGAGGTACCTCTTGGCATAGGGGCTAGACAGAGACTCCAGTCCAAGGCCAGACTAACTACCCAGATATCCTTGCCCATTATACCATCCTGCTTGCTTTCCCTCATCCTCTACACGCGTGACACTTGGGGACATTCTTAATATTGTTTCTAGAACTTTGTTGTTTATACTATATATGTTTTTTGTAAACTATTTTTGAGGAAGTATATTCAGTATGACAATACCTGACATAGGTTACTCTCCATAAAACCTACATGTGAACTCCAACTTCATTTGATCTGAGGGCTCCTGGGTAGACGTGAACTTAAAGCTAGATGTAAAAGCAGGGGCATTATCTTTTAGGACCAAGTCTTCAAAGAGCCCCTTTCTTGTTAGGAGAATACAGTTAACTTAACCAGTCCTCTTATGTTTCATATCATCCTGTACAGTGGCTATATTAAGTTCCTGCAAAAATGTCATACAGTTCAGTAAGACTATAAAAAGAACCCAGGAATCATACACTGGGTGACTTTCTGTGATGTCCTTAAGGCTTTGTACATGCTTTAATAGTTCAGTCATAAGACTTGGCTCCTTTGATCATTCTCGACATAACATATCATGGAAAAAAAATTAGGATACAGAGCCATTCTGAATCCTGCCCTGAAAATGCTGTCGAATGGCAAGCATGTCACAGCCTACAATGCAGCGTCTGTGCAGAACCAAAGGCGAGAACATCGGCAACGCTCTTCAAAGCCAACGCATTTACGGGGTTTCTGTATCAATGTTTAGTCTGGACATTGGAATAAAAATAACAATGAGAGCTGTATTTAATATTCTTATAACGTAATTATAAAACACAACGTAAAATATGACAGAGAGATGGAGAAGAGACAGAGAGAGGAGGAGAGAGGTGCACACTTATATCAACGAGTCCCATATCATGGAGGACAAGAAGAAGAAGGCGAAGGCATAAGATAGAGCTTGCAATTTACTTGAACTCTGCAGCCCAAAATGACCGATATGAGAAAACTAGCTCTATAAAATACATTACGGATTGTGCATCATAGCGCAGGAGCTCCAGGTAATGGGGTTGTCCTGGATTTTGGTTGCCCAACAGCATACATTATTCTAAAACAGGGGCGGGGGACTCCAGTCCTCAAGGGCTCGCAAACAGGTCATGTTTTCAGGATTTCTTTAGTATTGCACAGGTGATAATATAATCACCTGTACTGGTGATGATTCCAACCCCGCTGCAATGCTAAGGAAATCCTGAAAAGAAGACCTGTTTGCGACCCTTGAGGACTGGAGTTCCCCACCCCTGTTCAAAAATAATAAAATAACCATTATGGCCACTTTACACGTCCCAACATCGGGCCGATGTTGGATACAACGCCGCGGGAGCGCGCTTTTTCTGGGCAGAATTCCAAGATCGCATAGGAGATGTTACACAGCGCGATATCGGCAGGCAACGCAACGCGATGTGTACGCCCCCTTGTACGGCCGACCCAGGAACGACCATTTAACATGGGAGAGAATAGGGGAAGTTGTACTCCACATCGTTGTTGGGCTTTCACACAGCACGATTCGGCCTCAACGTCCATCCAATATCGGGCCGTTGGAGAGCAGGCTCATTTGATCCCCGATATCGTTTTGGCATCGTTTTTGCTTCGTATTGCACATTTACACCATACAACGCACGAACGATATCAGGGCCAACGCACGAACCACATGACTTTTTATCGGAGTTGGACGCCGATATCGGGACGTGTAAAGCGGCCATTACTCATCTATTCAATCTCTTCCATTTCGGTGATCTCCATTGATCATGCAGCCATAATCAGGTTTGGATTGATCCACGGGGAGATGGTAAATCTCCAGGTTGGCCCTTATCACAATTGGGTCCCTAGCCCCCTAGTCTGCTTCATCAGATGGCAGCAGGAGCCACTTTCACATTTATAATTTCACAACTTCTTGCTGCCGCCTGTAATCTGCTGCTGTGTGAGCATGTGTGCCCAACTCAAGTCAAGGATCAGGCATTAGGCTACTGAAAGGGTTCCTAGGACAGAAACAATCAAATCCAAGACAGCCGCTTAATAATGAAAAATAGTGTGTACGTCACTTCCCCTTAGAGGTAAGTAAAATGTATTCTTTCTCATATTCCTGTCATCACATTGTCCCTAATGAGAAATTGTGACACCAAACATGTACTGACAGCTGCATGCCTTTGGGACTTGCTGGGAGTTGTAACTTTCTCTGTAGATTGCATTCCACAATGGAACTTTATAAAGGTTGAGTTCAAATGTAGTGACAGTAGGGTATCAGCAAAAAAGCCACAAAAAAATGGCACATGAAAACATATGTGACATTTTGTGGTAAAACAGGATGCTGACTCAGTTTTCAGCCACACTGTGCACAATATGCATTCTTTTATCTTTGCATCAGGTGAATAAGGCTGGGGTCAGATGGCTGCCTAACCTGAACAAGGGTTGCATTGCCCTAGACGCAACAGCCCATGTTGTTGGCTGCGTTTGCAAAAACGCATGCCTTTTGTGTTTTTGCTAATGCATATGCGTTTTTGCAAAAATGCATGTGTTTGGATGTGTTTTTAGCGGTAAAAATGCATAGAAACGCAAATGCAGCCAAACTCACACCTGCATTAGGCTGGGGTCACACATACCAATCCGCTTTTTTTGGGGCTTTAGAAAAACGGATCCGTTAAATTTAGGATGCCAATAATGTCTCTTGAGCTCCTGGCCGTTTTTTGGACTTTGTCATTTTTTCATCAAAAACGCATATGCGTTACGCATGGTGCCTATATGTACCATGCGTTAACGCATGCGTTTCCCATAGGGCCCCGTGTTAAAAAAGAGCATGCATTATTTTACTGCACCCAAAAACGCTGAACGGATGCTGAACAAAAACGCATGCATTTTTGAAAAACGCAGACACACTTAAGTGCACCATGCGTTAACGCATTTGCGTTTTTGGACTTAGAAAAATAAATGATCCCAAAAACGGATCCAAGGCAAAAACAGCTGCCATGTGTGACCCTTTCCTTAGATGTGAACTAAGTCTATGTGTCATCCTTCACCAAAATGCAATAAAGTGCAGCTTAAGGCCCCATTACACAGCATGACATCGTTAACAATATTGCTTAAACGTCGCTGGTTTGGAGTTGTTCAAGCAACATCGTTAGGACGTCGTTGCGTGTGACTCTGCAAAGTTGTAACAATAAATCATTGGATCGCTGATCGCAGCTTTGTGAACATGTTCTCAAACCACACAATCAACGATCCGCCAACCTGGTATATCGTTGTGTGTGTCAGCGCGATAACAATGTCGTTCACGACTTGGCCCATTCACAGCAATGAGCAGGGATCGTTCGCTGGGTTATGTGAACGATAGCTGCTCACTACATCGTTGGTGCTTCGTCCATGATATCTCGACGTGTGAGAGCTCACCAATGATGTCAATACAATGTCGGAAACGACTGCGCGCCCACGAGATCGTTGCCAACATCGTTCCAACGTTGGGGCGTGTAACGGAGCCTTTACTCAAATCCTAAAAGCAATCGGGTTCCGGGATTGCTCTGCCCCCATCCATGTTCAATGTAATTCTTTGGACAAACATGACCTCAATGTAGACGGGCAGGGACTAGAATATTAAATGACAGGATGGTTTATTACTATACGTTTCAAAGTCAAAACCCCACTTGTTCAGGAAAAGCCACCAGAATTTGGTGTTTTCTCCTGAAGAAGTGGGCTTTCACTGCGAAACGCACAGCACTAACCTACCCGATCGTTTAATACCCTACAGATTGGAGTTTTTTGTCTACAGCAGTGCAGATTTATTCACACTTTTCCTCTAGTTCCTGCCCGCTATCTTCAGCCTTATGGGTTATGGATCTTGCGGCAGCTGCATATGTGCATAATACTGGTTGAATGTCACATAACCTCACAAGGTGAGCAATCAGCTCGTACATAATAACCATATAGGGTAATAGCTGATTGCTCACCTTGTGTAAGATGTAAGACTTACTTATCCAGCAAGGCTACCATATCATTTAGTAATGGCATGCAATCTCATCTGGTTTGCACTAAAGGGGGTGTCACACGCGTCAATATCGCCTGCACGATATCGGCTGCACGTGACGTTGCAGCGATATTGACGCGTGTGACATACTGCATCAACCAGCGATAAATCGCTGGTTGATGATCGCCAGGTTTCAGAACCAGCTCTGAAACCTGGCGATTGTCGCCCGGTGGACACGCAGCATCGCTGCGTGTGACACCGGGAGCGAGCGATATTCCAGCTCCCAGCGCCTGTCACAAGCGCTGGGAGCTGGTCTCCAAGGTACACTGCGGGTAACTAGGCAGCGCGCGCTGCCTAGATACCCGACGTGTACCTTAGTTACCAGCCTCCTCCGCTCACCGGGTGAGCGGAGGAGGCTGGTAACTAAGGTACACGTCGGGTATCTAGGCAGCGCGCGCTGCCTAGTTACCCGCAGTGTACCTTGGAGACCAGGCTGCTCCCGCTTCCAGCAGGCTGGCAGCGGGAGCAGGACATCGTGGAAACGATATTTAAATCGTTTCCATGATGTCACTGGTCAATTGATCGCTGGTGAGTCTGTCTGTGTGACAGCTCACCAGCGATCAGCCGTCAATGTCGTCAGCGATCAGATCGCTGACGACATTGACGCGTGTGACACCCCCTTTAGTTGGACCATTATTTGTGTTTCAGCAAGAGAAGAACCCAAAACACACTTCCAGGCTATGTGCGAACTATACGACCAAAAAGGAGAGGGATGGAGTGCTGCATCAGAGGACATGCCCCCTACAATCTCCCAATTTCAACCCCATTATGATGGTTTGGGATGAGTTGGGCCTCAGAGTGAAAGCTAAGCAGTCAACAAGTGTTCAGCATCTCTGTAAACATCTTCAATACGATTGGAAAGCCTTTCCAGATGACCCTTCTGGAGAGATGAAGCTGCTTGACAGAATACCAAAGGGAAGTAAAGCTGCAATCAGAGTAAGGCCGGAGACACACTATGCAAGATTCATGGTAGATACTCACCCGGATCAGCCGCCGCCTCTCTGGACAGAAGCGCATCAGCTGCTTGTGCTTCTATGCAGCTCTATGCTCCCGTCCAGAGAAGAAGGGGCCGTTCTGGGTGAGTCATGTGCAGGGGCGTAACTACAACAGGTGCAGGGGTTGCGATCGCACCCGGGCCCTGCAGCCTAGGGGGGCCCCAAAAGTCCCTCTGGCCCATAGAAAAAGACTAATACTATTAAAGATTTTCAATAATTGGGGGCCCCATTGGAACTTTCGCATTGGGGCCCCAGGGCCTGAAGTTACGCCACTGGTCATGTGTCCAACTGAGTTGGGCATCTGGGTGAGTGGCCTTAAAGGGGGTTACTTTTAGGAATCTAAGACTTAACACACATTCTGATTTGTTTCTTTACTCTGTGTTTCAATACGTTTCCCTTCTTGGTTTTTGCTATATTCAGTCTGAATCTACAATGTGCACATTCCAATATGAATATGGAAACCATCGCGTGAACAGGGGTGTCCAAACTTTTAACCATCACTGCAGGTTTATTGAAATCTATGAGTTGAACTGAAAGAAGCAGAATATGGAGAGACGCACAGAAGTCACAGATTTAGCACAGGCCAGGTTTTCACACATCTGCTAATCTAAGCACAATCACAAACAGGTGCATCAGCCTCCATTGAGTCCTAGCACTGAATGTTCCTGCCAGTCTTAATAACAATGGAATAGAGGAAGCTGGCAAAGAGCTGGCGGTGACTGCCAACAAACTGAGCAGAAAGCGTGCGCTACAGATAAAGAACATCTTCAGGTTTAATCATGTGATGTCACAAATCTGTCTACCCGGCTACATTATTGAGGGAGAGTGCCCTGTAGCCGAAGAGTCATAAAAGTAACATCGCTCATTGCCTGACTTATGTAGAGCAAATAAAACTTCTGCAAAACCTGGAAGCTACGAGGCAGAATTTATCACTAAGCCGTGAATCGTCTCCTATTAAAGGCATTTATAACAAGGGGTATGGCGGAACGTTGTCCCCGCATTATTGACACTTTTATCCAGATATATATTATCTTTTTATTTCATGTTTTTCAAAAGGCCGTCATCATAAATACAAAGTCGTTTCAACTGTTTAGTCCTAAACCTCTATGTCAATGGAAGTGAAAGGATGATATGCTTTGTGAATGCAGTGATGTTATAATAAGAATAATAAGATGCTACTCCTTAGACTCCTTGCAAAATATGAAACGCTCACTAGATGATGTCATCATGGCTCAGATGTACTTATTTTTCAGTTTTATCTTTTCCAGCTGTGTGCAGCACGATCAGTTTATCATTTTACACTATACATAGGATGGGTGAGGATACAGTAGGTAAGGGAAGAGAACCCTACCCACAAGGTCTTATAGACTACAAAGGATACAATGGAACTGTGGATAAAAAGGAGCACACACATGGGTTTTATCCTAATAAAAAATCAGAGGTAATTTACTGGTTTCGCTCACCTGGGCAGGATGTGTGACACACAACCAGTTTTGATCGCTTATATGGCGGCTGCAGAATCCACAAACCAAGTGATCCACATGGCAATAATCAAAGACAATGGATATACAAGTGGACGTAGACCGCGCGGCCAACGGAAAGAAAAACAAAGTAGTGTTATTCCAAAGTGGTGGTCTTTATTCATCCGACGGGTTTCAGAGTGCATTCCTCACTCCTTCTTCAGGGACCAAGCAAGTTGTTTGGTTGGTTCCCCAAGGAATGCATCGGATGAAAAAAGACCACTACTTTGGAATATACACCACTTTGTTTTTCTTTCCATTGGCAGCGCGGTCTACGTTTACTTGCATATCCATTGTCTTAAGGTACCGTTACACGTTTCAACATTCCCGACATCGTTCAAAGTGACGTCAGGAATGATGTTGAAACGACATCGCTGCGTCGTTGCATGTAAACACACGATTCAACAACGACAGCTGTTCAAGTTGGCAAACCTGTCCAACCTGTCAACTTCAACTTAAGCAACCTGCAGCATCGTTCGGGGTGACACCGCAATAGCAATGTCACGGCCGACTTCGCCCATTCACAGTAGTGAGCAGGGATCGTCTGCGGTGTTTGCGAATGATCCCTGCTCACAACATCGTTGGTGAGTTGTCCACGATATCTGGACGTGTGACAGCTCACCAGCGATGTTGCACAGGTGTCCAAAAAAATTAGCGCGCTCCCGAGATCGCAAACAACATCGCTCATGAGCTTGTACCTTGTTAAACGGTACCTTTAGTCCTACAAAGGATGGGTGGAGCACACACTAGGAGGGAGTTAGAGCTGGTCGTCTGTGCGGTATATAGGTGACTGAGATGTTACTGCAGGTTGTATGCTTGTCGGAAGAGGTGAGTCTTTAGGTTCCTCATGAAGGTTTCATGGTAAGTATGATGTGTTAGGGCAGAGAGGGTTTCTGAAGTAAATTGGGGGATGCACGGGAGAAATCTTGTATGTGATTGTGGGAAGAAGAGATCAGAGGGGTGGAGAGAAGGAGATCTTGAGAGGATCGCAGGTTGCGTGATTCTTGTGGTGTGTTCCTAAGAAAGAAGCTGGGACAGCCACGAAACGCTAGAATAAACACCTTCCTTTTACAAGATTCTTGTCTTTCCTTGCAAACAGCAGCGCAGGCTTCTCTTCATCTTCAGTCCTTTGGATATCTATGCTTGTTATTACTTGTGGAATGGTGGATCCTGCATCAGCTGTATGAGCTGGGGCACACAACCGAACAAGGTAAGCAGTGCATTAACAAAATTTCCATTTAATAAGATAAGACCCTATTGCGCTCTTGTCTGTCCCTATTTAGGTATAGTTAGGGTTTTGAACTGGGGCCTCGGCTCGGTATGCAACAAACTCTCTTTCACCCACGACCTCTTCATCACCAACAAACTCAAATTACTTGGCATCACCGAAACTAGGCTTACCCCACTGACACAGCCTCCCCTGCTGCACTCTCCTATTGCGGTCTCACTCTCTCTCACACACCACGCCCAAGTAACACCCGCGGTGGAGGAGTGGGTATACTCCTGTCCGACAGCTGCTCCTTCACCCCAACTACACCGCCTCCCTTCATCTCCTTCCCCTCCTTTGAACTGCACTCAGTCTGCATTTCCTCCCCTTGCAACCTCCAGCTTGCGGTCATCTACTGCCCCCCGGGACCACCACCTCCTTCCTTGACCACTTCAACACTTGGCTTTTCCACTTCCTCTCCTCCGACATCCCTACCATCATCATGGTCGACTTCAACATCCCATTGACACCCCCCGACACGGCTGCCTCCCGACTCCTATCACTGACCACCTCCTTCGGCCTCTCCCAATGGTCCTCCTCAGCCACTCATAAAGACGGCCATACGCTTGACCTTATCTCCACCTGCCTCTGTTCCCTCACTGACCACTCAAACTCACCCCTCTTCCCATCTGACCACAATCTATTGACTTTCTCTCCCCTCTTTCCCCCTACCTCGCCTTCCCCTCTGGAAACTCAGCCATTCCCGCAGTAACCTTAAACTTATCAACTTCAACTCACTCTCTCACTCCCTCCTCCCTCTCACAGACCTCGCCTCCTCATCCAACGTCAACGCTGCTACCATCCTCTATAACTCCACACTAACTGTGGCTCTCGATCATGCCGCCCCCCTCACACACACCAAAACCTGCACACACAGGCAACCCTGGCTCACCTATCTCACAAAAGAACTACTTAGAGCGTCCACGGTAGCTGAATGGAGATGGAAGAAAGCCCATTCCCTGGCCCACCTCACCACATATAAACAATCCCTCTCCAACTTCAAGGACGCACTCACCGCCGCAAAGCAAACCTATTTCTCTTCCTTAATCAACACACTGTCCCGAAACCCCAAGCAACTATTCAAAACCATCAACTCCCTACTCCGTCCCCCGGCACCTCCTCCTTCTCCCCTCATCTCCGCCGACGACTTCGCCACCTTCTGCAAACAAAAGATTGACAAAATTAGAGAAAGCTTTCACCTAATGTCCCCCCAACCCACCCCCATTACCGCCCAACCCTCTTTGACCAAAGGAAGCTTCTCCCACGTGACTGAAGATCAGCTCTCCTCCCTCCTGACATGATCTTACCTCACCACCTGCACCCTCGACCCACTCCCCTCCCACCTCATCCAAACCTCACCGCAGTCCTCATCCCTGCCCTAACCCACCTCTTCAACCTATCACTCACTACCGGTGTCTTTCCCTCATCCTTCAAACATGCTTTGATCTCACCCATCCACAAAAAACCCTCCCTCGACCCATCATCTGTCGCTAACTACTGCCCCATATCTCTCCTCCCTTTCACATCCAAACTACTTGAACAACCTATCCATTCTGAACTGTCCTCCCACCCATCCTCCTGCTTCCTTTTCGACCGCCTACAATCCGGTTTCCGACCTCACCACTCCACTGAAACAGCCCTAACCAAAGTCACCAATGACCTACTGACGGCGAAGAGTAAACGACACTACTCCGTCTTCCTCCTCCTTGACCTTTCTGCTGCTTTTGTCAAGGTTGACCACTCTCTCCTACTTCAAATCCTAGAATCCCTTGGTATCACTAACATCGCCCTCTCTTGGATCTCCTCATACCTTAAGGACCGCACTTTTAGCGTCACCCACTCCCACAACTCTTTCTCGTCCTACCCCTTTACTTTCGGCGTCCCCCAGGGATCGGTTCTGGGACCATTGCTCTTCTTCATCTACACCCTCGGCCTAGGTCAACTCACTGAGTCCCATGGCCTCCAGTACCATCTCTATGCCGACAACACCCAGATCTAGCTCTCTGGCCCCGATATCACCGCCCTTCTGTCTAAAATCCCCCAATACCTGTCTGCCATCTCATCTTTCTTCTCTGCTCGCTTCCTCAAGCTGAACATGGACAAAACAGAGTTCATCGTCTTCCCCTCCCAGTCGCCCTCCCCCTCTACCGGCCCTGTCCATGCTAGTCAACGACTGCTCTCTCTCCCCAGTCCCCAATGCCAAGTGCCTTGGGGTTACTCTTAACTCCTCCCTCTCCTTCAAGCCCCACATCGATGCCATCGCCACCTCCTGCCGACTCCAACTCAAGAACATTGCCTGGATCCACTCCTTCCTCAATCACGACACTGCCAAAACTCTTGTTCACGCCCTCATCATCTCCCGCCTTGATTACTGCAACATAGACTTTTTCAGCTATAAACTGTCCTAATGTGTCTTTGCTCCACGCAAAAAGACTCCTGAGTTATCCATGATAATTATTACAGTGAGGTAAAAAATCAGAACCATCCTTCCTTAAATGAATTAAGGGGGTTTCGACTGGAGGAGATTCATTGACAAGCTGGAATCAGACTAGACTGGGATAACAGTCCTCATTTCCCAGACATCTACAGACAAAAGAAGAGGGGAGGCTACACAATGGTAGACATGACCCTGAGGCAATATTTTTGAGATGTGTTTCTGCCATCAATTTCTACCTTTTTTTCAAAATAAATAGAAAAATGTCTAAGTTTCAACTTCTGATCCGTGTTCTTTATTCTCTTGTGAATAACGTATGGTGACAAAAGATATTCACATCATTGTATTCTTGTTTACTTTTCACCCAGCGTTCCTACTTTCTTGGAATTGGGTTGTATCAGGACTATTGCTTGAAACTTGTATTTTTTAAGATTGCAGACAGAAGCTGGACTTTTGTAAGAAGTAGACCAGAATTGGCTCGAAGGAGAATAGAACCTTTGTATTATATGAAATAAGGTATGGTTGACGATAATTACCGTATATACTCGTGTATAAGCCGAGTTTTTCAGCCCAAAAATTGGGCTGAAAAGTCCCCCCCTCGGCTTATACACGAGTCATATGGTATTCAGTGGGGGGGGGGCTGTGACCGGGGGCTGGAGGAGGCAGGAGGGGGCCGCAGTGACCGCAGGCGGTCACGTGGGGCCGCCTCATTAGTGCAATGAATATGCACGGCATCCCCCCGCCCATCAGCGGCAGGGGGATGCCGTGCATATTGCACTGCACAGCCCCCCTCCTTAATATGGGTCCCCCAGCAGAAATAAACAGCCCCCCCCTCCTTATCATGTTCCCCCCAGGCTGCGGCAGCTGTGAAAATAACAAACAGTTTATACATCACCTTCCGACGCAGCTCCTCCGGTCCCGGCTCCTCCGCTCGCCGGCGTCTTCTTCCTTCTGGTGCCGGTGTCATGTGACCGGGCGCAGGAGATGACGTCATTTCCTGCGCGCGGTCACAGAAGCCGACACAAGAAGAAGAAGACGCCGGCGAGCGGAGGAGCCGGGACCGGAGGAGCTGCGTCGGAAGGTGATGTATAAACTGTTTGTTATTTTCACAGCTGCCGCAGCCTGGGGGGGACGTGATAAGGAGGGGGGGGCTGTTTATTTCTGCTGGGGGACCCATAATAAGGAGGGGGGCTGTTTACTACCACTGGGGCTGCATATACTACCACTGGGGCTGTTTACTACCACTGGGGCTGTATATACTACCACTGGGGCTGTATATACTACCACTGGGGCTGTATATACTACCACTGGGGCTGCATATACTACCACTGGGGCTGTTTACTACCACTGGGGCTGCATATACTACCACTGGGGCTGCATATACTACCACTGGGGCTGCATATACTACCACTGGGGCTGTTTACTACCACTGGGGCTGTTTACTACCACTGGGGCTGCATATACTACCACTGGGGCTGTATATACTACCACTGGGGCTGCATATACTACCACTGGGGCTGTTTACTACCACTGGGGCTGCATATACTACCACTGGGGCTGCATATACTACCACTGGGGCTGTTTACTACCACTGGGGCTGCATATACTACCACTGGGGCTGCATATACTACCACTGGGGCTGCATATACTACCACTGGGGCTGCATATACTACCACTGGGGCTGTTTACTACCACTGGGGCTGTTTACTACCACTGGGGCTGCATATACTACCACTGGGGCTGCATATACTACCACTGGGGCTGTTTACTACCACTGGGGCTGTTTACTACCACTGGGGCTGTTTACTACCACTGGGGCTGCATATACTACCACTGGGGCTGCATATACTACCACTGGGGCTGTTTACTACCACTGGGGCTGCATATACTACCACTGGGGCTGCATATACTACCACTGGGGCTGCATATACTACCACTGGGGCTGCATATACTACCACTGGGGCTGTTTACTACCACTGGGGCTGTTTACTACCACTGGGGCTGCATATACTACCACTGGGGCTGCATATACTACCACTGGGGCTGTTTACTACCACTGGGGCTGTTTACTACCACTGGGGCTGTTTACTACCACTGGGGCTGCATATACTACCACTGGGGCTGCATATACTACCACTGGGGCTGTATATACTACCACTGGGGCTGCATATACTACCACTGGGGCTGTATATACTACTGGGGCTGCATGTATACTACCACTGGGGCTGCTGCTGTATACTACCACTGGGGCTGCTGTATATACCTCTGGGGCTGCTATATACCACACTGCTGGGGGCTGTATACCTGTGCTGGGGTCCACCCTCGGCTTATACACGAGTCAATAGATTTTCCCAGGTTTTGGGGGCAAAAGTAGGGGGGTCGGCTTATACACGGGTCGGCTTATACACGAGTATATACGGTATATGTTTTTTGCATCCAAGAATTTGATTTGTTCTGTAATCAACGGGTTAAATAAAAAATTACAAAATAGGTGGCAGAAAAATATGACAGCTATTCAATGTTGCTGATAGAAAAGCTGCACTCTATAGGCTGCGGAGGCACATTTATCCTGCCCTCTTTTGTGTGAGGATGAATGGAATGATTTCAGTCAGGGATAAAACTATAGAAAAGGTCTCCGTTCTGCTGGGAGTCACGGTGAGTGCAAGAGGATCAGGTTTACATCCTGTCGCTGTGTGACTGAATGATCTATCATCCATTCTTGGCTTACCTTTATCAGCCGCTCCGACCTCCAGGTTCCAGCTTGGCGCTCAGCTGCGCTTACCCGCTTAGATTGAGTGCCATGTGCTATATTATTGCTGGAATTATGCAACGAAGCAGAGGTCAAAATCATTTCAAATCTGCATGTGGATTAATGACTCTTGAAAAGTGAAGTTCTTCTTGAAGGTGAATGTTAATAATGGAAGATGGTTAACAGAAAATGTTGACATCTTTAAGGCTACTTTCACATTACGATTTTTTAAAATCCGATGCTGTCCGATATAAATTGGACAGCATCGGATTCTTCTGATGCCTGGAATCGGATGCCAAATAGGCATTCGATTCTGACATTTTATCTGATGCCTGCCCTCACCTCGCTCCCTGTCAGCTGTCATCAGCTGTCTCTCCCCCGGTCCTCCAATGTGGTCCCCCGCCCTCTTTTCTTCTCCCCCGGTCCTCCATAGTGCTCCCCCCTTCTCCCCCAGTCCTCCATTGTGGTCCGCCATTGCGTTCCTCCCTTCTCCCCCGGTCCTCCATTGTGGTCCTCCATTGCGCTCCCCCCTTCTCCCCCGGTCCTCCATTGCGGTCCTCCATTGCGCTCCCCCCTTCTCCCCCGGTCCTCCATTGCGCTCCCCCTCCTCCCCTCTTGTCCTCCTCTCCTCCTCTCCACCTCTCCTCTTGTCCTCCTCTCCTCCAATCTTTTCTCACCTGTCCACGACTCCTGCACGGTCCCGCGCGTCCCGATGTCTTGCTGTTCTGTGCTGACAGGACCTCGCGTGATGTCACAATCACATGACTGCTGGTTATTGGTTACTGGCAGTCATGTGATTGTGAAATCACGGCAGGCCCTGTCAGCACAGACAGCAAGACACCTGGTGACACCGGAGACGCGCGAGATGCCGGGGGCCTCGTGGACAGGTGAGCATAGATTTTTTTTTTTTAATTAACCCGTTAATTTACTTTTAGGAGCTATTTTAGTGTACTGAGCATGCTCAGTACACTAAATTCGGGTCCGAGGAGACATCAGATGTTTCCTCGGACCCTGCTCCATAGGGCCCCATGTCAAATTGATCGGGTCGGATCGGATGTGCACTAAATGCCATCCGATTTGGTCCGATCCGAGTTTGTCCGATTTTATTTTCGGTGCAAAAATCGGAGCAGAATCGGCTCGGACCAAATCGGATGGCATTTAGTGCACATCCGATTCGGTCCGATGCCCATAGGTCTGCATGGAGGCAAAAATCGTTCTGATGCTGTCCAATTTTTATCGGACAGCATCGGAACCGATAAAATCGTAGTGTGAAACCAGCCTAAGGCTACTTTCACATAACGATTTTTAGGGAGCCGATGCTCGGTACCGAGTAAAGTGGAGTTAAACTTGAACTGGTTTCCGTTATTCTTCCCGCCGCAACCCAGAGGGTTCAGCATCACCAGCAGCTCAGCAGAGGGGTAAGAACTGCAGCACCATCTTCATCACTGCCCTCCCTCACCATCTTCCTTCATTGCTGCCCTGAGGTAAAGCTCCACCTGTGGGGAGCTCTACCACACTTTGCTGCCCCAACCATCACCTCAGTGGCCGGCTGGCAGCGCCGGCACCAAATTACCACAAACTAAAGGTGGCGTCACGATCCCCTGTAAATAATCCCTTTATCCCCATCATCAACATCTACCCAGTTGATCACCAGGGCACGGCACTGGGATCCCTTCCATCCGTGACTCCCTATTCAGCAGACTCGGTGATCGAGTTCCCTTTCTGCCCCTGACCGTATCATCAACAGCGTCATTGCCTCCTGGGATAGTACAGTAGAAGACGTCAGGCTCTGGTCAGCTAAGAAGACTTCACCAAGGACAGATAAACTTTCAAAACGTAAAGTGATGTCAACTCCTTTTATAACGCTCATTGAACCAAAAGACAAGCACTCTATGCTCCTCCACAACGTTGCATCGAGGACAATGTGTCACCACCTGCAGAAGAATGAGGGTCCACCAAGATGCCTTGCCACAAAGAAACCCCGGCTCACAGAAGCAATGAAGAAGAAAAGGCTACACTTGGGTAGAAATATTAAGATTGGACATCTGAAAAGTGGAAGAAAGTGTTGTTTAGTAATGAGAGCCCTTTCAGGTTGGTCTGGGGAGGCTCAAAGATTGTGCGTCGTCTGAGAATTGTGTCATGGTATGACCCAAAATATTTGGCCAAGACCGTTACCCCCTCTGACAGTGTGATGGTGTGGGGGGTATTCAGTGGACCATGGGCAGGGTATGATTCTTCCGAACAATGTGAGCATGAAAGCAAGCAGTTACATTCATGTTTTGGAAGAACGTTTGCTTAATTTTTGGGTCATTCATCAATATGATGACTTTATCATGATGAAGTCCCTGCTCACAAAGCCAAGGCCATGACAAAGTTTCTCAATTACAAAATAGTGAACATTTTAGAGTCACCAGGTAATTCCCCTGCACTTAACGCAATAGAAAATGGCTTTAATTTAATGAAAAACAAGGTTCAAGAGACACGACCTGGCAACATCAACAATCTAAAGAAGGCGCTGAAGATACTATGGGTGACCATGGACTCCATGTACTTAACCAGCTCTGCTGAATCCAGGCCTAAATGACTGCAGACGGTGGTAAAATGAAAGGGTGACGTGATGACAGAGGTGTAACTAGGTTTTCTGGCACCCGGGGCAAAGATTTATTTTGTCTTCTCTGTCCGACTTCAATGTACGCGCGCGCTCACTACGTGCCGCAGCGCGACGTGACCCGGGGGTGGGAACTGCTGCCAGCCCAGATGATGGCGCTGGCGCCCCCTCTGAGTTCGCCCGGGGCAAAGGATCCGGCTGCACCCCCCTAGATACACTGCTGCGTGATGACATACTAATTGTAACAAATTATCCACTTACCACTTGAATGTTAGGATTTTGTGGTTTCGGTGAAGATTTTTTTGCCGCCACTGTACATTTCTAATTGGAATATTTTCTGATATTATTATTATTATTACACCTACTGCATATTGGTATGGGATCTCGGAGATGGGAATAACCCTTTAATGTTATACAGGCAGATCTTTCCCATTTATGATTAAGATCTAGTGGAAGATCATCGGGCAGCCTTATAGACCATAACAAGCCTTCTCACTCTCCTTCCATGCCGGGAGAGGAACCGCTGAAGCTTGTCAATGACCACAGCCAAGACCAAGAAAGTCATTATAAGCTTGGAATTCATGGTGAGCAAACCCCAAAACATGGCGGTGAGAAGAGCAGAATTAGTCCAGTTCATTAAAATCATTAATAGTCATGAAATGAAAAAACCACTAGAGTCCAAAAGGCTTAATGCCCTATCCATATTAATTAGATGGAAGCAAATCTGAAGTGAAAAGCAACACATGGTCTGCAGAATTAGCAACTGCTCTCTGCAGACTACACAGATCTCTATTAAAATTCAGTTTAATTAAAATTGATCACGTTAAGAAACTGATGTGGTTAATTAACTGAATTCCTGGACCTCCTTTCACATATTTCACAGGTGCCTTGTACGCCAATGTCCTTTGTGACAGTTAATACCGCGCCACTCAAAACAAATTTCACGGTTTTAACTCCTTCACTTCTAGACTTTACATAGGCATAGAAACAACAACCACATGGAATAATGGGACCGATTTATTTAAATTATAGGCAGCATACACTTAAGGGACCGTTACACACAACGATATAGTGAACGATATAATTGCAACGTCACTGGTTTGGTGACGTTGCAGCGATGTCGAAGCGACATCATTGTGTGTGACACGTATCAACAATCAACGGATAAGTCGTAGATCGTAGATTTATGGTCCTGTCCATAAATATATCGCTGGTCTCCCGCTGGGTGCCGAGCATCGGCGTGTGTGACAGCGGGAGACCAACGATGACCGAGCTCCCAGCGCTGCACAGCAAGCGCTGGGAGCTGGTAACCATGGTAAACAGCGGGTATCTAAGCAGCGCTGTCCCTAGTTACCCCCTGTGTACCTTGGACACCAGCCTGTAAGCGGAGAAGGCTGGTAACCTGGGTATACATCGGGTAACTTGGCGCTGCCTAGATACCCGCTGTCTACCATGGTTACCAGCCTACTACCCAGGGGTGCATCAAGCATCCCTGCCGCCTGAGCCCTCCAGCAGCTGCAGTGAGTAGCGGGGGGGGGGGGAAATGCTGTCGCTTACAAGCACCGCCGCCCTCCAGCAGCTGAAATGAGTAGCGGGGGGGGGGTGCTGTCGCTTCCCAGCACCGCCGCTCTCCAGCAGCTGAAATGAGTTGCGGGGGGAAGAGGGTGCTGTCGCAGCAGCATTGCACCGCTTCTTACCTACAGCAGCTGGGGGCGCTGGGCACATGGGAGGGCGGTGTGTGGTGTTGGTACCGCCCCGTTCTCCACTGTCGCTCCCCCAGCCTGCCTGCCGCTTGATCCACAGGGCTCACACTGTGCTATGGACGGTGCGGCCCTGCTGCTACCGCTTATCGCAGCCTGGCAGCGGGAGCCAGACATCGTGGTCCACAGGTCGCTGGCGAGTCTGCCTGTGTGACAGCTCACCAGCGATCAGTTCACGATGTGGCAGCGATTCACATCGTTGGTCGGATCGCTGCCACATCGCAGCGTGTAACGGGGCCTTTTTGATGGGATGAATATGGAAAACAGAGAGGAAACTCTCCAACACATAGGGAAAGCAAATTATGAGAATTCAACTTAAAATCCTGTGACTCCAAGACAACAGTGCCGACCACTCAGAATTTGTATTTATCTGTTCCTGGCTTTTCCCCTCAACGGGACTGAGGAAGGGACATAGAAGACCATTCTGACTATGATGTTTAGGCTTCTAAACATCTACAAATGACTATGTCAACCATTGAAGGCATGAGTTTGTTTTAACGCTGTTCTTGCCCCCTCCGATATATCTGTCAACAAAAGCTTCTTTGTACATGAATGTCGGTGTCTAGTGATTAATATTCTTAAATCCATTTAAACCCTGTAAAAGGTAGCTTTCATTTTGGCATTCCTTCTCTGAAGCCGAGTGATTTCACTAAACAGGCTTGAATTGATTTAATTTGTAAGTGAAATTTCATGGATAGTTAATGTGTGGCGCCACAGACGTCCCTTGTGCTCCTGCGACAGATCAGTAATTGCACGCCTATTTCATAGATCACAGTTTATGGCCAAAAATCTACAATTATTATGGAGGCAGTGATTTGAAGTATTACCAATTATTACCAACTATTTATGTATTACCGATCGAATTGTACAGTTTTTAATGCAAATTTTTTTACCTAATTTACACTTTAGGAGAATATGTTCTGTATGTTACATAGACGTAACTAGTATGGCCACTCACTTTGTATGTGTCCTCTAATGGTGTTTTCTGATATGGCCGAAAGTTTTTTAGTCTCTTGGGAACCTTGTTATCCATCACTATGACATATTATATAGGCATTAAAGAGCTAATATATATATAATGTATATTAAAGGGGTTGTCTACTACTTGGACAACCCTTTCTCGTTCCCCATGTGAGCCCCATAAAAATATAAAGAAGTTGCTCCTGCGCCCAGGAGCCATTGTTATGACATGCGAGCCCCGTGCCCAATCAAGGCTGGCTTTCTTCTCCCCGCCTTTGGACACTGGAGTACTTAACAAGAAGTGAGCGCTAGGATTGGTCACTCACTTCCTGTTGAGTATTCCGGTGTCCGAAGACAGGGCAGGAGAAGTTGACTGGGCGTGGGGTCTGCTATGCATAACAATGTCCCATGGACCCCAGGAACACGACTTCTGACATCGCTAGAACTGTGCAGGCCCTTTGGTGTCCAACGCAAAATATTTCTCTGATTCTAAGTGAAGTCACTTCTAATGAGATCAGTTGAACATTCTACGCTCTATACATGAGCTAGAAGTCTCATTTACCACAAAGGTCTATGGAGCCTCATTATGGCTTACATTGGAAAAGTCACTTCCGGGTCACACAGCGTGAAGAGTGACCTGGAGGAGTTTTCTAAGTGGTAACATCATTCAGAAGAGGAGAACAGCACTGGACACTGGAGAGAAGCAACAGGTGAATATATTAACACATTCACGCTACACTACATTCACATACACATTTAATCAATAAAATAGTTAGTGGGAGAACTTCATTAAGTAATTATTAACCTGTTTAGACGAACCAATAAACAAGCATTCTTGAGAGCACTCATCCACAATTTTTGGTCTGTCTCAATGGGCCCTAATGTTTGTGTTTCTGCCTTGGACCTACAGTCTGACATCCTGAGTATGGGGATTAAGCCCATTTAATCAGCTTCCACATATCACTTATTTTTATTTCTGCAATGACGTTCCTCAGGGTCGTGGAGTACTCAGAACCGGGCTATACTGTCTTTGGAAGTCACAGGGATCGAGACCCAGTTCCGTGGACCTGGGTTCAGCTGTAAAGGGGGTTTTCTGGCTTGGTAGGGAAAGGGGAATGGTGAATAGGGAGATTGTTTGCGACGCCACCCGTGGTATGTGGCTATAGGTGGCCACTGCTGCTGCAGAACCTCCGGGTACAGTGTATAGCAGCTGGGATGGAATGGCTCTCCACGGGCAGAGCAGTTCCCCGAGGCAGTGAAGGTAGTTTAGGTGAAGGTTGCAGGACAACGGACTCGAAGCAATAAGCAGACTCACTGTTTGTTGATCACTCAGTCTTTTACTTGAATAGCTGACTTCAGGCAGTTGTCCACGGAGTCCTTGCTGAGAACAACTCAGGGTTCCTTCTCACCCCGCTGGGTCTTTGGCTCCCTAATGGCGCTCTGTGTATTGGCTCCTGCTGCTGCATCAGCTAAGCTGCCAGCCCTGCCTCTTCCAGCGAGGTGCTGATATGACAGGCAACTCGAGTCCTTTCTAAACCTCGTCTCGGGTGTCAGTTCCTGAACTCTCTTCGTTGCTGTGCCTCCAGGCACGGTGTGGTTGAGGAATATGGAATTCCCCGCCTTCCGGTACTAACTGCCGGGATGTTAGACCCTGCACAGTCTCGGACCCGGTGTCTGTTCTCTACGCTTTCCTCTCGGGTGAGCATGGTGTCACTCAGCTCTGCGACTCTCCTGAGACCCTAGCCTTAGGGTTTCAACAATAGCACAAACAACAACAGCACAAAAGCTTGACATGTGACACCATTGAATTCTGTGTTTTAACCTCTACAGCATGCTACATAGCAAAAACCTGCTGACAGATTCCCTTTAAATCATACATCAAAAATAAAAATACACATTGAGACATAACCCACATGTTTAATAAAAGAAAGCTGTATTGATGTCTATTGATGCAGGTGCAGAGAGCAATGTATGTATTTAAGCCAGGATCTTATAGCCTCCTCTGCTTACCTGACATGTGTAATTTCATCAGTGGATTACCTGGGTGCCCAAATCTTGAACCAAGAGTAAGGTAAGGTAGGACACACCCATATACCGTGAGGGTAATCTTCTGGCACAAGTCAGGGCTACTATCCTCTACAGGCATGTTAAGGATGTAGACTATGGATATTTCTACGAATGTTGGAAAAATGTAGAGGCAAGGATTAGCCGAGAACAAAGAACATGTTAAAAATTGGTAACATTCCGTTCAAAACGATATAGCCAAGGGTGGTAATTAATTCAGTCATATGGTTTGTGGTCAAAAGCAGCCAAAGAAAGCTCACTTCAATCAATGAAGACTAATTGGTTGTTTCCTCTCAGTCAACCAAGTTCAGCTCAGCTGGCCATAGACATGGGATAACATCTTATTGAAATGGCCAAGTTCAATGGTCTCTCCTGCTTGTCAGCCATTAATCACCCATGCTAATGTAAGCAAACAACTGAAAACCAATATGAAATGTTGCCACCAGAGGAGTCCGTCATAATGTAATGATGATATTAGAGAATCAGTCTATTAAAACATAGCTTTTTCATCATTTGTAAATGAACCCGAGAGCTTGCAATCTGACACAGCAATTGACTCCTGTTTAGCTAGAACCCCCTGGAGGGAACAGGTAATTGAACTGGTTATCTGCTGTGAAATGGACATAAGATCTAGGTTCTGTGTATTCGGAGCTTGAGAAGTGTCAATGTTTTACCTCAATAGATAATTTGGTCAAGCTTCAAAAGACAAAAGTATATAGACTGGAGCCATAGCAAAGTTATAAATATTTTGGTTATCATGGCAGGAATAGTTATAGTAGACACATTTTTAACATCGTGATCCCGAGGGGAAGAACATACATATTTTTACATAACTGTATGGCCAGAGCTTCAACCCCTAATTAATATCAGTCAGATATATGATACTATCCATGCTATGTTTCATTTGTATAGAAAGGTAAAATTGTGATAGGAAACATGACCATGATATCTTCTGCTTGGGACCTCCAGTAGCAAAAATATCCTGAAATTTGGGGATGTCATAATTTTTTAAAGACCGAAGCCACATCCCATGACCAGTCTCAACTGAGGTCACCACGAGGAAGTTTGTGGGAGTGATGATTCTTTAATAAAAACAGAGTTACTGTTGACGCCATCTTCAATACAGGAATATATATGACCAATGGTGGCAGCGGTGGGATATCTGTGTGATTTCTCACGCTGTTTCCGTGACAGAATCTCTCATAGAGATCACAGGAGCTCTTAGCCACATCTAGTGTTTCTTTGTTTGGGCGAGTTAAGGGAGATAGCTGTTGACTAAATGATGTAATACAGAGGTGTGCAATTAATGATTCCGAGGGCCCACATGAAACATGATGACTGGTGTGGAAGGCTGATCCAACAGGCTGAAATTAATGCTGCTCCATGTTAATATTAACATATTAATTATAATTATTATTTTATAGTAATATTAATTGTATCACTTAATATTAAACAAAATTAAGATTTAAGTATGCTGACATCACTATATATACCATATAAGCCCACACACAGCCACAATAGATATAGTATGAGCCTCCACATAATCCCTTATATAGCCTTCTATATACTGTACATTGAGCCCCACATAGCCTCCTATATACTTCATGAGCCCCACATAGCCTCCTATATATATTTTGAGCCCAACATAGCCTCCTACAGTATATACACTATGAGCCCTCACATATCCTCCTATATACTTTATGAGCCCTATATAGACTCCTATATACATAATGCTCTGCTGCTCTGATTCTCCGCACAGCAAAACCTCTGCTTCAATATTCCATAAGGAAGGCACGGTTTCAGTGCCAATACTCGTACCTGCTTATTTTATTCCAGTTCCTCTTTCTTTACTTTTTAAATCATATTGTCGGTGTAATGTATATTTTCAAAAAATAAATGCCCAAAATATTATTTAGGTCTAAACATGAAACCTTGCAAGACCCATGCAGCAAACCTGCGCCCTGTCAATTGCACACATTTTTACATAGCGACAAAATCAGCTACATAACAACCTTTAGTGTTAATTTTGCATGAAAACACCATCTGCTTGACATAACAATCTAAGCCCAGGATCTCCTATAGTCTGAGTATGCTTAATATGATATCCAAAGGTCAAACAAGAGGTTTAATTGCTTGCCATACTACTTAACGGGCTTAGACACTAGTGCAAAAATATTCTCACTTCAGACTGTCTGGCTGCCTAAACCTACTCTCTATCTATCTTTCCATCTATCTATCTATCTATCTATCTATCTATCTATCTATCTATCTATCTATCTATCTATCTATCTATCTATCTACCAATAATGCACACATGCTAACATGTGGACACCATCTCAACCTCAGACCACCTGGGGGCGATGAGGGTGCTAAGTGCAGACATGGAGCCAGCAACTCCACATATTAGACATTAAAACATAAAAGAACCTCAGAAAATAAAAAAATAAGAATATTGAGTTTTTTGAAAAAAAAACGTACGTTTTTAATTTTTTCCTCATATACCGCTTGTTAGCATGTGTGCATTATTGGTAGTAGCTGAGTGTTGCAGAGGAATTTTTTCTGGTTGTTTGATCCAGCGTCGCAGCTGGCACCAGTTCACACTATATCTTGAGTGCTGTGCAGTTTTTTTTTCTGTCTTTATGTCTAATATGTGGAGTTGCTGGCTCCATGTCTGCACTTAGCGCCCTCATCGCCCCCAGGTGGTCTGAGGTTGAGATGGTGTCCACCCACTTAGAAGTGGGACAGGGAGGACAAGGAGGACAGGGATGTCAGCATTAGGACTCATCAGACCTGGGGTCACCGTGTCGTGGTTGATGAGCAAACAGACATTGGCCAATATATGTACCAACAAACCCAGAAAATAAAAAGATAAGAATATTGAGTTTTTTGAAAAAAACGTAAGTTTTTAATTTTCTCCTCATATATAAACCGCTTATTAGCATGTGTGCATGTTTGGTAGTAACTGAGTGCTGCAGAGGAATTTTTTCTGGTTGTTTGATCCAGCGTCCCTGCTGGCACCAGTTCACATTATGTCTTGAGTGCTGTGCAGTTTTTTTTCTGTTTTTCTATCTATCTATCTATCTCTATCTATCTATCTCTATCTATCTATATCTATCTATCTATCTATCTATCTATCTATCTATCTATCTATCTATCTATCTATCTATCTTTAAAGTATATGCAATACAGCTTATTTTTTCATTTGGATTGACCCGATACTATTGTCAGCATTGTATTGTAAAGGATTTTAGTGAATGTAGCAGATCCACATAAACAGGTGCTGTCATATAAAAAAATTTGGGGGACAATTTCGGGATTAACACAAAAATATATATTGCATTACTTCCTCCGTGTAGATGTGAATTGTATGATACATTTCTATTAATTAATACTGAAAGTTCCAAGTGTTTTGACACCATTGCCAGCTTATACAGATCCACCTTCACTTTATCCTTCACCTCGAGTCTTTGGGCTTCTGAGAAAGGACCATGCAGGGGCGGCCATATCATTGATGCAGTCTGTGCACAGGGGCCCGAGAGGTAAAGGGGCCATTTCTACTTCCAAACCAGTTGGAATTGTGCATTTTGATGAGCTCTTGGGTGGGCGAAGGGTCCTTATATTGCTTCAGCACAGGGGCCCTTTTCTGTCTGTGTCCGCCATTGGGACCATGGTAGCATCATGATAATTGATTTCAAGTGATTGTTTTGTGGTTACCAAGAAAAACTCCTTTTAAGTGTAACCTAATCGAGATATGTCTGACTTTCTTATCCATGGTCCTACACAAGTAATGCGGTAATGCTTATTATTCTTTCTCCCCCCCATCAGTGTACGGTGAGCATGCTGCCTAATAGAAAGGAGTAATTACCGGTCAATATTTAGCTTGAGTCAGAGATCAGTGTTGTATATTATGTCTCTGGGCAGAATAATGCACATTTTTAATGAGTCACTAAATACAGAATTTATAGAAACATTACATAATAATATACTACATTTATAATATGGGTCTATGGAAATTATCCATTGAAATGTCAATTCATAATTTAAGCTTCTTTGTTGCATTAGATATCAATAATGCACTGATTACAGTACGTGGTGCTGTGTCCAAAACAACAGAAACGTTAATTGACATCTGACAACCACCTTCAACAAACCTATATGGTAATTATAGATGAACTAGATGGCAGCCCGATTCTAAAGAATCGGGTAGTCTAGAATCCATATATAGTTTATTTAGTAATAGTTAGGGGAGTGCGGTGAAATTAATTGTGTGTATAGAGGTGGCTCAGTGGTTAGCACTGCGCGGTGGCTCAGTGGGTAGCACTGCGCGGTGGCTCAGTGGTTAGCACTGCGCGGTGGCTCAGTGGTTAGTACTGCGTGCGCTGGCTCAGTGGTTAGCAATGAGTGCGCTGGCTCAGTGGTTAGCAGTGAGTGCGGTGAGATTGGTCAGCGCAGCGCCGTGGGCAGAGTGGTCAGTGCAGCGCCGTGGGCAGAGTGGTCAGTGCAGCGCCGTGGGCAGAGTGGTCAGTGCAGCGCCGTGGGCAGAGTGGTCAGCGCAGCGCCGTGGGCAGAGTGGTCAGCGCAGCGCCGTGGGCAGAGTGGTAAGCACACACATACACTCCGCTATACTTACCACCGACCCTGCGTCTTCCCCGCTGCCTGGATCCTGAGTCGACATGTCGCCGCCCCCGGACGACTGGATCCAATATGTTGTCCGGGTAGTTTTTCAAGACATCTTGGACGCTATATTGGATCCAGTAGTTTGGGGGCAGCGACATGTCGACTGAGGATCCAGGCAGCGGGCGCAGGGCCGGTGGTAAGTATAGCGGAGTGTGTGTGTATGTGTGTGTGTGTACAAAGTTGAGGGAAGTGTGGACAAAGTGACGGAAGTGCGTACATACACACATATACACACATAGTGTACATTGCATATGGAGGGGTGAGGAGAGCGGAGGCTGGAGGGCAGAGGACAGGGAGAAGCGAGTGGAGGCTGGAGGGCGGAGGAGAGGGAGAGGAGAGCGGAAGGTGGAGGGTAGAGGAGAGGGAGAGGAGAGCGGAAGGTGGAGGGTAGAGGAGAGGGAGAGGAGAGCGGAAGCTGGAGGGCAGAGGACAGGGAGAGGAGAGCGGAGGCTGTAGGGCAGAGGAGAGCAGAGGCTGGAGGGCAGAGGACAGGGAGAGGAGAACGGAGGCTGGAGGGCAGAGAAGAGCGGAGGCTGGAGGGTGGAGGCTGGAGGGCAGAGGACAGGGAGAGGAGAGTGGAGGCTGGAGGGCAGAGGAGAGCAGAGGCTGGAGGGCAGAGGACAGGGAGAGGAGAGCGGAGGCTGGAGGGCAGAGGAGGGCGGATGCTGGAGGGCAGAGCAGAGGCTGGAGGGCAGAGGACAGGGAGAGGAGAGCAGAGGCTGGAGGGCAGAGGACAGGGAGAGGAGAGCGGAGGCTGGAGGGCAGAGGACAGGGAGAGGAGAGCGAAGGCTGGAAGGCAGAGGACAGGGAGAGGGGAGCGGAGGCTGGAGGGCAGAGGACAGGGAGAGCAGAGCGGAGGCTGGAGGGCAGAGGACAGGCAGAGGAGAGTGGAGGCTGGAGGGCAGAGGAGAGCGGAGGCTGGAGGGCAGAGGACAGGGAGAGGAGAACAGAGGCTGGAGGGCAGAGGAGGGCGGAGGCTGGAGGGCAGAGGACAGGGAGAGGAGAGCGGAGGCTGGAGGGCAGAGGACAGGGAGAGGAGAGCGGAGGCTGGAGGGCAGAGGACAGGGAGAGGAGAGCGGAGGCTGGAGGACAGGGAGAGGAGAGCGGAGGCTGGAGGTCAGAGGAGAGCGGAGGCTGGAGGGCAGAGGACAGGGAGAGGAGAGCGGAGGCTGGAGGGCAGAGGACAGGGAGAGGAGAGCGGAGGGTGGAGGGCAGAGGACAGGGAGAGGAGAGCGGAGGCTGGAGGTCAGAGGAGAGCGGAGGCTGTAGGGCAGAGGAGAGGGAGAGGAGAGTGGAGGTCGGAGGCAGGAGAGCGGAGGCTGGAGGGCAGAGGACAGGGAGAGGAGAGCAGAGGCTGGAGGGCAGGAAGAGGAGAGAGGAGGGTGGAGGGCAGAGGAGAGGGAGAGGAGAGCGGAGGCTGGAGGGCAGAGGACAGGGAGAGGAGAGCGGAGGCTGGAGGGCAGAGGACAGGGAGAGGAGAGCGAAGGCTGGAAGGCAGAGGACAGGGAGAGCAGAGCGGAGGCTGGAGGGCAGAGGACAGGGAGAGCAGAGCGGAGGGTGGAGGCTGGAGGGCAGAGGACAGGGAGAGGAGAGTGTAGGCCGGAAGGCAGAGGACAGGGAGAGGAGGTCGGAGGCTGGAAGGCAGAGGAGGGCGGAGGCTGGAGGGCAGAGGACAGGGAGAGTAGAGCGGAGGCTGGAGGGCAGAGGCCAGGGCAGAGGAGGCTGGAGGGCAGAGGCCAGGGCAGAGGGCAGGGCAGAGGAGGCTGGAGGGCAGAGGCCAGGGCAGAGGAGGCTGGAGGGCAGAGGCCAGGGCAGAGGAGGCTGGAGGGCAGAGGAGGCTGTAGGGCAGAGGCCAGGGCAGAGGAGGCTGTAGGGCAGAGGCCAGGGCAGAGGCCAGGGCAGAGGAGGCTGGAGGGCAGAGGCCAGGGCAGAGGAGGCTGGAGGGCAGAGGCCAGGGCAGAGGAGGCTGGAGGGCAGAGGCCAGGGCAGAGGAGGCTGGAGGGCAGAGGCCAGGGCAGAGGAGGCTGGAGGGCAGAGGAGGCTGGAGGGCAGAGGCCAGGGCAGAGGAGGCTGGAGGGCAGAGGCCAGGGCAGAGGAGGCTGTAGGGCAGAGGCCAGGGCAGAGGAGGCTGTAGGGCAGAGGCCAGGGCAGAGGAGGCTGTAGGGCAGAGGCCAGGGCAGAGGAGGCTGGAGGGCAGAGGCCAGGGCAGAGGAGGCTGGAGGGCAGAGGCCAGGGCAGAGGAGGCTGGAGGGCAGAGGCCAGGGCAGAGGAGGCTGGAGGGCAGAGGAGGCTGGAGGGCAGAGGCCAGGGCAGATGAGGCTGGAGGGCAGAGGCCAGGGCAGATGAGGCTGGAGGGCAGAGGAGGCTGGAGGGCAGAGGCCAGGGCAGAGGAGGCTGGAGGGCAGAGGCCAGGGCAGAGGAGGCTGGAGGGCAGAGGCCAGGGCAGAGGAGGCTGGAGGGCAGAGGAGGCTGGAGGGCAGAGGCCAGGGCAGATGAGGCTGGAGGGCAGAGGAGGCTGGAGGGCAGAGGCCAGGGCAGAGGAGGCTGGAGGGCAGAGGCCAGGGCAGAGGAGGCTGGAGGGCAGAGGCCAGGGCAGAGGAGGCTGGAGGGCAGAGGCAGCTGGAGCCGGTAGGGCAGAGGCTGCTGGAGCCGGCAGGGCAGACTCACCGCGGGCCGGCCATCAGGTGTACTGTAGCAGGAGAGGAGGGGCGGGCAGAGCTGCAGGAGAGGAAGTCCCGCCCTCCCTCCTCTGTAGGCAGACAGCAGGGAGCACGGGTATCCCCAGGGTGTGTGTGGGCCCCCGAGGTGGCGGGCAATGGGCCCCCCCTGCCCCCCGGTATGTAGCTACTGGCTGGAGGGCAGAGGGTGGAGGGGAGTGGCTGGAGGGCACACGGAACTTCCGAGATCGGAACGTTCCGTGTGCCGGTGCCTGTAGCCGGGGGGCAGCCCGGCTACAGTGCACTGGATGAGCCTGGGCGAAGACCATCACGGAAGTGGGCGTGGCCTTTTCCGGAAGTGGCCTTCGGGTTTTATATATAAGATGGTTAGATGTGGGACAATAATATACCTGGAGCTGAAGAAAAATCAACATATGGCATTAAAGGGGTTGTCCGGTCTAAATTGACAATTCTGCGGTGACTTTATGTGAGTGCAGAATTATCAGTCCTCCCAGCACACACACTGGGGGCTGCGAGGATTTTCCAGTTTCTACGCTGGGAACGACGTGCCGTTATACAGTATGCATGTTCCCGGCAAGAACCAGACTAGTGGGTGCGGCCGCTCTCAATACAACTGTATGGAGCGGTGTGTGTCTGACTAGTGGGAGAGGCCATCTATTGGCTTTGCTCCATACACTTGTATTGAGTACAACCGCACCCACACTAGTCGGGGGCTCTGGCCGGGAACATGCATAGCACATAATTGCACTCCAATCCTGGTTTAGAAACAATGAATCATCGCACCGCCCACTGCGAGTGCTGGAAGGACTGATAAACCTGCAGTCACATAGAGTGAATACAACTGATAAAATCATCATTTTAGACCAGACAACCCCTTTTAAAACAATATGGAAAAATAAGGGTTCAAGTGCCAAAGTGCGATTTGTTCCCAGACTGTATTCACAGGTGTCATTTTGTTACTGTTTTTGCTGTTTTTGAATTTTGTTACTGAACAAAAGGGGGAATATAGTCCCTTTTCTGAAAATAATATAAAAAAATCAGCAACATGCCACAAAGGGACATGTTTTCTAAAAATGATGAGATAAGTTTGGCAGGACCTTCACCATTGGGAACTTGTTAGACGGCATATTAGTGGTTTGTATATAACAGGGAACTCCTAAAGCCCCGTTACACAGCACAACATCGTTAACGCTGTAATCTCTGATACATCATGGGTTTGGAGTCGTTTCTGCGACATTGTTACGATGTCGTTGTGTGTAACACCAAAAGTCGCCTACGATAAGTCGTTGGATCATTGAATGCAACGATCAGCCAACCTGGTATATTGTTGTGTGTGACACTGCAATACCGATGTCGTTGAGACTTCGCCCATTCACAGGAATGAGTAAGGATCGTTCGCTGGGTTGTGAGAACGATACCTGCTCATTACATCGTTGGTGCGTTGTCCACAATTAGGGATGAGCGAGTCCTAAATTACTCGGAATCGCTAGACTCTAACGAGTCCGAGTCTGGGACTCGCTACTCGTTACGAGTCTAGCAAGTCCAATGTAAATGAATGGGGAAGCAAGTTATAGCGAATATTTCGTCTGTTCCTAGATCCCATTAAGAGATAAGAGGTCTGACAGCAGAGGAACAACCTGCAGTCCCCTAATACATTGTTTTGCGGGCGGTAGTAAAAAAGCGTTAACCCTAAGTTCCAAACGGATTTCACAGGATTGTCCCGTTCCTGTTCAATCCAGTCCCATAGACAGCCATGTGAAATCTAACCGGATTAATCCTGCCCGGTACTATCCTGTGTAATCCATTTGTCAAACTAAACCTGTCCGGTTAAAACCATTTTACTTCAACGGCTGTCTATGGGAGCGGAATGTGACGGACAGTGCAAAATCGTCAAAAACCAGTTTCATTTTACAACGAACGCCTTTTTATAACCGGCTTATATACAATAAAATAGGGTATTGCAGGTTTTCCTATGCTACCAGACCTCTTTATAGGGTCCAGCAGCAGAGGAATTGCATTTCCCTATATTTACATTGGACTCGTTACTGTGCTAACGCTAAAAGGCTCGCAGAGTAACGAGTCCAGCGAGTACCCGACTATTCGCCGAATAGCGAGTAGTAATGGGTAGACTCGCTCATCCCTATCCACAATATCTAGACATGTGACATCTCACCAACCATGTCAAAACAATGTCAAAAATGACCGCGCGCCCTCGAGATCGTTGCCGACATCATTCCATCATCGTGCCGTGTAACAGTACCTTTAGGCTGCTCTCACAACAGCGGTTCTCAGCATTTGCGGCAAATCAGACAGTTTTGCCTGATCTCCTGGAAGCTGGGACACTTGCAGCAAGTCGGCGTTTGACCTAATTCATTCCTTATGGGACTTGCGGACATGTGCGGCACTTGCAATTTTGCACTTGCAGTGAGTTGGAAAACTGCTGCTAGCAGCATTTTTTGTCCACTGTTGCAAGTGATGCAAGTGCAAAACCGCAAGTGCCGCACATGTCCAAAAGTCCCATAAGGAATGAATTAGGCCGAACACTGTCTTGCTGCAAGTGTCCCAGCTTCTGGCAGATCAGGTAAAACTGTCTGATTTGCCGCAAATGGTGAAAACGATTGATGTGAAAGTGGCCTTAGAGGTAGGTACAGAATGGAAACAGGGTAGTGCACATACACTATATGTGGCACCCTGTGGTACACCTAGCCACAGGAACACCTAGTGCATGTAGGAATTGCCACATCGGGTACACCTCACACATGCAACACCTGCCACCCCATGTCTGTAGGGGGAGCTGTAACAGCTGCTGTCAGATGAAGAACTGCTGACGTCAGTTGAGGTCCCCTATAATTACAGGTGCAGGGTTGGAGCTAGTCAGACAGTCAGACAGTTTTAGACAGATAGTTGAAGAGACAGAGAGTCCATGCAGTGCGAGCAGCACTGTGAAGAACCTGGGGAACAGAGCTGTGCTAGGCCCGTACCAGAAAACCACCTTAGCCAGTGTGAGGATCCCGGGAGTGAGGGACAACAGCAAGGTGAGAAGCAGAGAAAAAAGGGGGCAGAGGAGCCATACCGGTTCACCCCATGAAGCAACCCAGAAACTGGAGTCCAAGTCTGCCTAGGGAGTTTAGCCCAGCAGAAAACACCGGTACACCGAGGAGACGTCAGTCTCCCGGACACCCACAGCACATCCAACTTGAGAGCCAGGAACCGCAGGAGGGATAGTGCCATCCAGTAGAGGGTTCTCAGTGCAATCCACACGGGTGAGAGACACAGTGGAAGCCAGACCAGGTTTCATACAGGTCAGGGCTTCAAAGGAAGGAGACAGGGACCAGGAGACCTTACAACTCACTTGATGTGAAGATCTTGATGTGCTACCCGACCACCTGGAGCGTACCTTGGACTGTGCCTGCTTAACATCAGTAAAAGGTACGAGAACTACTCCCAGTGTGTGTGTGTGTTCTTACCTCCCTGAGTCTGCACCAAATATAGACTACTCCACTACCTCCCTGTGTGAACACCAGCCACCTCCCTGTGTGAATTCATATCCTTACTTCTCTGCCCCGGGGACCACACTCCACCTGTGGGGAGCATTATCATCAGGCTGCTCATCCATCACCCCCGGGGGTCTGCAGCAGCGCTGGTGCATTCAACAGAAACCGTAGGTGGCGTCACGAACATTTAATTTTATTTTTATTTTTAATTATTTTATTAAACCCCTTTTTGGACATCCACCAGGGCCACGGGCCCGGGCACCATCCATGTTGACAGCATAAATAACTAACGCCCGAGTTCCGAGTACCCCGGCCCTGGGGTGTGACAGATACACTACCGCACAACATGAAAATGAGGTTTGTGACGGTATCCTTGGTGGATAGAATTCCCATAGACTGGGGAAAAAAATACAATTGTCACAATTTCATATTTTCTATCTATATCTGTTATTTCTATTTACCACTGACTCCGTTGTGTTTATTGAAGACCAGTTAGAATAATGTTCTTTTGACCTTCCTGAGTATTCAGAGAATTCCTATTGTACAATTCTCAGGAAATAACAATTTTCAAAGACACAATATATCCTGTGACAGCTCGGGAGATCACTTTGATGTTTTGCGTCTAAATAATTCTTTTGGTTTGGACAAAAACTTTAAAGAAAAAAAATGGATTCCAAATTGCAACTATTGTTATAACCCGCTCTACATCTGCATTCATAATTCTGCTCGACCCTGACCCATAATCTCTCAGCATTATCTGTTGCTCAGTGCATACACTAAGCTTTATTTGTATTCTGCCGATTAGTTCACTATAGACACTATAGATAGAAGGCAATCTACAGAAATAGTATGAATGCTTGAAAGAACATTACAACATGTATCCACGGATTCCTAACATGCAATCCGATGGGTCTTGTCTTGGGCAACACTTTGCCAGGATAAGAATTTTCTACCATCTAAATGAAGAGGGCAATGCAGAACTCAGAATCCAATGGCCACTTTACACGTCCCGATATCCTTGTCCAACTTCGATAAAAAGTCACGCGGTTCGTGCGTTGGCGCCGATATCGTTCGTGCGTTGTATGGTGTAAATGTGCAATGCGACACAAGAACGATGCCAAACCGATATCGGGGAAGAATTGTGCAGGCTCTCCAACTGCCCGATATTGGATGGACGATCTGGCAGGATCGTGCTGTGTGACAGCCCAACACCGACTTGGAAAGCAACTTCCCCTATTCACTCCCATGTTAAATGGTCGTTCCCTGGTTCGCGCGTACAAGGGGGCGTAGACATCGCAGTTGTGTTGCCTACCGATATCTCCCTGTGTGACAGCTCCTATGCGATCTTGGATTCAGCCAAAAAAGTGCGCGCTCCCGTGCCATTGTATACAATATCGAAACGATGTTGGGACGTGTAAAGTGGGCATAACATCTTAAAGGGAAGGGAAGTGGGCACATTAGCATGTGCAGGATATTTTCCAATGAGGAGATTAATGTGCATTTATATTATGAGTCCACCCATAGATACACATAGACGCGCACCTGACCTGCAGGTAGACACTCAGATCTTCCTGTTCACCCCGGTTCTAGAATACTCAACAGAGGAGTATTGAGCTTCAGACATGGACCTAGAAGGGACAGTGTTTTTCTGGGTCTGCGCTGCTCATACAGTGGAAGACTAGAGTTACAAGAGGTTGGGCTCAACCTCATTTGGGTCATCTGAAGTATAAATAAATGCACAAGTAATAATAATAATAATTTATTCATTTCTATAGTGCTATTAATTCCATAGCACTTTACATACATCAGTAATGCTGTCCCCATTGAGGCCCACAATCTAAATATCCTATCAGTATCCAAAACAAAGAAAGTGGGAGGTTTCAAGCCCTTTTTACAATAATTATGTATCTCAAGATCCAAAGTGCTATGTTTTCATATGAATTTATTAAATTATTTATAAGTACATATAAAGTTCATTACATAGCATGTACAAGGGATATACATAATTACATTTCTATTTATTTCATGAGTGATCAAAATTTAAAGTGCAGTTGTGACTATTAAAATTTTCCCAGGTATAGGAAAAAAACCCCTTCTAAAGGGACATGGGGTAGTGGAAGAAGGTCAGTGGGTATTAAGTACAAGGTGTTTCCCAATGCCCTGTGCATATAAGGTTACAAGTCATATTAAATATCAGTGTTAATCTGTCTCTTATGTGCTACCTCCAGTGAGGAGAGTCTGTGGAGAGATGCTGGACAATGTCCTGTGCAAAACTCCTGCAGTACATCAACCCCCTTGGGAGCACTAGTCACAGCCTACCCCTATATATCACAATACACAGGCACAGTATCATTCTAGGGTTACATGAAATATCCTCCTCCCACAGCCTCCACACTTACCCATGTCCACGGGGAGAAATGAGTGTACAGGTGCCCCCAGACGCGTTTCGCTATGGGCTTTCTCAATGGGGTCCGTATTACGCCTGCCGGCCGACATCTCTTTATATCTACACTGCGCTCCTCCACGTGTACCTCATTTCCGCTCCGCCTCCTCCACGCCGACCCGCGGCCAATCCCAAGGTAGGAGAGTCAGTGGCCACCTGATCTCATCCAACCTGTCAGGGAAGCCTGCGAGGTCACGGGGGGCGCGGGAGCGGAAGTTGTACATAGGATTCCTATTGAGAAAGCCCATAGTGAAACGCGTCTGGGGGCACCTGTACACTCTTTTCTCCCCCGTGGACATGGGTAAGTGTGGAGGCTGTGGGAGGAGGATATTTCATGTAACCCTAGACTGATACTGTGCCTGTGTATTGTGATATATAGGGGTAGGCTGTGACTAGTGCTCCCAAGGGGGTTGATGTACTGCAGGAGTTTTGCACAGGACATTGTCCAGCATCTCTCCACAGACTCTCCTCACTGGAGGTAGCACATAAGAGACAGATTACCACTGATATTTAATATGACTTGTAACCTTATATGCACAGGGCATTGGGAAACACCTTGTACCTAATACCCACTGACCTTCTTCCACTACCCCATGTCCCTTTAGAAGGGTTTTTTTTCCTATACCTGGGAAAATTTTAATAGTCACAACTGCACTTTAAATTTTGATCACTCATGAAATAAATAAAAATGTAATTATGTATATCCCTTGTACATGCTATGTAATGAACTTTATATGTACTTATAAATAATTTAATAAATTCATATGAAAACATAGCACTTTGGATCTTGAAATACATAATTATTGTAAAAAGGGCTTGAAACCTCCCACTTTCTTTGTTTTGGATAAATGTATTTTTAGGAGGGGCCCATTCTGGCCACAGGCCGATCAAATGACATACATTGTAAGGACAACTCTAATGGTGTTATCCTATCAGTATGTCTTTGCAATGTGGGAGGAAACCGGAGTGCCCGGAGGAAACCCACACAAACACTGAGAGAACATACAAACTCCTTGAAGATGTTGTCCTTAGTGTCCTTGGTGGGAATTGAACCCAGGACCTCGGGATTTGAGGTCATCTATGAAGGAGGATCTGATGGAGGCGATTCTATTTCTTTAGAACAAATTCATGGACTGCACAAATGTTATTCAGTATGTTTTTGTTAAACTCGTTTTTGCCACTTATATAGTTTATTACATAGTGTTATTATATAAATATATGCTATATGCTATATACTATATACTATACAGTATATAAATATATGTAATCCATATTACATAGTGTATTACGGTACATGTTTACAATTTATTACAGTTTTGTTTTCTAAAATTGTATTCCAATAAATATATTTTTGGTTCTATCTAAATATTGATTATTGATTGTATCATAAAAATGATTAAATGTCTGATGTTCACATTGTACTACAATTAATTTTTTCACCTGAATTACATAAGTAATTTATGTCGGAGTCAGAGTCAGAGTCGGAGGGAGGAAAATTGAAGAGTCGGAGTCGGAATCGCAGGTTTGCTTACTGACTCCACAGCCCTGCTTTTGGTGCCATTTTCAGTGATCCGTAGCCTTCTCATTTTTCGGGATCTGGGGCTCTCTTATTATTCATTCTTTGTGTATTGAGCTGATGTTTCTAATGACACCATTTTTGGGTAGATATGCTGTTTTGATCGCATACTGTTGCATTTGATTGCAATGTTGAAGCGATCAAAAAACGGCAATTTTGGCGTTTGGACTTTTTTTCCATTACGCAGTTTACAGCTCGGATTATTTGATTTTGTAATTTGATCGATCAGACATTTCTGAATGCGACAATACCAAATATGTGTATTTTTTTTTTTTTTTAAAAAGGGGATGATTTAAACTCTGTTTTCTTTATTTTTTTAAACATTTTTAAAACTTTTTTGTACACTTTTCCTTTATTTTCTACTGCCCCTTAGGGTGACGGATAGTACAGGTTGACACTGTTGTACCCTCGGACTGCAGGGCAGCTTGAACTTGTTTGGATGTTAGTCGAGGTTCTTTATCCACCATCCGCACAATCTTGTGTTGAAATCTATCGTCAATATTTCTTTTCCGTCCTCATCTAGGGAGATTAGCCACAGTGCCATGGGCTTTAAACGTCTTGATGACACTGCTCACGGTAGACACAGGAATATTCCAGTCTTTGGAGATGGACTTGCAGCCTTGAGATTGCTCATGCTTCCTCACAATTTGGTTTCTCAAGTCCTCAGACAGTTCTTTGGTCTTCTTTCTTTTCTCCAGGCTCAATGTGGTACACACAAGGACACAGGACAGAGGTTGAGTCAACTTTAATCTATGTCAACTGGCTGCAAGTGTGATTTAGTTATTGCCAACACCTGTTAGGTGCCACAGGTAAGTTACAGGTGCTGTTAATTACACAAATTAGAGAAGCATCACATGATTTCTCTAACAGTGTCAATACTTTTGTCCACCCCCTTTTTTATGTTTGGTGTGGAATTAGATCCAATTTGGCTTTAGGACAATTCTTTTTGTGTTTTTTCATTGAAGACAAATTGAATGAAGATAATAATACCAAAGAATTTGTGATTGCAATCATTTTCAGGAAGAAACTGAGTATTATCTGACAGAATTGCAGGGGTGCCAATACTTTTGGCCACAACTGTACATATACGCTCTTAGGCCCCTGTCACATCAGCGGTAATCACTGATCGCGGCAAGTGCGGTGTAAAAACCGCAACTGCCGCGGTTATCGCATAACGGCCACACTTGCGGTTCACCTGCGGCAAGCCCTGTGCAATGTCTATGGGGCTTGTGGTAAGTGTGCGGCAAGTGCCGAAACCGCGACTATACCGCACTTGCCGCAAGCCCCATAGACATTGCACAGGGCTTGCCGCAGGTGAACCGCAAGTGCGTCCGTTATGCGGTAACCGCTGCAGTTGCAGGTTTTTCACCGCAACTGCCGTGATCAGCGATTTCCGCTAATGTGAAAGGGCCCTTAGTCATAAAACTACTTTGTTAATAAAACAATTTAATTATATCTTAAACTTTCTTGTTGTGTATCCTATGTGTGGGTTTTGACTATTGTAGGGTTCGCAATCATCACGTATGTGATTTTATTTGGTTCCAAAGTAATCATTTTGTTGCAGTAATATTTTCTATATTTTGCTCTGTATCGGTCAATTTAGCAGGAACAATGCCCACATTTCTCGTCCCACCTACCAGCTACAAAACCTTAGACAGAACATTGTTATAATACTTACGTAAAGACATTTCCGAAAAGATTCTAATGGTTCATTTTAGCTTCTTCCCCCCAGAACACTTGATAAATACATATTTCTCAGGTGCTTCTGAAGGTCTAATCTTACTTCGCAATTTACTACTTTGTCTCCAAAAATATGTCCTCATATTGTGATTTACATTTACTGTAATCCTATGGGGAAATGTGTATTTTTGTACTCAATTTCCAAGCAGCACCTTAAAAAGGAAAAGTGCTTAATACATGAAGATGACATTTACTTCATCAGCCTGAGTGCTTAAAATGATTATTACATTACACAAGTTACCGGCATTAATACGCTTCTTTCCTTTAGGACACTAATCTCTGTAGAAAAGATTACCTACAACCCCACTAATGTCCTCTTTGTAAGACCGTCTCTACGGAGCATAAAAACCTTGTTGGTAACTCATAAAGTTAAAACAGTAAATTTTCTTGGCCAGTCTCCATGAAATCCTTTAGCCTTGCTTTGTAGGTGGGCTTGACCTTACCTTCTAGCTGATCAGTAGCTTCTGAGGATATTAGGATAATGTTAATGTAATTGACTTTTGGACTTTGGACTATAAGACGTACTCAGACGTAACTGCTAATTTCATCCATGCTTCTTCTTGAAAAGTACATTTAATGCTTTGAATTTACGGTGACAGGCACACCAGGTACGGCCGCGTAGTGCCATCTTTGTATTGTGGTGCTATTTTTCTATAGAAGAAACAATCCTAAAGGTGCCGTTACACGCTAGGATATCGTTAACGATATCCTTAGAACAAAAATCACCGAATTGGACCAAAATAGCGTAAGCTCGTCGCCCCCGTCATGGACCCTCACGCCTACGAGTACCTAGCCACATGGGACCAAGATAGCATAAGCTCGTAGCCCCCGTCACAGACCCTCACACCTACGAGTACCTAGCCACATGGGACCAAAATAGCGTAAGCTCGTAGCCCCCGTAGGACCAAAATAGCGTAAGCTCGTAGCCCCCGTCACGGACCCTCACACCTACGAGTACCTAGCCACATGGGACCAAAATAGCGTAAGCTCGTAGCCCCCGTAGGACCAAAATAGCGTAAGCTCGTAGCCCCCGTCACGGACCCTCACACCTACGAGTACCTAGCCACATGGGACCAAGATAGCATAAGCTCGTAGCCCCCGTCACAGACCCTCACACCTACGAGTACCTAGCCACATGGGACCAAAATAGCGTAAGCTCGTAGCCCCCGTAGGACCAAAATAGCGTAAGCTCGTAGCCCCGTCACGGACCCTCACACCTACGAGTACCTAGCCACATGGGACCAAAATAGCGTAAGCTCGTAGCCCCCGTAGGACCAAAATAGCGTAAGCTCGTAGCCCCCGTAGGACCAAAATAGCGTAAGCTCGTAGCCCCCTTAGAACGATCACGTGACAGTGATCGTTCCGACATCGCTAGTGCGTTGTCACACACAAGGATTTCTTTAACGATATCCCATTCGGCAACGCACCAGTTAAATAGGAGAGCAGGGACTGAACGATCTTTTAAAGCGGCAGAAATAGAAGATTTTTGAACGACATCGTTCATAAAGGTGTCACACTGAACGATGCGGTTTCTTCAAGCAGCGTTAATTGGACAACCGACGACAGATTTGATGTCCGGATCACATTTTTGTGTTGACCGTTCCAACGATTTTCTCATCCTACATCGTTCGTTTACACACAAGGACGCACTAACGATATCGTTAGAACGTTCACAAATCCGTGACGTGTCAAGGATATCGTTAACGAGATCCTAGCGTGTGAAGCGGCCTTCAGGATGATTACTTCTGTAATATGTCATCTCTTGGACCATGAAGATGAAGATAGAAAGAAATCCGGCTTCCTGAATCGCGCTGTTCTTAGTCGTCATCCAAGGGGTTAATCCACGGAGCCCATAGCTCATGAAACAATTCCTCTTTAAAACTCTACGCGTTTCGAGTACTCACTGTACACTTCCTCAGGAGTTGGAATTACACCGCCATCACAATTCACACTTATTAAATATAGCCATTCCCTGAAAATGAGGTGGGTACCACGTCACAGGACCCAAACAACACACAAATGTGAAAACATATATCATGTTATGCCAGTCCCAATACAAAACATATCTAAAAAACAACCTTAGAAAATCAATAGAAATCAGCATTCATCAAGAAAAACAACAGCATAGTCATATTTAAAGGGATATTGTCACCTCCAAATCGCCTCCTAAGCTGAAGTAGGAAAATACACGCAGAAGCAAAGTCATTTTCTCCCGGGTACTTTACTGTCAACTCGTAGCAGCATCAAACAAAGTTCACAGTTCAGCAAGATGTTATGACAGGTAGGTGCAGTACTAGGTGGTGGCAAGCGAACGGAAACTCTCTGTGTGGCTTAAGTACGGTAGGTGTCCTTTCTGTCGCTCTTCCAGGTTAGTGTGGGGTGAGGTCTGGCAGACTTGAAATCTGGCCTGGCCTCTTGTACTCTGTCACCTTTTGCTTTGTCGTCGGGTAACCCTCTAATGGCCCACCGCTAACTCTCTGCGCACGGTGCCTGGCCCCTGGGTTGACTTCGCGGGTGTCCAGGAAAACTTGAAGTCTTCCTGGTTCATCGGATTCTCTTACTGGGCTTGAAGCTTGCAGCAGACTCCAGGCTCCGGAAACCTGGATAGCTGCTCTGGGATAAGCCTCCACCAGCTTCTCAGCTCCCAGAACTGCTCTTTCCCTGGAAGGCACCTTCCTGCCTTCCTCTCACATTCTCTGCAGCTGCTGCTATCCCCAGCAGCCTCCTCCTCCTCCCGCTGCTCGACCTTGACTCCCTTCTCTCTTCCTCCCACCCCTACACTGCTTGCCCTCAACTCCTCCCACCGGGGCTGGGTCTCCTAGCAAAGGAATTAACCCTTTAGTCCCCTGAGCTAAGGGTGTGTTTGGAGTGAGTGTTTAAGCCACATGTCGACTTTTTCATTCACCTGCCACGGGGCACTTACACCTCTTTTACGAGTGCAATACCCCTCTGTGATGCCTGCACATGCAGGGGGCCACAATATACATACTTTTCATCAAGTTGTTCAGTAAAGAAATATGTATTATTGGACTTTGGTCTCCCTCATTCATCTCTCTTGCACCTGGTACTCGCCTGCCATACCAAGTGGCATCAAGTAGTCTGCAGAGGTATATTGCCAAAGTAACAAAAGTGCATATATGGCACCACTGCGGCTTGGTTGCCACTATGGTACTGCACCTATCCAATAGGTGTGGCATCATGCTCACAGGTAAGAAGGGAAAACTTTGCTGAGACCCCCAACACTATCCAAACTTCAAGCCAGGGAGATGCTGGGTAGAAGAGACTTACATTCAGAGCAGTCCCCATCTGCTTGCTGATGGAGGAGTTAGGTTAGGGGTGGGGCAAACAGTTAGGAGTTAGTTCTAGGAGGAGTCAGGAGCTGGGAAGAGAGCAGGACACATGTGGGTCAGTTGCCAATCCCAGGCATAAGGACCCGAATCTGCAGCCGGCCATCTAGGTCGGGCAGAGGAACTAGCTGCACAGCGGTATCAGCCCCAATTCGGTGTGGATATCTTCAGGGCCAGCCGGGACACTGGAGGTCACTTGGCCAAATGTACAGAACCATCATCAACTTTCTCAAGGCTAACGAATTGTATATGGTCAAGAGGACTTGCAAGGCATTTCGCTCAGAGGACCCATAGTCACCTGCCTATGGGACTTGTAACCACAGGACACTAAAAAGACAAGGAGTAGCAGTGTTAGAGATAGAAAGGGCTGCAAGAAAGGCCATATTCACTGTGTCTCAACAGAGTGGACTCAGATTACTTGTGAGCTGGCTAGGCTCCAATCTTGGTGACCCTAGTATCCCAGCTGGGTTGTGTCTGCACCGATCTACAAGTAAAAGAGACTGGTAAGAACTGCAGAACCCTGTGTCTGTCTACTCCTTCCTGCACCTATGTGAACCTTCTATTACTGCAACCACCATCATCATCTCTACTCTACCTTCACTACACCCCAGGAGCCTGCTCCATCTGAGGGGAGTGCTCAAACTAGCTGCCTTAACACCTATCACCTGGGGACGACTACAGGCAGTGCTGGTCATCCCTGACCAGAAACCTCACATAGCGTCACAACAAACTTCTCCCCTTTAATTTCCCCTTTTCAACGACCGGTCGCAGCCACATCTTCCAGGGAAAGCCACCGTGATATTCCCTGAACTGAGGAGCACTGGAGTCAAGTACCCTGGCCCCATACGCGCACACATCCCATCAGCATCCCCATTTTCATGTAGTGTGGACAGAGTGCATATGTTGCACCTCTCAGTCATGTCTGCCGCACCGCCCATTGGACATCCATACACTTCCGTGGAGCTCTACTATACCTGTGAAAGGACTAATGACATATGAGCACAAAACAGAAAAAAATGTTCCATTGTAAAAAAGAGGTTGACATTCTGGAAAAGTGATAATAGAGAGGAGCGGTGCTGTAACATTATGCTCAACAAGCTCTTTACCTAATCTCTTAAAGGAGGGAACAAGCATAATGGTTTCTTCATTTCCATAGTGGCACGGTTCATGGGGAAGTACAATACCGTACGTGATAACAGAGCACACAACAACCGTTCCCTGTCTGACCCCAGCTCCGACAGGCACCAAGGAACAACATTGGCATATAATACTAGAGTGACCCGCACTAGCAATTAGGTTGGCATTGTGGTGGCACTATCCGTGTCTGTCAGATCCTGTTTCAGAGAAGCAGATCAGTAGACAGGGCACACAGTCCGAGCATCCCTATATCATGTCTCTGCTGCCTCCTGCAGTTCTCTCTCCTTCATCTCTGCTGCATCACCTGATAGAGGTTGCCATTCTCTAAGATCCAAAGGATAGAGGTTTATTGCCTCATACTGCCCAAAACGTATCTGGGACATCCAACAATAACAATAACTTCACTATCCACCTGCAAAATGTAAAATAAAATGTGCAGAATAAAAGCAGCACATCAATATAATGTAACACCTGTGGTATGACGGCAAACACATCACGATTCTGTTGACATAGGTATTCTCGTCTAGAAGCCGGTGTGAGTGGACGGGGTCTCTATCCTAAACTTTAACACCCATTCACCGGCCTCGGCTACTCATCTGCTAATAAAGACAGAGGTCTCCAGTAACTCGGAGCACAAGTCTACGGCTGCACAGCAGGGCAGTCTGGCACAGTTAGGTGAGTGAATGGAGGCTCAGTACTGTACTGCTGCATACTACAGAAGAGGTATTCTCTAACATCAAAGATCTTCAGCGTCCAGTCGTGTACAGGACTGTACTATGGATCCATGCCATATGAATCCTGAAGAAAACTACTGTAAAAATCTGTGACTCTAAAGCTCTGTGTACGGCTGGGGTCACATTTGGCCAGGCAATTGTGGTTTCTGCCTCCAGATCCGGATGCGGTAACTGCAATTGCCTTCACACACATTTTTTAGCAAAAATGTGTGCTGGAAACCGCAATGCGGTAACCGGATTGCTCAGGATGTGTAATCCGGAGCAATGTGGTCACCATATACTTTGCTCACCCCTGCTGCCGCAGGCATGAACAAAGTGTTAAATGTTATTAAAACATTAAATATTACTATTAGCTGTGGGCAACATATCTCTAGGGGGTGCCCACCCTCCCTAGAGACATGCTGTCCACTCCTGTCAGCATGTGAGGGGTTAATGCCGGCAGTTATACTATGTGCCGGCTTTGTACACATATTTGAATGAAGCCGCGGCTCCTGACTGTACAGGAGATACTGTACGTAATGTGCGTATAGAATCAGCTCGCTGTCCAGGGTCCTGTAAGCAGTTACAGTAGGTTATGGGCAGCGCACCGCCATAGATCATTCAGGAACAACTATCACCGGGTGAGTGCCTCTTTCTTCAATGTGATTTTACCTCTCAGGCTGTTAAAGATTGTGCACCCCTGGTTCTGCTGCAGGTGACACTGCTGATACCGCTACTTTTGATCTTGAGTGATCGGTGCCCCGCTTTTCTGCCTCTTAAATATTTCAACAAGCAAGTGGGCTTTCCTCTTCTACTAGGGGACTTTCCTACTACCTGTGTGCTGCAGGGCCTTTTTATAGACTAGGCCAAACCCCTAGGGAGTATCAATAATATTATTAGCCACTATCATAACTGAAGGGGACCGGGGAGCAGCCTTTACCTTAACAACTAGGTGGCTATATTCACATAATTAAATATATGACTCTTAAACACAAACATAAAGACAATGTCCTCTCCGGGCAGGGGTTACATAGCCCTAGACCCCCGAATAAAATGATCAAGAAACATATAAAAAATGTGCATAATCCTGCGCTGCTGTCAATGAAATAATCCAACTAAAGGAAAAAGTAAAAGCAAAAAAGGTCACCAGTTTTGGATTCTTTCATCTACAGCGGCGCAGTATTACCCGCGTTATTATTCCTGTTTCTTGACCATTATGATGTAAAATGTAGAATAGAGAGCAGACAACTGTACTCGAATTACTAAGCGATCAACTATTTCTCTTTGCCTATTTTAATGATATATGCCCAAGTGTATTTTTGCATTTTCGGCAATCCATAGTAGAATAAGAACCTTTGTACCGGCACAATGACTTCAATAATTACCGTATCTCTTGGAAAATTTTTCTATGAAGCAGATTTATCAAAAACCATCCTGGCAAGTAGAACTGACTTTCATAATTGTCTCTATAATAACTTCATGTGTAATATACTGCTAGCTAGTTAAAGTCTCAATTGACTGTGGTCCAATGTTTTGATCTGGTTTGCGGGGTTTGTTCAATCATTTCATGCCTCACTTGTCTTTTTCTAGAGAGATGGTGTGTAAAAACCGCTCTAACCTATCATGTCTTCTCCCCCTGAAACATTTCCAAGCTCAGGTCGTAATGACTGCACCAAGCAGCCAACCTCTTCCAAATTTGTACTCTAACGACTCTCTACGCCTCCTCCCCAATTACAGCTCCTGCACTGTGCGCTCCTGATCATTTCCCGGTGATGTAATCCTCTTCTGTTACAGCCCAAGTTATTAGAAAATGACTTTCCGCTACTTACTGCTCTCTCTTTTCATTATGTTTTACTATCCCGTTTTCCATCTCAATAAGCATATTCTACGCTCTTCGGTCGTTGTCTTTCATTTGTTGTCTTTACCGCTCTGCATCTGCAGCACCGGTCCGTGTGTTTGCACAGATGACTGACATTTCCATACCGGCCGCAAATGGATTGTGAACCGTCTCACCTGCCTTTCATGATGGAAAGTGCTGAAGTTCAGTTTGGCGCGGCACTTAAGATTATGACTGGCATGTAGCATTAACGGGAAATGTTACACTTGCTTTGAATGGTCAACAAAGAAATGTGGTTTAAATAAAAAGATTTAGAAACCTATGTGCAGTAATGTGCAAAAGTGTTAGGTAGGTATTTAAAAATGCTGCAAATTACCGTAAGGGTACCTTTACACGCCGCTACTGGAGGATGGATACAACCAGCTACAGGCTACAAATGTAGCTTGTAGCGGCAAAATACCCCGTAGTAGCGGCGTGTAAAGACGGTAGGAGACACCCGGCAACAGATACATCTGTTTCCGAGCACTGCCCGGAAACAGGTGGCTACACAGGCGATTGTAGTGAGCTGTATCGGCGTGTAAAGAAGGAACAGAAGGGATGTCTGGACACCAGGCTATGTACCTGGTATGTAGCTGGGGCGTGACACAGGCTCCGGGAAACCACCTGCCTTCAGCGATGGAGGAAGTTCCTGCGTTACGATTGGTAGTCGCTGCATAGGGCGGCATATTTAAGGAGCTGACCAGTCACACTACACAATTGCTCGAGCGTCATGTATTAAACAGCCTCCTGCGATGCCTGGCCAATCATGGGTTTCTTGCTTTGTCCTATCAGCGTATGGACGTCTCGTAAACCACAATTGTGGCACGCCTATGTGTTGTCCCTGCTGCACCAGGTCCGCCCATATTAGCTGGTTGTAGCGGTGTGTAAATGAGGTACGGTGAGCTACAGAAGGTGACTTATGGCACCCGGCGGTGTATCCAGAGATAGATGTAACGTAGCGTAGCGCACCTTGTGGCTGCGTGTAAAGATGGTGCGTTGACCGTTTGTAACCGTTTGTGCGTGATCGTGCACGTGAAGTAGCTGGTTGTATCCACCCGCCAGTAGCGGCGTGTAAAGGTACCCTAAGAATGGTTTGAAAAGTAGAAGTGTTAATAGTTTATTTTTATACATTTTCAAAAGGAGATATATACTTGTGTACCGCTGGAGTAATCCGGTAACTTTTGAGCTTCCTACTATATCTCTGCTCTAGATATCTTGTTTGGAGGAAAACGAGGAGCCGGCTGGACAGGCTGCAGATGTTTTAAGATGTTGTGCCCTCTTATTGCAGAACCCCGATAAGGTGAGAATCTCCAAGTCCATCTGTGTATGAATCATTCATATGTTCATTACTGTCAGTGGAGTAACTATAGTCTGATGGACCACGGAGCAAAATGTGGACCTTTTCGTCAGTCGTATGGGCTGTGTGGAGGATACCCCTAAGTGTCGCTATCCATGGGTAAGGTATGCACTATGCACTTTATTAGGATGTTGTTGTGCTCTAGTTAGTGCCGTAACTTAAAGCTCATGGGCCTCGATGCAAAAGCTCTGGCGTCCACTGTCATGCACTGACATTTGGACTATGATCCCTAAAGTTGTAAACTACAGACCATCAAGCACACATTTCAACTACATATTATTGCACATTTTCCTGTGTTTCAGGTCCATGATCCAGGTGTGGACATCACGTAAAGACATTGCTGCAATTGGTGTTATGGTAAAATCTAAAGTTTTCAGATAGAAAGAGTTATGTCCCACAACTTGGGAATTATATATCTTTTTCAATTAAAATCTCATTTTTTCTTCTTATAAGGAATCTGTCAGCAGGTTTTTGCTACGTAATCTGAAGACAGCGTGCTGTTGGAGTTAGGACAGTGATCAACAAAATAAAGATAAGGGAGTTATTCAAATTATGTGTAGAAAGACTAAAGGAAAACCCCTCTTAAAAATTTAAGTTATTTAGGTGATTTAAAAAAACACAAAGTAATAACATCATGTGCAATACCAACAAACACATCTAACAACCAATTCCTACACAAAAAAAACCCCCACTATATATAAAAAATAACAAAAATGTCAGAAAAATTTCCCAATTCTTGAACTCTGGTTTAGGCTGGGGTCACACTTGGCATGAGTTTTTTTAGTGCCTTAAAAAAAAAGCATGCCGTTTTTTTTCATTTCAGCATGCGTTTTTTTTTCATTTCAGCATGCGTTTTTTTTTTCATTTCAGCATGCGTTTTTTTTTCATTTCAGCATGCGTTTTTTAACGTGTCTGATGGCACCCTGCGTTTTGCATGCGTTTTTAAATCAGCACCCAAAAATAGTGCAAGCAGAGTTTTTTGGTGCTGTTTTAAAAACGCATGCGTTTTTTTAACTTGGGCTCCTATGGAAAACGCATCCGTTTTTGGATGGTACTAAATGGTACTAATGTACCACGCGTTTTTGCATGCGTTGTTGATGTCAGCTAATCAGTAATTGCAAAAACGCACAAAAAAACGCATGGTACTGTCACACGTGTTTTTGCTATTTAGACATGCGTTTTTGCTATTAGGGCATGCGTTTTTTAACATGGGGCCTATGGGTGCATTTTTACATGTTTTTTTAAAAACGCAGGTCTCTAAAAAAGCATGAAAAAAACGCAAGTGTGACCCCAGCCTTAGGGTACTTTCACATCAGCGTTTTTTTTTAAATCGCGGCAGTTGCGGTGAAAAAAACGCAACTGCCGCGATTACCGCATACCGGCTGCACTTGCGGCACAGTTGCGGCAAACCCCATACAATGTATATGCGGGCTTGCGGCAGGTGCGGCAAGTGCGGCCGCGAAAAAAACGCGGCTGACCGCGTATGTGCCACAAGTGTACCGCAAGTGCAGCCGGTATGCGGTAATCGCGGCAGAGGCGTTTTTTTCACCGCATCTGCCGCGATTTAAAAAAAACGCTGATGTGAAAGTACCCTTACATGGGATAATTTCGTTTAGATTAACGTCAATTACATCAGTCTGTCAATGGTCAGTCTTAAAGGTCATCAATTATAGAATACAAATTCAGTAGGAAAACCTAAATGACATGTATACATCATATAAAGATATCCAAATTGCCTTACACGTTTCGCCACTTCTTATTACAGGAGACTCATCAGGGGCGACATACAATGAGAATACATCTTATGGTAACACATAAAAAAACACACATGATTGGTTACTGATCAAATATAGATGCCAAGTGTTTTTGAATTTCCTGATAGAACCAGGTTGGACATCCGTTTTGGAATCCTCTTCCAGCTTTTGGGACGTTTAGGTCATTTAAAAAACAAAAACAAAGTGATCATGTGCAATACCAGGTCCCTCTCACTGTGGAGACTTGTGACAGGTTTAGGACCAAATCCAAAAAACAATGTTAGTTAAAGGGATTGCATCTTTATTAACCCCTCGACCATGGTTCCTTTTTATAGGACAGTTTAATGGATTTTTCAGAAAAATGTTGACGTGGGCTTCGCTGTCCTTTTGTATGCCAGCCGGATACAGCAGGCGGCAATGGGCTGTCCCCAACCCCCAGCTGACTATTTGGAACTGCCTGGACACAGAAATATGGAGAAGCCCTTATTTTTTATTATTTCATGAATTTCATGAAATAATTTAAAAAAAAAGCGCTGCGCTCCACGCGATTTCTATGTCCAGCTGGGCAGCTGGGGGCTGGAATCTGCAGCGCAGGGAGGCCCAAGCCTTCCGGGCACCCCGCAAATGGCAGCCCGCAGCCACCCCAGAAAATGGCGCAATCATTGAATCGCCATTTTCTGGTGCTGAACCCAACTATTCCAGGGCCCTGATGCCGTGGCTCACTGGGTAATAAAGGGGTTAGGGCCAGCTTTTTGTTATCAGCTGGCCCTAAGCCCAAAATTCATGTGGTCACACCAATATTAGACATGACCGCCATGAATTTCTATTAAATTGTTTAAATAAAAACACAACACAGAGAAAAAATATTTTTATTTGAAAAAACAAAACAAAAACACACTTAGGGACTCCATCTTTATTTAAAAAAAATCCTCTTCCATCCGACGTAGTCAAATCCAGGGTTCTTCTTTAGCTCTGCTACATCTCTGGTAGAGAACCTCCACCAGAGATGTAGCAGAGCTGTGCACCCTGGGAAAGTTCATGTGAGTTCATGCAGACAAGCATGAACTCACATGAACTCTGCCAGCACTGCTACTTCAAATGAACAGCTGACCTGAGTCATTTGAAAATCCAGGCGGGAAGGTCAAAAATAGAAAACCGGATTGAAAATAATCGGATTGCCCCAGTCCGGTGTAATCCGGGACCATGTTATGGGGCACCGGATTGCACCAGACCGGTACAATCCGGGAAAATCCGGTTTTGAAAACCGGATTCTCCCGGATTGTACCCGTCAGGTGCAATCCGGCGCCCCATAACATGGGGCTCTATGGTCCCGGATTGTGCCGGACCGGGGCAATCTGGGAGAATCTGGTTTTCACTTAATGCAGTGATAGCGGCCGTGCTTTGCAGCCGCCGCCATTCTATGCGGCTGCTGTCGCAAAGACACACAGAAGAAGATGGCGGCCGCGGAGGACGGTGAGTGAACCAAACCCCCCTCCCGAACAATAGTGCTAGCCACTGCTGACAGCAGGATCCTTCGCTTCCCCCGCAGCCTCCCCACCCGATCTTAAGTTAAGATTGGATGGGGAGGAGATGGGGGGAGTGGAGGATCCCGCTGTCAGGCGGCGGGGAAGCTGTCAGCAGCTGTCAGCATTGTTTAAAAGCCGGCGGCTTTTTACCGCTGGCTTTTAAACAATGAAATGGGGATTTGCAGGTTTTTCCTCTGCTGCAAGACCTCTTTAAAGGGTCCAGCAGCAGAGGAATTGCATTCCCCATTGATTTACATTGGACTCGTTACTCTGCGAGTAATCGCAAGGATACTCGCAGAGTAACGAGTAGAGCGAGTACCGTACTATTCTTCGAGTAACGAATAGTAACGAGTAGACTCGCTCATCCCTAGCATTAACCCCTGCGGACATATTCTGTCATGTCAGCTTGTGTCCAGGGAGTGTGGACATAACCGGAAACAAGCTGGCAAGACAGAAACATGTGGTTAAACCTACATAACTGGCTTATTAACCGCATATGCAGCCTCCCGGCTGACATGCAGCATAGAGGCTGTAGATGGAGTTAATATGCCAATTAACCCTGGGAAATGTAAAAAATTATGCTGTCAAAGCAGCACAAAGCCCATAAAGCTATTATATCTATAGATCTTTATCTGTAGATATATAGCTATTGGGCTTTCCTGTGTTGGGTGTTTCACCCGCGAGAGAAAGCCCATGTTACACTCACACCACACCCGCAACACACTCGCGTCACACTTGCACTACCACTCGGATTGCACTTGCATCACTGTCATGCATCAAAAATGCTCCATTTTTGATGCATGACAGTGTGCCTCCAGCCTTAGGAACAATCTCGCCCTAACCCTGACCTGGAGTGGTGTAGTGCTGGCTATGGGTGTCTGGATACTGGTCAGTGTCACCTCCTCTGGCTGGGGTGCAGTACCTCTGTGCGACTGAATCCACAGGGCGCCACATATACAATTTATAAAACAAGGCACTATGTCTCTTATTACACTGTGTGCTGTTATCTACCTGCAATGTTTTTTTAGCTTCAGGAGATTATCACTCCCAGACTAGTTCAACCAATCTAGCATGTCTCCTGCTGTAATTAGCAGTTTACTGTCAATAGACATTACATAGAGAGCCTGGTTGTTGGCGGGAGCAGCTTTCTCAGCTTTGCTGTATCTAAAAACTTTGTGTGAGAACCGATGCACCCAGTAAAATTAAAGGTACCGTTACACAATTCAATGCCGTTAAGATATCACCAACGATGTCACGAGAGCGCGGTCGTTAGGACATCGTTTTGACATCGTTGGTGAGATGTCACACGTGTAGATGTTGCGGACGACGCACCAACGATGTAATGAGCAGCTATTGTTCGCACAACCCAGCGAACGATACTTGTTCACTATTGTGAATAGGCAAAGTCGTTAACGACATCGTTATCGCGGTGTCGCACACAATGATGCAGCAGGTTGGCTGATCGAGGGTCGTTTGATTTGAGAAAATGTTCCCAAATCCGCGATAAACGAACCAACTATTTATCGTAGTCGTATTTCGGTGTTACGCGCAACGACGTCCTAATGATATCAGTTGAACGACTCCACACCCGTGACGTTTCAGCGATATAGTTCACGATCTCATACCGTATAATGGGGCTTTAAGTGATACATCATTGGAATCAGGCATTCTTTGCCTATATCGTGCTGCTCTCAGATGAGGTAGCAAACCTCTGCTGACAGATTCCCTTCAAGTGTGAAAATCCATCCCTAGAATTCCTTTGAGACCTGTCATAAATAAAGTACGGTACATGCTTCCAACTTCTTTTTCTTTGCAGAGTGACGCCTGGAAAGCATCCATGGTTTCATGGAAAATTGCTTATGTACTTGAGTCTCCAGATGACACTAGTTCAGCAGATACACATCAGCTGTCAATACAAACACATTAAAGAACGGCTCAGTTTTTTCCGCCGTAAAATGCGGTTGTTGTAAGTAGCCGCTTTCCTTAGCAATGTTTGTTGCAAAAGCAATAGAGCTGAAAATATTAGGTTTCCGCTGGGTCGTCAGAAAAAACAATCTGAAAACTAATTTGCCAATTGTGCTTTGAATGGAGCAAAATATCAGCCTGGTTTACAAGTATTCTAGTTGACAGAGCAGCACTGATGAGTACAGCAGCTCATATCAAGGAAAAATGATCTGGCCCTGCCCTTAGGCTGGCTTCACACCACAGTTATTGAAATCCTGTACTTTCCTCTTCTTTCCGGTTTGAACGGGACAGAATAGGATCCGGTGTTGCCTCCCATGTATCCCTATGGTCCCGGATTGGTCATATTTGGCCGTCCGGTTTTGTGCATTCTGTGCCGGATTCGCTTTTGTCTGGTTTTTAACCGTCCCCAAAATCGTAGACTGCAACGTTTTTGGGTCAGGTGAAAAAAACAGACAAAACATGACAGAAACTAATCCGGCACGGTCCGTCGCACTTAACATGGGAGTCTATGGGCACCGGATCCGGGGAAAAACAGAATCATTTACTGGATCAGTTTTTTTGCATTGCGCCTGCTCAGGATGCTTTCCAAGGTCCTGAAAGCAGAAATCTGTGCAGGAAATTCTCTCACTCTCTCTGCATTTCTGTACAAAAATGAATCCTGTACAAAACAGGATCCAGGACGATATTTGACAGCACTTTCCACACATTCTGTCCTGTCCGTTTGTGTCCGGGTGGTCCTTCAAAAACAGGATCCACATGGACAGGCAAAAACCATGGTGTGAAGCCACCCTTACGCTGGGGTCACACTTGAGCCCTGGATCTGTTAAAACCATCAGTGTTTCCAAGTTGAAAATGTTGAAAAACTGATCCGTTAACAGATCAGTAGGCTCCCATGCAAAAAATGCAATATCAAAAGCGCACAAAATAAACGCATAGCGTTTTTTTAACAATGGGCCCTATGGGAAACGCATCCGTTAACGCATGGTACATATAGGTACCATGCGTTAATGCATGCGTTAACGCATAAAATTTTTATGTTGAAAGATGGCAATTTCCAAAAATGGAATAAGGTAAAAAATATGCAAAATGACTGCATGCCACATGTGACCCCAGCCTGGGGAAAAACTGGATCTAATAAAGCATCCAGTAAAGGATGCAACTGTGGCACCCCTGCGGGGGATTGCCACAGGATCCACCGGTGGAAGGAGGGAATTACACCTTAGTTAGCACAGCACACCACACCTTCCACCCCAGACCTGAAGGGGGAGCTCTACTGGCTGCTTTAAGTTAGTTCCCCTTTAAAACATGCAGGCCTGAGGGGAGGAGTTAGTTAGTCCCTGTAGTGAGTTCCAGTTAGTGTCTGAGGAGAGCTGGACTGAGGAGCTGGTCGCTGGGAAGGATCCAGGCCCAGGACCAGGGACCAATGAACGCTGTGTTGCACCCTAGGGAAAGGGTCAGAGGCAAGTGGAAGAAACAGGGAATCAGGAAAGGGAACCGGTTACTATAGCCCTTTAGTACACCCAATCACCGGAGTCCGTCGCTGCCAGCATTTAATGCAACAACAAAAGCCCGGAAGACTCAGGAGGAGTTCATCCCTAAAGCAAGTTAAGTAAGAGACACTAAAACTGACCAAGTACAGGATCAGGGGCCATAGGAGAAACAGGGACTCCACAGAAAGACCTCATTGTCAGTTTAGAGCAAAGCCCAGGGAGTGAGAAGAGGTGGGTTCAGGCTCAGGCAGGACTCATCCCAAGCCACAGAGCACAACACAGAGGAGGCCTCATAACTTTCTAAGGTGGAAGTCCCAAGTTGCACCGGGGAGCTGGTTATTACTCTGGACTGTACCTGTTACTCTGTCACCAGTAAAAGGTACGAAACAATGATCACTGTGTGTGTGTGCCTGCTTAACCGCCTCAATTCACCGCCTTGTCTGCAGAGATGCGACTACTACTCCCCTCATCCATCCCTGCTGCCCTGAGGTAAAGCTCCACCTGTGGGAGCTGTAGTGTACCACACTCTGCTGCACCCACCATCACCTCAGCGGTCATCTGCAGCGTTGGTATACCCGTTACCAGGTACCATAGGTGGCGTCACGTTACCAATCCCCTTATCCTCCCACGATTCCCCACCATTGAGGGTCCAGGGCACAGGACCGGGGACCGACCAGCGATGATCCCCATCAAAGCCGCCATCAGCCCCGGTACCCGAGTACCCCATACCCTGACGACCGCCTCACAACCTCTCAAGCGTGACCCTAGCCTTAGGCCAGGGCCACACTTGCATCTGCAATCCGCTAACTGGATCCATTTTGACATGTGGAAATGTGTAAAAACGCATCTGTTAATGCACCCATAGACTCCAATGCTAAAAACACATTGCAAAAGTGTCCAAAAGTGCTATCCGTTAAACGCATTGCATTTTTGAGAAATCCATTTTTGATAGGGTCTGCACTGTTTTTTGGTGCATTTTTACAAACGCATGTGTTTAACAAATGTAACTAGCGTTAACGCAAACATTAACCGAGGCAAAAATTACATGAAGATGGCAACTTAAAAAACTGGATCCAGTAATGCATCAAGTAAATGGATGCAGGCTCCCAAGTGTGGCCCTAGCCTTAAATACACTGTGTGCAGAATTATTAGGCAAGTTGTACTTTAGAGGATTATTTTTATTATTGATCAACAACTATGTTCTCAATCACCCAAAAGACTCAAATATCAAAGCATAATATTTTTGGAAGTTGGAGTGTTTTTTTTAGATTTGGCTCTTAGGAGGATATCTGTGTGTGCAGGTAACTATTACTGTGCAGAATTATTAGGCAACTTAATAAAAGCCAAATCTATTCCCATCCTATTATTTTCACCAGGTAACTAATATAACTGCACAAAATTTAGAAAAAAACATTTCTGACATGCAAAAATAAAACCCAAACAAATGAGTGCCCAATATAGCCCCCTTTCTTTATGATGACACTCAGCAGCCTCCATCCATAGATTGTGTCAGTCGCTTGATCTGTTTCCGATCACCACTGCATGCAGCAGCCACCACAGCCTCCAGACACTGTTCCCAGAGGTGTGCTGTTTTCCCTTCCTGTAGCCCTGTAGATCTCACATTTTAGGAGGGACCACAGGTTCTCTATGGGGTTCAGATCAGGTGAACAAGGGGGCAATGTCAATATTTTTTCTTCTTCTAGACCTTTACTGGCCAGCCACGCTGTGGAGTAGTTGGATACATGTGATGGAGCATTGTCCTGCATGAAAATCATGTTTTTCTTGCACCATCCCGACTTCTTCCTGTACCACTGCTTGAAGAAGTTGTCTTCCAGAAACTGGCAGTAGGTCCGGGAGTTGAGCTTTGCTCCATCCTCAACCTGGAAAGGTCCCACAAGTTCATCTTTGATGATCCCAGCCCATACCAGTACCCCACCTCCACCTTGCTGGCGTCTGAGTCGGAGTGGAGCTCTCTGCCCTTTACTGATCCAGCCTCTGGCCATCAAGAGTCACTCTCATTTCATCAGTCTTTGAGAAATCAGTCTTAAGATATTTCTTGAATAAAAAGGGGGAAAAAAGTGGAGGCAGATTGCTTCATTAGAATGCATATAAAACTTTACTTTATTTAAAGAGGGGTGAGACAAAACTTAAAACACTATGTGTCAGACAATCTGGTGACAAAAATCAATAGCACCTAAGCACATGGTATTTTATAGTTACTGTACAAAGACAAGTTCACAATCACTACAGTACATAATATGCAGTTTTTTTGCACCCTTTGGTGATATCTCTTCATATCGCACCCCCTATCAGGGAGTGTGCAACACAAGCAATTTTGTCCTAGGTTTATAGATCAGTTGCCCATACTGTGAGGTCTGACTACCACCAGGATATACAATAGATTGTTACTTCAGTCAAAGTTATAAGGTTTCAATTCATACCCAATAAAGTGCTGGTGCAGGAAAAAGAAACAAAAACAGAGGGGCGAAAATGAGAAGCACCTGAGACACTAAATTGGTCTGTGGTGGGTAGCAGTATCGCTCACCTTGGTGTGTTGTGCGCCTCCGCACAACACCAGTTAACGCTCAGGGCTTTAGACCTCCAGATCCCGCCAGGCACCATCGCCGTCGCTCCTTTTCAGGAAGTCGACCTCACGGGATCCAGGACCCAATGCAGGAAAAAGGGAAGGGTACCCTCAGAACCGGACTCCTCTATGTACGTTTCGGTCTCATAAACGTGTACATGCTTCATCATGATGTGCACAATTACAATAAAAAAACACACCAAACTATTTCAGTGCATTGCAATGTTGCAAAAAATGTATATATATATATCCATATGAGCTAATATTGCAGGATTACAGCTCATATGGGTATATATATATATTTTTTGTAATATTGCATTGCACTGAAATAGTTTGGTGTGTGTTTTGTTTATTGTAATTGTGCACTTTTGTTGTATTATTTTCATTGTTATGTTTTTATTTGATTGGATTAAGTGATATATAGTTTTACCTCATTCTAATTTGTACAGCCGTGCACTACATGGAAGTGGGTATTTATACCACACCCCTATACTTCCTCTACAGCCATGATTAAGACCTCAGCTCAATCAATAAGGCCAGGGTCACACTTGCATCATGCATCCACTACATGGATGCGTTTTTTACATGTGCAAATGTGTAAGAACACATGGGTTAACGCACCCATAGACTCCAGTGCAAAAACCGCATTGCAAAAGTGCTATGCGTTTAACGCAATGTGTTTTAGCTAGTTGCGCTAAAAACATGGGCTGCAGCGTTTTTTTGGTGCTTTTTCAAAAACGCATGCGTTTTTTTAACATGGGAGTCTCTGGGAAACACGTGCGTTAACGCATGCGCTAAAAATGGGAAAACATGCTAAAAAATTTTCAAGTTCATTATATACCAGTTCAGTATTACTTTATCACCCATGTATTGTGTTTTAAGAAAACACTGATAGGGCCCCGTTACAAGGGGCGACATCGCCGCCCATAACAGAGGCGACGTGGGGGTGTGGCCTATCGGCGGCGACATCGCCCCTGCATCGCCTCATGTAAAGGGGCGATGTCGCTGGTGCCTGGAGGTCACCTGGTTTCAGAGCAGTGCTCTGAAACCAGGCGACCATCATGAGGCGATGTGCACACATCGCCCCATGTAACCGGCCGCCGGCGACCTGTCAGGCGATGGGAGCCACAGGCTCCCATTGTCCTGCATCACCGCTGGGGTCTCTAGACACCCTGGTGGCGATGCCGCCTGACAGATCGCCGGCGCGGGGCTGGAGGTGTCGCCCCGTCTAAACGGGGGACAGCGATGCTGGTGGGGGCGGCAAGAGTGTGCGCGCCCCCGCCTTTCGCCGCTGACATCCCCAGCCCCGTCGCCCCGTGTGACGGGGCCCATAGACTCTTGTCTAGACAGAATATCCCAATGCATGACATTCAATAGCATTTTAATTACAATCACTTTTCTTATTTCGTTTTTGCAATACAACCTAGTCATAATATACTGTATAATACGTCTATATAAAATTGTATTTGAAATATTCAATTCCATGTCTTTAAGAGGATTGCACGATCTCATGTTGTTGTAACAATTCACTTTGAGTATAATGTGTTCTATGCGATTGGCTTTACCTTCTCCTCTTGCTTCTATGCCAGCTTCTTATCTCCTTCTATAATGTAGACAATCAATCTGGCTGCCAGACTCCGCTGTCATCTCAGCTGCCTGTGAAGGAAGCTCTTTCATGCATTGCAGAGATAATCAGATGACTGAAGTGTCATTTTCTATTTAAGTGGCTAAACCGCACAAACCAAAGCTGCACCGCACCTAGTAATATCTGTTTAAATGGGCAACTGGTAAGAGTGGTGCTGGTTAATAATCCATACACAGGCTTAACTGAGCAGTCATCTAATGCTACTAGAACTGTAAACCGGATCCCTCAAATTTCAGAAGCATTAAGAATTTTAAGAGGCCTATGTGACAGAAAATACCCAAAAGTGACACCATTCTAAAAACTGCACCCCTCAAACTTCTCAAAACCAGATTCAAAAAGTTTATTAACCCTTCAGAAACTAAAGCATTGTAGAAGGACAAAGATGAAAAATTTACTTTTTCCAGCAAAAATATTACTTTAGTTCCACATTTTGCATTTTCCCAACAGTAAAGAACATGGACCCCAAAAATGTACTATACAGGTTATCCTTAGTACGCCAATACTCCATATGCGATGAAAAAAACACTGTTTGGGCGCATGGCAAGGAGAATTATTTGACTCTTCAAACACGAAATTGGCAGGAATCATTAGCGGACGTCATGTCACATTTGGAGGGCCTCTGATGTGCCTAAACAGTGGAAACCCTTTACAAGTGACTCGTTTTGGAAACTAGACCCCTCAAAGATTTTATCTAGATATATGGTGAGCACTTTGAACCTACACATACATTGCAGAATTTTATAACGTTGTGCCATGATAATGAAAAATCTAATGTTTTCCCACAAAAATATTCTTTTTTATTCTCCAATTTCTTTATTTTCACAAGGGTAACAGAAAAACCGGCACCGTACAATATGTTGTGCAATTACTCCTGAGTACAATGATATTCCATATGTGGTGAAAAACTACTGTTTGGGCGCACGGCAGGGTTCAGAAGGGAAGGAGCGCCATTTGACTTTAATCAAGAAAATTGCATTGCCTCACCATGCTATGAATAGTGATCCTTGTTGCTCACATCTGCTGTGACTCTTTGCCTTGTTATAGAAAGAAAGGGAGAATGAATCAATCCTAGTTTTGTTAGAGTTTACTTTTTCTCACTCGCTAGACTCGCTATATCACATCGCTATGTAGCTTGAATCTCCCCAAATCATTTAAAGAATCGCACCGCTTCACGGATACCCGCTGTCAGCAGCGAGTCTGAGAGAGTCTGAGCGAGTCTACGAATCCGAGTCCTGTATACTGTATTCGGGACTCGCGAATACAGAATCTGTTATGTTCCGACAAAGCTTCCGAGACAGCCTAGCGTGTTAGGTCAGAAAACTTGTGAAGATGGACAAGGATGTTAGCCAATCATATTCAGTAATGCCACAGCCATGTTGGTTGTGGCAGGACTATGATTGGCTTCTGTCCATCGTGATGCCTATGTCATGTATGAGAGGCGAGGCTGTATATAAGCCTTGCCACCGTCATTTTGGGCACATTCCTGTGAAGATCTGAGCTAGAGCAGGGTGAGGTAGATGCTGGAGCAGATCATAGGGAGTGTCAGTCAGTGTAGGGAAACTTCAAGATTCCTTATATTTAACCCAAACAGCTCTTCTGAGAGCTACCAGGAGGACAGAGGAGTACTGTGTAGAGGACTGTAGGCAGGCAGGCAGGCACGGAGGAGCAGTTTTGGCACTTGCGGCAGGTGCGGCCGCGAAAGAACCGCGGCTGACCGCGGTTTTCTTCGCGGTCGCACCTGCCGCAAGTGCCCAAACACTGGACTCGCTAGACTCGCAACGAGTAGCGAGTCCCGGGCTCGGACTCGCTAGAGTCAAGCAATTCCGAGTAATTTAGGACTCGCCCATCACTAGGCGGCACTTGCTGCACACTTGCGGCAAGTCCCATGCATTGTCTATGGGGCCTGCGGCAAGTGTGCCGCAAGTGCTGCCGTTAGGTGGCACTTGCGGCAGATGCGTTTTTTTGTCCGGATCCAGGCAAAACCGCCAGTGTGAAAGCACCCTAATTTGATTAATTAAAAACTTGTTCCATGATTGGCCGCTATATGTTTTTAAATATTATACTATGATGCATCTGATACTCATTGAATACGGGTGCAAGCTAGAAATGTGTTGAGATGCTATCTCCGCTACTATGGACCTTTTAAATTTATAGGAATAAACTTTGGATTGTATTGCAACACATGGATTCACCCTCCCTTTCTTTCTGTGCCATTTGACTTTATAAATGCAATCTGTCTGGAATCATTAGTGGATGCAGTGTCAAGTTTGGAGAGCCCCTGATGTGCCCAAACAGTGGAAACCCTTACGAGTGACCCATGTTGGAAACAAGACTCCCTCAAGGAATTTATCTAGATTCATGGAGAACACCTTCAACAACCAGATACTTCATAGAATTTTAAAACATTGAGCCGCGAAAATAAAAAAAAATTGAACTTTTTTCACAAAAATGTTTAAGCCTCAGTGGCACCCCGCACTGAGTGCGTCACAGGAGGGTATTGCAGCCATAAATGCAGCAGCAATATTCTCTGACCCAGCAGTCATCTGGTTAACTCAGAGATCCATACTCTGCATGCCTCACTTAGCATAGAGGGCCAATCAAGGTACTGGTGGGCGGAGTGCAAGAGTAGCGTGTAATGGAAGTTTAGTCCAGGCTTAGAGAGTTCTAGTCTCGGGTCTGGAGAAGTAACAGCAACTTAGAAGACCCCTGCAGACTCCCAGCGCTGCAACCTAGGAGAGGGGGTTGCACAGCCGGTGCAGCCCCCTGGCCACCTTCTACCAGCTATCTCCCTACCAATTACGGGCATCAAAGAAACGGGTTACCAAAGACTCCCGTGCCCTTATACAGCCGGTTTGCTGGTACCGAAGCTCTGCTATGCGAACCAGAAGCGTGGAGGAGCAGCTTTCCAGGAGCATCCCACCACCAGCCAAATTCCAGTCGTCTAACCAGCGGTGTACCCACCGAGGGACCCAAGGCTCCCCAAAACATCCATCACGTATACTTTGGATAGGGATTGAAGCAGCCTCCCTGTTCCCGATCTGGTATTCCCGGGTGACAACGGCATTACTTAGTTAATAAGGAGGAAGAAGCTACAGCCTGTCTAAACCGGAGTCCCCGGCCACGGTGAGTCACCTCAAATTTAGTATTATCATGGGGGTAATAGGAGAAATTGCACCATACAATTTGTTTTGCAATTTCTTTTGAGTACACTGATTCCTTTTATGTGGTCAATAAGTATTATTGAAGCACGCTTGGCGAGCCCCTGACAAGTGACCTCATTTTACAAACTACACTCAACAATGAACTCATCTAGGGGTGCAGCGAGGATATTAACACCACAGGTGTGTCACAGAGTTTTATACCATTGGATGGTGATAAAAGAAAAAATACCTATTTATCACTAAAATTTTGTTTAGCACCAAGTTTGTAATTTTTATAAGGGCTAATAAGAAAAAATGGCTAATATAGTTTGTTGTGTCATTTTTCCATATAATCAGGAACTGCTTTTGAGTTAAAGTGCAAAGTTCAGAAGGGAAGGAGCACCGTATTGTAGTGTAGACTTTGCTGGAATGGTTTTTGTGTGCCATGTTACATTGTCAGAGCCCCTAAGGTTCCATAACAGCCAAACTGCCCCAGAAATAACCCTATTTTGCAAACTACACCCCCAACGAGGCCATCTACGGATGCAGTGAGCATATTGACACCACAGGGGTGTGATAACATTTTATATAAGACGTTGAAGAAAAAAAATATTTTTACTTCTGAAATGTTGCTTTAAACCCAGATTTCCCATTTTTACAAGGGGAATTGGTAAAAAAAAAAAAGTGCCCCATAATGTATTACACTATAGCTCTTATACATGGATATACCCACATGTGACTGTACAGTAATGTACGGCCACACTGCAGGGTTCGGGAGGTACTGAGCACCATTTGATTTTGGAGCACAGATTTTTTTTTAAATAGTTTGTGGACTCCATTTGCAGAGCCCCTAAGTGCCAGAACAGCAGAAACCCCCTCAATTTCCCACATTTTGGGAAATTACCGTACACTCCTCTGGGAATTCATTTAAGGGTGTAGTAATGATTTTTGGAAAACGTCCATGTAATCAAACTCAGTAAATCTTACAGAATTAAATATTGCTGTGCACATTGTACATTGTAGTGGGACATTTAGGTTTGGGATTGCTATATTTACTGGTTTTCTTTTAGGGGGGTGAGGAGCCATAGCGCTTTTCCAGAGCCTTTGTGCTAACAGTAACGAGGAATGTCCCCTATATTACCATTAATAGATGAAGGACCTGAATCCTTTTAGAACTTTAAAAGAACATTTGCTCTATACTGAGCACTAACATTCTGAGTTCCAGTTACATCCCCAAAATATGTGATTCAAGTGAAACTCCCCAACAGATGCATTCGCTAATGAAGTAGCAAGGTTTCCAGACCCATTTGGCCTCGGTTCAGTGGTGTCTGTCTTTTCAAAGGTGCACAAATCTGTGGTTGACCGCATTTTTGTGATTGTCTAACAAGAGGTGCAAGATGATGGACTGACAGTCTCTGTTAGCAGGTTCCTACTCGCCCATTCAAATGGAGGTTGTTAAACCCAGAGAGAGGCAATGATTAAGTGTATGTTCCCAGTAAGGAGACACACCTCAACGTGGCTGCTGGGTGTATATGGTCCTGGTCTTCTTTACATGCTAAGTGTTTCTTTTTTTTTCGTACATCTCCTTAGCTATAATGCTAGTCTATATTCTTATATGTTCAAGTTTGCATAGCTTAGTATTCAGAGTGCAGCTGTCTTTTTTTGTGACAAGATGCTGAATCTCTAGTCATCTATATTTTAGGCCAATACTTTTGGCTTTGATGAGGCCCGGGATGGTTATGAAGTCATGATACGCGCAATGACCTTGTGCCAGTGGCGGACCGTGATCCCAGTGGGCCCTGGTGCAGCCATAGTGAGGAGCGGAGGGGGGGGGGGACATCAGCCAAGGGAAGCAAGAAGCTTCCCTCAATGACCCTCCTCTCCTCTGACATCGGGTTACGGGGGTCGGCTGGGGGGCCTCCCTGCAGGCTTGAGGGGCCCCCTAGCCGGTCAGGGCCCTGGTGCCGCTGAACCAGCTCCTGCCTTGTGCGCATATGCACAGAAACATCCATGGCCTCGGGGATGGAAATTTTGGCCTAGAGTGAAGAGGCTCAGGAAATCAGCGTTCATGGCAGTGAAAATAATGTGTGACAAGGACTGTTCGGCTGACGACGAGAATCGGTAAAGTGTTAAGTAAGTTAAGTATTTTTGTATTATTTAACCTTTTCATAGCCCTTTGTGATTTTGGCAAATGCAAATTTCTGTAATATTTGAGTAGAGTTCAATTCCACTTTAATTTTTTCGATCATCTCTAGTTATCCCCATTGTACTTGGCCAGTTTGTTTTGGTACATAACCCTAGACTTTCCTTAACCACCTTGATGTACTAGTACTAGTTGTTTAAAAAAATACATGGGTGTAGAGGGGCTACTGTTATTGGGAAGTGTATATCCATCATGAGTGAATTGAGTTATTGTGGGACACATATCAGCCCAGCTTTATGAGATCCTTTACTACAGTTCTGCATGTCTATACCTTTGCTGCAGAATCTAGAACACGCTTCCCTTTGCTTCCTGTAATCTATCACAGTAATAGACGAAGCATCATTTGTGATTGGAAAATTCTATCTGTCATAGGAAATATATGAATAGACACACAGTATACAGTACATAGATGAATTTGGTAGATTTGAGCAGAACCCATCAGGATAGTCAACAAAAACCACAGTCCGTCTAAAGTACTCAAAATGTCTTAGTGATAAGTTATTATACCGTTCTTCAATGTACTTTCTGGGTCAATTCGCCAAGGTTTTTAAGCTCTCTGCTTGCTTTAGCAAGTAAACACAGAATGCTGTCTTTAAATTATGTTTATATTTATTAAAGGAAAAATGCTGTTCGACCCTGCTGAAAGCAAAATTGCTACTTTGGCTATTAAATCAACCACTTAGGCTGGGTTCACATGGTCTGTGTACGAACCACAATGCCCGGAATGACTGCAGGTCTCCCTACCTAAGCTTACACCCTCATATACACACGTGAACCTATAAGTTTGAATCGGGAGACGCCCTGCCAGACCAGACATTGTGGTCCATAAATAAACCACCCATGTCAACCTGGTCTTACTCAAATTCAATCAACTATTAGGATTGAGTTCACGAACCTCATCTAGCCATGATTTCTGCCAGACTTGTTGACTCTTATGGCCACTTTATACGCTCCAACGCCGGTTCGATACTGGATGCGACGGCGCGGGAGCGCGCTTTTTCTGCCCAGATTTCCAAGATCTCATCGGAGATTTACACAGCGCGATATCGGCATACAACGTCTCTACGATGTCTACGTCCCCCTTGTACGGCCGACCCAGGAACGACCATTTAACATGGGAGAGAATAGGGGACGTTGTACTGCACATCGTAGTTGGGCGTTTACACAGCCCGATCCCGCTCCAACCTCCATCCCATATCGGGCCGTTGGAGACCACGCTCATTCGATCCCCAATATCGGTTTGGCATCGTTCGTGCATCATATTGGACATTTACACCATACAATGTACGAACGATATCGGGGCCAACGCACGAACCACATGACTTTTGGTCGGAGTTGGACGCCGATATCAGGACGTGTAAACCCACCATTGCCATTATTGAAATAGAATCTGCTGCACAATCTGAAGCAGCTAGAAGAAGAGTTGGTTTCAGATTTAATTGCATCTCCCTTTCCATTTGCCATGAGAGTGGTGTGTCACCATTGGAATGGGAGAGGGAGTATCGCTTCTCAACTAACAGAGTACTTGGCTCTTCTTTAGATTAGACGGCCTGGTGTGATGTCATTGATGTGGCGTGGCATACATGTCACATCGTGCCAGCTCGGTTGAACAAAAGCTAAACAATGACACACCAATAACTCTAGCTAGAAGGTCTCCATTCACACCAACTCTAGCTAGAAGGTCTCAATTGACACCAAATCTAGCTGGAAGGTCTTAAGCGATGCCATGTAATGTAGAGTTTCAAATACAGATGCCAAACAAGTCATTTAAATCTATGAAAAGTGTTGCAAAGCCATTGCTCACACTCTGAGAGTGTATGGAATAAGTTAGAGCCATTATCTAAAGTCTTGGAAGAGTAGTGAACCTTTCGGGAGTGGCCAGCCTACCAAAACTTCACCAAAAGTGCATTTATAACTCAAACAAGGAGGTCATAAATGAATCAAGATGAAAATCTAAAGATTAGCAGACCTCACTTGGGTCAATTAAGGTCCAAGTACATAACTGCACAAGAAAGACCCTGCAAGAATGGCATTCAGGGGAGAATTGCAAGGTGCAAACCACTGGTGACCGAAAAGCACTACCCCCAAGACTTCAAGGATAATATTCGGCACTATTGGAAGATACGAGACCCATCTTTCATGCAGTTAATACTGATTTCTACCATTAGAACATCATACTGAGAGTAAATAATGGTCATGGAAGTGTGGTGACGTATTGGTGCTTTACTTCTACAGGACCTGGACTTCTTCCCATATTTGAATGAGCCATGAATTCTTAAGTTTCGAAGAAAAACTTGAAAAATAATATCCACCTGCCACTTTGTGATCTAAAACTGAAACAAATTGAGTTATGCAGCAAAATAATAATCTAAAAAAAAACAAGCACGTAAACCTTTAAAGAGGCAAAATAAAGGTTTTGGAGAAGCCCAGCCAAAGTAGTGACTTAAATCCCATTAAGATACTATGGCAATACGTTAAACTGATAGATCATGCTTGAAATTCCTCCAATGTAGTTAAATTAAACCGATCCTGCTAAAAAGAGTGATCCAAAAACTCCTCCACAGTGGTGGAAAAGACTCATTGCAAGCTATCGGAAACTTTTGTTTGCATTTGTTGGTGATTCCATTTAGGAAGGTGTGGGGGAATTCCAGTGGCGTAACAACATGGCCGCGGGCCCCGGTGTAGGAACTCACCTGGGATCCCTTAGGGGATGAACTGGGTGGGGGGTGCCGGTGGCGGTTGAGGAGGGGGAAGGGGGATGGGTCGGGCATGTGCTGGCGGCAGTTGAGGAGCGGGGTGGGTAGGCATTACATGGGCTGGGAGTATCTACTGTCAAGTGACTCCCGCGGTTGGCCAGCTTCTGCGCCGCTGAGAGGAGAGGAGAGGCGGGCACAGCTGCAGGAAGTGAGGCTGCACTCACTTCCCGTCCTCTCTCCTCTCCTTGTCCTCGGGTAAACACTATCGCAGTCGCGACGGGCGGCTGGATGCACGGGGCGCGGGCTGCGAACGCAGTAGTTACGCCACTGGGGAATTCACTTTTTCACATAGGAGATATGGGTTTACAATTAATCTTTATCTACAATTAATGTAATAATGAACTTATAAAACATGCAATTTGTGTTTCACTTCTATTTGACAAATTAGTAAAAATAGAAAATATTGTATAAGAGAGAAATAGTTTTTACAGCACTCAATATCCTATATTACTGCACATCCTTCAAGCATTCTATACATACTACACATGAATATCAAACATCCTTAGGGAGATCATTACGTGGCAAAGCAGATTCTCCTGACTTTGTTAAAAAGAAGCTGTGTGGCAGAGTCTTCAGATCTCCAGCCTCATGTCATGCCTCGGTTTTGGGATTGGATCTGGCGACCTCTTGCTCTGTGATTGTTCCCCTTTCTATGGCTGTTGTCTTTTCCCTCTCAGTCTTAAGGGCCCCTTCACACACTGAGACTTTCCAGCGATCCGGCCTGGATCACTGGAAAGTCTCTCTGCAGTCGCTGGTGAGCTGTCAAACAGGCAGACTCACCAGAGACAAGTCAGCGGAGACATCGCTGGTAACCGTGATAAACACCGGGTAACTAAGCAGCGCGCACTGCCTAGATACCCGGTGTTTATCATGGTTACGAGCATCCTGCCACTTACAGGTTGCCCTAAACGGGAGGACGCTTGTAACCATGATAAGCACTGGGTATCCAGGCAGCGCACGCTGCTTAGTTACCCGGTGTTTATCATGGTTACGAGCATTCTGCCACTTACAGGTTGCCCTAAACGGGAGGACGCTTGTAACCATGATAAGCACTGGGTATCCAGGCAGCGCACGCTGCTTAGTTACCCGGTGTTTATCATGGTTACGAGCGTCCTCCCACTTACAGGTTGTGCTAAGTGGGAGGACGCTTGTAACCATGATAAACACTTGGAATCCAGGCAGTGCGCGCTGCTTAGTTACCCGGTGTTAATCATGGTTATGAGCATCCTCCCACTTACAGGCTGCGCTATGCGGGAGGACGCTGGTAACCATGATAAACACCGGGTATCCAGGCAGCGTGCGCTAAGACATCCTTGGCTACTGAGTTCCCACACTGCAAAGATTTACGAAATACATCCATGGCAGGGACAGGGTTAAACTTACAGAATTGAAATCTGAAGTATATTTTTTTTATAAAAGCAACAACCCATTACAAGTAAAACAAAGGAGAATGCGGTGCTTTAATTTGAGGATTAAGATGCATGTGCATTTTCGCCCTGTATATTATTTGTTTCATTTGTTAAAGCCTAGTCAGCAAACAATGGTGCTTTTTATTGCCGTCATTGTAATAACCAAGGGCAGCGCAAACAATAAAGTTAAGCTATTCAAATTACAGAAATGATTGTCAATTAAAATAAGTAATGTGGACAGAATGCAGACTTGCTGAATCGCTTGGAAATTCACCATTAAATCTCTTTTAGCTGCAAACTGATTTTGTATAATGCCTTCACAAATGATAGATTTGTATAACACATCGGCTGCTCTCTGCTTTTATCGACATAGAGTTGTTTGCTATTAACCCTTTGTACACTGAAACAGTTTTTGCCAATCCAGTATTTGCTCTTCATATATGTCACTGTATACAAACCATGTGCGGGCCTCTTTGGCCATTTGCTGGGATGAGGCATCGGGGAAGTTATGATAGGAGGCAGGAAAATTAGAGCAGAAGAAGAACAGTGTTTGAGAAAGTAGTAGAGGTGAAGTTTTGAGGCAAAAGGACAATCAGACGCTCAGGTTCCAGAACCAGTCAGTGACCGGAGTAAGGAGCTGTAGCCACGGACGTCCAACAAGCAGAAGGCATCAGAATGTGGAAAATGAATGTCCTCAATGTGTAGTGTACTAGTGTGAAGAGTCAGCCTGGATATCCACAGTTGGATATGATCACCTCAGTGGCGGACCTTGCGACCGGGGGGCCCTGGTGCAGCAGCCGATGGTGAGAAGCGGGTGGGGGTGGGGGGGAGGTATGCTACCGATGCTAATGGCCGTCGGTGAGGACCGGGGAGGGGTGCTGTCGGCCGTTCGCGAGGACCGGGGGTGCCATATCTGCTGCTCCTACCTGCATCGAGCGAGCCGCACAGTCCTGGGAGCCGGGCAGTCCTGGGAGAGGAGGGGCGGGCTCGGCCAGGGGAAGCAAGTAGCTTCCCTGGGTTAACCCCCTCTCCTATGCAACACTGGCACAGGGTCATGGCTTCAGGGGCCCCCTAGCCGGTCGGGGCCGTGGTGCAGCTGCACCAGGGTAGGTCCACCCCTGGATCAACTGAAATTGCAGAGTTATTCCTAAAGGTTAGCTTCAGGGTCATCCGCATGGAAACTAAAGAAATTTCCAGACTTTTGACCAGAGAGAATTCTGTAAAAAATTCTCTTCAGTTCTGGGATCAATAAATGCTTGTCTTAAGGGCCTGTCACACGTGTCAATGTCGCCCGCGATATCGCTCATGCGTCACATATTATTCGTCGCCTGAGCGATGTGGAGTTATCGCGGGTAAGATGTCACACGCGTCAATATGACCCAGCGATGCGGTGATGTCGCCATCTTGCGAGCAATTTTAGTTAGTCGCTTGTACGGTGTCAAAATAGAAAATACGTCGCTGAGTTTAGTGTCACACGCAGCGATGCACAAGGTCTACTGAGCGATGAGCGACAGGTTTTACATCTGGCAGTGAAATCGGCGATCAGCGACATATCACTGGTTGCATCGCTTGGTCACACGCTTCAATGTCGCTCCTACGTCACTTTTACGTCGCTTGAGCGACTGAAAATCCGTGACGCAAGAGCGACATTGACAGCGATATCGACGCGTGTGACATCCCCTTTAGGCTAGGGTCACACTAGCGCTAGGATTGCGTTCAGGGGGGTCCGCTTAAAGATAGAATCTGGCAGCATTAACGTAGCGTAACCATAATACCAATACAATCCTTTGGGTGATGGACCAACGAGTGCAGTCAAACGCCGGCATGTAAGTGCTAAAGGTTGAACCCTCACACTATTTCCAAGCGCATCACATGTCGCTGAAGTGCAGGTCATTTGATGCGCTTGGAAATGGCGCATGATTTCAAGTGCCGGCGTTTGACTGCGCTTGGGGGTCCGTCACCCATGGGATTGTATTGGCAGCTTAAACGCATCATTGCCTTTCGGTTACGCTGCGTTAATGCTGTTAGATTCTATCGTTTTAACAGACTCCCCTGAACGCAATCCAAGAGCAAGTGTGACCCTAGCCTTATATCAACATTCAAAGAAGGCAAAGACTAGCAAGCACTTGTCTTATAAACACAGAGGAACCGTAGGGAACAGATTTAGGAGCGAGTAATTTATCTTTAGTTTAGGAAAGCATTTATCCAATGGTAACACCTCGCTATTAACCTAAGGTCTGAAGTTCTCCCCGTTTGGCCTTCAGTTTGGAACAACTTATGTGATAATTATCCCATTCACCACACAAACCATACAAACAGAATCTGCCAGTAAGGTGTTGGGAACATTTAGCTGGAGATAATCTGTTCAGACCAATTACCATGTCCATGTTAGACATTCTGAGATTTTGAAGTTATGCGGGATGTGAGACTTGGCAATCAAGCATCTTTCCTTAGAGCGTTCATTTACAAAAATGCCAATCCACTTGGATGGCAAAACAACTCAAGCCATTGAGGGTGGAAGGCAAATCTTGGCCAGCAAGGTCATTTTTGATCTGACTGAATAAGACGGCAGAGAAAGCAGTCATGAGAGTGTAAGGAGATGGACATATTGCCCACGTTCCCCCTTGAAGACACTGATGTTATAATGTCTAATGTGATGTGTTAATGAGGTGCAATGTGAATTGTAATGTGTTGTTAGTGATGGGCTGTGTTGTGCCACACAGTAGTATAAGTGAAAATTGATGTTTGGGACTTGCATAGAGTGGGAGGGGCTACGCTGAACAGACAGTGACAGTTTCCAGTCAGGAGGTCAGATAGGACTCAGCTTGCAATGACAGACCTAAGGTCTGGATGGAGAACAGAGCCACATGGTTTGGGTGTCCCTGTATGGAGAGGAGACCAGGGTCATGGATAGCAAGATCCTAGAGAGAGTTAAACAAGAGACAGAGTAATCTATTGAAGATGGGACATAGGATTGACCAGTTGACGGCCCCGAAAGTATAACTCTTAAGGTAACAGGCCAGGATGAAACAATACATGAGACATAGCGAGTTCCCTGAGTAGAAGTTCCTGAGCGTCAGACAGCTGGAGATTAAGTTCGGCCATATTAAGAGGAGGACAAGATGCAGACCCGAGGGTGGAATATATGAATTTTATGGACTGTACTATGGTGCAAAGCTGGGTTGCAAGTGAGACAAACGGAGGCAGGAACAAGTGGATGTGAAGAAGTAAAGTACTATGTTTAGAGATGCTCTGTGTTCAAGACGAAAAAATGAGACGCTTTGTACCCACTAGCTGTACATAGTTGTTATAAATTGTTATGTTATGGCCGTTAAGTAAAACATTTATTGAGAACTGGTGTTCTCCTTCATTGAACTGGTCACCATCTTGGCCTTACCGGCTGAAGCCTGCATCATACAGGCTGTAAAGGCTTATTAATTCCCCAGCACAAGTCCACCCAGACAGCCAGGACCCTCAGCTTGATGTAACATGCCATGGCATAATAGATGACTACCTTACCCATAGCTACCACCCTGCTCCACGATACAAGAATGTTATTGTTCTAGGTCAATTCAGCAGAACAAGTAAGAAACTGGCTGGCATAATGTTTCACAGAGTTAGGTTGGTATCAAACTGGGCGAGAGACATGCGAGAGACTGCATGTATCACCTGGCATGGCTGATGGCTCTATTGACAGGAGCGTGCAGCCCCAAAGAAATACATGCAGCAACAAGCTCCTATCCAGAGAGCCAGCGGCCATGCCGGGTGATGCATGCAAGGCTCATGCGAGTTTCTCACATGTCTCCTGTATGACTCCTACCCTAGTCTCCTGTCTGAGCAGCAGTATGGAATCAGCAATGAAATGGACACAACTCGGTTCATCAAAGTACACAAAAAGTCAATCATAGCAAACAAGAGTTCTGTACTCAAACGGTTTTGTGAAACACAGGCCCAATATTTAGACATTACAGTCATGGGATTATTTAGTTTTTTTCTTTGATGCAGACTGCTCCCCATATTCCAGTACTACCAGGCTTACTCCCGCTACGTCTGGCATTCGGGCCTCTGGCTGTGTGCTCCGTACTCCCCATAGGAACCTGCATTCATAAATAGGGACTGCTTTTTAGGACACTGTTCCCTCACTGCCAGGACCTGTTCCTCCAGGTCCACACCAACGTTATGTATTTCTACCACAAGGATCAGTGCCAAAGGTCGAATTATTACATTGTCCATACCTCCTGTGAATGCTTTCTTTCCTGGAGGTACTCTCCTGACTAATTACAGTGTCTGCTTATAGGCTAAATCCCACCCACCAAGAGCACCAGTAACTCTCGTTATTAACATCTGAGTAACAGGGGAGCAATCTTTATCCTAGCCTCATGAGTTCAGAGTATCTTTCACAGGAAGAGAGGACAACGACCTCCCTCATTCCCTTACACTAGCATGGAACTTCGAACTATGGTGAGACCCAAGATTTTGTGCATGCAGGGTCACAGCACACACCATGATGCCATGATATAGTCATCTTTGACAAGCTTTTGCAGAACTGTACCAGGCTGAATCAGAGTCAAAGTCTTGGCTTAGTGTGAGAAGTCCACTGATTTCAGCACTCGCGGCAAATATCAGATGTTACGATGACCGGAAAGGAGATGGTGAGGAGCGGATATGATGGACATGTGAGCAATAATGAGAGTATATGGATTTTTTATTTTTTACATCTTACATTTTTCTTGCTCTGGGGTCTAAAAAACCCCAAAGTATAAAAAGCGAGGGACATCCAATCCGCAGAGAATAACTTCTGTGCTAAACAAATATTCCCAGGAAAGTCCACATGAACGGGCAATTTAGAATTCTGCCTGATCCACTTCTCTGTATTGAATACCTTAGCAGCTGTTTTGCAACTTTATTGTCTTTGGTACAACGGGAACCTTTATGAAATAAGGGTTGTTATGCCGCTATGTTGCCTTTTAAGGAACCTTACACATAGCAACCGAACGTGCGCATGTTTTTGATGGTTGACACCGATCGCCAATGCCGCATGTACACGCCACAATTGCGCCCTCAACCCAAGGGAACGTTGTTCTCCGGAAGTTGAAACTGATCCTGCGGGAACGATCCGGTTGAATCCCGTCGCCGCTTCACACGCCGCAACCACTAAGGGAATGTGGGCGTACCTGTGCAGCGCCACAAGAACATAGGCGTGACAGAGTTGTGTATTCCGCGCCCCAAACACGCTGATTGGACAACGTAATAGCGTCATGATTGGCCAGCCTGCGCAGGAAGGCTGGCTAATAAATGACGCCATTGCAATTGTGTAGTGTGAATGGACAGCTCTTCAAATATGGCGCCCTGTGAAGGGACAGCCAATGGTAACACAGTAGCCCCCACCAATCATCGCTGATGGGGCGCGGTATCCAGCACGCTGTGGCACGCCTCCGGGAAATCACTAGGCGACGCAGATTCCATCCCTATCGCCCCTTCACACGCCAAAACCAGGGCAAATCACCTTCAGGGTTGCCTCTGGTTTTTGAACAATGCTCTGACACCGCAACCGGGAGCAACTTCGAAAATCACCATCACTTTCCCCAATTACACGCCGTAACTTTGTAGCAATTTCAAGGCAACCATGACTGAAATCCCAATTGCCTCTCAGTTGCTACACCGCAGTTGCGGCGTGTAAAGGTACCTTTAAAGTTATTGGAAGCATTTCATACATGTGTGACCATCTTTTAGTAAAAGATTGATCACAACGTAACTGATAAGCCAAGTTTCGACCATAAACCGAACAACACCTTCATGGATGATGTCTTCTTCTTGCAAGTGCTCAGATATTGCACCAAGACTAACCGCTTTTATCCGTGTGCCATTAATTGCTTCACTTCCTATAAAATTTATTTGCTACAGTAAAAACTGAAGGTTTAATCTTCACAATAAACTTTCCCACAAAAAAAAGCCATACGTACGACCATATATCATCTCTGCCCTCCGCTGCCCATATCCCGTAACCTGGCTGTTATCTTACACGAGGAAGTTTAACCTGAATAAAAATCCTATTGAATTCCTCGTAATAATTGTACAGAACTGTATAATCCATTTAGGTCAAACACTTCTGAAATGTCAATTCATTTCCTCCCTCATCTGTGTTCCCGGGCTTCTGACAGACAGAAAGGAATTTCACCCCGTACAAAAGAGAGATGAGTCTCAGTCAAGAGTCAGCGACATTAGCTGAGGAAACTAATAAAGTGCACGTATTAAGTAATAACATTTTTAAATTCATTGCTTCCAGGCGGAATTTATATTCAAGGTCTGGCACAGGCTATGAAATCTAATTTTGTTCTCATGGATGTGTGATATAATTTTATAAGTGTTATAAAGAAAGGTCTTTACTTACGCTGACCGGAGAGCTGCGATATCTGGCAATACAGAACACAAGAGGCCCTTCTCTTCCAATAACACCGGAACCATGGGAGTTTAAAGGGAATTGATCCACCAATATTTCTTACTGCTGAAGGATAGATTTACTGCTATTCTTGATATAAGTTTATAGTGTTGTTAGTGTCTGTGCCTCAAAGATAAAACAACCTTAACAACTATAATTAGCGCCATTGCATATTTTAGCTAACAGAGATTTTCTAATTATTAACGGGTATTTTTTTCAGGTCAACGCAAAGAAGATCATTATGAGGTTGATCATTGCATTTCCCCAATAAAGCACCCCTTCCGTTCACCAATAGAGCGAACTGAAATGCTGTTTGGGGTTGGCTTTACTGGCCAAGAAGAGTTAGGCCCCATTCACATCACGATTTTTTTGGGATCTGTAGCTATCCATTGTAAAACTGACAGGCGCGGATCTGATTTGGCCCCCATGTATCCCTATGGGCATGGATTGGTGTTTAATGGCCATCCATGTGTGCAGGGATCCGATTGTGTCCACTTTTTTCACGTGCCCAAAACCGGAGACTGCTCCGAGTATGGGCGCAGCAGACACACTCGGACAGAATCGGACAGCATCGGATACAAAGCTGTCTGATTCAAATAATATGGGGGGTCTATGGAGCTCAGATCCGGGAAATAACAGGATCATTTCCCGGATTCGATTTTAGTGTACTAAGCATGCTCCATACACTAAAACTGCTCTGTTGAGTGTATTTCAATCTTTTACATACACTATCTACATACACTGCTATAGTGAAATTAAATAAAGTAATGTGTTAAGCATAAAAAAAAATAAATCCTCACCTCTCCTCCGGCTGTCCGGGACCCGAGATGAAGACGTCCGAATGGTGCCAGGACCTTAAAATGTGATTGGCCAGTAGCGATCAAGTGGTATGTCACATCACATATCACATGATCGCTAACAGCCAATGACAGATCTTTAAGGTCCTGTCATCCATCAGACGTCTTCTCTTCGAGTCCCGGACAGCCGGCGAACAGGTATTTTTAATACAGTTTTTCTCTTTTAGTTTGCTTTCACAGTGTATGAAAACACAGTGGGAAAACAAAACTTCAGTCCCAAGATATCACAAGGGGGAGGGAACACAGGATTCTTTCTCCCCCGTGTGACATCACAGGCCCGATACCATTTGCCTGCGCTTTGCAGGCTCGGGCTCCTCCCAGCTCTTTCTGTGTCCGGATCCCTCAAAATAATGGATCCAGACACAGAAATCGCATCCGGAGTTCACATCCAGGCCTGTTCGTTGATGTCCGTGGGGTCCTGCAAAAAACAGGATCCCCACAGACAGGAAAAAATCGTGACACGAAGGGGGCCTTAGATACAATTGGGTTTTACCGAGATGTTTTCTCTAAGGACTGAAGTAATATTTTGGAGTTAGCAGTGGGAGATAGGATATGTAGTCCTACAAATGTACCAGAAATGAAGCAAGTTTGAAAGTTATGTCTGTCATGGAAAAACGCATGCTTTTTTTAAGGCATGGCATATGTGACCCTAGCCTTATACTCACTTTCCAGCTTTTCCATACTTTACCTACCCTGCTACGGTTTGATGACGCCATCTTGTGCCCGTAACTTCTGACTACCCAGAAGTCAAAAGTTAGGCTAGGGTCACACATGCCATGCGTTTTTTTGGTGCCTTAAAAATAAGCATGCGTTTCTTGCATGCGTTTTAACATTTCTGTATGTGTTTTTTAAGGTGTTTTTTGACACCCTGCGTTTATGAATCAGCACCAAAAAATACTGCAAGCTGCGTTTTTTGGTGTGTTTTTAAAAACGCATACGTTTTTTTCACATGGGCCCCTATGGGAAACGCATGTGTTTTTATATGGCACTAAATGGTACCATGCGTTTTTGCATGCGTTTTTCAAGGCAGCTCCTCACTTAAGTGCAAAAACGCATGTCAAAAACACGGCACTTTAGACATGCGTTTTTGCTATTAGGGCATGCGTTTTTGCTATTAGGGCATGCGTTTTTTGCATGGGGGCCTATGGGTGCGTTTTTACATGCTTTTTTAAAAACGCAGGTCTCAAAAAAACCATGTGTGACCCTAGCCTTAGGCTGGAAACACAATGTCCGAGTGACATGCGAGTTATGGTGGCGTTACATGCAAGGATATCCTGAACGATATCCTTGAAACGTCACAGATATGTGATTGTTGAAAAGATATCGGTATAGGATGAAAAAATCATTCAATCGTTCATCCTAGATTTGAGATCCTGACCTCCAATCTATCGTTCGTCGTCCAATTAACGCAGTTTGAAGAAGCCGCATCGTTCAGTGTGACACCTTAATGAACGATCTCGTTCTTAAATCTCCTATTCCTGCCGCTTTAATCTATTAAACTGATGCGCTGCCAAAATGGATATCGTTAACGATCTCCTTGTGTGTGACTACGCACGAACGATAATTCTATATCGTCCGTACGATGTCTGTCCCGTGACTTTACTAAGGATATCGTTCAGGATATCCTTGTGTGTAACGCCACCATTACTTGCACAAGTCTCGGATCATTCACCCGGATGGCCTCCTCCTCTCTGGACAGGAGCAGTGGAGCTACATAGAAAAACACACCACTGACAGTATCCCGTCCAAAGTGGCAGGGGTCGTGCCGAGTGAATAATCCGAGACTTGTGCGAGTAACTCGCATGTCACTCGGACAGTGTGTTTCCAGCCTTCGGGTTAAAGTCTGTAGGTAGTGCTGCTTTAGCTAGGGAGCTGAGCGCTAACTAACTAATCTAACTAGTTACATAGTTATATGAAAAACATTTTTTAGAGCAGCGCTTCAACTAGCAAAGCTAGGTGCTAAAACATCAGTCCTATGTGGGGATCAGCCACCAAATATACAGACCATATATATGAAACAAGGACTGCAGTACTGTTTCTAGGATGTTCTCAAGCCTTTATTGGCCTTCAGGCAGGTTGTAGCAATAGTTACATAGTTAGTTGCATAATTACATAGGTTAAAAAAAGACCTGTACTGAGAAAATCATCCAATCCTTTTTTAAAAGCTGTTAGGGTACCTTTACACGCCGCAACTTTTGGCGGTGATCGGAGGCAACCAAACGTGTGCGTGCACCTTTTTCATGGTTGCCTCCAAACGCCGAAGGCTCTTTTAGACGGCGCAATTTTGCCCTCAACGACGTGTCTCCCCGGAAGTTGCCACACCAACAGTGGGAAACATCCGGTTGACTCCCGTCGCCGCTTCACACGACGCAATCCCCAAAGGAATGTTGGCATACATGTTCAGCGCAGCGAAAACATAGGCATGCCAAAATGTTTTTCACCGCACCCCAAATACGCTGATTAGACAACGCAATAGCATTCTGATTGGCCAGCCTGCGCAGGAAGGCTGGCTAATACATGACGTCATTGCCATTGTGTAGTGTGAATGGACAGCTGTTCAAATATGGCGCCCTGTGAAGGGACAGCCAATGGAAACACAGTACCCACCACCAACCATCGCTGACGGGGTGCGGTGTCCAGCACGCTGTGGCACGCCTCTGGGAAATCAGTAGGCGACGCTGATTCCATCCCTGTCGTCCGTTCACATGCCAAAAGCAGGGAAATTCACCTTCATGGTTGCGTCTGGTTTTCGAGCAGTGCCCTGAAATCGGAACCAGGCGCAACTTTGAAAAACACCGCCGGGTTGCCCAAATACACTAAGCAATTTCGTAGCAATTTCACGGCGACGGTGACAGGGCTACGGATTGCCTGTCAGATTTCTTGCGGCGTGTAAAGGTACCCTTATAGTGTCTGTCATCTTGCGGTCCTGGAACCACAGTCTGACTGCTCTACCTGTAAAGAACCCTTTCCTATTCAGCTGCTGGAATCACATTTCTTCCATCCTCAGTGAGTAGAAGTGACATCACCGGCGCTCATTGCATCTCTATAAGAATCAGAATGAGGTCACAACAAGGCACCCATCGAAAAAAAAAGTTAATATCTCAAAAACGGCTGAACATGTTGATAAATTGTGAATTGAAAAGTTGCTTATTACTACATGCAATAACCAACAATATATATCTTAGATTTGTCACATCCAAATATTCATTATTTTCAAGATTCTCCGACACTCCATGAAACACTAGAGCTGTGGCTGGTCATGTTTCACTGCAGACCAACTGGAGCGCCGCGGGAAAAGAAAAGGAATGAAGGCTCGAAAGGTGAGTGTCAGAGAGGGGGTCGGGGACTTAGATTTAAAGGAGTACTCCAGCAGGGAAATAAAAACAGAACTCTGTAGTGGGGCTTTAAATCTGGCCCGGTCTACATGACATCTTGAAGACGCTGGCATACCCGCTATTTTGCTGGAGGAAGATGCTTCAAGAATCTTTTGTCCTGAAATATCTTTTTCTGCTGTTTTTTTCTATCATTTTTTCCCCTTCGTATATTCTTTCTTGGACAAATATGTGGCGCCCCTGTAACTAGGCGCCACAGGGTAGTATTACACCTTAATATAAAATTGTGTTTTTCTTTTCCCTGTAAGGTCATTAGCTCAGGGTTCACTCTATGGAGTCTGCTTTTACACCCACCTAGGACCACACCACTTAGAATAGGGGGAAACCAATAATTTAGTAGGTCCCATAGGGTAGGAGAGGAGCCAGGGATAGAGGAGGGAGAGTGACAGTTGAGTTTATCTCAGACGGTGCAGGGAAGGCAGACAGAGAGGTCAGGCCTGACAGTCCAGCTGAGAGGAGGGTGCCCCATCTCTAAGTGGGGTCCCAGGACAGAAGGCAACGGATCAGGACTGGTTGGAGCCGGCTGGTCACGTTGGGGAGCATCGGCAGTGCGGATAGCCGAAGTAGTCAGTCGTTTATCCCTGGCTATAGACTGACGAGCTGCGGGCCCAACATAACCAGTTTGCCGTATGCACCACAAGGTACCTCACCCCTCAGGACCACAATAGATCCAGGACGGGTGGGGTAACGGCCCGATTACCGACGTCGGGGGAAAGGATGGACTCCTCTTAAATCCGGGAAAGGATAACCGTGCCATACTGAAGGAGATCAGGGGACTGGCGGGAGAGCTCTGCAAGGGTGGAGAGACAGAAGGAAAAGTTTATCCCAGAAAGCCTTAGAAAGAAAGACATCTAGAGACTCCATTACAGGGAACCTGGAGCTGGTGACCGACCCCCGGTAAACCGGACTGAACCGTATACCATCACCATATTCCAGTACCTATTAAAGTGGAGTAAAACTTGCTTTGGACTCTGTCTTCCTGACCGTGGTGCCCACAGGGCTAAGCAACAGTAGCAGCTAAGCAGAGGGGTAAGAACTGCAGCAGCATCTCCATTACTGCCCTCCCTCACCATCTTCCTTCATTGCTGCCCTGAGGAAAAGCTCCACCTGTGGGAGCTCTACCACACTTTGCTGCCCCAACCATCACCTCAGCGGCCGGCCATATTACCGGGAACTACAGGTGGCGTCACGATCCCCTGTAAATAATCCTTTTATCCCCCATCATCAACATCTACCCCAGTTGATCACCAGGGCACGGCACCTATTCAGTAGACCCGTGACCGAGTTCTCCTTCTGCTCCTGGCTGTATCAAATAGATATAAACTATTGAGCGATTTTTAAGCAGAAACCACCTGAAGAATGGACTGGTCACTTCTTTAATCCTTCCTTTACCATTTTTGAGTCTTTCCAGGTCAATGTCATGTGAAAACCACCTAAAAAACATATGTATTCACAGATCCCAAGAAGGCAAAGTGTGAAATGTGGATCCCACTCAACTACATATATTGTTTAGGCTTTATGTTCAGGTGTGATCAGGCTGCAAACACGTCCGGCGGCATCCGGGTTTGTTTGTTCAACCGTATGCAACCGCAGGTGTACTATGCCTGATCCGAGTGTTGGATCAGGCTGCGGTTGGATCCGGTTGCATCGTTTTTTTGCCTGATGCATTGGAAAGTTGAAAATTTCCATAGGGCGCACGTAATGGGAGGGTGTTTGAAGGGGCTCTGGGCACGCTCAGTGTGAAAGCTGGATCCAGCCCTATCGAAGCCCATTCTGTTCTGCATCCGGTGACATCAGGATTTTTAGCAAACCGCAAAATTGCAACTTTCTGCATCCAGAGAGGAGGTCAAAGGGACACATTCGTTAGGATCCGGTGGAAACTTTATGCCACCACATGTGCCTGCATCCCCATTCTAAAGTCTATGGAGACAGACCTGATCAGGCAGCACCAGGTTTTGGCTGGATTAGGATGCTGGACGAAAAAATGCAAGTGTGAAAACCACCTTATAGAGAATTTATTTACAACTTTGTTCATAGCGTAAGTAAAAATGTCATGCCTTCTAAAACTAAAAAAAATAACCAAAAAGAAACACGGCTTCAAATCACAAGGTAAAGGAACAATACAAGCATACATAGGGTAACATCGCCACACTGTGGTCATTCATGGTAAAGGAAAACAAAAGCAATACATCTTTATAAAGTTTATTTTTTTGAAAAACATAGAAATTGCTTTTAAATTGATGACCAGTATAATGTTTAAAATATATGATATTGTTTATCATAAAAATATTAAAATTTAAGTAAAAATCTCCATATATCTGATGGAGAAAGGTTGAACTTGAACTCGATGGACCTATATCTCGTTTCACTAACTATGCTGTGCATAGTCAGTGCAGGGTAACGAAATTGGGTTTAACCCACGCGGTTTAACAACTTTACTTCATGCGTGTGACGCTCATTCAAAACTCACTTATAGCAAGTTAAAGGTGTGGACAATATAAAAATCACACCTAGAAGCAGATAAAAAGGGGAGAAGTTGACTCAATCATTGTATTGTGTGTCTGTGTGGGCTGCACTAAAGGCCCCGTCACACGTGTCAACCAAGGCTGTGATGTCGGAAGCGATGCGCGGATGCGCGCTTGCTTCCGACATCGCAGCCTTGGTGTCACACGGCAACATGTTGCCGGTGACGCCGCAGCGATGTGGGCAGAGCCATCGCTCGCTGGGCTGGGATCAACCCAGCGAACGATCCGCAGCAATGCTGCGATATAGGCTGGATCGCCGCCAACATCGCTATTGCGGTGTCAGACGGCGCGATCCAGCCTAATCGCTGGTTGCAGATTGACAGGTTTACGTTCATCCTCCTAAACCTGTCAACCTGCGCCCAGTGATAAATCGCAGTTGCGTTGCGCTGTTACACAGCACGACGCACTTGCAATATCGCTAGCGACATCGCTGATGCGTCACTTTTCGGCGCTGTCGCTAGCGATATTGACGCGTGTGACAGGGCCTTGAAGGCCCAGTTACACACTCTTGCATTGTGAAGGGATGGATGCTACAGGGGACTACTGCTTCCTATGGACTGTTATGCTATGGACAGCCTGCCCCATTTCTCTGTCCCTCTCAACTGCCTTGCTTGTCTCGTGGACTTTACCTCTTGCCCCCAGGACCGTCCCTTTTACCCCTGTGCCCCAGCAACTTTGTATAGTGGATCCCTGATATGTGATGCACAAAGAGAGCAGGAGGAAACCACGGAGGGGTCAGTTGGACCCCTGGATTGTTTGTAATATTTAAGGGTGTACCCAAAGAAAGGACTCATGGACTTAAGCTCTTAGCAATTGTTTACAATGTTTACGGAATATGCCCAGGAGAAAAGACTCAAATATGACCTGAGGTCCCCTGTGATTGTAGTGTTCATCTTTTATACAGGACATGGCCAAATAATTATGACAATAATTTTGCATTTTATGACTAGTGTGAAAATTGTATTATGGGGTATCATAATGTTATTATTATGTGTGTACTTGGCAGTATCGTTGGGTGACTTGGTCAAGGACAACCTAGTTTAAAGAGAGAAAAAGATATAAGAGCGTCAGAGGTGTTGTCACTTCAGGGATACACGGCATAATTTGTATGTGACCCTCTACAGGTTAAAGGTGAAGGGTGTAAAAGGCTTGTTGATGGCTACAGGAAGTGATTTATTGCAGTTACGGTATTCATTCCGAAGGGTCTGCAACCAATATTAAGTTGAGGGTGACAACAATTTTGTCCAGCCCATTTTTGGAGCTTTGTGTGAAATGATGTCCAATTTGCCTCTTTTATGATTATTTTTTGCGTGTTGTTCTAATGCAAACAAAGTAAATAAACATGTAGATAACAAAACATGAGTATATGCAATAATTTTTTGGGGGAAATACTTCCTTTTCTGGAAAAATGTCAAGGGTGCCAACACTTTTGGCTATGACCGTATAGTATAAATTATACTCTCCTTTCAATCTCCATATACTGTTGAATTGCAAGAGGAAACTTAGTAACTTTTTGGTGACTTGCAATCACGTGAAGAGGTCGATAGGAAGTGCTGCGCTCACGCACCGGAAGTGATGTCACTTTAACGCAGATGTCAGTGATTGACAGCAACATCTAAATGGTGAAAAGTCGTGGCCGGAGCTCAGCTTTCGCCACAGCTCTAAAGACACATATGCTGGCTAGATTTACTGTGTATACAGGGATCTACGCTCCTGATTCCCCTCCACACACAGTCACAACAGATCACCATATTGAATTGTGCCCATATGTAGTGGTTAATAGGATCATGCACAGTGACTGTTCCATTCTCATCCATTTTTGCAGCAGACTAGATTGTCTAAAGCAGGTGAAAAAAAATAGAAAACAAACATTTTCTATTTTTAATTTTTTACTTAGATCTGAATTCATTTTACCTGAATTTTTAACCCCTTCATGACCTTGGACATATCTATTCATCATAGGTTGCAAGTACTTAATGACCCATGTCATATACATACATAATGGCGTTTTTGCGGGCATAGTAGCTGTTCCTGAGCGACTAATGCCAGGTTTCCAGCTAATGTCACAGCCAAGACCCAGCGCTCTTACAGTCAAGGTCGGTCCCCATGCCGTCTCTGGCTGTTTAAACCCTTAAATGCCGCAATCGATAACGATAGCAGCATTTAGGGGATTGGGAGAGGGATGACGCTCTTTCTTCCTTCCAATCGGTACCCCTGCAATGTAATCACAAAGGCCCCATCGTCCATAATGCGACTCAAGGTTGTCATGATGACTTCTGAGTCACCTGAATACGGGAAGCTGTAGGGGTCATGCCTGCAGCATGATTTAAAGCTTCTCAAAATGCAGCTCTGACTGCTCCTGTCAAGGGTGTATCAGAAGATATGGATGAAGCTGTTGAAGCCACTCACAGAAGGTTGCAACATCTGGCCAAACAGCTAAAATCCTAAAAAATATTTCTGTCCCTTTAAGAGGCATTTCTCTCTTAGTGATAGCTGGAGGTCACCACGACCCAGCTGATCTCTCGTCTTCAGCTGTCTGTTTATACCTTTTGGCTCCTAGGATGCACTGTTGGTGATAGCTGTTCAGGTGTTGGTTGTTGCTTCTGTGGCCCCCCAGGGTCTTAGTGCCACTGTGTCATCACTGCCCCTGGGTGGTGGTGTCACGCTGAGAGCAACAAAAGGGTCTTCTCATCAGGCAGGAAAACCACACACAACACTTTCTGCCTCCAGGCGAGAAGGGGGAGACCAAGCCTGGGTTCATGGTAAGCTCCCCTATAAATTCTGGTCTGGGGAGGAGCCAGTTAGTTCAGTTCCTGAGAGGAGTGTGAAGAGTACCTGGAGGATCGAGCTGTGCTAAGCTCATCCTAGGTACAGCAGTTCAGTTCCTAGGAGGACTGAGGAAGACATCCTGGTGCTCTGATAGAATTCAGATAGAACATGCGGTTCTATAGTAGAGTGCAGGGATAATACGGGATACTTTAATCTTAATCTCCTTAACTTTATTCATAAAAAGCTCCAGACCACAACGCGTTTCGACGTACAGACGTCTTCCTCAAGCGGATCCGCTTGAGGTAGACGTCTGTACGTCGAAACGCGTTGTGGTCTGGAGCTTTTTATGAATAAAGTTAAGGAGATTAAGATTAAAGTATCCCGTATTATCCCTGCGCTCTACTATAGAACCGCATGTTCTATCTGAATTCTATCATACAAATTCCCTTGGGGAAAGCGGTCACAGAGCTGCAGGCGGGATAGGGTTAATGGATCAACCTGGAATTTCCTAACCCAACCCTGGAGTGAGAGCGTGGACTACACGAGGCCAGGAGCAGAGGTGATTGAGGATACAGGAGCACTACAGATCCAAGCCTGAGCCACAAACTACGCTCACAATCTGGTTGTGCGGATCTGGCACAACCTTCAAAGGTTAGTTTATTCTTAATACAACCGCTTTTAAGGCAGGAGAGATCCACAGGTGGCGCAACACTATTTTTTTCTTTTTATCCTGGTGCTCTGAGGCTGCAGATCTCGTCCCAGGATCGCTGACTCGGTGCCAGGTCTAAGGCTAGGGTCTGAGGAGGGTCGCGGGACCACCTGGGGAGCCAAGCAACAAAGTGCTCACCCCAGAGGAAAGCACAGAGAACGGACACAGAAGTCCGAGACTGTGCAGGGTCTAACGTCCTTGCAGTCAATACCGGAAGGTGGGGAATTCCAGGTTCTTCAGCCACACCGTGGCCGGAGACACAGCAACGGAGAGAGTTCAGGAACTGAGCCAATTGTTTGAAAGGACTCGAGTTGCCTTGCAATACCGGCACCTCGCAGGAAGAGACAGGGCCGGCAGCTTAGCTGATGCAGCAGCAGGAGCCAACACACAGAGCGCAGTTAGGGAGTCAAAAACCCAGCCAGGTGAGATGGAACCCTGAGTTGCTCTCGGCAAGGACTCCTTGGACAACTGCCTGAAGTCAGCTATTCCAGTAAAAGACTGAGTGACAACAAACAGTGAGTCTGCTTATTGCTTCGAGCCCATCATCCTGCACCCTACACCTAAACTACCTTCGCTGTCCCGGGAAACTGCTCTGCTCGTGGATAGCAATTCTATCCCAGCTGCCATCCACCGTCTTCGGAGGTTCTGCAGTAGTAGTAGTAGTAGTTAGCCGGGTTGACTAGTGTTCACCCACCCAGATCCTTGTGTAGTCTTAGTTCAGGGATACCAGGGCCAGGTATCCCATCCGGCGACAGGTGCAGAGACTGTATAGGGTCGTTAGAGGAGCCAGGTGTCAGTGCTAGTTTATCTAGGGGTCATCATCTTCCCTTTGCCCATAGCATCAGCGACTCCTTCATCTCCCTCGTCATCCTGCGCTGCGTTTCTCCCTACACACAGCGTGACAGCTCCCCTGTATTGCAATGATTGAGCAAATGCAAGCAGAGCTGTAAAAGGCGATGTTCCATAAAGGGACTAAGTAAAAAAGTAAAGCAAAATGTTAAAAAATTTAAAAAAGAGAAAATACAGAAGTTAAAAAAAAAAAAATTCAATCAAATAGTTATATTTATGTAAAAAAAAATACACATATTTGGTATTGCTGCATCCATAGCAACTCACCCTATAAAACCATCACACTAGTTAACCCCCTCAGTGGACATTGTAAAAAAAATGAGAAAAACGTAGCAAAAATTATGTTTTTTCATCATACAGCGGGTTTTTAGGCATGCACAAAAGTGCCATCAACCACAGTTTTGTTCAAGGACACAGCTGAAAAGAAGGCAAACAGAGTCCAGAGTAACTCTGCTGCCGCATTAGTAAATGCATCCATCAGGGGCTTCACCTGAATCATGCATTTTAAAGATGTAGCTGGAAACCCAAATGTAAGTGCTCAGCATAGAGCACAGGATAAATGTGGACTGATCCAAAATGTTTTGTATCCATATAGCCATCAATAGCATTCAACTCAACCTACAAAACAACATATCCTCACGAAGGTCCATCATCTGATAATGGAAATATAAGGGACTTACATATTACTGGTAGCACAAAGGCTCTGGAAATTCAATATTGCTCCTCCCCTTCCCCCCAAAAAAGTAAACCTGAAAGACCTGCACTCCCAAATCTAAATAATTCCCCCCTTCTGAGTCCCACAGTGTCTACATGTTTAGGGCTCTGCAAATGGAGCCCGCAAACTATTTTAGGAAAATCTTAAGGTACCGTCACACGCGGCAATATTACTAGGCAATTTCACTGGCAATTTGCTGGTTGCAGTGAAATCATGGACACATTGTTCTATTTTGTTGCTGTGTACAAATGTAACAATGTGTCCATGATCTCACTGCAACCAGCAAATTGCCAGTGAAATTGCATGCAATATTGCTGCGTGTGACGGTACCTTTAGATCCAAAAATCAAATGTTGCTCCTACTACTGTGCACCCAATTATTTTACACCACATATGGGGTATCATTGTACTTAGGAGAAATTGCAAAAAAACATTTGGGGGCCATTTTCTCTTGCTATCCTTGGGAAAATGAAAATATTTAGTGCTTTGTTATCGACAAATCTAGACAAATTCCCTGAGTGGTCTAGTTTCCAGAATGAGGTCACTTGTGGTGGAATTCCATTGTTTAAATACATCAAGGAATAACCAAACATGGCATCACACCTGGAGGCCATTACATCAAAATCTGTGCTCCAAAACATCACTCCTCACTTTCCGTGTGTCCAAACAGTGGTTTTACACGACATATGGGGCATCATTGTACAAATTGCACAACAAATTTTGTGGTACACTTTTGGCCACTTTAGGGTGTGTGCCCACATAGTGGTTTAGTGACGTTCAAATCGTCAGTAAACCGCTGGAAAATTCAAGGAGCTCAGAAGTCACCAGCGGTTTTCCGGCGGTTTTTTTCAGTGTGTGCACAGCGGTTTTCAGTCGGTTTTTCCGGCGGTTTTCTATGGAGGAATTTTTTCATGGAACCGATCAAAAACCGCTGAGAAGAATTGACATGCTGTATGCTGCTAAACCGCTGGGAAAACGCTCAACCGCTGGCGGATCCGCTCACATAAACCCACTATGTGTGCACAGCGTTTTCTAAATGTCATAGGGTTACATGTAAGTCCTAACGCTGCTTAGGATTTACATAAATTTAAATAAAACCTATGCTAAACCGCCGGCGGTTTTCGCTGCTAAACCGACGTAAAACCACTATGTGGGCACACACCCTAACACATCCCGATATCGGTGTCCAACTCCGATAAAAAGTCACGTGGTTCGTGCGTTGTCCCCGATATCGTTCGTGCGTTGTATGGTGTAAATGTCCAATACGATGCACGGACGACGCCAAAACGATATCGGGGAAAAATGAGCCTGCTCTCCAACCGCCCGATATTGGATGGGCGATGTGGCCGGATCGTGCTGTGTGAAGGCCCAACAATGATACGGAGTACAACTTCTCCTATTCTCTCCCATGTTAAATGGTCGTTCCTGGGTCGCCTCTACAAGGGGGGCATACACATCGCAGTTGTGTTGCCTGCCGATATCGCGCTGTGTAACAGCTCCTATGCGATCTTGGAGTTCTGCCCAAAAAATGCGCGCTCCCGCGCCGTTGTATCCAATATCGGCCCGATGATGGGACGTGTAAAGTGGCCATTTCTCTTGTTACTCTTGTGAAAGTGAAAAAAAATCACATGCAGATCAGGGACTCTCTAAACGAGACATGGTGTCTGCTAATGATTCCAGCCAATTTTCCTTTCAAAAATGCCAAATGGCACTTCTTCCCTTCCAAGCAATCGCAACCCCTGCACCTGTTGTAGTTAAGCCCCTGCAAATGGAGTATTAGCATACTCAGGAGAAATTGTACAACATATTTTATGCTGCAATTTCCCGTTACCATTGTGAGGATGCAATATTTAAGGCTAATGTAACATTTTTGTTTTGAAAAACTAAACATTTTCCATTTTTTCCTTCCACGTTTGTGTTTTTTCTGTCATATAGGCCCCTCAAAGTCACTTAGAATATTATGTGATCCCTAAAAAATGGTTTACACAGTGATATAAAAGAGGGGTAAAACGGGAGGCAAGGGGCGCAGAGTCTAATGGCCGCTTTCCACGTCCCAATATCGTTGTCCAACAACGATAAAAAGTCACGTGGTTCGTGCGTTGGCGCCGATATCGTTCGTGCGTTGTATGGTGTAAATGTCCAATTCGATGCAAGAACGATGCCAAAACGATATCGGGGAAGAGATGAGCAGGCTCTCCAACTGGCCGATATTGGATGGACGATCTGGCTGGATCGTGCTGTGTGACAGCCCAACACCGACTTGGAGAGCAACTTCCCCTATTCACTCTCATGTTAAATGGTCGTTCCCTGGGTCGCTCGTACAAGGGGGCGTAGACATCGCAGTTGCGTTGCCTGCCGATATCTCCCTGTATAACATCTTCTATGCGATCTTGGATTACTGCCAAAAATGTGTGCGCTCCCGTGCCGTTGTATCCAATATCGGGACGATATCAGGACGTGTAAAGCGGCCATAAGTGTAGAGGAGTATATGCATCTGTTGCAACAAATTTAGTTTTTTGCACTCACCCTTTAGATGTTTTGTATTTTCACTCAAAAGGTCCTTATAGTGGATCAGCTGTTTGCAATACTCCGGTCTGCAGCATAAATGAGGGACCTATGCCAGCCTTGGTACAAGGCTTGCATGTGAATATTGTAGTGGAGAGAAGATTTCCCTTTTTCGGCATTTCCGGAGGACAAGGATGCTTAAAGAGGACCTGTCACCCCCTGGTGCTTTCAAAAGTGACAGCACCACTGAATGCTGCGTGTCTGCTGTATTCAGGGAAGGTGTGTACTAAGGCTCTAGACCCCCTGTACCCCGAAAAAAAAACTTTGCAAACTTTACAGTTAAGAGGTCCCATGGGTCGGGCCTGATTCAGAGGTCCTTGCTGCTGGCACAGTCCTCCCGCCTCCTACTTGTGTGTTCCGCCCCCTCTATGTGACGTCACGCAGGCATACAGCGTGGCTGAGTGGAGCCCGGCGGCTGTATGCAGCATAAGCATTAGCAGGGCAGCTTCTGGTGTGAAGTCATATGCAAGCGCCTTACAGCCGCTGGGCTCCGCTTACCCAAGCCTCAACCAAGCCTGCGTGATGTCAAAAGGAGCAGGAACAGAAGAGGAGGGCAGACCCAGAAGAAGAGGAGGAGGCGGCAGCAGACACATAGAGGGGGCGGAACACACAAGGAGGAGGCAGGGAGGACTGTGCCAGCAGCGAGGACCTCTTAATCAGACCCGACCCACGGGACCTCTTAACTGTAAAGTTTGCAAAGTGTTTTTTTTCGGGGTACAGGGGGCTGGAGCCTTAGTACACACCTTCCCTGAATACAGCAGACATGCTGCTTTCAGTGGTGCTGTCACTTTTGAAAGCACCAGGGGGTGACTGGACCTCTTTAAAGATGAGATATTTTTCTCAATATCAAATTTATTTAGACTCTTTACTAAGAACAAACACTTTTCTGCCAGCAATGGCCTTCATCAGGTATAATGTGCACTACTAAAGGGGATCAGGATGGGGGACATCACTACAAAAGGGAACCGGGAAGAGGGACGTCACTACTAAGGGTGATCGGGATGGGGATATCACTAGAAAAAGGGATCAGGATGGGGGACATCACTACAAAAAGGGTTCAGGATGGGGGATATCACTAGAAAAGGGGATCAGGATGGGGGACATCAGTAGAAAATGGAAACTGGGAAGAGAGACACCACTACTAAGGGGGATTGGGATGGGGGACATCACTAGAAAAGGGGTTTGGGATGGGGGACATCACTAGAAAAGGACATTACTACAGGATGGGGACATTACTACAAGAAGGGGATCAGGATTTGTACTTTACTACATTGAGCTAAAAATTTTGGTATTACTAAAAATATCACTTAGTCCTACAAGGGATATTATAAATGTTTTTCTATGTGCGGCCCACCAATCCATCTGAGTTTGAGACCCCTGGCTTACAGTATCTGCAGTATCTATGTTAATGTACAGGCGGAGTTGTCCCTGCTGCGGGGTGCTGAACACTTAGGCGCTCAGGTGCTGAACCTGGAGCTGTCCACTGCTCAGCACTACGCATCAGGGACAGCTACTGTAAGCGATGAGCTTACAGATCCTTGGAGAGTTCCATGCCAGGAGATGCAGGGTCTGTTAGTTACGCAAATTGTGTGCCGACCCGCCGCTGCTTTATACAGTTCTATTAAAAAGCCGACAAATAGCGGCTATTATTTTACAGATAATTTAACCCCTTTAGACCCATGGTGTGATGACACCATGTGTCAAGAGAGTGAGGACACTTTCTAAACAGCATGTTATTAACCCCGCGAACACCGGATTATGAGCTGCATCAGCAGTCTCTGTGCAGACATGCCACGCAGAGGCTGCTGATGTGGTTAATAGTCACAGAAAGCCCAGAAATCATTAAATTTGACTATTCATCTGTTTTTGAACTAATCATCTTTTTCCGCTCCTGTCACAGCGGTACAAGATGTTTGGTTACTGTAGCGGCACAGAGGGGGAACACGGGTGCGAGTATCACGCCGTGCGGTGTATGGGTGCGAGATTTTCTCGCACCCATATACTTCTATTGCCCTCACGCACGTGAGAGTCACGTGCAGTCGCAGCATACTGCAAGTGCACTTGCTTTCCACTCGCAATGCAAATTTCGCGCCTGGGACTCGCACCAATGTGCTCTGCCTGATAGGGCAACATTGGTCCGAGTGCAATGCGAGCTTTTCTCCCATTGCACTCGGGCGAGTCTCACGCCAGTGTGTTTCCAGCCTAGAAGGCAGCTGCTTAGAAGAACCCAATGCCTGCATCACCTGGCCTTTCCTAATGATGATAATGAACAAACCATAACCCTAACAGGATAATGAAGGTCTGAAACTTTGGCCCAAGTTATCTGAGCACACAATCACCAAGGGTGTCCAAACTTTTGTATCGGACCATTTTCCTTTTTGTAATTTTTTAAAGTGTTACAGATGAAAATATATAGATATATTGCATAAAATACAAAGGGAATGTGTCATCTTTAATTTTATGCCTTTTAGAAATCATTTCGTCTTCAACTCAAAATTAACAGTTCACAATAACAGTTATTTGGACCAGGGGTGCCCAAACTTTTGCATGCCACTGTAATTGACTTTTAGGAAAAACCCTGTCAATGAAAAGTAGCAAGAAAACCAGCTGAAGATAATGCAAACAGACATGTATGCTTTACCCTATCTAATACACACCTGGTGAGCTGAGAATGCCCTTGATACTTACATTTGAAGACTGACCTTTGTCATGGTCTGTGGTTGTGGTAAATGAAAGACAAGCCTTGTAAGTACTTGTTTGTACTTCACTTGAATGAATGCAGGTATAATGCTGATAAATAGGCTTAGCCGCTTACACTAGTCAGACTAGCTGCACCTACTGTTATGAGCTCGGAGTCATATTTAAGTAGCCTCCCTGACGGTGCGGCCCCTCGCCATGATGTCCATCTGATTGTAGCTTTCACATTGAAGAGAATATGGAATAGAGAATCGAGCAGCATGTAAACACTGATCTGGTGTCAGGATGCAGAAGAGATTAAATCATTAAAGCCCTTCATCTCCCCACCGGATCTCTTGGAGCATCTCTCATACAAACCATCTCAGTGCTGTTCTCATTAAGGAGTCTGCACGGTGCAGAAAGTAAGTTTATTATCCACATACACCTGTGAATTAACACAGGGTCTCGATGATAAATGATTGAAAAGAGTGATGCGAATGTATTGACGTATACACGCACAGATTCCTAAACCTCAGCTCAATAGTCTTTATGGTGTGTACATTAAAATTCTGGCACAGGTCCTAATATATTTACTATTGAGGTATTATAATAGATCAGATGGAGCCCCGATGCTATCGCATGGGGAGGGCGGTGACGTCACGATGGAGGCAGGGTCTGTGGTACTGGGGGCAGCAGCCGTCTGTCCTCCCTCCCCCCATGCATTCTCCCCCTTGTCCAATGTCTCCCCCGTGCATCTCACCCAGCTATGATGTTATAATACCCTGTTGTGATGTCAAAATACTCCACCATGATGTGTTGGGGTGTCATAATACCCCACTATGATGTCATAATACCCCATTGTGATGTCATAATACCCCATTGTGATGTCAAAATACCCAGTTGGGATGTAATAATACCCCATTATGATGTCATAATACCCCATAGTGACGTTAAAATACCCCACTGTGATGTCAAAATACCCCACTGTGATGTCATAATACCTCATTGTGATATCATAATACCCCATTGTGATGTCACAACACCCCACTATGTTGTCATAACAGCCCTTGTGATACAAGGACAACTGGACACAGGCAATGACAGACGTCACAAGGCAACTACAGTTCCTTGTGAAAGTATTTGGCCCCTGTGAACTTTCCAACCTCGTGCCACATGTTGGCTGCTGGGCATAAAGTAACTGGCGACCTCGGACTCCGGTGTCCATACTAAGCTAGGTGCTGAGGTGAGCTGGCACTGCTCGACTCCTCACACCTTTTCTCCACTTCCCTCAGACCCTCACCTACGGGTCACTCAAACTGGCTAGTCAGTTTCCTCGGACAGGCCTAGCACGGCTCCCAACCGTAGGATGTCTTCTACAATCCTCAAAGGAACTGAACTGCCTAACCCCGCCCACAGACCAGAATTTATAGTGGACCTGCCTTAAGCTCGGGTGTAGAGCCCCCCTTCTGGCCTGAAGTTGGGAAGGTGTTGTGCATGTGTGTTGCCTGACCTTGCTTTCAAGCTTAGTATTGTGGCAACCAGACCCTGGGACGCCACACATGAACTTCAGATAATTAATTACATAGGGACAGCCGACCCTGAACAGAGTGTGGCACCCCTAAGTGTGGCTGCCACAAACATTCTTTGACATCTCTGTAATGCCATGTCTGTGGAGAATCGAAGCATTCTCTGCTGGATGTCTGAAGCGTACACACACTGCCTGATGCCTTAATAGAAGACTGAGCACTGGATGCCTTATTTGGGCATGTGTCTCACTCTCTGTTAGGGGGAAGGGGTTAGATGAGTATAGTAAAATGGAGTAGATACAGGAGTAGTCCAGTGAGGAGGCAGCAGAAAGCTGCTCTGAAGGGACAAGCTGCATGCAGGGTACCAGTCCCTTGGCTAGCCAGTCTTACAAGGCCTGGTGGCAGAACTGGAGGCTGATGGGTTTTATGCCCACTAGCTGCTCAAGTGGAACTTTCCAGGTCATCAGTAGTATAGAAGGTAAGGAAATTGTTCTGAGCAGAGCATGGATACCCACTGGATCCACACTACCAGCCTGGTAGGAGGTAACCCACAGGTACTAAGAGGGAATACTGGACAGCTAAAGGCACCAAGAAACCTAGAGACTCACATAGCAGAGTGGACTACAGTTCTCATTAGACTGGCTGGACCATACGCCTGGTGGTGGTTATATTACCCTGGACCTGCTACAGAATCTGCAGTAAAAAGGAAAAGCAAATACTGACTCCTGCTGCTTACTTTCTTCATCACACCCATCATCTTCATCACGCTCATCATCCCCTGGGAGACAGCAATGGTTGAGAAGGGGTTAACTTCTGTGATGCTTAGTACTACCTATCTTTCAGGGATCTCCTGCAGTGACAGCCAGATACTGGCTGCTGATCCCAACTGGAGTCACAAACTTAGCTTTTACTTTTTGTTTATTTCTCAATATTTCAACCTCCCTCTACATGTACGGTTAGGGCCACAGCTGCTGGGTACTGACGCCATGAACGTAACTGCTAGCCCAGCTGCAGAGTACCCCGGCCCTTGCAACCATCACAGGAGCGCTATATCATGTTTCTGTATTAAGGTCTCAACCTCGCAATCAGTGTTATGTGGTAGGGCAAAATATTTATATTGTAAACTTCATTTAAATTTTTATTTAATAATAATGTGGAGCAAGTGATTGTAATAAACTTTAAAATATACTTCATAAATGAAATCTGGAAAAATAGTATTTTTTTGGTTATACACTAGAGTTAGTCAACAAGGGTGTAAAACTAGATGTTGCAGCTAGAAGGCCGTGGGGGGATCACCATCCTCCTAGGGGGTTGGGCCTCTACAACTATAGAAATCTAGAAGAAAACCTCTCAAAAACCATTCAGAAAATGTCCCCACTAGGCTGTTTCTAAACTTGACATATGTTAATTGTCAGGGCGATACGTCTTCATCTCCACACACTGAATACAGCCATATAAGGGTGGGGCCTACACAGCGATCACACTACAGCTGATCATAGTCTCAGGTTACTTCAGGCAGGGACAAATCTCAGGCTGTCAGCACACAGCTCCTGTGATCTTATCTAACTCCTCCCAATTCACATCACTCTGCTCCACGTTATCAACTGATGGCCTCAGTACAGCTTCTCAGCTGATTGCGCAGAGCAGAGTGATGTGAATGTAGAGGAGCCAGATAAAGTCTCACAGGAGCTGTGTGATGACAGCCTGCGCTCATTACTATCCCTGCCTGAGGTAAACTGCAGATACACTGCTCAGCTGTAATGTAAACATGTAGGCCCTGCCCCTCATCCTTATATGGCCGTATTCAGTGTGTGGAGCTCAAGATGGATCTTCCTGACATCCAGCATATGTCAGGTGTAGAAGTAGCCTGGTGAAGACATCTTCTGGAAGGGTTTTGAAAGGTTTTCTTCCAGATTTCACTTATGAAGTATATTTGAAAGTTTATTATAATCACTTGCTCTACATTATTATTATTAAATACAATTTTAACAGCAGTTACACAATAAAGCAGTTTTTGTCTTGTGATTCTAGGACCTACATTATTTGTTTTTTTAGCTCATGGCCCTATTATCTTATAACTTTGTGTCACCTTCAGCCATAACACAGTATTCATAGACTTCTGCAGGGCCAAGCAGTATCTCCATATGCTTCCAGGACTCTAAAGGTATAGCTCCCAGTTCCAACTGTCCCAGATTCAGCAGGACTGTCCTGATTTGAGAACCCAGTCCTACTGTCCTGGCAGTCAGCGCTTATGTCTCTTTAACTCCTTATCGTTGGAGTCAGGTATGGACTCTTGCTGCACTCAAATTAAATCAAGCATTCTCATACTCTTCTCTGAAGCCTAAAACTCAAGACCCTCATATTCACTGTCAGAAGCTCTACCAGTGAGTCACAGGTCACAGAGAGAGGCTTAAGAATATTTGGTAATCTTGACCTGTAGTGCAGGCAGTAAACCCAGAAGATAATTATATCGGTACATAGAGATACATCAGTATATCCCTATGTTCTAGAGGTAAAGAAAAAGTCTGTTCCCATAAAACTGCTAAAAATAATGATACACTTTTAAAAATGATACACTGCTAAAAATAATGATACACATAATTTTTTTCCTCCTACCCCCAGGCAGTCAAACCAAGAGCACTGAACATTACAAGCAAGGAAATAAACCTTTGAGCCACAGGTTCTCATGTCAGTAGGAGAATGTTGTATACTTTATGCCGCAGTGCAGCCTCTGACTCTACAGACATATTATACTGGTACACAGAGATACATTGTATATAAAAGAATAATTCTATGTCCTTGTGTTCTAGAGGGAGAATAAGAGAGATGTAATTTCTTCCTATAAAATTACTAAAAAATAATTTAAAAAAGATACAATAATAACATTTTTTTTTTTTAAAAGCACATTAAAAATATCACAAATCAGCAAATGACATGGACATATTTGGTGTCCATGTAATCTTAATGACCCACATAACACAGCGATCAGACTATTTATGATGAACAATGGCATAAAAAAATGGTGTGTTTGATTATTTTTCTTTCTTAAACCCATAAAAAAAGGTAATAAAAATGTAATACTTCGCCTTTTTTCTCCAGATGTCTACATCACACAACGCAGTAACAACCTTCTATGATTATTTTGAGGCGGTCGACAGGGTAGGGGGTACTCGGATACTGGGACAGGGGGTTACTTCGGGGAGGGATCAAGGCTGGTCGGTTCCCAGTTCCGTGTCCTGGACCCTCAGTGACAGGGATGGGGGTGATGATGATGGGGAATGATAACGTGACGCCACCTGTGGTACCTGGTAATAGGGTTACCAGCGCTGCGGCCGGCAGCTGAGGTGATGGGAAGGCAGCGTTGGGTAGTACAGCTCCCCACGGGTGGAGCTTTACCTCAGGGCAGCGGGGTGGATGAGGGGAGTAGTAGGGGTTCTGCTGTGAACGCTGCAGGCGACGGTGGGGAATCAAGCACACACACACAATAGTCTCCGTTTCGGTACCTTTCTACTGATGTCTGGTAACAGGCACGGGGTTCAGGAGGATAACCAGGTTTTGGTGCAGCTTGGGACATTCACCTTGGAGAGTTGTGAGGCCTCCTCTATTAGTGTGAGCGGTGATTGGGGTAAATTCTGCCTGTAGCTGAGCCTGCCGCTCTTTCTCCCTCTCAGGGTGCTGTTCCACAACCGACAATGAGAACCTTTCTGTGGGATTCCTATTCTCTGCTTAGGTCCCTGGTCCCATGCTTGGTCAGGATTGGAGTCTTCTATTCTTTATTTCAGGGGGACTAGATCCTCCTGGTCTGTCCGGGCTTTCGCTGTCACACTGTAGATGAATAGCAGCTTCGGACTCCGGTGTCCAGGTGGCTAAAGGGTTCTCAGATCTGTTCCCTTCTTCCTACTTCTCCCACTGGCCTCCGTCCCTCTCCCTAGGGCTCAGCACAGCTGGGGACAGTCTTCCCTGGTTCTGGGCCTGGCTTGGTCCCAGCAACCAGCTCTTTCACTAACTGCTCTTTCATACCGTGCTTTTGACTCACCGTAGCCGGGTTCTGCACGTCGCAGGCGTCCTCTTCTCCTTGTCACGGAACCGCGCCTGCGGCTGTGGGGCCTGGTGGTCCAGATCAATACGGGGATGGCTGAACAGTGGGGGGTTAATTGTCTTCGTGACGCCACCTGTGAGAGTTCCGGTGATGTCCACCGGTGCTGCTTGGGCGTCCGGGGCATGGAATGCAGCAAGATGGGACGCTCCCCACAAGATGAGCGGGAGTCCCCGGGGCCAGGAGCTGCACAAGATGTTGTGAGGCAGCTTTGTAAGGCTGCTATTTGATCCAGGAATCACACGCAGACACACCAAAGTCTTTTAGGTACCTTTACTGGTGGAAATCAGATACACTCGGACCGGGTGAGGGTGAAGTCAACCCTCCTGGATGTTCACAGCAAGCGTTAGTGTAGGCTTCCTTTCTTTGTCTCTTCTAATAAGGTCGGGGGAATATGGAATCCTGCCCGGACCGGGGTATACGTTCAGAGGAACGTGCTTCACCTGGTTTAGCTGCACTGAGGGCACTGTTAAAGGGATGATTCAACGTCTATCCTCTTCCCTGGGCTCTCGTTGGTAGGTGCTTTAGGTGAACAGGGGGCTAAACTCCCTGTTTGAGGTGCTGGTTCTCTGTGGTGGCTGGGTAGCTCTCACAGCTCAGTTCCAGTAACCGGTTGATAAGGGAGAGAGTTAGTGTCACTCTATTGTCCCTGAGAGGTGCTTCTCCTTTTCCTAGTACCCCAATTGCAAGGGTTTTCTCACTGGGCAGGTGTGCTGGTTTGGGCCTAGTATAGCTCCAGAACCGGAGGATGCACACGTCCTGCAGCTCTTGAAGCGTCTGCACACTCTGATGTTTCTCCCTCCAAGACCCTATTTATAGGGGAAACTGGCTCAAAGTGACCAGTGGAGCTCCCCCTAGAGGCTTGGGGTGAAACAGGTGTTAAAGGTGTTGTTAAGTGTTTGTGAGTGATGCTTTACTGTTACTGCTCCATTCATGTCCCAAGGGTTCTGTGGTGCCCAACAGGGTGACAGGGTGCCACACTTTCCCATTGGCTACATGTTAAGATGACCTCTGGGAAAGCAAGCCGGGAAAAGTGCAACATCAGCATGCAGTAGCGCACAAAAAAGCGGCACTGCAGAATACGCTGCAAAACACGCCGTGTGTGAATGTAGCCTAAAGAGGTGGCTGAACTGTGCAGGTTTTGGTACTTTTTTTTTTTATCTCTAGAGGCTTTTATGTGGAGCCTAAAAAAATGCATGTAAAAAACTACAGTTACTCATTTAAGTGTAGAATCAAAGCTTTTCTGCACTAACAAAAATCACCATTAAAACGCGGCTTCACATCTGCACCAAAAACGCATCAAATTAGGGAGAAAAATTATATAAAACAATGCAGCAAATTTGAATCTTCTGAGGAGATTGTAATTGAGAAGTTTGTTGCAGACACCTGCAGAAAGCAAAAAACACAGCATTTATGCAATGTGTGGACATGGCCTTACAGACACAAAAAGCAAAGTGTCATATAGTGAAACGTATATAAAAATGAGAAGTTGCTATGACTATGAATGGAGAAAAAATATATCCACAGAAGTCAGCTAGAAATGAGCAGGACACACAGATGACATCTCTCCAGTAATGTGACCAGGCATGCACAGCATCCTACCGGCTAAGCCACTTGAAGCCAGGGGCCGCAACCCGGCGTAAGGGCTGCACCGCATCTTCTATTACAGATCCCTGGCTGTCTGTGTGCCTGTATATACCACTCACTCTCTCTCACTTCATCAACTTCTGCAGGGGTGGCCGGGCAGCGACCACACCACACCATGGCTTCTTTAAACAGTCTTTATTCGTGTATAACGGTAGCAGGTAGACATGGTACTTCACATTGTTCCTTCCCTTCTTTCTGACTGGGTTTTCTCACTCACTTCTCACCCTCCCACAAAGGGGGCTGTGGCAGCCTTTCCTCCAGGGTTCCCACAATGGGTGCTGAGGCAACCTTCTCCATTTTACTTCGCTCCCACAATGGTGCGGCGGGAGCTCGCTTTCTTCAAAAGCGCCCAGTCCACTGTCCCACCGGATGTGGTGTCAGTACACAGGGATCATCCCTTCTTTACTGAACCAGATCCTAGTTCATGTGATGCCCTTGCGGCCTTGGCAAGCCCGCTGGAATGAGGTTTGAGTTTCAGACACTGCAGGAGTTGGCCTTGAACCTGGGCCCTAGTCCTGCCTCTTCAATGACAGAATCCCAATCTCATACTCTTCTCGACACTAGCCCCACTGCTAGTGAGCTGGACAAGACATTAACTGTTTCTACTACCATTCCTATACTTTACATTACTTCATATTAATGACACCCTAAACTTTCACCTCACACTATAATCTACTTAACATTCCCCACTCTGCTATCTCTGCCCAAATTATGTCCTAATGTCAAGTATTTCTAATACAATTCACTACACATTTGTGAGAGGTGTCAGAGGATGCCACTGAGGCACCCCTGCCTGGGATTGCCACAGGACCCACCGGTGCAGGGAGGGATGTACACCTTGACACACACAGCACACAACACCTTCCACCCCAGACCTGGAGGGGGAGCCCCACTGGCTGTCCTTAAGCCAGATCCCCTACAAAGATCCAGGCCTGAGGGGAGGAGTCAGTTAGTACTGAAGAGAGTTCCAGCTGGACAGTACAGGGGAAGGACTGGAAGGAGCTGGTTGCTGAGACCAAGCCAGGCCCAGAGCTAGGAAACCTGACTCAGCTGTGCTTCACCCTAGGGAGAGGGATGGAGGCCAGTGAAAGAAGTAAGAAGTAGAAAGAAGTGAACAGATCTGAGAACCCTTTAGCTACCCGGACACCGGAGTAAATAATCTATTATAGCAGGAAATGCCGGGACAGACCAGGAGGATCTAGTCCCCCTGAAGTAAGGAACAGAAGACACTAAACCTGACCAAGCATAGGACCAGGGACCTAAGCAGAGAATAGGGATCCCACAGAAAGGTCCTCATTGTCGGTTGTGGAACAGCACCCTGAGAGGGAGAAAGAGCGGCAGGTTCAGCTACAGGCAGAGCTTACCCCAATCATCGCACACGCTAATAGAGGAGGCCTCACAACTCTCCAAGGTCCCAAGCTGCCCTAAAACCTGGTTACCCTCTTGGACCGTACCTGTTACTGGACATTAGTAAAAAGGTACCGAAACAAAGACAATTGTGTGTGTGTGCCTGATTCCCCGCTGCCGCCTGCAGAGTTCACAGTAGAACCGCTACTACTACTCCCCTCATCCACCCCGCTGCCCTGAGGTAAAGATCCACCTGTGGGGATCTGTACTACCAAAACTGCATTCCCATCACCTTAGCGGCCGCGGCAGCGCTGATAACTCTATTACCAGGTACCACAGGTGGCGTCACGATACCATTTCCCCCATCATCATCACCCCCACCCCCACTACTGAGAGTCCAGGCACAGAACCGGGAACCGACCAGCCGTGATTCCCCCCACCAAAATAACCACCTGTCCCGGTATCCGAGTACCCCCTACCCTGTCGACCGGATCACCACACTCGTGGGCAAAGGGCTGAGGCTCTCTCGGGTGCCCTGGCTACCTCCACAAATACTGAGTAACCATACATGTACTACTTATAAGGGCATCGTTAGGCCAGAGGCCTCTTGCTTTTCCACTTAAACACTTGGTGAGACTCATTTATGCCTTGCACTGGCAATAAAGAGTTCAAAACACAGCTTTAAAACTGATTTCCTCTTTTCAGTTCAGAAAAATTTCCATTTTCTTCCTCTTTCTTCTTTAAACAGCCGGACTCCAAGCGATGATTGCGTGGGAACAGCTCTGTGCCCACAAGATCGCTAGGTCGTACCTATACATCCTAGTTCAGGAATGACCTCTATTCAAAGACATATAGGAATGTCCATTTTTCGTGAACAGGGCTGCCACCAGGAATTTCACAGCGTCATGCCGGCAACATTTTTGGGCCCCTTGGAGAATCGGCCGAGGCTCCACCTCGACCCCGCTTTCCTCCCAGATTCTCCTTTATCCTTAAAACATTCCATAGTCCCAGTGCCCACACTTGTAAAAACATTTTTTATATATGTGAGTACAATGGTAAGGAGATGTTGGAAGTTGTTGTTATCAGCCATCGGATTGTGAATCATACAAGTGGCGTTACTAGAGTATGGTGGGCGCTGAGCAAATTAGACCTGCGATCCTCTTGTGCACACATTGGTCAGATGTATGGGCCTAATGTTCTAAATCCTTTAACGACTCACAAATTGACCCCTCTCCCCCTTCAATATGTATTAATGTCCCTCATCCTGCTATATATGGTCTTCCTTGTGTAATGTGGCCTTATTATTGTATATATGTCCCCCATCATGGTTTATATGGTCTTCCTCCTCACGCCACCATAGTCCTCCAATTATTATAATGCATCCCCATATTCGTCCATATATTGCAATATACCTCCATAGTCATCTATGTATTATAATGCATCCAATAGGTTACCTTCATAAGGTAGCCCCCATAGACATCCAGTTATTATATTGCACCCCCATTATCCTCCATATAGTATAATGCAGCCTCCTAGTCCTCCATAGTATAATGCAGCCTCAAAACCCTACATATAGTATAATGCAGGCTTACATCCCTCCATATAGTATAGTGCAGCCTCACATCACTCCATATTGTATAATGCAGCCTCACATCCCTCCATATACAGTAGTATAATGCTGCCTCAAAGCCCTCCATATAGTATAATACAGCTTCATAGCCCTCCATATAGTATAATGCAACCTCATAGCTCTCCATATAGTGCAGCCTTATATCTCTCTATATATTGCAGCATCAAATCTCACCATATGTCACGCTTCCGGGGGAAGGCGCCCTAGAATGGACCCACTGGGCCGTGGTACCGAACTCCCCTGGATGAGCTGATCCTAGTTTACCCAACCTCTATACAGGGATTGTCAGGGGCAAGCCCATGGGGTTTAAGTACCACCGCAGCTAGTACCAGGGGGGCGGCTCGTAAGGTTAGCCTATACTAAGGCACAGCTAAGGATTTCGGGATAACAGGGTACAAAGCTAGTAGAACGGGAATGGTGCTACCAGGGCTGAGCACAGCAAGGGTTCCAGGAACCAGAGTACAAGGAAGGCCTGACCAACAGCTAGCAAAGCAGAAGCTCAACTAACACAATAATCAGGCACCTCCCATCAGTGGAGGTGGCCTGATATACCATAGGAAGAGCAGCATTTGGTCAAGGGGAGTGTCAGGTTAGACCGTGCCGGCCCCTAGAGTCGCAGGGTAGGAGTGCACCTAATGCGCTGCTGATTGGTCACATGAATACGACCATAGTAATGTGCTCATGTGTGAGCCCGGCGGTCAGCTGACAGGAAGGGAACCCGGCGACGGCTCCGAGACACAGTACACCTGGACGCCGGGTGCCTGATCGGCAGAGGAGCAGGATATGCCGACCCAGGAGAGGTGAGCTGGGAAGCGGTGCCAGGGGGCCTAACACCATATAGTGCAGCCTTATATATGCAGCCTCATATCTCTCCATATAGTGCAGTCTCATAACTCTCCATATGGTATAATGCACCACCGCTCCTCCCCCCATAATCCTCTACCCACCATGTACTCATTTATTAAAAAAAAAAAATCTGTACTTACCTCTCCCCATTCCCTCACTGCTCCACTGAAGGCCCAGGAGGAGGTGGTGCCGGCATGTGTTCCACTGTGGAATGCGCAAAGCAGGAAAAGCCGCCTACTCCTAGTGTGGATGAGGCGGCACCAGCCTGCTATATGTGTTCCACAGTGGAACGCACAAGGAAAGCCGGCAGCTGTAAGAGAAAGCCAGGGATAGAGATTAATGGAGACTGCAGCACTAGGAAATCCCCTCCCTGACACACTGGCCCTCTGTGCAGTCACATGGATGTGTGTCCTTGGAGACGCCTATCCATGTGAAGCAGGAGCTGGATCGGCGGGCGCTGGGGATGATGGACAGTGCAGGCCCCAGTATGTCCAGGCCCCGTCGCAGCCGCGACCCCTGTGACCGTGTCCATTATGCCCCTGGCTCATACATTAACCTCAGTACAGATGAGAATTAGTCATTATGACAAGTAAGCATTTACATCCAGGTAGCTTATGGATGACATCTTCCCTTATTGAAGTTGTTCTTATCCCTTTTGTCAATGAGATTTCAGTCCCACAACCTTTTTCTCCAGATTTCCCTCTTCTCCATCTTCAGCATCATTTCCTAAAAATAAAAAGTATCATTACATTGCCCCTGAAATATAAATATTAGGGATGGGCGAATCTACTCGCTAGGACTCGTTACTCGGCGAGTAGTAAGGGACTCGCAGGACTCGGTACTCTGCGAGTTTCCCAGCGTTTACTCGCACGAGTCCAATGCAAATCAATGGCAAACGCTGACAAAACTAGGATTGCCATTGTCTTGCATTAGACTCGGCTACTGTGCCAGTGATAGCAGGGAAACTAGCAAATAACTGCTGTTTCTTTGCGAGCCGAGTCCAGCTGTCTTCTCTGTGCAGCTCCAGGGTCCTAGAGCCCGCCTGCTCACAGACATGATGTAGCAGAGCTGAGATTGTTCTCAGACTGCTCATTCCCTGTGCATAGACATCTATATCTATGCACAGGGGATGTAGCAGAGAGGACATCGCGTTTTGGACTGCGTCGGACGGAAGAGGATTTTTTTAATTAAAGATGGAGTCCCTAATGGCTTTTTTTTTATTTCTAATAAAAATTTTTCTCTGTGTTGTGTTTTTTTAACCCTTTATTGGAGATTCTTAGTGGCTGGGTCAAACGTGGCCTGACATTAAGAATCTCGGGCTTAATACCAGCTTGTATAACAAAGCTGGTATTAACCCCTTTATTACCCAGCGTGCCACCGCCACCAGGGCCGCTGGAAGAGCGGGGTTCAGCGCCAGAGGATGGCGCTTCAATGAACGCGCCATCTTCTGGGGGGGCTGCGGGCTGCAATTTGCAGCGGGGGGTGCCCAGAAAGCTTGGGCATCCCTGCGCTGCGGATTCCAGCCCCCAGCTGCTTAGCTGTACCTGGCTAGACATAGAAATTGCGCGGAGCCCCACGCATTTTTTTTGTATTATTTCATGAATTTCAGAGTCAGAGTCTCAGAGTCAGAGTCTCAGAGTCAGAGTCTCAGAGTCAGAGTCTCAGAGTCAGAGTCAGAGTCTCAGAGTCAGAGTCAGAGTCTCAGAGTCAGAGTCTCAGAGTCAGAGTCTCAGAGTCAGAGTCTCAGAGTCTCAGAGTCAGAGTCAGAGTCTCAGAGTCAGAGTCTCAGAGTCTCAGAGTCAGAGTCTCAGAGTCAGAGTCTCAGAGTCAGAGTCTCAGATTCAGAGTCTCACCCTCAGAGCCAGAGTCAGAGTCTCAGAGTCAGAGTCTCAGAGTCAGAGTCTCACCCTCAGAGCCAGAGTCAGAGTCTCAGAGTCAGAGACTCAGAGTCAGAGTCTCAGAGTCAGAGTCCCAGAGTCAGAGTCTCAGAGTCAGAGTCTCAGAGTCAGAGTCAGAGTCAGAGTCTCAGAGTCAGAGTCAGAGTCTCAGAGTCTCAGAGTCAGAGTCTCAGAGTCAGAGTCTCAGAGTCAGAGTCTCAGAGTCAGAGTCTCAGATTCAGAGTCTCAGAGTCAGAGTCTCAGAGTCAGAGTCTCAGATTCAGAGTCTCCCTCAGAGCCAGAGTCAGAGTCTCAGAGTCAGAGTCTCAGAGTCAGAGTCTCACCCTCAGAGCCAGAGTCAGAGTCTCAGAGTCAGAGACTCAGAGTCAGAGTCTCAGAGTCAGAGTCAGAGTCTCAGAGTCAGAGTTAGAGTCTCAGAGTCAGAGTCAGAGTCAGAGTCTCAGAGTCAGAGTCTCAGAGTCAGAGTCTCAGAGTCAGAGTCTCAGAGTCTCAGAGTCAGAGTCAGAGTCTCAGAGTCAGAGTCTCAGAGTCTCAGAGTCTCAGAGTCAGAGTCTCAGAGTCAGAGTCTCAGAGTCAGAGTCTCAGATTCAGAGTCTCACCCTCAGAGCCAGAGTCAGAGTCTCAGAGTCAGAGTCTCAGAGTCAGAGTCTCACCCTCAGAGCCAGAGTCAGAGTCTCAGAGTCAGAGACTCAGAGTCAGAGTCTCAGAGTCAGAGTCCCAGAGTCAGAGTCTCAGAGTCAGAGTCTCAGAGTCAGAGTCAGAGTCAGAGTCTCAGAGTCTCAGAGTCAGAGTCTCAGAGTCAGAGTCTCAGAGTCTCAGAGTCAGAGTCTCAGAGTCAGAGTCTCAGAGTCAGAGTCTCAGAGTCAGAGTCTCAGATTCAGAGTCTCAGAGTCAGAGTCTCAGAGTCAGAGTCTCAGATTCAGAGTCTCACCCTCAGAGCCAGAGTCAGAGTCTCAGAGTCAGAGTCTCAGAGTCAGAGTCTCACCCTCAGAGCCAGAGTCAGAGTCTCAGAGTCAGAGACTCAGAGTCAGAGTCTCAGAGTCAGAGTCAGAGTCTCAGAGTCAGAGTTAGAGTCTCAGAGTCACCAGTCAGAGTCTCAGAGTCAGAGTCAGAGTCTCAGAGTCAGAGTCTCAGAGAGTCAGAGTTCTCAGAGTCAGAGTCAGAGTCTCAGAGTCAGAGTCTCAGAGTCAGAGTCTCAGAGTCAGAGCTCAGAGTCAGAGTCTCAGAGTCAGGTCAGAGTCTCAGAGTCAGAGTCTCAGAGTCAGAGTTCAGTCAGAGTCTCAGAGTCAGAGTCAGAGTCTCAGAGTCAGAGTCATCAGAGTCAGAGTCTCAGAGTCAGAGTCAGAGTCTCAGAGTCAGAGTCAGAGTCTCAGAGTCAGAGTTAGAGTCTCAGAGTCAGAGTCAGAGTTCAGAGTCAGAGTCAGAGTCTCAGAGTCAGAGTCTCAGAGTCAGAGGTCTCAGAGTCAGAGTAAGAGTCTCAGAGTCAGAGTCTCAGAGTCAGAGTAAGAGTCTCAGAGTCAGAGTCTCAGAGTCAGAGTCTCAAGGATCAGAGTCTCAGAGTCAGAGTCAGAGTCTCAGAGTCAGAGTCAGAGTGCTCAGAGTCAGAGTCCCAGAGTCAAGAGTCTCAGAGTCAGAGTCATCAGAGTCAGAGTCTCAGAGTCAGAGTCAGAGTCTCAGAGTCAGAGTCAGAGTCTCAGAGTCAGAGTTAGAGTCTCAGAGTCAGAGTCAGAGTCTCAGAGTCAGAGTCAGAGATCTCAGAGTCAGAGTCTCAGAGTCAGGAGTCAGAGTCAGAGTCTCAGAGTCAGAGTCAGAAGCTCAGAGTTCAGAGTCTCAGAGTCAGAGTCAGAGTCTCAGAGTCAGAGTCTCAGAGTCAGAGTCTCAGAGTCAGAGTCAGGAGTCTCAGAGTCAGAGTCATCAGAGTCTCAGAGTCAGAGATCCAGAGTCAGAGTCAGTCCAGAGTCAGAGTCTCAGAGTCAGAGTCTCAGAGTCAGAGTCAGAGTCTCAGAGTCAGAGTCAGAGTCTCAGAGTCAGAGTTAGAGTCTCAGAGTCACAGTCAGAGTCTCAGAGTCCAGAGTCAGAGTCTCAGAGTCAGAGTCTCAGAGTCAGAGTCAGAGTCTCAGAGTCAGAGTCTCAGAGTCAGAGTCTCAGAGTCAGAGTCAGAGTCTCAGAGTCAGAGTCCAGAAGTCAGAGTCTAAAGTCTCAGAGTCAGATCAGAGTCTCGTCAGAGTCAGAGTCAGTCAGAGTTCAGAGCTCAGAGTCCAGAGTCAGAGTCTCAGATCAGAGTCTCAGAGTCGTCAGAGTCTAAGAGTCAGAGTCTCAGAGTCAGAGTCCCAGAGTCAGAGTCTCAGAGTCAGAGTCTCAGAGTCAGAGTCTCAGAGTCAGAGTCAGAGTCTCAGAGTCAGAGTCAGAGTCTCAGAGTCAGAGTTAGAGTCTCAGAGTCACAGTCAGAGTCTCAGAGTCAGAGTCAGAGTCTCAGAGTCAGAGTCTCAGAGTCAGAGTAAGAGTCTCAGAGTCAGAGTCTCAGAGTCAGAGTCTCAGAGTCAGAGTCAGAGTCTCAGAGTCAGAATCTCAGAGTCAGAGTCCCAGAGTCAGAGTCTCAGAGTCAGAGTCAGAGTCTCAGAGTCAGCGTCTCAGAGTCAGAGTCTCAGAGTCAGAGTCAGAGTCAGAGTCTCAAAGTCAGAATCTCAGAGTCAGAGTCTCAGAGTCAGAGTCTCAAAGTCAGAGTCTCAGAGTCAGAGTCGCAGAGTCAGAGTCTCAGAGTCAGAGTCTCAGAGTCAGAGTCTCAGAATTTCATGAAATAATTAAAAAAAACTGCGTGGGGCTCCGCGCAATTTCTATGTCTAGCCAGGTACAGCTAAGCAGCTGGGGGCTGGAATCCGCAGCGCAGGGATGCCCAAGCTTTCTGGGCACCCCCCGCTGCAAATTGCAGCCCGCAGCCGCCCCAGAAGATGGCGCGTTCATTGAAGCGCCATTCTCTGGCGCTGAACCCCGCTCTTCCAGCGGCCCTGGTGGCGGTGGCACGCTGGGTAATAAAGAGGTTAGGGCCAGCTTTGTATTATCAGCTGGCCCTAAGCCCGAAATTTATGGCGGTCACGCCAATATTAGACATGACCGCCATGAATTTCTATTAAATTGTTTTAAAAAAAACACAACACAGAGAAAATTTTTTATTAGAAATAAAAAAAAAGCCATTAGGGACTCCATCTTTAATTAAAAAAATCCTCTTCCGTCCGACGCAGTCCAAAACGCGATGTCCTCTCTGCTCATCCCTGTGCATAGATATAGATGTCTATGCACAGGGAATGAGCAGACTGAGAACAATCTCAGCTCTGCTACATCAGGCAGCAGGCGGGCTCTAGGACCCTGGAGCTGGCAGCCAGCACACTGAGCAGACAGGACTCTTATCTGTGCGAGTTTCCCAGCGATTACTTGCAAAGTAAACGAGTCCAATGCAAATAAATGACAAAACTAGGATTGCTTCAGGCTGAAGCTTCCGAGACACATCTGTGATTTGTAAATCACACACTACTCGCTATTACTCGCTTCCCCATTCATTAACATTGGACTCGCTAGACTCGCAACGAGTAGCGAGTCCCGGGCTCGGACTCGCTAGAGTCAAGCGATTCCGAGTAATTTAGGATTCGCCCATCACTAATAAATATATTTTTTGCTGCGCCCCTGAATAAATAATTGCCCCTCACAATGCTTCCAGCACATTTCCCCTCATACACTGCTCCTCACCAAAATAGCCCCACAAACTGCTTCTTTCCATAACTTCCCCCCCAACCCCAAAACGTCCCCTTTCTATAATATCTTCCCCCATACATCATCTCTGCATAAAGTCTCCCTCTTAATTATACTATGTCCCTTTCACAATCTTCTCCCTAATTGCCTCATAATGTCCCACATTGTCTCAATTTACTTTATTATGTCCACAATTGCTCCATAATGTCACAATTTGTCCTAATATGTCCCCAATTACCCATAATGTCAATCATTGCTCAGTAAACTTCTCTATAACCAAATAATGTCCCCCATAAAGTCCTCATTACCCCCTAATGTCCATCATTGCTCCAAAATGTCCCTCATTGCCCCAAAATGTCCCCCATTACCCCATAATGTCCTCATTGCTCTATAATGACCCTCATTGCCCCATAATATCCCTCAGTGCTATATAAAGTCTCCCATTGCTCCATAAAGTTCTCTAATGCACCATTATGCCCTTTGTAATGTACCCTCAGCCCTCCCCCATAATGGCCCCATCGTCTAAAATTATTCTACATGTTTTCTTCGGCTCCTACTAGAGTGCTTATGTGGCGCCCCACATGCTCAGGCATCACACCAGGGTATTGCACTTGTAAAAGTGGTGTAACTTTCCCCAACTGCAAGTGGATGCTGGGCTAGTGTGTGGGACCCATTTTTGCACTACCACACTAGATTAGTGGTGGGAGGATACCCCGGGAGGGATCTAGCACCTCTGGGGACAGTGAAGAGGAGTTAGGAGTTGGAGAGGAGTCGAGGAGTGTGGAGCGAGTCGGGAGGTCTAACAGGACAGCTAACCACTGAGCCTTCTTACCCAGCAGATTCAGGTCAGACGACCATTACACTCAGTGCTGTGTGTAGCTTTGCCCAGGTTATAACTGCTCCTTTCTCTGGAGGTTGTTAGTGATTGGGGCTGGTGTCTTGCATTCATAATGCCTTCAGTTATAACCTGGGCAAAGCTGCAGATAGCACCGAGTGTAATGGTCGTCTGACCTGAATCTGCTGGGTAAGAAAATGTATTTTCTATTTGTGTCCTTTGCTCACTTTAGATGAGAATTTAGTGGATAGGACTTGTGATGTGTGGGGAGCCGTGTAGGGGCTCACAAGCTAACGTGTTTTGGACCAAAAGACAAACCAATACCCCACAATTTGCTATAGTTTTTAACCACTGAGCCTCCATACAATGCTAACCACTGAGCCACCATACAATGCTGACCACTGAGCCACCATACAGTGCTAACCACTGAGCCACCATACAGTGCTAACCACTGAGCCACCGAAAACAGTGCTAACCACTGAGCCACCATACAGTGCTAACCACTGAGCCACCATACAGTGCTAACCACTGAGCCACCATACAGTGCTAACCACTGAGCCACCGAAAACAGTGCTAACCACTGAGCCACCATATACAGTGCTAACTACTGAGCCACCATATACAGTGCTAACCACTGAGCCACCATACAGTGCTAACCACTGAGCCACCGTATACAGTGCTAACCACTGAGCCACCGTACAGTGCTAACCACTGAGCCACCATATACAGTGCTAACCACTGAGCCACCATACAGTGCTAACCACTGAGCCACCATACAGTGCTAACTACTGAGCCACCATATACAGTGCTAACCACTGAGCCACCATACAGTGCTAACCACTGAGCCACCATACAGTGCTAACCACTGAGCCACCATACAGTGCTAACCACTGAGCCACCATACAGTGCTAACCACTGAGCCACCGAAAACAGTGCTAACCACTGAGCCACCATACAGTGCTAACCACTGAGCCACCATACAGTGCTAACCACTGAGCCACCATACAGTGCTAACCACTGAGCCACCGAAAACAGTGCTAACCACTGAGCCACCATACACAGTGCTAACCACTGAGCCACCATATACAGTGCTAACCACTGAGCCACCATACAATGCTGACCACTGAGCCACCATACAGTGCTAACCACTGAGCCACCATACAGTGCTAACCACTGAGCCACCGAAAACAGTGCTAACCACTGAGCCACCATACACAGTGCTAACCACTGAGCCACCATATACAGTGCTAACCACTGAGCCACCATATACAGTGCTAACCACTGAGCCACCATATACAGTGCTAATCACCGAGTCACCATATACAGTGCTAACCACTGAGCCACCATACAATGCTGACCACTGAGCCACCATACAGTGTTAACCACTGAGCCACCATACAGTGCTAACCACTGAGCCACCATACAGTGCTAACCACTGAGCCACCATATACAGTGCTAACCACTGAGCCACCATATACAGTGCTAACCACTGAGCCACCATATACAGTGCTAACCACTGAGTCACCATACAGTGCTAACCACTGAGTCACCATATACAGTGCCAACCACTGAGCCACCATATACAGTGCTAACCACTGAGCCACCATATATAGTGCTAACCACTGAGCCACCGTATACTCTGCACCCACTGAGGCCACCGTATACAGTGCTAACCACTGAGCCACCGTATACAGTGCTAACCACTGAGCCACCATATACTGTGCTAACCACTGATCCACCGTATACAAGGCTAACCACTGAGCCACCGTATACAGTGCTAACCACTGAGCCACCATATACAGTGCTAACCACTGAGCCACCATATACAGTGCTAACCACTGAGCCACCATATACAGTGCTAACCACTGAGCCACCATATACAGTGCTAACCACTTAGCCACCATATACAGTGCTAACCCATGAGCCACCATATACAGTGCTAACCACTGAGCCACCATATACAGTGCTAACCACTGAGCCACCATATACAGTGCTAACCACTTAGCCACCATATACAGTGCTAACCACTTAGCCACCATTATACAGTGCTAACTACTGAGCCACCGTATTACAGTGCCAACCACTGAGCCCATATACAGTGCTAACCACTGAGGCACCATACACAGTGCTAACCACTGAGCCACCATACAGTGCTAACCACTGAGCCACCGTATACAGTGCTAACCACTGAGCCACCGTATACAGTGCCAACCACTGAGCCACCGTATACAGTGCTAACCACTGATCCACTATATACAGTGCTAACCACTGAGCCACCATATACAGTGCTAACCACTGAGCCACCATATACAGTGCTAACCACTGAGCCACCATATACAGTGCTAACCACTGAGCAACCTTATACAGTGCTAACCACTGAGCCACCGTATACAGTGTTAACCACTGAGGCACCATACACAGTGCTAACCACTGAGCCACCATATACAGTGCTAACCACTGAGCCACCATACAGTGCTAACCACTGAGCCACCATACAGTGCTAACCACTGAGCCACCATATACAGTGCTAACCACTGAGGCACCATACACAGTGCTAACCACTGAGCCACCATATACAGTGCTAACCACTGAGACATCATACAGTTCTAACCACTGAGCTACCATGTACAGTGCTAACCACTGAGGCACCATACACAGTGCTAACCATTGAGCCACCATATACAGTGCTAACCACTGAGCCACCGTATACAGTGCTAACCACTGAGCCACCATACACAGTGCTAACCACTGAGCCACCGTATACAGTGCTAACCACTGAGCCACCATATACAGTGCTAACCACTGAGCCACCGTATACAGTGCTAACCACTGAGCCACCATACAGTGCTAACCACTCAGCCACCATATACAGTGCTAACCACTGAGCCACCATATACAGTGCTAACCACTGAGCCACCATATACAGTGTTAACCACTGAGCCACCATATACAGTGCTAACCACTGAGCCAACACCATACAGTGCTAACCACTGAGCCACCATACAGTGCAACACCACTGAGCCACCATATACAGTGCTAACCACTGAGCCACCATACAGTGCTAACCACTGAGCCACCATATACAGTGCTAACCACTGAGCCACCGTTATACAGTGCTAACCACTGAACCACCGTATACAGTGCTAACCACTGAACCACCGTATACAGTGCTAACCACTGAGCCACCATATACAGTGCTAACCACTGAACCACCGTATACAGTGCTAACCACTGAGCCAACCATATACAGTGCTAAAACCACTGAGCCACCCATATACAGTGCTAACCACTGAGCCACCATATACAGTGCTAACCACTGAGTCACCATATACAGTGCTAACCATCCTGAGCAACCTTATACAGTGCTAACCACTGAGCAACCTTATACAGTGCTAACCACTGAGCCACCATATACAGTGCTAACCACTGAGCCACCATATACAGTGCTAACCACTGAGCCACCATATACAGTGCTAACCACTGAGTCACCATATACAGTGCTAACCACTGAGCCACCATATACAGTGCTAACCACTGAGCAACCTTATACAGTGCTAACCACTGAGCCACCGTATACAGTGTTAACCACTGAGGCACCATACACAGTGCTAACCACTGAGCCACCATATACAGTGCTAACCACTGAGCCACCATACAGTGCTAACCACTGAGCCACCATACAGTGCTAACCACTGAGCCACCATATACAGTGCTAACCACTGAGGCACCATACACAGTGCTAACCACTGAGCCACCATATACAGTGCTAACCACTGAGACATCATACAGTTCTAACCACTGAGCTACCATGTACAGTGCTAACCACTGAGGCACCATACACAGTGCTAACCATTGAGCCACCATATACAGTGCTAACCACTGAGCCACCGTATACAGTGCTAACCACTGAGCCACCATACACAGTGCTAACCACTGAGCCACCGTATACAGTGCTAACCACTGAGCCACCATATACAGTGCTAACCACTGAGCCACCGTATACAGTGCTAACCACTGAGCCACCATACAGTGCTAACCACTCAGCCACCATACAGTGCTAACCGCTGAGCCACCATATACAGTGCTAACCACTGAGCCACCATACAGTGCTAACCACTGAGCCACCATATACAGTGCTAACCACTGAGCCACCGTATACAGTGCTAACCACTGAGCCACCATATACAGTGCTAACTGTGGCGCCCCTGCGGGTATGCGCCACAGAATGGTATTACACTTGAATATAAAATGTGTTTTTCCTTGTAAGTTGCCAGGTTACGATTGAAATCTTATGGAGTCTATTTTTAGCACTCACTTAGGACCGCACCACTTAGTGTAGGGGAAACTAACTATATGGTAGGTTCCACAGGTGGTGGGCGGAGCTTAGGATAGAGTTAGAGTGACAGTTAAGAATTTACCTCAGACGGCGTTGGGAAGGCAGACAGTGTGGTCACGCCTGGCAGCCTGAGCTGAGTGGAGGGTACCCCATCTATATGTGGGGGCCCAGGACAGATGGCAACTGACCCTGACTGGTAGGAACCAGCTGGTCATGTTGAGGGTTCACAGGTGACACGGACAACCGAGGCAGCCAGGAGTTCAGCCCTGACTGCGAAGCCGACGAGCTGCAGGCCCAACCAGACCGGGTTGCTGACAGCACCACAAGGTACCTCACCCCTCATGCCCAAAAGACGGTTCCACACTAGTGAGGAAAGACTGAAAACCCGGTGTCAGGTGGGAAACTTGTGCGTTCCTGCTGTTCCCATTTGGACCGGTATAAGTCGAGTTAAGCCTACTAGAAACAGACTGCAGGACTGGCGGGTGAGCTCTTCCAAGGTGGGAAAGACAGAAAGATCTAGAAAGAGAATAGAAACCCTGAAAGACAGAGAAGGAACATCTAAAGACTCCTTAAGAGAAATCCTGAGTTGGTAACAGCACCCTAAACCAAACTGTACCGTGTATTGTTATGCCATCAGCCGGTACCGAGTAAAGCAAAGTTAAACAAGAATTGGTTTCTGTTATTCTTCCTGCCGCAGCTCAGAGGACTGAACATCATCAACATCTACAGCAGAGGGGTAAGAACTGCACCACCATTTACCATCACTGCCCTCCCTCACCGTCTCATATACCATCATAGCTGCCCTGAGGTAAAGCTCCACCTGTGGGGAGCTGTACCACACACTGCTGCCCCCTCCATCACCTCAGCGGCCGGCTGGCAGCGCCGGTACCACCTTACCGGACTCTACAGGTGGCGTCACGTTCCCCTGTAAATAACCCCTTTCACCCCCACCGTTTACCAACAACACCTGGTATAGTTGTTCGCCAGGGCACGGCACCGGGATACCGACCACCCGTGACATCCCACACAGAAGCCCCGGTGACCGAGTACCCCATGCACCCCAGCTCTGGTCGAAACAAATTGGCGTCACGAACAGGATGAGCCAGCCTGGTATCTACCAGGTGAAGTGTGCCTTAAGAACTTTATTATTGTCTAACTGTGTGGATTATAAAAACTGAGCCGAGCCGCCATTACATCGCCTCAGAAATTCAAACTGCGTCACTACAGCAGGAGAAAGAGCGGGAAGCTAAGCCCCGCCCCCTCCGCTCTGCCGAGGAGTGACGAAGGCAGTGGCGGGCTCCGGAAAAGCCCGAAGGACTTGCCCACAGGAACCTCGTGGTGGGCGGGCTTAAAAGTGCAGAAACAACAATGTGCCGGCCTAGGGGCGTGCCTCGGCCCCTCAACAAACATAGGCCATTCAAGAGGCGCCAGAAAGTCTCCCCGCCCCCATTGCTCTCAATCAACCAAGGGGGCGGGTCGAGCGCCAGCCCACACCGGTTATGGACTATAAGAACTAAGCAGGATGCGGCCGGGAGCGGACTCAATATACCTGGTCAGGCTCCGGACCTGTTACCTGTAACCGGCTGTGAGGCAATGGCAGTCCCAGCTGCTGATTCCCTGGGACCGGTTTATGCACCCCTTGTGGAGCCCGGAGAGGAGGATATCACCGAGGCGGAGGACTTCATCCAGTTCCTGAAGGAGCCGGTGGTACGGAGGAGGCCGGGCCCCGCGAGCTATGGAGGGTCGCGGTACCAGCAGCAGCGGTTGGAGAGAGGAGAGTCCATCTATCTGCAGTTCCCCAGGGTCACCTGGACCGGGACCTGTATTGTGGGGATAAATAAACGCCACGCAGGTCTCAGTGGGAGGTTTGCAATCCGGGTCAGTAAGTTGAGCAATAAAGAGTTAACCCGGCATTGCACTGTTTAAAGTGTGAGCAGAATCGTTTAAAATGCATATTTCCCTTGCATTGCACTGTTTCTTTTTCCTTTTCCAGCACTTGATGGACAGTAATCAAAGAACTTGTTACCTGGTCCCAGTTGGGTCAGTATGGACTAGATTATAGTCAAAGTTTAAAGTAACGTTATAAGCAATGCGCCTCCCTGACAGGGAAGAAAAGAAGCAATCTTATTGTTGATATCTGTTCTAAATGTTCAATGTTATATGTAAAATGCATTTTTGTATTTCAGGTTTGGTTTGACACCCGCGGACGGGTGTGTTTCACCAAGGGGGTGTGTGGCGCCCCTGCGGGTATGCGCCACAGAATGGTATTACACTTGAATATAAAATGTGTTTTTCCTTGTAAGTTGCCAGGTTACGATTGAAATCTTATGGAGTCTATTTTTAGCACTCACTTAGGACCGCACCACTTAGTGTAGGGGAAACTAACTATATGGTAGGTTCCACAGGTGGTGGGCGGAGCTTAGGATAGAGTTAGAGTGACAGTTAAGAATTTACCTCAGACGGCGTTGGGAAGGCAGACAGTGTGGTCACGCCTGGCAGCCTGAGCTGAGTGGAGGGTACCCCATCTATATGTGGGGGCCCAGGACAGATGGCAACTGACCCTGACTGGTAGGAACCAGCTGGTCATGTTGAGGGTTCACAGGTGACACGGACAACCGAGGCAGCCAGGAGTTCAGCCCTGACTGCGAAGCCGACGAGCTGCAGGCCCAACCAGACCGGGTTGCTGACAGCACCACAAGGTACCTCACCCCTCATGCCCAAAAGACGGTTCCACACTAGTGAGGAAAGACTGAAAACCCGGTGTCAGGTGGGAAACTTGTGCGTTCCTGCTGTTCCCATTTGGACCGGTATAAGTCGAGTTAAGCCTACTAGAAACAGACTGCAGGACTGGCGGGTGAGCTCTTCCAAGGTGGGAAAGACAGAAAGATCTAGAAAGAGAATAGAAACCCTGAAAGACAGAGAAGGAACATCTAAAGACTCCTTAAGAGAAATCCTGAGTTGGTAACAGCACCCTAAACCAAACTGTACCGTGTATTGTTATGCCATCAGCCGGTACCGAGTAAAGCAAAGTTAAACAAGAATTGGTTTCTGTTATTCTTCCTGCCGCAGCTCAGAGGACTGAACATCATCAACATCTACAGCAGAGGGGTAAGAACTGCACCACCATTTACCATCACTGCCCTCCCTCACCGTCTCATATACCATCATAGCTGCCCTGAGGTAAAGCTCCACCTGTGGGGAGCTGTACCACACACTGCTGCCCCCTCCATCACCTCAGTGGCCGGCTGGCAGCGCTGGTACCACCTTACCAGACCCTACAGGTGGCGTCACGTTCCCCTGTAAATAACCCCCTTTCACCCCCACCGTTTACCAACAACACCTGGTACAATTGTTCGCCAGGGCACGGCACCGGGGATACCGACCACCCGTGACATCCCACACAGAAGCCCCGGTGACCGAGTACCCCACGCACCCCAGCTCTGGTCGAAACACTAACCACTGAGCCACCATATACAGTGCTAACCACTGAGCCACCATATAGTGCTAACTACTGAGCCACCATACAGTGCTAACCACTGAGCCACCATACAGTGCTAACCACTGATCCACTATATACAGTGCTAACCACTGAGCCACCATATACAGTGCTAACCACAGAGGCACCATATACAGTGCTAACCACTGATCCACCATATACAGTGCTAACCACTGAGCCACCATATACAGTGCTAACCACTGAGCCACCATATACAGTGCTAACCACTGAGCCACCGTATACAGTGCTAACCACTGAGCCACCGTATACAGTGCTAACCACTGAACCACCATATACAGTGCTAACCACTGAGCCACCATACAGTGCTAACCACTGAGCCACCATATACAGTGCTAACCACTGAGCCACCATATACAGTGTTAACCACTGAGCCACCATATACAGTGCTAACCACTGAGCCACCATACAGTGCTAACCACTGAGCCACCATACAGTGCAAACCACTGAGCCACCATATACAGTGCTAACCACTGAGCCACCATACAGTGCTAACCACTGAGCCACCATATACAGTGCTAACCACTGAGCCACCGTATACAGTGCTAACCACTGAACCACCGTATACAGTGCTAACCACTGAACCACCGTATACAGTGCTAACCACTGAGCCACCATATACAGTGCTAACCACTGAACCACCGTATACAGTGCTAACCACTGAGCCACCATATACAGTGCTAACCACTGAGCCACCATATACAGTGCTAACCACTGAGTCACCATATACAGTGCTAACCACTGAGCCACCGTATACAGTGCTAACCACTGAGCCACCATACAGTGCTAACTACTGAGCCACCATATACAGTGCTAACCACTGAGCCACCATACAGTGCTAACCACTGAGCCACCATATACAGTGCTAACCACTGAGCCACCGTATACAGTGCTAACCACTGAGCCACCATATACAGTGCTAACCACTGAGCCACCATATACAGTGCTAACCACTGAGCCACCGTATACAGTGCTAACCACTGAGCCACCATATACAGTGCTAACCACTGAACCACCGTATACAGTGCTAACCACTGAGCCACCATATACAGTGCTAACCACTGAGTCACCATATACAGTGCTAACCACTGAGTCACCATATACAGTGCTAACCACTGAGCCACCGTATACAGTGCTAACCACTGAGCCACCATACAGTGCTAACCACTGAGCCACCATACAGTGCTAACCACTGAGCCACCATACAGTGCTAACCACTGAGCCACCATATACAGTGCTAACCACTGAGCCACCGTATACAGTGCCAACCACTGAGCCACCATACAGTGCTAACCACTGAGCCACCATATACAGTGCTAACCACTGAGTCACCATATACAGTGCTAACCACTGAGCCACCATATACAGTGCTAACCACTGAGTCACCATACAGTGCTAACCACTGAGCCACCATATACAGTGCTAACAACTGAGCCACCGTACAGTGCTAACCACTGAGCCACCATATACAGTGCTAACCACTGAGCCACCGTATACAGTGCTAACCACTGAGCCACCGTATACAGTGCTAACCACTGAGCCACCATACAGTGCTAACCCCTGAGCCACCATATACAGTGCTAACCACTGAGCCACCATATACAGTGCCAACCACTGAGCCACCATATACAGTGCTAACCACTGAGCCACCATATACAGTGCTAACCACTGAGCCACCATATACAGTGCTAACCACTGAGCCACCATATACAGTGCCAACCACTGAGCCACCATATACAGTGCTAACCACTGAGCCACTATATGCAGTGCTAACCACTGAGCTACCGTATACAGTGCTAACCACTGAGCTACCGTATACAGTGCTAACCACTGAGCCACCATATACAGTGCTAACCACTGAGCCACCATATACAGTGCCAACCACTAAGCCACCATATACAGTGCTAACCACTGAGCCACCGTATACAGTGCTAACCACTGAGCCACCGTATACAGTGCTAACTACTGAGCCACCATATACAGTGCTAACTACTGAGCCACCATATACAGTGCCAACCACTGAGCCACCATATACAGTGCTAACTACTGAGCCACCATATACAGTGCTAACCACTGAGCCACCATACAGTGCTAACAACTGAGCCACCATACAGTGCTAACCACTGAGCCACCATATACAGTGCTAACCACTGAGCCACCATATACAGTGCTAACCACTGAGCCACCATACAGTGCTAACCACTGAGCCACCATACAGTGTTAACCACTGAGCCACCATACAGTGCTGACCACTGAGCCACCATATACAGTGCTAACCACTGAGCCACCATATACAGTGCTAACCACTGAGCCACCGTATACAGTGCTAACCACTGAGCCACCATATACAGTGCTAACCACTAAGCCACCATATACAGTGCTAACCACTGAGCCACCATACAGTGCTAACCACTGAGCCACCATACAGTGTTAACCACTGAGCCACCATACAGTGCTGACCACTGAGCCACCATATACAGTGCTAACCACTGAGCCACCATATACAGTGCTAACCACTGAGCCACCATATACAGTGCTAACCACTGAGCCAACATATACAGTGCTAACCACTGAGCCACCATATACAGTGCTAACCACTGAGCCACCATATACAGTGCTAACCACTGAGCCACCGCACAGTGCTAACCACTGAGCCACCATACAGTGTTAACCACTGAGCCACCATACAGTGCTAACCACTGAGTCACCATATACAGTGCCAACCACTGAGCCACCATACAGTGCTAACCACTGAGCCACCATATACAGTGCTAACCACTGAGCCACCATATACAGTGCTAACCACTGAGCCACCATATACAGTGCTAACCACTGAGCCACCATATACAATGCTAACCATTGAGCTACCATATACAGTGCTAACTACTGAGCCACCATATACAGTGCTAACCACTGAGTCACCATATACAGTGCTAACCACTGAGTCACCATATACAGTGCTAACCACTGAGCCACCATACAGTGCTAACCACTGAGCCACCATACAGTGCTAACCACTGAGCCACCATACAGTCCTATTCACTTAGTCACCATACTGCCCATAGGGTCCCTTTATTAAGAGTATCTCAAATGTTCTCTATGTTCACATAGTGATATGGTTCAATTATTGTTGAATTACAGGGACATTCGAAACTCAAAACTGTGCTTCAAGGGAAGAATACAGTGTTTTACAGAAGCAATGTATACAATAGCATCGCTCAGTGCCTTAGAATCCCAAATATACCATTTTAAGAGTTGCCTTGTGTTATGAGCAGGAGGTGTAAACTTAACAGTTTTCTGTAATAATGAAACTGATTTTTTTAGCTTCAAATACTGATCAGGAAGACATTGCATTATTACACATGAATGGTAGGTGACTGCATTCTCTAAAATGACCACTAGATGGAGACAACACACCACACAACTAAATAAAAAAGATTTAAATTCAGAGTAAGAGTTTATTATTTTGTTGCTCTTTATAGAGCGTGGTTCATTTTGTATCTTCTGATCATCACTATAAATATTTTTCAGCAATGTTGACTACTTAGTAAAAACTTAAAGGACTATTTCCATCATTAAAAGGTATTCCCCATCAAAAGGTTAGGTGATAACTTGCAGGTCAGCGGGAGTCTGACCACTGGGACCCCTTTCTCTACTTCCTATGACATTTCGTTTGAGGGGACACTCAAACAGGTTGCCACAGGAGGCTGGTGTCACTCATCCTGCTTTATCACTGCCCGAGTCCCCACCCGAGCCTGCTCCTGCAACTTCTCTTGTCACTAGGCACTGCACTATTCACGCTATAGGTGGTGCTGGTGATAGAGGAGAAGCCTTTGCTGGAGATTCTGGAGGTAGCAGGCTTCGCCCATCTACTAGGGTTAGGTGGCTGGATCCTGTGATACTTCAAAGTTTGACCGTGTTAATGAGTGGGCGTTCTGCTTGCGGTCATTAGTTCCTGAGCTCCAGCCTTTTGAAAAGTATCACACCTTTCATATACCTTCAGCCTTTTCCTGCAAGCTGCCAGAAGTAGTTTTTCGTTCCCCTGTTTAGCTTCTATTGCATTTACTGTTAATTGGTTTGGCCTCGGCCTATTTTTTAGACTTCTCTTCTTCCCCACGGTTGATTTTGTATTTTGTTGCCATCTCGGTATTGACCCGGCTCCCTAACCACGCTGATAGATGCTGTTTTGTCCCTTTCCTAACCTCCCGGCTTGTCCTTGTTTGGCGAGCATTCCTGCCTCTGGACTGCTACATATCCATAAGACGTTACCTCCTGGACTCTATAATTGCTGTTGAAGGGGGTTAAAGGGCTTCAGAGTCACTCGGGGTTCAGCCTAACTGTGCGGCTTGTGCCAGTGATGTCGGACGGACATTACACAGATATATGGATCTTTTTATCTAGTGCTGAATTCTTTTTGTCTTTACCTAAAGGGTGCGGCATGCAGGGAAGTAATGCAGAGGAGCCTAAAGACAGGATCACAGAGAAAGCTACATCCCCGTAAGACTATAAAAATCAGGGCTAAATAAAAGAACCCATATCCCTAAAACTGCTTATCCAATTAAGGCCGGTTTCACACTGAGGTGTGATCAGGTCCGGGGCTGTCCAGTGTGAATATGCCCTCCGATCTGGTTTGCAGCCGGATTCCTCTGATCGCAGTCGCAGTTACTGAAAATTCAAAATCGCGGCTAGCGGAGGTCCTGAAATTTCTGTGGGGACAGCTGATGGTGCTGAAGTTTAGCAGCGCTCGCTGCTAAACTCCAGCACCCAGCGTCAGGCTTCTGTGTCCAATTTTATGTTGGGTCTGGGGCAATCCGGCGCCTTAGACTCCCATGTTAGGGGGAACCGGATCCGGGAGGATCCGATTTTTTCCGAATATTCCCCCGGACACAAAAACGTTGCTTGCAACGTTTTTGTGTCAGGGAGAAAAATCCGTATTGTCCCGGATCCTCCCGGACAGATGGAAACTGGATGGCACATAGCTGCCACCCGACTCTGTCTGGCCCCATAGGGCTGCATTTCTGCAAAATTGGCTCCAGGGCTGTCTGGTTTACGCCGGACAGCCCCGGACCTGATCTTGCCGTAGTGTGAAAGCGGCCTAAGAATAATGTGGTGCCCCTATGGCTAGTTGCCACAGGGAGGTACTGCACCCCAAACAGCAGGTGTAGTGACTCCGTAGTTATGGGTTCGGGGGTTTTCCTTTATGAAGTCTGACTTTCACACACAACACTAGGTCACCTTAGAGTAGGGGACTGTTTATTCAGTAGGTCCCAAAGGGGGTAGAGCCTAGGTTAGAGTGGAAGACTAGAGAGAGATTTCAGTGGAAGTTAGTGCTGGGAAGGCAGCCAGAGAGGACGCGCATGACAGCACCTCTGACAGGAGGGCACCCGTCTTCAAGAGGGTGAACCAGGACAGAAGGAGACAGGGCCGGACTGGGACCAAAAAGCAGCCCTGGAAAACAAGCCCCAGCAGCCCACATACTATATCACCCATCAGCCGCGATCAGTGAAGTTTGCTTTTACATTGTCATGGCCTCATCACTTTCTTAAAGGAGTTATCTAAAGAGCCACATGTGAATGGGGCAGCAAAGGGAAATGAACCGCAGCTCCATTCACATGGTGATCTACAAAGCCACGTTTCTCGGGATTGTGGGGTCCCAGCGGTCAAATCCAGAGTGAAGGGAAAGTCATCACCTGTACAGAAGAGAAGTGATGACTTCCATATTGGGGATATTTAATTTAAACACCATTTAAATGCTGAAAATCACAAAGTCCAATACTGCCTCTCTGACAACAGGACAGGAGAAGTGGTACTGTGCAGAGTATATATACAGAATAATACAGATACTGAGGATTACACCCAGTATACAGGACAGGAGAAGTGGTACTGTGCAGTGTATATATACAGAATAATAGAGATACTGAGGATTACACCCAGTATACAGGACAGGAGAAGTGGTACTGTGCAGTATATATATACAGAATAATACAGATACTGAGGATTACACCCAGTATACAGGACAGGAGAAGTGGTACAGTGCAGTATATATATATATACAGAATAATACAGACACTGAGGATTACACCCAGTATACAGGACAGGAGAAGTGGTACAGTGCAGTATATATATATATACAGAATAATACAGACACTGAGGATTACACCCAGTATACAGGACAGGAGAAGTGGTACTGTGCAGTGTATATATACAGAATAATACAGATACTGAGGATTACACCCAGTATACAGGACAGGAGAAGTGGTACAGTGTAGTGTATATATACAGAATAATACAGATACTGAGGATTACACCCAGTATACAGGACATGAGAAGTGGTACTGTGCAGTATATATATACAGAATAATACAGATACTGAGGATTACACCCAGTATACAGGACAGGAGAGGTGGCACTGTGCAGTGTATATATACAGAATAATACAGATACTGAGGATTACACCCAGTATACAGGACAGGAGAAGTGGTACTGTGCAGTATATATATACAGAATAATACAGATACTGAGGATTACACCCAGTATACAGGACAGGAGAAGTGGTACAGTGCAGTATATATATATATATATATATATACAAAATAATACAGACACTGAGGATTACACCCAGTATACAGGACAGGAGAAGTGGTACTGTGCAGTATATATATACAGAATAATACAGATACTGAGGATTACACCCAGTATACAGGACAGGAGAAGTGGTACTGTGCAGTATATATATATATACAGAATAATACAGACACTGAGGATTATACCCAGTATACAGGACAGGAGAAGTGGTACTATGCAGTGTATATATACAGAATAATACAGATACTGAGGATTACACCCAGTATACAGGACAGGAGAAGTGGTACTGTGCAGTATATTATATACAGAATAATACAGATACTGAGGATTACACCCAGTATACAGGACAGGAGAAGTGGTACTGTGCAGTATATATATACAGAATAATACAGATACTGAGGATTACACCCAGTATACAGGACAGGAGAAGTGGTACAGTGCAGTATATATATATATATATATATATATACAGAATAATACAGACACTGAGGATTACACCCAGTATACAGGACAGGAGAAGTGGTACTGTGCAGTATATATATACAGAATAATACAGATACTGAGGATTACACCCAGTATACAGGACAGGAGAAGTGGTACTGTGCAGTATATATATACAGAATAATACAGATACTGAGGATTACACCCAGTATACAGGATAGGAGAAGTGGTACAGTGCAGTATATATATATATATACAGAATAATACAGACACTGAGGATTACACCCAGTATACAGGACAGGAGAAGTGGTACTGTGCAGAGTATATATACAGAATAATACAGATACTGAGGATTACACCCAGTATACAGGACAGGAGAAGTGGTACTGTGCAGTATATATATACAGAATAATACAGATACTGAGGATTACATCCAGTATACAGGACAGGAGAAGTGGTACAGTGCAGTGTGTATATAAAGAATAATACAGACACTGAGGATTACACCCAGTATACAGGACAGGAGAAGTGGTACTGTGCAGTGTATATACAGAATAATACAGATACTGAGGATTACACCCAGTATACAGGACAGGAGAAGTGGTACTGTGCATTGTATATATACAGAATGATACAGATACTGAGGATTACACCCAGTATACAGGACAGGAGAAGTGGTACTGTGCAGTGTATATATACAGAATAATACAGATACTGAGGATTGCACCCAGTATACAGGACAGGAGAAGTGGTACTGTGCAGGGTATATATACAGAATAATACAGATACTGAGGATTATACCCAGTATACAGGACTGGAGAAGTGGTACTGTGCAGTGTATATACAGAATAATACAGATACTGAGGATTACACCCAGTATACAGGACAGGAGAAGTGGTACTGTGCATTGTATATATACAGAATGATACAGATACTGAGGATTACACCCAGTATACAGGACAGGAGAAGTGGTACTGTGCAGTGTATATATACAGAATAATACAGATACTGAGGATTGCACCCAGTATACAGGACAGGAGAAGTGGTACTGTGCAGGGTATATATACAGAATAATACAGATACTGAGGATTATACCCAGTATACAGGACTGGAGAAGTGGTACTGTGCAGTGTATATATACAGAATAATACAGATACTGAGGATTATACCCAGTATACAGGACTGGAGAAGTGGTACTGTGCAGTGTATATATACAGAATAATACAGATACTGAGGATTACACCCAGTATACAGGACAGGAGAAGTGGTACTGTGCAGTGTTCACCACACACATCCAGATGTACACACATACAGTATGGGCCTTTTCATATCTGCATTTTGGCTGTGTTTGGCTTCATTTGTGGTTGTATGTGTTTTTACCCCTAAAAACACATTCCAAAACGCACCCATAGGGTTTAATGCAAAAGCAATGCAAAACGCAAAACACGTGTTTTTGCAAGCGCAGCCAAAAGCGTGGGCTGCAACGCTTTGGGCTGCATTTGCAAAAACACACGCGTTTTGCATTAAATGAAGCCAAACACAGCCAAAACGCAGATGTGCACTGGGCACATTATATATATATATATGTGTGTGTGTATGTATGTATATATATATATATATATGCACATACATTCATATGACATACACATCCATATGTGCACACATACATTATATATATGCACACATCCGTATGTACACACAGAGTATATGTGTATATACAGACACATCCATTTGTACATACATATACATTATATATATATTTTTATATATATACCGTACATATACACATCCATATACACACACACACATCCATGTATACACACTCATCCATATGTACACACACATCCATGTATACACACACATCCATGTATACACACACATCCATATGTATACACACACATCCATATGCACACACTCAGACACATGTATACACACAGACACATGTATACACACAGACACATGTATACACTCAGACACATGTATACACACAGACACATGTACACACAGACACATGTACTGTACACACAGACAGACACATGTACTGTACACACAGACAGACACATGTACTGTACACACAGACAGACACATGTACTGTACACACAGACAGCCACATGTACTGTACAGACAGACACATGTACTGTACAGACAGACACATGTACTGTACAGACAGACACATGTACTGTACACACAGACACATGTACTGTACACACAGACACATGTACTGTACACACAGACAGACACATGTACTGTACACACAGACAGACACATGTACTGTACACACACACAGACACATGTACTGTACACACACACAGACACATGTACTGTACACACAGACACATGTACTGTACACACACAGACACATGTACTGTACACACACAGACACATGTACTGTACACACACACAGACACATGTACTGTACACACAGACACATGTACTGTACACACACAGACACATGTACTGCACACACACAGACACATGTACTGTACACACACAGACACATGTACTGTACACACACACAGACACATGTACTGTACACACACACAGACACATGTACTGTACACACACACAGACACATGTACTGTACACACACACACAGACACATGTACTGTACACACACAGACATATGTACTGTACACACACAGACACATGTACTGTACACACACACAGACACATGTACTGTACACACACACACAGACACATGTACTGTACACACACACACGTACTGTTCACACACACATGTACTGTACACACACACACATGTACTGTACACACAGACACATGTACTGTACACACAGACAGACACTTGTACTGTGCACACACACAGAGACATGTACTGTACACACACACACAGACACATGTACTGTACACACAGACAGACACATGTACTGTACACACACACAGACACATGTACTGTACACACAGACACATGTACTGTACACACAGACACATGTACTGTACACACACACAGACACATGTACTGTACACACAGACAGACACATGTACTGTACACACACAGACAGACACATGTACTGTACACACAGACACATGTACTGTACACACAGACAGACACATGTACTGTACACACAGACAGACACATGTACTGTACACACTCACAGACACATGTACTGTACACACACACACAGACACATGTACTGTACACACACACACAGACACATGTACTGTACACACAGACACATGTACTGTACACACACACAGACACATGTACTGTACACACAGACAGACACATGTACTGTACACACAGACAGACACATGTACTGTACACACAGACAGACACATGTACTGTACACACAGACACATGTACTGTACACACAGACACATGTACTGTACACACAGACACATGTACTGTACACACACACACAGACACATGTACTGTACACACACACACAGACACATGTACTGTACACACACACACACACAGACAGACACATGTACTGTACACACAGACAGACACATGTACTGTACACACAGACAGACACATGTACTGTACACACACACAGACACATGTACTGTACACACACACAGACACATGTACTGTACACACACACAGACACATGTACTGTACACACACACAGACACATGTACTGTACACACACACAGACACATGTACTGTACACACAGACAGACACATGTACTGTACACACACACAGACAGACACATGGAGGGATATACATAGTCTTACAGTGCTGCTCTGCTGCCTGAGTCACAATTACCATCCAGGACAGGACTCTGCTCTCTGGTCCGTCGCTCTGTCTGTGGGATTGATGGAAGTTGCTGACAGGTCACAGATCTGGGGGGAGGGAGGGCAGAGAAAGTTCAAACAACTGCTGTAAATTCCCTGTGCCTCAGATGGCAGCCACCAGACCAGAGAGCATCCAGACATCTCACTGCAGAAACCTCCAGGCCGGAGGCATAATACTCCTTACCGCCCAGGATGAAGGAGCTCAGCAGACGCAGGAGATGAAGCCGGAGGACGTGCCCGGTACCAGTAGACAGTGCAGGTAGTGCATGGCCCCTGGTCAGCAGCGTGTACAGTAGCTTCAGGGAGGCGTCCATCAGCTGGAGCCGCAGAGGAGTGGAGGAGTATCCTCCAAGAAGCGGCTGCAGGAACACAGCCGGAAGCTCCACACCGGAAACGCGGCCGCGGCTACCGTGCAGCTCCCTGGCTGTGCCCGGCCGGCGGCCGCAGAAGGAGAGAAAGGGGCCGCAGGCGACCTCTTCAAGGTAAAGAGCGGCCGCAACGGCCCAATTCCCATTCAGCCCTCCGGGAAAACTCCCGGTATGCCCTATGGCCAGTCCGGGCCTGGAAGGAGATGACCCAGGACCAGTTGGAGGTGGCTGGAAATGTCTGGGGACAGCGACCGGCATACCGGAGCCGAGGCAGTGAGCGGTCTATACCTCACTGCAAACCAGCGGTAGTACCACAAAGACGTACCTCCACCTCAGTCCCAAAACAGGTCCAGGACACTCTAGATAACGGGCCAAATTCCGGTGACAGGAGGATTTGTTTGTTGTCATTCCCGTCCGTACCGGTAAGGAACAAGCCGTATCTACGAGTAACAGACTAGGGGACTGGCGAGGAGCTCTGCAAAGGTGGCTAAGGACAGTGTAAGGAAAGACTGGGACCCCGAAAGCCATAAAGGAAGGTACACCAACAGACTCTATAAGGCAACCCGAAACCTGTGGCTACGTTCCTGTTGAACCAGAATGTAACTGTGTACTAAAACATCTGCCGGTACCAGTAAAGTGACATTTGGAGTTGAATCGGTGTCTGTCCTCCTTCTCGCCGGAGCCCAGAGGGCCTCTGCATCGCCAAGAGGGGTAAGAACAACGACTCCCCTCATCCATCCCCGCTGCCCAAAGGTAAAAGCTCCACCTGTGGGGAGCTATAACACCCAAGCTGCATCACATCACCTCAGCGGCCGGCCTGCAGCGCTGGTATCTAACTTACCAGGTACCACAGGTGGCGTCACGAGAACATTTCCCCCATTCCCTATCATCACCTTTCAATGAGGGTTAGGACACGGAACCGGGAAATCAACCACCCATGATCCCCGTTACAGTCACCCACTCATCCCGGTATCCGAGTACCCCACCCTGGCTGACTCATTTCCATCTCATTTTAGGGAAAAAGGGTGCAGTTTCAGATGTAGAGATTGTGGCAGCAGTGACTTAATATGTAGAAGGTGCGCACATAAGAATTGGGGCAGTAGCTCTAAACCTGCGTGTGGTAGTGACTAAGTGACTAAGCAACTCCAAAAGTGGTTAGGGCTTTAAGATAGGTGTTTTTAACAGGCATTATAGGTTTTTGACAATCCCTTAAGTTTTTACATTTACGAATATTTGCTTATACTTAGTGTGTAATTTATTGCCACAATGAATAATCCAGCTGCTGTGAATTGCGGTAAGCTTTCTGACATCACCGCTCACCACAATGTCTGCCCTAGCATAGTATGAGACTGGAAGTGGCTGCTCTTATAGCCTATAGGCTCCATACATTGGGTGACTGAGTCAGTGAACATCGATAGACCTCCATGTGGACTACATTGGACCTGCTTGGGAGTTTATCAGGAGATAAATTGGTGATCAAGGGCCAGTCACTTGTCTTTATTTCTTTAATAATTATCTGTTATTATGTCTTTCAGGTTGCCATTTGTAAAATACGTTGGATTTGGTGGACTATGTAGGAATCCGTGGACTACTTTGGACTTATGGAGTTACCCCATGAGCATGGTGTAAGAGGCTGCTGTCAGTGTAAAACTGACAGGTATAGTTCATTACAATGCTGGTGCTTTGCAATGGATTATACCAGTGATCAGTATAAGAACAGTGAATGTCTCATATAGGGATTAAGTAAAAACATAGTAAAACGATTTCTAAAATATAACAAAGTAAAGAGCAAAAAAGTATTGCCGTTTACAGAATAATCCAACATATAACACTGTCACACTAGTTAATAGTGATGAGCCATCACCTAAGTGTTGGAATTCGATTAGATTAGTCAAATTGGGGGTGTGTACGTCGCATGTTCGTCGAACACCATCGAACCCCATTGAAATCAATGGCAGGCTACAGCAAACACATAGAAAACACCTTCAAAGGTGTCCAAAAGCTGCCAAACTACTAAGAACAAACAACAAACACCAGGAAAAATGACAACAATCTACCCACAGTACAAATAGTCTCATGGCGTGGCATGGGTGCATGAGAGGTCTGTGCCAACCTGCACACTCTTCCAAATCACTTCAAAATAGAAGGTGGTTAACATTCACCTAAAATTTCAGAGGTGAGTGAAACTGACTTTGAATTGACAAATGGATCAGTTACAGGAGAAAAGTGAGAGTAGTTTTCTACATTAAGTAAAAAAAGGTGGAGGAGTAAAAGGAGGATGAGACACAGGTATAGGCATGTCACACCCTGCTCAAATCATATACCACACAGCAAGGGGCCCCAACAAGAGTCTTCACTCTTCCCAAAGGGTCAGACCACAGCAAAATAGAATCAATTGCCCCTGACTAAAAATTGCTGAATGGCCCAGCCTGCATGCTGGCACAGGGTCTGGTACAGGACGTGGCCCAGCATTTCAAGGTTAAACATTGCTCAGCAACTATACGTTTTGTGGAGTATTACAGGAACAACTAGAGAGGTGAATCAGTGACCTGTTTAGGCCTACTGAGCCTGATAAACTCAAGGCTCATGCAAGTGCTCCCATCAATGATATGCCACACACAGGTGGGACCAGTATCAGTTTGGTGGAGTATTACCATAAAAATTAGTCAGGTAGGTCAGTGAGCTGTTTAGGCCTACATGCCGGATAAATTCAAAGCTCATGTAAGCACTCCCATCAATGTTATGCCCCGCCACCACACGTGGGACCACCATCAGTTTCGTGGAGTATTACCATAAAAACTAGTCAGGTAGGTCAGTGAGCTGTTTAGGCCTAGTGGGCCAGATAAACTCAAAGCTCATGCAAGTGCTCCCATCAATGTTATACCCTGCCACACACAGGTGGGACCACTATCAGTGACGTGAAGTATTACAGGAAATAATAGAAAGGTAGGTCAGTGACCTGTTTAGGCCTATTGGTCCGGATAAACTCAAAGCTCATGCAAGCCCTCCCATCAATGTTATGTCCTGCCACACACAGGTGGGACAAGTATATATTCCGTGTAGTATTACAGGAAATGATAGAAAGGTAGGTCAGTGAGCTGTTTAGGCCTACTGGTCCGGATAAACTCAGAGCTCATGCAAGCACTTCCATCAATGTTATGCCCTGCCACACACAGGTGGGACAACTATAAGTTTTGTGGCACTCGTGTTTTGGGGAAAAGCAGATCTAAGATTGTGTAAACGCTTCTGTTGATACTCCTGCATGCATGCATCCCTTTCCAGGGCAGGAATCATTTGGCCAAATTTATTCTTGTAAAGGGGATCTAACAGTGTGGCTACCCAGTAGTCGGCATTACTTCGAATTCTAACAATCCGAGGATCATGTTGCAGGTAGTGCAGCAAGAAGTCACTCATGTGTCTTGCGCATCCGTCCGCCCTTGTTAATCCCTCTCCACCACCCTCCCATGCCAGCCACCTTGCTGCTGCTGATCAGGTATTTTGGACGAAGTACCTTAATGTCCGTGCTGCTGCCAGAGAGGAAAATACACCAACGACACTGGACGTCTGAGTATTGGTAGTAGAGGTTTATTTCCAACGCGTTTCGGAGCCACGTACCGAGCTCCTTCCTGTTCCCTGAGGAAGGCGCTTGGTACGTGGCCCCGAAACGCGTTGGAAATAAACCTCTACTACCAATACTCAGACGTCCAGTGTCGTTGGTGTATTTTCCTCTCTGGCAGCAGCGCGGACATTAATGTACTTCGTCCAAAATACCTGATCACAGCACCGCACCTCGTGGAAGTACAGTCCCTGCAGCAGCTGCATTGTTTGAGCGATTACGCTGGTTGTGTGCTACACAACCTGACCAGGTGAGCAAATCTGATTTTTTCACATTTACCTGTCTATAAAGGATAAGACCCTATGTGCGCATTCTCAACCCTCTAGACCTTGGTGCTGCTGACCGTCTGGACCTTTGAGATCTTGTTATCCCTTCCGCATACGTCTTCTCCTCTACTTCCTCCCCTTCCTCTTGGCTCACCACCTGGCTCCGAATACTGGTTAAAGTGTGCTCCAGCATGTAGATCGGAATAGTGATGCTGATAATGCTATCGTCAGCGCTAAACATCTTAGTAGCCATTTCAAAACTCTGCAGAAGGGTGCAGAGGTCCTTTATCTGAGACCACTCCAGCAGCGTGATTTGCCCCACCTCTGGATCGCGTTGGCCCAGGCTATATGTCATAACATATTGCACCAGGGCTCGTCGCTGCTGCCACACTCGATGCAACATGTGCAGAGTGGAACTCCATCATGTCGGCACATCGCATTTCAGGCGATGAACCGGCAGACCAAATGACTTCTGTAGTGATGCAAGTCATTGAGCTGCCGGATGCTAACGGCAGAAATGAGCACACAGCGACCATGCCCTCTGCAGAAGCCCATCTAGGCCAGGAAAGTGGGCTAGAAATTTCTGGACGACCAGGTTCAAGACATGAGCCATACAAGGCACGTGTGTCACCTTGCCCCGGCGAAGGGCCACACCAGGTTGGCAGCATTGTTGCACACGGCCTTCCCTGACTGCAGGTTCAGTGGAGACAACCATTGATTAAACTCGGTCTCCAGAGCTGACCACAACTCCTCAGCTGTGTGACTCACATTTGCCAGACATTTTAATGTAAACACCGCATGATGGCGTTGAGCCCTGCTGCCAGCATAGTAAGGAGGTGTGCTGGATTCCTTCTACGCAGTTTGAACACAGGTCACATTACCAGACAGGCTTTGGGGGCAGGTGGAGGACCTAGAAGAGGTGGAGGAGGCAGAAGCAGTGGAGGAACTTCTAGGTACGGAGGTTTGATGCACAACCTGTGGGGATGGCAAGACTTGTACACAGCCCCTTCTCCTGCTGTCACTATAGTCACCCAGTGCCGAGTCAGTGACATATAACATCCCTGTCCATGCTTACTCATCCAAGTGTCTGTGGTGAAATGCAACCTGTCACACACACAGTTTCCCAAGGAAGTGGTGATGTTGTCTGCAACATGCTGGTGTAGCGCATGCACAGCTTTCTTTGTTAAGTAGTGGCGACTGGGCATCTTGTACTGGGGCACTGCGACGGCAATAAAGTCTCGAAAATCCTCTGTATCCACCAGCCGGAATGGCAGCATTTCCGTAGCCAACAGCTTGCATATGGTGAAATTTGACCTCTTAGCTTTGGCATGGATAGGAGGAAATGGTCTTTTACTTGTCCACATCTGAGGGGCCGAGGGCTGGCTGCTATGCTGAGACAGGGTTGAGTAGGGTGTCCCAGACAAACTGCTGGTCTGTGAGGGAGGTGCAGAGGGACATATTATATCGCATTCATGAAAAGGTGGTGCTCTCGATGTCTGACAGCGCTCCACACCTGCAGGTATTTCCACTTCCAAAACAGCTGACGACCTGTCAATCACACTGGCTGTTGCGGATAAAGAGGTGAAAGCTTGTGTGACAGCTGTCCCCACAGTCACAGAGGATAAAGAAACCGCAGATGCAGTTGATGGGCCAGACGGTGGTTGGCCAGGCCCGTTAGGCTGCATTGTAGCACAGTGAGCTTCCCACTGTGACTTATGCTTCATGTCCATGTGACAGTTGACGCATGAAGTACTCAAACTATTGAATTTTTGGCCTCGACTCAGATTTTGTTTGCAAATATGGCAGATAGCATGAGTTGTGTCATCCTTTGCAATCTGAAAAAAGGCCCAGGCTAGGCAAGGCTTAGCGCACATGCGACCTGCAGAGTCACCACAACTTCTGCACAGAGGCAGAGTTGTGGCTGAAGATGCAGTTGTTGATGTGCTTCCTGGACTCCGTTTCTGTCCAGGAAGCCGCAACCTAACCTCGTCACTAGCATCCTCCTCCACCTCCTCTGCTGAGCTCTTCAACTGCCTGCCTGTGGGTTGACAGTAAATGGGATCTCCAACCTCATCATCACCCTGTGTGTTCTCACACTCGTCATCCTCAGAGCCAACCTCTTCCTGCCCTGAGCGCAAAGTCAAGTTGTCATTCCAATCAGGTATCTGAGTCTCATCATCATCTGCCTCCTTGTCTCTACCAACAGCGGTTACAGTTTGGGAATGAGGGTCTACATTATGCTCGGACCTTTCTTCATCTGGGCCTGGAACCGAAGATTTTGGGCATCAGTGCAGATCATTTCCTCGTCTTGACTCAATGACATTTTGGAGCAAATCCCTGATTCCCAGGCTATAGTATGAATGAACAGCTCTGCAGACTCACTGATCTGTGTTAACCCATAGTCAGTAGGGCGGCTGGAGACTTGTGAGCTGTGAGGAAGCAAGTGCGATTGGGGTGACAGCTCTGAGGACTGGAGGGTTTGTGATGTTGAAGTTGAGGTGGAGGAGAGCCCACTTAATGGAGCGCTTGATATCCATTGAAGCACCTGCTCTTTTGGGCCTCATCTACAAGTTTCAGTGATTCTCTGCTGCGTAAAAAAGGGATATCATCAGATAGTCCACGAAAAGAAGTAGACATTTTAGTTTGGCTTGAAGACGGTTTTTGTTCAGCAGATGTTTCTGTTACTTTAGCACCTACCCCACGGACACAAAGCTTTTTACCCTTTCCAACACACCTATTCCCCTCTCAACCATCAGCAGACTTTTTACCACTCATTTTGGAGGGTAACTAATTGTCAACTCTGTAGTTGTTGGCACAAAAAACTATGGATGCAAAATTAGCAGAGCTGAGTGGCCAAACAGTGGTACTAGCCTAAATAGGTTTTGGTAAGTAGTTTTGGGCAGATGCAATACAAAAGTGTTGTCTGCGCTATGTGACGGTAGATTTCAACAGAACACTGGAGTACAGCTACCTAGTGAAACAGTGGTAATACCCTAAGTAGGTTTTGGTAATTAGGTTTGGGCAGATGCAATACAAAAGAGTTTTCTGCGCTGTGGGTGGCGGTAGATTTTAACAGAACACTGGAGCACAACTACCAAGTCAAACAGTGGTACTAGCCAAAAAGGATTTGCTTGGCTAGATGCAGTAAAAAATGGCTATTAACCCCTTCATGACCCGAGAATTTTTCGTTTTTCATTTTCGTTTTTTTGCTCCCCTGCTTCCAAGAGCCATAACGTTTTTATTTTTCCGTCAATATAGACATATGACGGCTTGTTTTTTGCGGGACAAGTTGTACTTTCATATGCTATCTTTTATTTTACCATATAGTGTACAGGGAAATTGCAAAAAAATTCTAAATGCAGTGAAATTGCAAAAAAAGTGCAATGACATGTTTGTTTTTTGTGTATGTTAGTCGCCATGTTCACTGTATGGTAAAACTGACATGATGGGGTGATGCCTCGGATCGGTACGAGTTCGTAGACACCCAACATGTATACCTCTATTGGTATCTAGGTGCTGAAAACAAATTCAGAAGTTTGAAAAAAAAACAAAAACAGACTTTTTGCGCCATGTTCTGGGACCCGTAGCGTTCTCATTTTTGGGGATCTGGGGCTGGGTGACAGCGTATTTTTTGCATCTTGAGCTATTGTTTCTAATGATACCATTTTTGGATGGACCTGCAGTTTTGATCACCCGTTATTGCATTTTATAGCAATGTTGCGGCGAACAAAAAAAAGGAATTTTGGTTTAGACCATTTTTTCTGTTACAGAGTTCACGGCTCTCATTAACGGATTTAATCGGATGATAGTTCGATCGATTCTGAATGCGGCGATACCAAACATGTGTATTTTTTCTTTTTTTAATACTTTTATTGTGAATGGGGGAAAAGGGGGGTGATTTGAACTTTTATATATTTTTTTTTACAGGTTTTTAAAAACTTTATTTTTTCAATGATTCTTATTTGTACACTGCCTCTTTAAGAGGCACCCCGCTGCACAGTCCGATCGCTTCTGGGAGATACAGATGAGCTGCAGCTCATCTGTATCTCCCAGAATCGCGGACCTGCTGTGGTTGGCAGCGCCTGCCAACCACAACAGGGAACTGCTCTCTGACAGCATCCGGGGATCTAGCCAGGACCCCGGGCTGTCACATGAGAGCCGGAGATCCCGCGATACCGCCGCGGCCGCCTTGGATCCCGCTGTCAGTGATTGACAGCGGAATCCAAGGGGTTAACAGCGCCAATCGGATCCCGGATCCGATCGGAGCTGTTAGCCCGACATCTCAGCTGATCACATCAGCTGAGATGTCGGCTGTTTGATGTGAGCTCCGCGCCGGAGCTCACATCAAACACCCCTTACCCGCCCATGACGTTGTATAACGTCATAGGTCAGGAAGGGGTTAATGACAGGCGGCGTAGCTTTCTTCACAATAGTGCTACACCAGTGCCTGGCACACACTGCTACTTGCCAAAAAGGATTTCCTTGGCTAGATTTGGCCAGATGCTGTAACAAACACTTGCACACCACTGGAACAGACTTTCCTGGCAAAAAGTGCTTTTAAGCCCTGAAAAGGGTTGTTCTTGGAAGTAGTCCCTAAACCTATCAACTATCTCTCTATCTAACTTGCAATTGAATCGCTATCTAACTTTCTTTATATATAGCGCACACAGCAGCAGCACCGCCTGACACTGAGCTGCAACACTGAGGTAATGGCGACGAGAAGAAAATAGCCGCTTCTTATATGGCAAGGACATGTGACATACCCAGCCAATGACACAAGCCCTTGTGTGCAAAAAGTGCACCTATGCATGCTGATAGGCTGACAGACCTGACCACCCACAGTAAGTGCGGGAAGGAAAACAAAATGGAGATCTGTAGTATTTCACCACCGACGTCTCCCCAACCCTCCTCCCGCCCCCTATTCTTAGACACTGAAACTCATAATAGCGTTGAACAAAAGCATTACTGTGAAAAGTCAGTGACGCTTTTGGTCAATGAAGCGTTATCGAACATAACCTCGAATTACCGGATTTCTAGCAAATTGTTCGAATTCCTCGAATGACTCGCACATAGCCCAAATCAGGTAGAGTTTGAAATTGGCAAACAATTCTAATCGAACATCGCTCATCTCTACTAGTTAACCCTTTCAGGGAACACCGTAAAAAATGTTTTAAAAAGGGGGCCTTTTCATCATACCGCCAAGAATGTTGGAGTAAAATGTGATCAACAATGAAATGTAAATAAAAGTGGAATCACTGTAATTGTACTGACCCGAAAAATAAAGGTGTTTCATCATTTTTAGGACACAGTGAAAGGCGTGAATAAATATAAAAAGAAACAATTCCTGAATTTCTGTTTCTTCTTGATTCTGCCCCACAAAAAGCGGAATAGAAAAGCAATCAAAAAACGTTATCTGGCCCAAATTGGTACCAATAAAAACTCCAACTGATCCTGCAAAAAACTAATGTCCCCACTTGACTTTGGTGTGTTGGTTGCAAGAGCCAGGGTTCTCAGCAGTTGGGCAAGGGTCTAAGTTCATGGTGGGGTCCTAGCCACACAAGTAAAGTGGATAGTAAAAGGAATAATGTTTGTTCGAGATGCCAGTTGGGATGATCAGCCAGATGTGGCTGACACTGCAAGGGTTCCCTGTGAGATAAGTGATAGTAAGCAGTGCAGATGTTTAACCCTTCCAAACTAGGGCTGGCACCCAGGAAGATGATGAGGGTGATGGCAGTGAGTTTAGTGGGGGAAGGAGACACAGGGAACAGTCTTTGCTTTACCTTTCTTTGCTGCAGATTCTGTAGCAGGTCCAGGGAAATACAGCTACCACCAGGCAGGTGGTCTGGCCAGTCTGATGAGAACTGTAGTCTACACTTCTAGGTGAGTAATATGGCCTTAGTGCTGACTTCCCTTGGTTGTAAGTTTCCTGACACCTTTCGCTGTACAGTACTTCCTCTTATTTCCTGTGGGTTACTTCCTGCCAGGCTGGTAGGTCAGATCCTACTTGTATCCGTTATTTAGAGCAGTTCCCTGATCCTCTGTATTACTGTCACCCCAAAAAGCTCCACTTGAGCTGCTGGTTAGCAAAAAAATTCACCAGCATCCAGTCCTGCCACCAGGCCCTGTAAGCCTGGGTAGTGTAGGGACTAGTACCCTGCTTGCAGCTGGTCCCTTCATAGTAAACAGTGCAGATGTTTAACCCTTCCCCACTAGTGCAATGCAGATGTTTAACCCTTCAGAGTAGAACAGCTCCTGGTTCCTCCTCACTGGACCACTCCTTCGCCTACTCTGTCCTACTACACCATCTCTAACCTCTCCCCCTCACCAGGAGTGTGTCACATGCCAAAATCAGGCATCAATAGCAAAATCTCCTAATAAAGAATCAGATAGTATGCATTCACTTTAGACATCCAGCAGAAGGACCCCAATTCCAATCAGACATGCCGCGACGGCAGGCTGGATACATCCCGCTACTTCACGTGCACGAGCACGCTCAAACGGTTACAAACGGTCAACGCACCCTCTTTACACGCCGCCACAAGGTGCGCTACGCCACGCTACATCTATAGCTAGCTACATCGCCGGGTGTCTCAAGTAGCCTTCCGTTGCCTCTTTACACGCCGATACAGCTCGCTACAATCGGCGTTGTAGCCATCAGTTTTCGAGCAGACCTAGGAAACAGATGTATCTGTTGCCGGCTGTAGCGTCACGTCTTCAGACGCCGCTACGACGGGCTACATTGGCGCTACAAGCTACATTTGTAGCCTGTAGCGGGATGTATCCAGCCTGCCGTCGCGGCGTGTAAAGGTACCATAAGGGTACCTTTACACGCCGCGACGGCAGGCTGGATACATCGCGCTACTTCGCGTGCACGAGCACGCTCAAACGGCTACAAACGGTCAACGCACCCTCTTTACACGCCGCGACAAGGTGCGCTACGCCACGCTACATCTGTAGCTAGCTACATCGCCGGGTGTGTCAAGTAGCCAGCTGTAGCGTAGCGTACCATGTTTACACACCGCTCCAACAAGCTACTATGGGCGGACCCGGTGCAGCAGGGATAGCACATAGGCGTGCAACAATCTTGGATTACGAGCCGTCCGTATGATGATAGGACAGCGCAATATCATCAGGATTGGGCAGGCATCGCAGGAGGCTGAGTAATACAGCACGCTCGAGTAATTGTGTAGTGTGACTGGTCAGCTCCTTAAATATCCCGCCCTATGCTGCGACTACCAATCATAAAGCAGGAGCGACCTCCAATGATCGCAGATGGGGCGCGGTAACATGGCGACTGTGTCACGCCTTAGATACATGGCAGCCACATCGCCGGGTGTCCAGAGTTGCCTTCCGTTGCTTCTTTACACGCCGATACAGCTCGCTACAATCGGCGATGTTGCCTTAAGTTTATGAGCAGAGCCCATAAACAGATGTATCTGTCGCCGGCTGTAGCGTCGCCTCTTCAGACGCCGCTACTACAGGCGATATGGACGCTACAAGCTACAATTGTAGCTTGTAGCGCGATGTATCCAGCCTGCCGTCGCGGCGTGTAAAGGTACCCTAAGGGCTGTACCATTTGTGGCAGACAGACACAGGGGCACCACATTGGCATTAAAATAAAAAAAAACTATAGCTTTCAAAATTTGGTGATGCAAAAAACATTTATTTATTAAAAATTATTTTTGTGATAGAAGCCAAACCTAAAAAAGACTGTATAAATCTGGTATTGCTGTGATCGTACTGACCTGAAAAATAAAGCCGCCTAATCACTTATACCACAAAGTGAATGATGTAAAAAATATTAATAAAGCCGATTCTTCAACTGCTGTTGATTTGTTTATTCTGATTCCCAAAGATCGCGGTAAGGCTCAGCTCATATGTATCCTGTGCTGTACATTGAGCTCTTACACTGGAGATTACATATAAATATCTGAAAAAAATATGATTCAGACAAAATTCTCAATGGAAGATGTTCTGTAATGAGGAATATGGAGTTACTTGGGCCCGTGGTCCGGCGGTGTCCATCTTTTTATGCGTCTTTTTAGATGTATAGAAAAGTGCGGTCAACAACAGTTCTGTGCACCTTTGAAAAGACGTTCACTGATGAACAGAAGCCAAACGGAGTCCAAAGTAACTGCTGCCTCATTAGAGTTAATGGAATTACATATTTTGAAGATGTAGCTGGAAACCTTAAGGTAAATGCTCAGAATAGAGCACAGGATAAATGTTAACCAATCTAAAATGTTCTGCACACAAATTGCCACCAATAGCATTCAACTCAACCCACAAAAAACAAGTCCCCACTCAGGTCCGTCATCTGTTAATGGAAATATAGGGTGCTTCCATAGTACTGGTAGCACAAAGACTCTGTAAATGCAATATGGCTCCTTGTAAAACAGAAAACCCGAAAAACCTGTGCTCCCAAATCCAAATGCCTCGCTCTCTTCTCAGTACCACAATGGGTCTAAACCATAGTTATCTTCCACATGTTTGGCATTGTGGTATTATGGAAGCCTGCTTAATTTACAGAGCATGTGTCTCCAGGAGTACAAGTTGGGTACAAAGTACAGGCAGTACAATGTACTGGGCACTACAAGGGCTGATTTGCAATTTTTAACTCTACAACATTCACTGCGTTGGACTCCATGGGTGTGCGACACCCACCGGGGCCGGGGGGTACTCGGTAACTGGGCTGGTCAGTTTGGTGGGTTGTTCATTGTGGCATGACCCGGCTCTGTGAGCCTGGGCATGCAATTAAAGGGGAATATGTACAAGGGATATGTTTGTGATGCCACCTGTGGTTATTCTGGTCAAGGTGACCAGCACTGCTGTGGGACCTCTGGGGCAGATGGTGATGCAGCCTGGATTTCATCTCTCCCCACAGGTAGAGCAGGGCCCCAGGGCAACCGATGTAGTCTATTGAGGTGATAGTAATCATTGGGGTGCTTGACTGAGGGTGCTAAAAATGATCAGTCGACACAGGTGCTGGAGTTTCCTTTATCTTTTACTTGGTAGTTGATGATGCAGACCGAAGCACTGGTAACGGATGGTAATGGAGATCCAGACAGCCAGGAAGCAATCGGGGATCCACCTAGCCAGATGGGTGTTAGATGCCTTCCTTCTGCACTGTGCTGGTTGGATCTCGCTGCCTACAGCTATGCTGTGGCCCTCTTGCTGCATGTTTAGTCTCTACCCCTATAGCAGTCAGCTCTAGCCTTTTGCAGGTGTCGCTCCTTGGTGGCAGCTCTGGGCTCTGGTATGCTGTTGTGCCGCCGGGTGTTTAGTGGGGCCAGAGGACTCGCAATCCTCTGCCCTCTTGATTTAGCTGCCAGGATCTTAGTACTCAAACAACCGCAGACTCCGGCATCCAGTTTCTAGCGCTTTCCCAAGTTCTCCTTAACTCCTCTGTCTCACTAGGTCTCCTCTTTCCTGGGACAAGTGTCGAGCCCCAGGCATTGGGATACTCGGGTATCAGGCTCCAAGGGGTTAACGCTCCTGTGTCATGGGGAGTGGTGGCCGCGCCTGATCCCGTGTCCTGGGGGACTTCTTTGAAAATAGGGTATTATTTACAGGGGATTATATTTACAGTTGTTGTGATGCCATCTGTAGTTTCTGGTGAGGAGCCATCAGCGCCGCTACAGTCCGCCGAAGATAGATGGTAATGCGGCTAGTCACTTTTGTCCTGGGTACTTTACTGTTGGTTGTAGCAGCAGCAGTTACAGTTAACAGTTCAGCACTTTGGATGTTACAAAGACAGGTAGCTTAACGTGTGGCTGCAGGTGGATCCCAGGTGGTATGGTGGAACCCTTTTGTACCTTCGTTAATTAACCCTTGTCTGTTCTTCCCCGCTTTGGATTGATCTATACCCAGTAGCTCCTTGTAGGTAGTACCAGAAGTCCCCTCCCTCGTTGGTGAGGAAACAAGCAGACCTTTCTGATGGCAGGGTGCTGCGGCTGATGAACAAGCCACAGCAGCCGGTTGCCGACTGCAAGCTGGACTTGGCCAGTTCCTAGGGCCCAGCGTTCCCCTGGGTGTACTGAAGTATCCCCTGGAGTATGGATGCTCCACTCTACGGATCTCCCTTTCTCTCTAGGGCCCGTACATCTCTTGTCGGCCGCCCTTTTTCAGGACCTCCTCAAGGTCCCTTCTTCTCTCCTTCGGTGTGGCTTGTAACCAACCCCGTGTGAACTTCCGCCTCGTTCCACTTTAGCTGATCTTCCTAATATCTTTCCTCCTTCATCTCTCCCTGGTCCCTCAGCCGAGTGACCAAAAAGCAAAGACCTCCTTGTTCCCCTAGAGGTGAATTTCTTCCCCCCTGGGTAACCTCCCACCGCTCAGCTAATGTGAGAGTGCTGGGAATGGGTCCCACCCACCATCCTAGGGTCCACCTGCAGCTGAAGCATCTGCACCTCTTTTATGGGTGCAGTACCCCTCTGTGACATCTGCATTGGCGAGGCACCACATACCCCCTTGATTGAATATACTCGTCCGCGAGTATCTGTACCTGTTACCGGGAAGTGAAAAAGCATTTTTATTTCATATTCAACATCAACGGTAAACTATATACAAACAAGCATATTCAGATTTCTTCCCATTGCTAGGAGGCACTTTTCTTTAAACGTTACACATACATAGACAATGCAGTAGTTAGTATGATAGACCCCACGGTTCTCGGGTCACCTGTTGGCAAAGTTCTAACTCTCCGGTTGCACTATAACTCTGCTTAAAAGACATTATTTAACTTGGCCCAACGGGGACCAGTACTAACTACGCTGCTCCCACAGCACACATCATCAATAAATGGGAAAAGTTCAACATAAAAATCTCTGATTCTTCAGATGAAAAAAACAAAACACGGGACTCACTCATTATTCAGGGGCTTGCAAAAAGGGAAGGCAAAAATAAAGGGGCATGGTTGCTGGAAAAGGGGCTATATACAGTGCAATGTCTCTACAATGGGAGTCTATTACTGGGTGCAATGTCTCTACAACGGGAGTCTATTGCTGGCAGGAAATTCTTATGGCGAACCAGACTAATGGGCCGGGGTACCGCTCATAAGTGACCCGCTCACCTCTGTAAAGGTCTCTGTTCGGATGTCCTCGCCGCAGGTACGACTCTACATTGCATCTGGCGAAAAATACATCGTCTGAAAGTCCGGGTTCTCGTAGAAATCCTTAGCCTTCATCCTGATACACGATGACGCTTCCTTGGTGGCATAGTTCTACTGGAAGCGGGGGCTGCGATCTTGCCTCGTCCCATAGTCGCCTTGTTGCCTGCTCTCGCTGGAACCATTACTCTCGGCGTCTTTGTCTAGCCACCTGGTCTCTCTCATTTAAGGCTGATTGAGACTGTTGGGGTGACGGGTACTGTGGGGGTGGTGAGTTGCCAGTTGTAACTGTAGAGTTCACTGTCGTCTCCGCTGAGCTCACTATGGCATGGACTCCTCGCTGCTGCCGCTGCCATGTGGTCCACCACGCAGCTTCTGATGTGCCCCCTCCTGATGCTCCCTCGACATCCTCCGGTTCCTTGTAGTCTGTCTCGTCGTACTTCTCTTCCATGATGACGCTTGGTGCAGTAGGGGACGTCCGCGCTGCCTCTATCCGGAGGTAGCTGCTGGAATGGGACGGTGGTGTTGCCGGGGGTTCGATCTGAACTCCCGTGTCCCAGGTCTGGACGGGTGGTGGTACGGGTGGTAAGGAGGCACAGTACACCACAACTGCTCGCTCTGCTACTGCTGCCCTTGTGCTTCGCGGCCTGCTCTCATAGACGACAGTTCATAGATCCGCTCCGCACTCCACCGTCGGCACACTCATGCCAGGGCTTCTTCCATGTCCTTGCGGAGCCGTCCAAATGCGTCCCTCCAGTAGTCAGCATCCCCCTTTAGTGTTAAGAGGGATGCCGCTGCCAGGTCACCTTGCGCGGCTCGGGCTTGCTCCTCGAGCTCACGCAGTATATCTCTCCAACGGGATGCCGCCATGCTGCCGGGTACAAAGGAGCCTTGGTGTTTCTGTCCTTCTCTTCCGGTTTGTCTCTTTATGGGCGGCCTCTCCCAGGAAACGTCCTGTGGGCCACCCCCCTGATTGATTGATGGCAATCTGGGCGGCAACACTTTTTGGTGCCTCCATCTTAGCCCTCCTTCTTCTAGGGGCTGAGGCACACCCCCGGGCCTGCACATGGCGTTTAGTACATGGCTACGGCGCCATCTTGGGTCCTCCTGCAGTAACCCATGCAGTAACCCAAGCAATGGCGGAAAAAGTTTGTTTCAATGCACAAGTCCAAGGCGCACAGTACCCAGTAAAACCGGGCATGATATCCTGTTCGTGATGCCAGAAAAGATATGTCGAGCCCCAGGCTTTGGGGAACTTGGGTATCAGGCTCCAAGGGGTTAATGCTCCTGTGACATGGGGAGTGGTGGCCGTGCCTAATCCTGTGTCCTGGGGGACTTCTTTGATAAAGGGGTATTATTTACAGAGGATTATATTTACAGTTGTCGTGATGCCACCTGTAGTTTCTGGTGAGGAGCCACCAGTGCCGCCACAGTCCGCCGGAGGTAGATGGTAATGCGGCTAGTTGGCAAAGTCCTCTACAGGTAGGGCTGGACCTCCGGGGCAGCGTTCCTAGATGGGGAACAAGTTCATGCAAAAGGAAACACAGGCTGAGGCAAAGTCACTTTTGTCCTGGGTACTTTACTGTTGGTTGTAGCAGCAGCGCTTACAGTTAACACAGGCAGCACGGTGGCTCAAGTGGTTAGCACTGTAGCCTTTGCAGCGCTGGGGTCTTGAGGTCCTGGGTTCAATTCCCACCAAGGACACTAAGGACAACATCTGCAAGGAGTTTGTATGTTCTCCCCGTGTTTGCGTGGGTTTCCTCCCACATTGTAAAGACATACTGATAGGATATTTAGATTGTGAGCTCCCAAGAGAGACAGCATTACTCATGTATGTAAAGTGCTATGGAATCAATAGCGCTATATAAATGAATAAATATTATTATTATTATTATTATTATTAACAGTTCAGCACTTTAGATGTTACAAAGACAGGTAGCTTAACGGGTGGCTGCAGGTGAATCCCAGGTGGTATGGTAGAACCCTTGGTGTACCTTCGTTAACTAACCTGTGTCCTTTCTTCCCCGCTTTGGATCGATCTATACCCAGTAGCTCCTTGTAGGCAGTACCGGGAGTCCCCTCTCTCATTGGTGAGGAAGCAGGCAGACCTCTCCAATGGCAGGGTGCTGCGGCTGATGAACAAGCCACATCAGCCAGTTGCCGACTGCAAGCTGGACTTGGCCAGTTCCTAGGGCCCGGCATTCCCCTGGCGGACTGGAGTATCCCCTGGAGTATGGATGCTCCACTCTGAGGATCTCCCTTTCTCTCTAGGGCCCGTACTTCTCTTGTCGGCCGCTCTCTTTCAGGACCTCCTCAAGGTCCATTCTCTCCTCCGGTGTGGCTTATAACCGACCCCGTGTGACCTTCCACCTCGTTCCACTTTAGCTGATCTTCCTAATATCTTTCCTCCTCCTCCATCTCTCCCTGGTCCCTCAGTCAAGCGACCAAAAAGCAAAGACCTCCTTGTTCCCCCTAGAGGTGAATTTATTCACTCCTGGGTAACCTCCCACCGCTCAGCTAATGCGGGTGTGCTGGGAATGGGTCCCACCCACCATCCTAGGGTCCACCTGCAGCTGCAGCATCTGCACCTCTTTTACGGGTGCAGTACCCCTCTGTGACGCCTGCATTGGCGGGGCGCCACACAAGCTCCACTGGCTCCAGTCTCCAAGATGTCAGACTAGTCTTCCTCAGTACTGCTCCGTACTGAACTGACTAACCCCTCACCAGGCTAAAATTTATAGGAAAGCTCCCCTAAAACCGGGTTCAGAGCTCTCCCTTCTGGTCTGGAGTCTGGAAAGTGTTGGATGCTGGTGTTACCTGACATGGGGACCCCTTCTTGCTTCCAGGCATGACATTACCCCCTAAGAGGGAGGCAATGCCACTGTGGCAACTGGACTCCTGGGGTGCCACAGGTGTTTTCCAGAAACAAAATTGTCACTACACCCATAGATGAACTCCCAGAGTTGTAATTTACATAATGTGGCGAAATGAAGGGGTTTCTGCTTTCCTGGCACTTAAGGCCACTTTATACGTCGCAATATCGTTCCGATATTGCATACAATTTCACGGGAGCGCGCACGTTTTTGGCACTTGTCCAAAATCGCATAGGAGATGTTACACAGGGAGATATCGGCAGGCAACGCAACTACGATGTCGTACGCCCCTCTTGCACACTGCGTCTGAGCAACTCAGGGAGCGACCAATTAACATTGTAGTGAATTGGGGACGTTGCGCTCCAAATCGTAGTTGCGCTGTCAAACAGCACGATCCTTCCAGATCGTCAAGCCAATATTGCACAGTTGAAGAGCATGCACAATTCACAAACGATATTGAAGTTGCATCGTTTTTGAGTTGCATTGCCCATTTACACGACACAACGCACGAACAATATCGACTGCAACGCCCGAACCACGTGACTTTTTATCGTAGTTGCGTTGCGATATCGTGATGTGTAAAGCGGCCTTTAGAGGCTTTGCAATTGAAGACTCAAACTATTATATGATAATCTGTGCTACAAAAATTAAATGACACTCCTTCCTCCTGAGCCCTGCAGCCTCTGGTTTATGGGCTTGAAAATTCAAACTTTGAAAATTATAAAAAAAAGAAAAAGCTGGAGAAAGGGCATTTAAGCCCAAAACGTCGTCACCTATGCCCATGCTAGAATAAAAGTTCTTTTTGTACATTAGAACTGGAGTGCTGCAACCTCATCATTGATTTATATATATACATATAGAGTTGTGGCCAAAAGTATTGACACCCCTGCAGTTCTGTCAGATAATACTCAGTTTCTTCCTGACAATGATTGCAATCTCAAATTCTTTGGTATTATTATCTTCATTTAATTTGTCTTCAATGAAAAAAACACAAAAGAGAATGAAGCAAAAAGCAAAACATTGATCATTTCACACAAAACTCTAAAATGGGCCGGACAAAAGTATTGGCACCCTCAGCCTAATACTTGGTTGCACAACCTTTAGCCAAAATAACTGCGATCAGCCGCTTCCGGTAACCAGCAATGAGTTTCTTACAATGCTCTGCTGGAATTTTACACCATTCTTCTTTGGCAAACTGCTCCAGGTCCCTGATATTTGAAGGGTGCCTTCTCCAAACTGCCATTTTTAGATCTCTCCACAGGTGTTCTATGGGATTCAGGTCTGGACTCATTGCTGGCCACCTTAGAAGTCTCCAGTGCTTTCTCTCAAACCATTTTCTAGTGCTTTTTGAAGTGTGTTTTGGGTCATTGTCCTGCTGGAAGACCCATGACCTCTGAGGGAGACCCAGCTTTCTCACACTGGGCCCTACATTATGCTGCACAATGTGTTGGTAGTCTTCAGACTTCATAATGCCATGCACACGGTCAAGCAGTCCAGTGCCAGAGGCAGCAAAGCAACCCCAAAACATCAGGGAACCTCCGCCATGTTTGACTGTAGGGACCGTGTTCTCTTCTTTGAATGCCTCTTTTTTTCTCCTGTAAACTCTATGTTGATGCCTTTGCCCATAAAGCTCTACTTTTGTCTCATCTGACCAGAGAACATTCTTCCAAAACATTTTAGGCTTTCTCAGGTAAGTTTTGGCAAACTCCAGCCTGGCTTTTTTATGTCTCGCGGTAAGAAGTGGGGTCTTCCTGGGTCTCCTACCATACAGTCCCTTTTCATTCAGATGCTGACGGACAGTACGGGTTGACACTGTTGTACCCTCGGACTGCAGGCAGCTTGAACTTGTTTGGATGTTAGTTGAGGTTCTTTATCCACCATCCGCACAATCTTGCGTTGAAATCTCTTGTCAATTTTTCTTTTCCGTCCACATCTAGGGAGGTTAGCCACAGTGCCATGGGCTTTAACCTTCTTAATGACACTGCGCACGGTAGACACAGGAACATTCAGGTCTTTGGAGATGGACTTGTAGCCTTGAGATTGCTCATGCTTCCTCACAATTTGGTTTCTCAAGTCCTCAGACAGTTCTTTGGTCTTCTTTCTTTTTTCCATGCTCAATGTGGTACACACAAGGACACAGGACAGAGGTTGAGTCAACTTTAATCCATGTCAACTGGCTGCAAGTGTGATTTAGTTATTGCCAACACCTGTTAGGTGCCACAGGTAAGTTACAGGTGCTGTTAATTACACAAATTAGAGAAGCATCACATGATTTTTCTAACTGCCAATACTTTTGTCCACCCCCTTTTTTGTGTTTGGTGTGGAATTAGATCCAATTTGGCTTTAGGACAATTCTTTTTTGTGTTTTTTCATTGAAGACAAATTAAATGAAGATAATAATACCAAAGAATGTGTGATTGCAATCATTTCCAGGAAGAAACTGAGTATTATCTGACAGAATTCAATACTTTTGGCCACAACTGTATACTATCTTCATCTCTCGGCACATACCGTAGAATTCTATTAAAAATAAACAGTGGAGGAGGCTATTCAGTCCTGAAAGTGTGAAAAGCAAAATGTCTGCCAGATCTTTTACCTCTGTTAATTTATTTTAGAACTATCCCTTTCAAATTAATTACAGCTGTTAAAATCAAGGGGGGAAAAAAATCTAACAAGGGTTTACATCCAGACGCCTTCTTGTTTGATTCCAAATAAATTGAAGACTTTTCTGGTAAAATAGTAAAACAATTATCAATTTGAAAAAGGATAATTAATGTGTGCTTCATCCACATTAGATCATGTACCTCGAAGCGGGACCCGTAGATTTTGTAGTCTTCAGCTGCTTTGTATTTTTTGGTCTATTTTTTTCGCTTTCTTTATCATGTGATGCGCCGCCCCATCAATGCTGACATTTAAATGAGCTGGTGTTGAACACAAATGTGATCATTTGTTCGGCTTCCAGGGTGGCACCATACTGTGATGATTGCTTCTGGGAGCCATCCGTGGCTTTTCGAGCACGAGAGGAAAAAAAAAGGCAGGCAAAATTTTTATCAATTTACATTTTTCTGTGATTAATTTTTATGCAAATAAGGGCCCGACAGGGCTCCCATCTCACCTGAATCATTCGGATCATCAAAGACAAATTGAGCATCACTTATTTAAAAAATAGGCTTTAAAATACTCTACAGCTGTGTTGGAAAGAAGCTAAGAGCAGGGCGTGAACTTTTCTAATGTACCAGGAATAGATAAGAAAATAGCCATTTAACTGCATTTACTTCTCAAATAACAAACATGAATAGGATCAATGCAGTTAAAACCATCATTGTGTTCTCTTACTGGAATGTGAAGATTAATTCTGCCTATGTATGAAAAGGCGCTAGCACAAGGATTGCATCAGCCTAAAAACTAGCTGTCTTGTTTGTACTGATGAGGGGCTACCGACCATTATGGGAGTAGTTGGTAGCTCCACATATAGCACAGTATATAGCCAGTTGGTGCTGTGAGGCACCGCCGGCATGATCCTCATGGCCGGGGCGCATCACATGCAGGATCAGGAGGATCCTGTGCACACTGGCCGGTTTTCCTGTGATGATACTGTGTGAACCTATCCTGAACACAATGAGGTTTAAAGTGACTAGTGAGTGGCTCATGAGATCGAGGAAGCCCTGAGGAAAGGGATGTAATGAGTGATTGCTAGCAGCCCAGGTGGGTGTGTCAGGTGGGTGTGTCCGGAGGAATAGCAGCCCAGCTGGGTGACTCAGTGTGGGTGTGGCCGGCACGATAAGAGTCAGCCAGCTGAGTGATTGAGAGATTCATTCTCAGCCAGAGATCAGCCTGAGAGCATGTGGGCTGGTTTCCAGCCAAGTGCAGAGCAGTCCAGAGGCTCTGTGTGAACCTGAAGGGAGCAAGCTAGCTCCATACCGGTAGCCAGGACTGGGGTCGTTACAGCACCTGGTGTGGGGAAGCCGTGGCTGACCTGGTGGACGCTGGACTGGACATGGGGTGAAACACGTCCAGGAAGGAGCCCGTGGGGGAGGCTTGGCCAACCCGTTACCCAGGTAGCGAGACCCGGATCCGTGCCCGGTAAGACAGCAGTTCCCGTGTAACGGAGTGAGCTGTGTGCGTGACTAATGCCAGGCGGGCATAACCGCCATTGGGTCCGACTAGGCAGTCGGTAGAGGACCCGTAGACGTATGAAAGGGCTTAGGTAACAGTGCCGTGAATGAAAGACGATGGCCTATGTGTAACAGCCACGCATAATGTTGTGGGGGAGAGTGACCCAGCCTGTGGGATGAGAGGGAGGCTTGCCTTGCTGCTTGCAGAGGGTATCCGTCCCTCAACCACGGCCTCTAATGGTGTGGGTGTGCCTGTGGTGCCAGACACAGGGGTAATAGGGCTCATAGTAGGTAACGGATGAGTTTCCCGGGTACTAAGGTTTGCCAATCCCTGTAATGGACCCAGGAGAGCCACAGTCCATGGACGATGGGCTGTGAGCGTGTGGAAGGATGCGTGTGATCCATGGACGTTGGAATGATGGATCACATACGGTATGTAAGGACCCGGTCAGGCAGGAATCCTGACTACGGGTTAATGATATATCATCATGCTGGGTGACTAAAGTCAGGCGGCAGGTACCGCCATTGGGACCCACAGGGCCCGTTGAGGCGTATGTAACGAAGGTCAGAAGCAGGGTTAAAAAGGGCTCCTAGAGTGGGGACACCATGGTTGAACCAGGTGGGCGCTGACCTGGACGTGGGGTTATTTGCAAACAGGAAGAAGTCTCTTGGCAAAAAGTTCAAACAACAATGTCACTTATGGAGGGCAGGGTTCCGGACTCGTATAGCGAACCACCCGTCACAGCATACATATCGCTCATAGGTTACAATGTCCCCTCTATATAAGTCTCGGTTAGGATGCCCTCGCGGTAGGTGCGATTCCACATCACGGCGCCCCACAAACACTTCAGTACTCACACCCTCCTCCCTTACGAATCCCCACCCGGTGGATAAGTTAAAGGTGCTCACCCGTCCGGTTTTACGGAACTCATCAGGCAATGGAGGTTGGCGGCGGGCTTCAGCGCGGGCCTGCATGTTGGCGCGCAGCCGAGTGTGCCACTCCTCCCTTCGGATGCGACGTACCTCTTCGTCGGAGTGATGCGGCGTGTGGATAAAGTCACTATGGCGTGCTGGTTGTTGAACAGCTTGAGTCTGGTGGGCAGTCTGGAGCGGAGCCCGGTTGAATGGAACTGGAGAAGATGTTGCTGCGGCGGCACCCGACCAGTGTACCAGAGCAGATCGCCCGGCAGAAGGATCCTTGGTGTCTCCCCAGGCGAACCCGGTGTAGAGGTCCTCAGCTGGGCTGTAGGTCTCATCGTTATCATCCTCGATCTCTTCCTCGATGACCACGTCGGGCTGCTCGGCTGACGGAAATGATGGAATGGAATCCTCTGGGTCAATGGGTGGCTGTGCTGCAAAGTTCTCCTCAAGGTCGTCTCGTAAGGCTTCCAGGCTGCCTGCCTCTTCTTCTGTAGCAGCGGGAAGTGGTGTTTCAATCTTGGTCACCAGGTAGGCCTCGGTAATTGCAGAGGAGGCCTCCGGATCAGGGGAGAAACAGGCGACAGTCTTGGCAGTGTTGAAACTAGTCGCGGGTTTCGCAAGTGGAACCAGGTAGGTATTCGGTTCTTCTGTGGAGCAAGTTGCAAGCTCCGGCTCGAACACGGTCACTGTTCCAGGCTTTAGAGCGGGATAAACGGTGGTCTCTACCGGATGAAACAGTCTATTGGTTCTGGAGACGAGGCTGGACAAGTGGTCGGCGTGGGCGAGGCGGTGCTGAAACTCGAGATGTCGTCCGGCCCTGGAGTGGTTGCACCCGAGCGGCTCTGCTGCATCGCACGATGTAGTCTGCTCCCCAAGCTTGCACTCCAACTGCGGATTGTCCATTCAACGGTTTCTAGGAGCCGTACCCGGAGGTCTTGTAGAGCTTCCTGCCAGAAGTCGGGGCTGCCGTTGATATTGAGGACGGGACCCGGACCCGGATGGCCTATTGCTGCTCTGGCCTCGGCTTCCACTTCTTGCATCAGGTCTCTCAGTCTTAAGATGGCCATGTTTCTTGTAAGAACCACACCCGTCTCTACCCGGTAGCTGTACTGGTGAAGAGCTGGTGAAGAACGGTCTGTCTGACACTCCCATTTCCTTTGGGCTTTTTGTAGTCCAATCGTGGGAAAAGTCTTTGGGGTCCACCCCCATGGTTGATTCGAGCAATCAGGGCGGACAAAGAGTTTTGGCGCCTTTGCCTTTAGCCCTCCCACGATGTTGGGCGGTGGCTCACCCCTGGGCTTGAACGTAGCGGATCCTTATGGCGGGAACGCCATCTTGGGCGCCATCTTGGCCCACGGTGAAAAGGCGGGAAAGTTCTTTTAGGGACGAACAAAGTCCAAATTGTAGACATTAAAGTCATTTTTAAGCACATTATACCCGTTAGGGAACGGGCCTGCTCGTATCCTGTTCGTGACGCCATTTTCTGACTCACCGCAAGCCCGTGGACTCTGGTTTAGACAGGCTGTAGCTCCTTCCTCCTTGTCACGGGTGGGCCGCGCCTGCCGGTAGTGGGGCCCGGTTGAGTGCAGATCAAAAGTTGAAGACGTCTTGTAGGAACAGATTAAAGGGGTTAATTTATTCGTGACGCCACCTATGAGTAGTTCGGTAATCGTTACCGATGCTGCGGAACCTCCGGGGGATGGACAGCAGCAAGATGGAACGCTCCCCACAGGCTGAGCGGTGATCCCCGGAGGCTGGAGCTGCTTAAGATGTTGTGCGGCAGCTGCGGTTACCTTATGTGCGGACGGATGCAATCATAAGGAAGCACGGACACTGTAAGTCTCTGTAACGGGTCTTTACTGTAACCAGTAGGCAGTACATGGTATACAGTTAACGGGTAGCTGACCGGGCGGACTCAGCAGTGATAGGTGTCCCTCAGAGATCCGTAGTGTTCCTCCATTCTAACTAAGTCTTTGTCATTGTCGCCCAGGAATACCAGGTCGGGTACGGGGAGGCTGCTTCAATCCCTATCCAAGATATACGTTATGGATGTTCTGGGGAGCCTTGGGTCCCTCGGTGGGTACACCGCTGGTTAGACGACTGGAAGTTGGCTGGTGGTGGGGTGCTCCTGTAAAGCTGCTCCTCCACGCTTCTGGTTCGCGTAGCAGAGGTGAACTGCCGCCAGCTTCGGTACCAGTGAACCGGCTGTGAGTTGGGCACGGGGGTATTTTGGAACCCGTGGTTGGTGGTGCCCGATTCCGGTTGTTGAGGCCTCAGGTGCTAACACCCGACCGGTGACGGCCCGGGGGCTGCACGAGGTGCAGAGCCTCCGCTCCTACTCCAAGTTCAAGTCTGTGTCTCGTCTAGACTCTCCCAGACTACTACTAAGTGTCTGTACTTCTCCTACACTACCCTTGCACTCCACCCACCAGGACCTTGGATTGGCCCTGTATGTTAAGTGATGCATGCAGGGTTTTAGATCTCTCAGTTAACCATATGACTGCTGGGTCGGAGAATATTGCGGCTGCATTTATGGCTGCAATACCCTCCTGTGATGCACTCGTTGCGGGGCGCCACATATTTTGCACCTGGTTTGCCCCTGCCTTTATCATAAGGCTCTGCTGCATCCTGATGGTGATGGCTTTTTCTGGTGAGTTTTTTGACGTTCGGTTACAAGCTTGCATATTTTAGCCAAAATATCAATCAATACCTCACATAAATAATTATTATTTTCTATCATTTTTTTATTGCAAATTTTTCCATTTTAATGCAGGATGCAGCAAGGCCCATTGAGGTGTCTGTACACTGAGGAGCACTTATGCAGTGCTGGGCAACCCACCTGATCTAATAGTATGGGTCTAACTATTTGGCTGAGAGCTAGACAAGGTGGATCACACATATCTTTGTGACTAGCACCCTATGCAAACCTCATTTGTGTGCGGTTTTAATACCAGCAGCCATCCTCTCATTATATTGTAGGCTGAGAATGGTTGTTCGCATCGGTATTTAGCTCACACTTATGAAGTTGTCCAGCACTACCTAGGTGTATATACTCCTTTTACTACAGCTTCGTGGGCCGCCAGCATTCGTCCGACCTGTGGGGAACCTGGAACTTGTCTCCAGAGTCTGCGCTTCTCCATTGCCCGCTTACTGCAATGCACACTTCCGGTATGAAGAACGTCACATCCGATTTAATGAAACATATGTGGCAGCCCTGCAGGGGATTGCCACAGGATCCACCGGTGCAAGGAGGGAGCTACACCTTGCTTCACACAGCACACAACACCTTCCACCTGAAAGGGGAGCCCTACTGGCTGCCTTAAGCCAGTTCCCCTTTAAAAGATCCAGGCCTGAGGGGAGGAGTCAGTTAGTCCCAGGAGTTAGTTAGTTCGAGTCTGTGGAGAGAGCTGGAGTGAGGAGCTGGTCGCTGGGAAGGATCCAGGCCAGGGTCCAGGCCAAGGAACACTGACCCAGATGTGCTGTACCCTTGGGAAAGGGCCGGAGGCCAGTGGAGAGTAGGACAATCAAGGAAGGGAACCAGTCAAGGTTTCCTTGTAGGACACCCGGATACCGGAGTCCGACACTGCAAGCATCCACTGCAGCAGTAAAAGCCTGGGAGAACCAGGAGGACTAAAACCCCCTGAGGTAACAGACAAGAGACACTCAAACTGACCAAGTACAGGACCAGGGGCCATAGGAGGAATAGGGACCCCACAGAAGGACCTCATTGTCAGTTTAGAGCAAAGCCCTAAGAGGGAGAAGGAGTGGTTCATGCTCAGGCAGGACTTACCCCACACCACAGAGCACAGAGACAGAGGAGGCCTCACAAGTTTCTATGGTGGAAGTCCAAAGTTGCATCGGGGACTTGGTTATTTCTCTGGACTGTACCTGTTACCCTGTCACCAGTAAAAGGTACGAAACAAAGATCACTGTGTGTGTGTGCCTGCTTAACCGCCGCTATTCACTGCATTGACTGTAGAGACGCGACTACTACTCCCCTCATCCATCCCATTGAGGGTCCAGGGCACAGGACCGGGGACCCACCAGCCGTGATCCCCCAATTTAAGTCGCCATCAACCCCAGTACCCGAGCACCCCCCTACCCTGTTGACCGCCTCACATAGACATGATGCCGCACTCGTCCTCCAGGTTTACTTACTTTACTTAATCAAACGGACATCGGGTTTTTACAGCAGAGGTTGCGGTGGGAGGTTGGGAGCTTCCAAATACGAAGGCCGTTTCACGCCACCTAGTGGCACTTCAACGGGTAACAATCCACAGTGGCGGCGCGAAAAGGCCGTCGTATTTAAAAATCCCCTATCCTCCCACCGCAACCCCTGCTGTAAAAACCTGATGTCTGTTTGATTAAATAAAGTATGTAGACCCAGAGGACGAGTGCGGCTTCATATTTATGTTTCATTGCATCGCTATTTAGCACCCAGTTGCCCCCGCCTCTATCACAAATGGCCTGCTGCATCCTGCCAGTGCATTTAACTTGAGTTGGTTAATGGTTGTTTATGGTGATCACTGGCCAAAATGGGGAATGTCTTAGTCACAGAATGGCCAACATGGACATTATGCTGTTTTTGACTAACTTGACAACAAGGCTATCTTTAGTTGCCAGTTGTGCCTTTGTACTGGTTGCCACTGTCAATTGACAAGACCAGACTGTGTAGGGACACACCTGTTTGACAAGGTATCTAGGGCTCAAATCTTTCTTCATAAAAGATTCTCGAAGGAATTGCAGATAAATAGCAAAATGGGGTACTATAAGAAAGGATTGTGCAAAATTGTATTTCAAAGGCAATGCAAAATTCTGGGTTGGAGAACCCTTATCAAGCAGTGCCCGTTTTTTCTTCTCCTCCTACTTGGTATTTACTGGTCCTCATCTAAGCAGTTTGTGATAAATCTATGAGAATAAGTACGATGAAGGTTCATTTAGCCACTGGTGTATACAGGTATGCGATGACTGATTTATTGTAAAATAGTAGATGGGCAAGACTGGCATTGGCAGGGGCGTAACTACAACAGGTGCAGGGGTTGCGATCGCACCTGGGCCCCGGACCGTAGGGGGCCCCAAAAGTACATTTGGCCTATAAAAAAATGACTATTGCTGTTAAAGATTTGTAATAATTGGGGGCCCTGTTGGAGCTTTCGCATCGGGCCCATGAGCTTCAAGTGGGCATTGGTGGCATATTATGAAACATCAGTGTGACCTCCGGAGAGGAGAGTACAACTCAATAGGTTTACAATTCCTTGGCCATGTAACAATATCTCTATGAAGTCGTAAGGATGACACTCTACTATTTAAAGTACGATAGAAAAGTAACAGAGAAGGTTAAAAGTTTGCAGGGTGCGATGCCGGTCTGCCGATCCCGCGATGTCAGGGTGAAATGAATTGTAAACACTATGAACACACCGGACTGTTGTGGAGGATGTGAGCTCCTCACTGCACACGCGGCTGCAGCTAATTACGTGAAGAGACAGATCCTGGTTCCCCCGAAGGCTCGCTCTACCACCGCACTGAGTCTCCGCTGTAGTCAAACGGGCAGGTAGTGAGGGAACTCAAATGTTATTTGACAAGGCAGCAGGCCCCATCACCTAAGGTTAGAAAACAGACAAGCCACACTGTGCTGAAAGTAAAGATGGAGAAATTTCAAGCAGATTGTATCTGACAGAAATCGTATCACGCCGCACATCCTGACAAGGCCGGCATGAGCGAAACTACACACTCTATGCTTTCCATCTAGCCCTTTAAGATAAAGACTTGCACTTCAAAGGTACATCGGAGGTGACAGCTGGATCCTCAATGGTTACGAACTTTTTAAGTGTCTTCTTTTTCCCCTATTGAAACCTTTAGGGAGTCATTTGCTTACGAGGCCCTGGGTCTCCGGTTACTTCACCTCTCAGTGAGGCCTGTGCGCCACGTCTGCTGGAGCTTTTTTTTTTATACCATCAAGCCCCTCTGTATAATGACGGCTCACGCTTTCTTATATTATCCTTGATTGCACAGTGCTATCGGACACATCCAGCGATCCTCTATTTGCAGAATAATATAATTGCCGCAGCACTGCATGACAGCGTCTTAATGTTGATTAAATAAAAACCATCATTTTCTTTAACTCCTAAAGTGGGATTCCACTGAGATCTTTTGTAACATTAAATCGCCCCCTTGAAGTGATATGATCCAAACTAATAAAAAAAACTACATCGGTGAGGGAATTATGGCTAAATACAGTGAAATACACACGATGTCTTCACAGGGTACAGTTATTTCAGGGGCAAAGCTGGTGGAGACATTTGGGACATGTGCCTTGGGTGCGGAAGGCCAGGGGGGTGAAGAATAGGTTCAGGAGATGCAACAACGCAGGAAAAAGCAACGCCGTGGTGACTCGCAACAAAGATTTATTACACACAAAGCAGAGAATAACCCAACAAAATTCAATTAGCAACTAATACATTAGAATACAAGACAATCAAAGAACACTCAGTATTCGTATATGTCCTTCACATGTTCTGCATACAATTTAGAATACTAGATCTTCTATAATATTACAAAACAGATAGTTCTAGGATCAACTTAAGTCAAAGTCTGTCTGGTTATCTGTGGGTATAGTGTGCTCTACCCCTTTAATTTGCCCAACGTCTAACGGGTGTTTACTGAATATCTGCTCATATTCTTTCACTACCCGGTATACTCCATGCTTTTAATCGGAAGGTGTAGAACTGGTACCCACATGTAGCTTTTGGCACCAATCCTCCAGCTTTTCCCCAGAGCCATGGTCATCCGCCTGACTTGACGGGTTCAAGGGCTCGACGGCTGTGATGGCATTATTATCAACCGTGAACAATTTAGCCATGGTAGCATACTTTGGTAATGTGATCTCATCTTCCCCACAATTTAGAAGGTGTAATGGCACTCTTCCCCGGTGTACCTCAACCACTCCTCTGGCCGTCAGTATAGTGGGCCTACTGTCTGAGTACACGGGTTCTACCAGGGCTTAATAGTCTTGCCCTTAAATGCCTATTGCAGCTCTACACCAGACCAACATTTCAGTTTTGGGAGGTATTACAATGGGTATCAGATCACTTACCCGTACACTGCCGATTTCACCTCCGGATATGTCTACCTATTGTTTCAACATCAGGGCTTTTATTTCTTTTTGCAGAAGTCTCTGTTGCCCGGCTCTGGCAGTCTCTGTGATCTGCTGTAAGACAGTAATTACCTCGGAAAAATAACTTTCAATTACATTCATTCCTAGTAACATCACTGGTTCACGATCTCGCCAGTTAACATCTATAATTATAATACCCTGGTTCTGCAATTCTACCTTCATAATCTGAATGGTCATTTCTCTGAACCCAACTTGCGGTATTAGTTGACCATTACTAGCCCATAAGTTCACTACAATGTCAGTTGGACCACTATTAATGTCTGAATCAGCACAGTACCTTTTGTATAGAACATGTGGAATCGATGTTATCTGGGACCCGGTATCCAACAAGGCATTAAAGGGAATGCCATCCAACATGATAGGGATGACCGGACATCCTCCCACGAATCTGTCATACCAGGCTGAAGGACATTGAGAGTTTACTCATGGGAAGTGGCCCGCCTGCCCTGGGAATCCTCGTTTAAAGCACATTCCCGGGCATAGTGACCTGGTTTCTGACAACAGCGGCAAATGGGCTGTCCTTCCAGCTGATAACAGTTGCTGGGTCGTCCTCTCATCGTTTGGTACCTCCTGGGCCTCATCCACGGGACATCCTCCTAGCTGGTCGCCAACTCGATCTTGGGTGCAGGCTTGGATCCTTGCAGTTCCTTGATGACTTTAGCCATGGAAATAACAGTGTCTGTCAGAGCATCTAGCTTTTGGTTGAGGGCCTCATTAGAGATAGGCTCTCTGAGTTCAGCAGCAGTTTCTGACTTGGCAGATATCGCTGATACTCCTGGCTGCTGGGGTGCTGCTGTAGGACCTTGGATGAAGTTTAGATCCCAGGGTGCCATTACCTGCTGCAGACGGATGGCTCTGTCTTTTAACTCAGCAAATGTCATTTCAGGATTTTGGCTAATCATCATACTCAGCTATCCTTTGTGAGAAGGGGATAAGAGGCCCTCTATAAACTGGTCAATTAGCATTTTGTTAGCTCCCTGGGCTAAGGCAGGTTTTGCTAGTTTAAGTGCTTTGAGTGCTTCCTGTAAGTTTAAGGCATAGTCTCTGGCACTCTCCTTAGGCTTTTGCTGACATCCAAAGAACCTCATTTTAGCCAGGGTGTCAACACTAGATTCAAATGCTGCTTTTAGTCCAGCCACAAGATGTTCTACAGTGTCTTTGTCTGTGTCAGGCCAGGACACAACCTCCCGCTGTGCATTGCCAGTTAATTGTCCCATAATCATTCCAACACGATGGGCTTCAGTTAAGGGATACATCACATAGTAAGCTTGTATTTTAGTAATAAATTCATTAAGGGTATTAGGCTCACCGGAGTATTGGGGCAGCCACATTGCTCCCGGAGTATACTGCATTAGGAGCGGCATGATAGGTGCTGCTCCTTGCGCCGCGGCACCACCGGGTGCTCCGCTGCTGCTCGGTGGCGCTGGATCTCCTGGTTGCGACATCCTGTGCCCCCTTAGTTAAGGTCGACCCTCCTGTCTTCCGCTTCCGTCCGGATGTCTAACAAAGGTTCCGCAGTGCACCAGGGATTCTCTTCCCTTTGGGATGACGTCAGAGCGCTTTGCCGAGTGCCGCCCACAATAACATGCCCCCTTTTCTTCCCGCGCGTCGCGCACTCTGCAGTGGTGGAATTTCATAATTACAGTCCTTGTGGCGCAGTTCAAATTTAGTTTCCCGCGCGCTCTGCAATGGCGGCAAGTTCAAAACAGTCACAAATCACGGCACACAATGTCCGGTTTACCAGGCACGATTGATCCTGTTAGTAGACGCCAAGTTGTGGACGGGGTACTCGGTACCGGACCGGGGTACTGCTGGGGATATCACGGCGGTCTTGGTCCGGACCGTGTCCCGGGTTCTTCAAGTAATGGGGGATATTTACAGGGGAGTTTGTCGTGACACCACCCACGGGTTGTGGTCAGGGTGACCACCGCTACTGCAGAACCTCCGGGGATGATGTTTGGCAGCCTGGGGATGTAATGGCTCTCCGCAGGTAGAGCTTGGTTCCCTGGGGCAGAGATAGTAACAGTCTATAGATGGTGCTATGGATATTGCAGGATAGGGGTTGTAGTAGAGATGATAGCTGCTTGTGAGGGAACCCAGGATTTGAGCACAAAGATCACACAAACTCACGGTTTTGAAGTTTTCCAAGTCTTTACTGCAGATGATGTTGTTAGCAGAGTACTGTCCATGGAGTCTGTACCGGGGCCGGGTTGCTCCACCCTGTCTGGGTCCTCATCTTCCCTCTCCTGCTCTTTGTGTGTGGCCCTGCTGCTGCTTTAGCTGAGCTGCTGGCACTGTCTCTCCTCACAGGTACCCCCCTTGAGTCTTTCCTCTGTATTTCTGACCCCGCCATGTTGCTTCGCTGAGGTAGAATGTAGATATATAACCTCCACTAGTCCGGTGTTTACTGTGCTGCATGTGTCAGTGACAGTTTCAGATCCGGTATCCGATCTGTGCGCTCCTCCGGGGCGAGTTATGAGGTAACTCAGTCTCCCAGATGTGTTCTCCTATTTCTCTTAATCCTTCCCTCAGACCCTGGCTAGGCCTGGAAGTGGGTAGCAGGCTGTGGAGAGGCCTAAGGCAGCACCTTTACACCACCAGTCTTTCTTCCTCAGTTCTCCCAGGAACCGAACTAACTCCAACTGACTAACTGTCACTGCCACTCTGAGGTAAACAACATTAGCTCCTCCCACCACTCTGCTCTTCCCCACTTCCTCTCCACACCAGAATATATAGGGAAGCAGCTTTAGCTCCCCCTTCTTGCCTGGAGGCGCTAGTGTAGTGTTGTGGGTTGTGTGGGGAGTTAACCCTTTGTGGTGTTACTGTGGCACATTAACCCCTGGGGTGCCACACCCTCAGGGACCCTTCTTCCTTCAGGGATTTGTCCAAGCCATGAACAAGAACCCACGGTCCTTCATTAGGTCATCCTCCTTTTCCTCCCAGAGCCTCTAGCCACGGTGCCTGCATCCGCTAGACTGCATTCGTATCCACCTTCTGTCTCGACCAAAACTCCACTCCACCTCGCTTGGTCATTTAGACAAAGATGTCTGTGGTACATGTATCCGCATAAATGTTCTTTTCATGGACCATGCCTGGCAGGGTGGAATCTCTTCCAGCTACCCCACCTGCTCACTCTCTGCCCTAGCCTATCCCAGTGTATCACTTACCAAGAGGTGAGGTCTTCTCTTGGGCCGCACTCTTGCCGAGTCGAATAGTACTCACAGTTCCTCCAGGTGAAAGCCATACTTTCACACCACAAGCTCACGTTTCTGCCCACAATGACCCTGTCTCTTTCTTCATATGATAGTGGCTATTTTAAGTTTCTTTAGCTGCACTCCACCCTACGGACAGGGCCTTTTCCTTTATGGCATGTAAGGAGATCCTGCCAAATATGCCAAGTGATAGAATAGAATAGAATTGGCTTCCTGAAGATGCCCTTCCTCTCTCTGGCTGGCTAGATGTTAACCCTGTCACCTCTAAACACAGGGCAACTTCAGCCACAGAGGAATGCAACCACAAGCCAAATAGGTACACAATCTCATAGCAATAGTCTTCAGAGAGGGTGTTCAACATACCCTCCACTTTTATAGGTAGAGTTGAGTAAATTGATTTGCATGACCTTGTTTCAATGGTTACATGGGTAGTAGCCTGTGACTGCCACACCCGAGCTCTCCAACCCTTCTCCAACCGGCCAGCATTTCCGGCGAGAGGTCATGTGAACTGCCGACTGCCGTAATACCCGAGTCCTGGGTATCCTTTTACTCAATTCTTCTCATAGGGAGTAGACACTTGTACTGGAAGCATCATGATAAGTTATGTTTTATTAATCACACTGGATCCATCTTTTTATGATACAAGTACAAGGGTATTATTCATGGGTACTTCCGCTAATATGCTAAGTAAAAAATAAAATTTGGATGTAATACAATATTTGCCCTGTTTGTCGGCCTATTGCATGTAATCTATGTGACAACAGATGTTAGAGATAAATATCCCTATTTATTATGTTCATAGAATTAAATCTACAATGCGATGGCTGCCAATAATCACGAATAATAGGCTGAAAGTATAATAATTAGTAATGATATTGAATGCCAGAACAAATTAATACACCTGTTATGCTGATGAGTGCACACAGTATCGTATGAGTACAGTTGATTAACACTGTGGCATGTATTCTTTTTGTTTAATTATAAGGAATATCCAGATTTCTTTAATGTTTAATTCATAAATCAATCACAATGAGCTACATAGACGCCCTTTTTTTTCTTTTTCAAAGATAAAATATTTTCCCTTTACTTTGTAATGATGATAAAGCTACATATGGGACAATGTGCACTGTCATTGATCATATATATAGTTTAGAGCAGAGGTATCCAGCTGTGAAACTACAGTTCCCAGCATGTTCTGAAAGTTACAGACTGTCTAAACATGTTGGAAATTCAAGTTTCACAAAAGCTGGAGTACTGAGGCCATGTTCAACCCTTGAGTATTTGGTCAGTATTATATATCAGTATTTGTAAGCCCAAATTCGGGAGTGGATGAAAAATACAGATATAGTGCTCATGTCTCTATTATACTAGTACTTTTGATCAGATTTTTCGACTTTTGGTTGTGGCTTACAAGTACTGATGTAAAATGCTGACCAAATACTGAACCTGTGAATGTAGCCAAAAAAGTAGACGCCATTACCTAGTGGTGGATGTGGTTTCTGTCCAGTTACTGAAGCCTCTGCAGAGCGATCTTATATCTCCGAATTGTCACTACAGTAAGGAAGTGAGAAACTCTAATGCCACCCAATATGAGTAGAAATGTAGTCATAATAGACTCTTTAACAAGCCTTTTAATATGACTTAGGATTTGTGCCAGATCAGAAACCCAAACTAAAGATGCTGTGTTTCGGGGTGACTGCCCCTCATCAGTCCAGTGTGTGGGAATTCTGATCTGGCTGTATGAGAGGTGAAGACGAGGTCTGGTGAACTTGCTATCTACCTTATGGAGAGGAATCTGCCTGTTGCCATAAGGAGACAGATAAGCTGATAAGGAGGAGTCTTATAGCCGCAATGCTCCTCTGGAAAATATGCAAATTGTCACTTCAGTGAAGAACTGAGAAACTCTAATGCCACCCAATAAGGGCAGAAAACCTTAAAGTCATAAATCGGCTCTTTAACAAGCCTTTTAATATGACTAAGGATTTGCGCCAAATCAGAAACCCAAACTGAAGATGCTGTGTTTCGGGGTGACTGCCCCTCATCAGTGCAGTGTGTAGGAATTCTGATCTGGCTGTATGAGAGGCGAAGACGAGGTCTGGGAACTTCCTTATGGCGAGAAATCTGCCTGCCGCCATAAGGAGAGATATAAGCTGATAAGGAGAAGTCTTATAGCGGCAATGCTCCTCTGGGAAATATGCAAATTGTCACTTCAGTGAAGAACTGAGAAACTCTAATGCCACCCAATAAGGGCAGCCAACATTAAAGTCATAATTGGCTCTTTAACAAGCCTTTTAATATGACTTAGGATTTGTGTGAGATCAGAAACCCAAACTGAAGATGCTGCTTTTCGGGGTGATTGCCCCTCATCAGTCCAGTGTGTGGGAATTCTGATCTGGCTGAATGAGAGGCGAAGACGAGGTCTGGGGAAATTCCTTATGGAGAGGAATCTGCCTGATGCCATAAGGAGAGAGATAAGCTGATAAGGAGGAGTCTTATAGCCGCAATGCTCCTCTGGAAAATATGCAAATTGTCACTTCAGTGAAGAACTGAGAAACTCTAATGCCACCCAATAAGGGCAGCAACCATAATGTCATAATCGGCTCTTTAACAAGCCTTTTAATATGACTTAGGATTTGTGTCAGATCAGAAACCGAAACTGAAGATGCTGCGTTTCAGGTGATGGCCCCTCATCAGTCCAGTGTGTGGGAGTTCTTGTATCTCCGGGCATCTTCAGAGTTTCCCATGCTATCTTTGACTCCACCAGCATGTTGCTCTCAACTTGATTCCTATCAAGAGTACACGACTCTGTATGACATCTTCTGAAACCATCCCTGGACTTTATGGTATTATGATGCACAACAACTTGTCCTTGTAAGGGAAACCCTGATGAAGGTCCAGAGAGGACAGAAACATTTGTGACTTATTATTTCATATCACCAATTAAAAATACACAAGATTGGTTACAAAGTGTTATTTCTTCAATGTTTGGGAGAAAATCGTGGGCAATTGTAAATTGGTGATCTCATAATTAGTATGAAAGAGGTAGAATGAACCCCCAGTTGATAGTATCTAACAAAAGGTCACATAGAATGCATATAATGCGTTCTCATAAGTAATGTCTTGTTAGTACAAATGAAAATAGATACAAAGTAAAGACATAGGGTACACATAACACTATAGAAATCGCTATAGAAGAAGAGATCCTGTATAGTTATAGACATAGTATAAAGTACGAGAAACAGGTACCTTGGTCTAAAATAACATTACAGTACGTGAGGTCAGCAGGGACACAGAAAAGAGGGGTGCATTGACACCTTGATGTGCATTTCACCCAGTGGCCTTGGTCAAGCATTCTGATAAAGCCCAAAGGGTGAAACACATGTTGAGGTGCTCCCAGCTGACATCAACTAATCTTATCATTGTCACATCCGAGTGAGGGAACCCTCAGTGTGGGGCACACACAGATAGGAACAACAGGGAAGATGATAACAGAAGGCCCAGGGATTAGGGAGAGGGGACGAGGAGTTGCCACTAAACACTCTCCTAAGGCTAAACCCTACGCTTCCCTAATGTCTCTATATGGGTCCTTCCCCCATCACTGTCACATGCCAAGGTCCGATCGAGACCTGGATTAACCCTGACTAGTGTGCAGGCCAGCGAGGCACTAGTCTCGCTACTACAATAAGACAACATAAGGAAGGGAAGACAGAGAGAAGATACACAACAAACAACAGTCTTCAGATACTCCAGCAGGAAATTGTCTGAAGCTACAGCAAAGAACTCCCGACCTGCTCCAGAGATAGACTCCCTCAAAGTGGTCAGCATATAGAATATAACCGGCACTGGATGGCAGCTAGGAATGCGTATAAATAGGGGAAGGACGTGGCCAAAAAGAGTTGCAGCTGAGATAGTCTACAAGTTCTCAGCCATAAGGGAAAGAGTTCTTAACCCTTTTAGTACAAAATGAAAAGTAAATCCACTCCAATACCTGCTAATAGTCAAGCAGGCAGCGATCAATTATGCTCTGTGGCGTTCTTGTCTCAGATTCCCTAGAGGTCACATCAGGACATGACACACCTGTGACAATCATAGACCAATCTGACAGTATACTCTGCCTGTAACTAGACAATTTATACTTACATGTGCTCTACAGACTTTATTCCTCTATAGGACATGTGTTGCTGATATTAATGACAATCTACAGTATCTGCACTAAATGCTCTACTGCCGATTGTTCTGTGCAATGTAGCCAGTGGTGAGCGGTCATATAGTGGGCAAAAATTGAAATGCTCCTCCATTATTAGGAATGAATTTAAAATGCTTGTTCATTGGGTGAAATTATCTTCTGGTTTGCCTGAAAAATTAATTGTTTTCAGCTGCACATAATCCTGCCAAGAATGATGCCTACTTTTTCCTGAAGCAGCTTTTGCTTACCCATTCACAACCTATAGTGTTTTTTTACATCATAGGTCATGTCTTGCCTTTAATAGAGGCCAAACCCATATCTTTCCCTGCACATGCCAGCTGATTTCATTAGCCATGTGCCTCTAAAGGCCCCGTCACACCTGGCGACGGGGCTGGAGATGTCGGCGGTGACTGGCGGGTGCGCACACGATTTTGGTGCCCCGCCAGCTTCGCCGTCCCCCATTTACATGGGGCGATATCTCCAGCGCTGCGCCGGCGAGCTGACAGGTGGCATCGCCACCGGGTGTCTGAAAACCCCAGTGGCGATGCAGGACAATGGGAGCCTATGGCTCCCACCGCCTGACAGGTCGCCGGCGGCCGGTTACATGGGGCGATGTGTGTACATTGCCCCAGATCGGTCACCTGGTTTCAGAGCACTGCTCTGAAACCAGGCAACCTCCCGGCGGCGCCGACATCACCCCTTAACATGTCGCCGCCGATAGGCCACTCCCCTACATTGCCTATGTAATTGGCGGCGATGTCGACCCGTATGACGGGACCTTAAGAGTGGCAGATGAATCAAAGACCTGATCACCGCGATTAACAAGTTCAATTCCGAAATCAAACTCTTGCAGTAGGATATAACATGTGACGTCGGGCAGCGAGTCATTCCCCACTCCCATTGGCGGTCCCATGACGAGGTGCTGATGAGTTGCCATGACAGCTGGGGGTCAGCTGATGACCCTGTGTCTGTCATTATGATCCTAATGGAAATGCTGGCTGAGTGGCGGCATTCACAGGAGAGCAGCATTTCTACTGTACAGAGTGGTGCTGTTGCACTGCTCTGTACAACACAAGCAATTGGATGATCGCAGCTTCAAGTCCCCTAAATTGACTAGTAAGGACAATAAAACCTTTAAAAAAGGTTCTAAAAATATGAAAAAAAAACAAAAGATCAAATCACCCCCTTTTGTCCCATTCAAAATAAAAGAATAAAGAAATACACTTATTTGGTATCGCTGTTTTCACAAATGTCCAATGTATCAAAATATAGAATAAATCAATTTGTTCTGTAGACATACCCCAAAATAGTAAGTAAAAACGTCAGCTCAGGGGGCGAAAAATAAGACGTCACACAGACCTAGATCCTGAGAAATGAGAAGTTTACGGTTCTTGGAAAATAACAACAAAAGTGTCATTATTTTTTATTATTCTTTTTTACCAACTTCAGATTTTTTACAACAAATAAAAAAAAAAGACTATACCATATATGTTTGGTATCCATGAACTTGTATTTGCCCGGACAATCACATACTGTAGTTTTGTTAGCTTTACCATATAGTGAACATGGTAACTAAAAACCAAAAAAACTATTGTTGAGAGTTGTTGATGGAAAAGTAAAACAAAGTAATGGCTCTAGGAAAAAGGGGAGAAAAACAACATCAAAAAACGGAAAATTGATGGATGGTGAAGGGGTTAAGAAAACCTTTGTAGCCTTGCCGTTGGAATACAGATGTTGGGTGCATATATGCTAAAGACTTTTTCCTTTGCCACATGCTCTTACTATTGGTTGGATAAATGTCATCCATTTGGTATGAAGGAATTCATATACAGATGCACTAAAAGCAAAGCACATAAAAGTCTATGAATTCATATAGTTTTTGTGCACAAGTGCTTATTTTTTCATGTAAATAAAGCAATGTGACGAATCTACAAGTATCATTGTAGATGTCTTTATTAAAGAAGCTTTTCACTACTAATGTGATCCTCTTTCTTTTGTCACAACTTTGCCTAACTATCACTTTCCCAATATACTTCTTCTATCTACTTTGCTCCTGTAAGCTGATCCCGAAGACACTCATTAATATATCTTTCTAGCTTTGATCTTCCAGCCGCAGAACAGATATTGGACCAATTGAGCAGGGCATGTCACTGGTTGGGGTTGAGAGGACAGTGAAATGTGATCTGGGCATTTGTGCCCAGACTGAGACAGCGCCGCCTCTGAAGGTAACGTGCCCTGCTGAGTTTATCTGATTCCAGTCTGCAGCCCGGAAGATGAAAGGTGCAGACAACATTAACGGTATTTATGAGCGACTTAGGCCCCTTTCACACTAGCGTTTTTTACAATTTGTAGCAGATTTACCGCATCGGCCGCATAACGGCTGCATAACGGCCACACTTGCGGCAAGCCTCATGCATTGTCTATGAGGCTTGCGGCAGGTGCGGCAAGTGTGGTATAGCCGCGGTTCCAGCACTTGTGGCAGTTGCGGCCACGAAAAAAAACGCAGTCAGCAAGTGTGTCGCAAGTATGGCCGTTATGTGGCAGATGTGGTACATCTGCCGCAAATTGTAACAAACGCTAGTGTGAAAGGGGCCTAAGTCGCTCATAAATACCGTTAACGTTGTTGCACCTTTCATCTTCCGGGCTGCAGACTGGAATCAGACAAACTCAGCAGGGCACGTTACTTTCAGAGGCGGCGCTGTCTCTTTCTGAGTGACAGCAGTCTGGGCACAAATGCCCAGATCACATTTCACTCTCCTCTCAACCCCAACCGGTGACATGCCCTGCTCAATTGGTCCAATATCTGCTCTGCGGCTGGAAGATCAAAGCTAGAAAGATAATATATTAATGAGTGTCTTCGGGATCAGCTTACAGGAGCAAAGTAGATAGCAGAAGTATATTGGGAAAGTGATAGGCAAAGTTAAGAAAAAAGAAAGTAGGTCTTTCAGGTATACAGTATTATAGGGTTTGAACCAAGAGCTCTAGTGCTTGGGGTCAGTGGGGATCTCAGAGGTTGAATAGGGGATAACTGTAATGGCCGCTTTACACGGCACGATATCGCTGTCCAACAACGATAAAAAGTCACATGGTTCGTGCATTGCTGCCGATATCGGTCATGCGTTGTGTAGTGTAAATGAGCAATGCGATGCAAGAACGATGCCAAAACGATATCGTTTGTGAATTGTGCAGGCTCTCCAACTGCCCGATATTGGCTTGACGATCTGGCAGGATCGTGCTGTGTGACGGCCCAACAACGATTTGGAGCACAATTTCCCCTATTCACTCCCATGTTTAATGGTCGTTCCCTGGGTCGCTCGTACACAGCGAAAAGGTGGGGGCGTAGACATCGCAGTTGAGTAGCCTGCCGAAATCTCCCTGTGTAACATCTCCTATGCGATCTTGGACTAGTGCCAAAAACGTGCGCCCTCCCGTGCCGTTGTATCCAATATCGGAACGATATCGCGACGTGTAAAGCGGCCATTACATTTAGCCCAATCCCTTTACTGCACCTTCTTTCTAAAAAAAAAAGTGTAAAAATGCCTTTCTATTAATCTGTGGACAGTTTCTTGCCACCTTGTTTCCTACCGGGCATCGGAACATATACCTAATAAATAAGCGTTGTATGAAGGATAATAAATGAAACTCTCTTATCCTTGACTCAAATTCATCTTACAGTATACATTTTATCCAAAACAATTTTTCGAGCCAAAACACATGCTACAATGAAAAAATGTAAATGATCAGGCAGGCACGATCACACATTTGCTGTAACAAAATTTGGAAACCATTATGTTCTTCCGTCAAACCGCTGTCTTTCACCGTCCTGCACGGCGGTGTTTGGGTGACCCCGCCACATTTTGGATTACAGTTAGATTTGCTTGCTGTGCTCAGCCCCGTCCTAAATTCGGTGCCGTTAATGTTCCTTGATAAGTTACACTCAAAATATCAATAGGATGATGTGTGCTTGATGGAAGTTAAATGTCCCTAAATCCTATGAATTGATCCGCTGGAACTGTTTTCCACTTGAGTGGGGCGCTCGGCCAAGCATACATCCGCAGAACAACGGAGGTCATAGTGATGAAAGGAGAGGTGGGTATGTCGGCATATAGGCACTCCATTCCCGACAGTGCCTTGCCTCGGCAGCGGCAAGTGAAGCGGATATGCCATGCTCACTGGCATTTCTAAATGCCTCTCAGCTGAGGGCCTCTGCTTATTGCATCAATGGCACATACTGAGAAAAAAAAGGAAATACATAATTTTGTCAAAGTACTAGATCATAATCTACCATCCCCCTCTACTCCTCCTTCAAAATCATCACCACCAGACTAATAGCCCTTAATAGATAGAGATGTTATGCATATTTCAGGCACAGCGGCAATTCTAATGCATTTGTGAAAGTCTCCTTAATTTATGTATACCAACTGTGTGTTGCCCTTTTTTTGGGGTAATGTCACCGTCCTAATGGTGTCTCTATTATACTCAAAGGTAGCAAATGAGGCTTATTGTGGGACGGTAATTGATTTTCACTGAGTGAAAATGTAAATAGCCATAAGAAATCCTCTGAAAGATAAGCGGGTCAGAATTGGCAGCGGAAACAATTCAAGGAGGAAACTTAAAGCTTCTCACGTTCAGAGCCATTCGCTTCCAAAAAATACGTCCCGATATAGCACGAAAAGACGAATTATGCTCCTACGAGTCGTCCTTGTATTTCGGAAATCCTTAAGTGGCATTTTGATTTATTAGACTATTTTACTTGCGCAGGAAATGCTTAGAGCAAAAATAGCTGGAACTGGAGTATTTGTAAACTTTTTTTTTTTCCAGGAATCTATTATAATTATTATTTTTTTAATTTTATTTTTTTCGTGGCTAGGATGTCTAAAAAAAAAAAGAAAGAAGGAAATAAAACTGCATTAGGTAAAATTGGGATTGTGGTAATGCCAGTGTCAATGTTCCATATTGTGACAATGGCAACCAAGTGGCGTAACTTGAAGCTCATGGGCCCTGATGGGAAATCTCCAATTATTGCCAAATTATATTAGGCCAAAGAGACTTTTGGGGCCCCCTAGGCTCCAGGGCCTGGGTGCGATTTCAACCCCTGCACCTCTTGTAGTTACGCCCAGGGGCGGACCTACCGTGGTGCAGCTGAACCAGCTGCACCAGGGCCCCAACTGGCTCAAGCTTGCAGGGGGGCCCCCAGCCGACCCCAATGTCACCATGTCAGAGGATGAGGGGTTAACTGAGCGAAGCTTCCTGCTTCCCTTGGCTGATCCCGCCCCTTCACTCCTCTGCCGCCCCGGCTCCCAGGACAGCGCGGCTTGGCGCAGGTAGGAGCTGCAGCACCTATAGCATCCCCGCCGACATCTGTCAGCACCTCCGCTCCCCGCCAGCATCTGCTAGCACCCACCCACCCCCGCTCCCCGCCGACATCTGTTAGCACCCCCCCCGCTCCTCACCATCAGCTGCTGCACCAGGGCCCCCATGGCACAAGGTCCGCCACTGGTTTCGCCCTGATGCCAACAGCTCCATAGACATACAGCTCATCAGCTGCCCTCTTTCCTGATTGCCCAAAATCTATTTGGAAACAGATAAGCAGCAGCAGCAACCGGTTGTAACACGTGAACCGCCAAGAAAAAGGTTTTCCACACCTACTCGATATGTTTATATTATATGCTTATATAGCGCTATCAACTTCGACAGCCCTTTACGGTCATCGCTGTTCCCATTGGGATAGTGAAGAAAAAATTCAGCACCCAGTCAACGAAGAAGAGGGGCACGTAAGGAGAACAAACTCAAATGGAAATGTTCAAATACAGCGCTCTCTTACGAGAAAACTTGCAAAAACTCTGAAACTTTTATTTGGCAAAACACTCAAGGTCCAATACGTAGCTGTGACCTTATAACATTTCAGCTTCACGTGAGCTTTGTTCACATAACTGCTAGAAAAGAAAACAATGTATAAGTAGAGGCCTTAAGAAATATGGTCGCAAGATATAAGTACTGTACATTTCCATACTGTAGAGTTGAAGAAGATTCATTGGGACTCACAATCTACGTCCCCCATCAGTAAGTCTTTGAGTGTAGGAGTGTAAACTGAATACTGAGCAATTAATTCCAGGATACAGCAGGTCACAGATCAGAAACGAGACCAGACAGTTTCAGAGAACTTGGATATTTTTACCAACAGGTGTTGAATCTCTAACAAAATCTCAGGAAAAGCCACCAAAACAATATGACATACACGTAATCAGAACTAACTAAGGCCACCATGCTGCCCCAACGGCACAAGCAAAGGATGCTACTGAAATACGCAGCATACTTACCTGTAATAAGTCCTGTCTAGTACAACTCCAGTCATGTGGTGTAAATTACTGGGTGCGTGAAAAGGTCTGTCAGTGGGACAGTACAATAATTTACAAACTTATGTGAAGCTCTAGGCGTCCCCCCAGAACCTCCAGACAGCAAGAGGTTACCCAGGTACCAAACACTTTCTGCAATCTGTACTAATGAGAGGTTTAGTTCTCCTCACAGTGGCTGCAGCTCCTTTAACCTGGTTTGGCATCAAACAATAACTTTGCATGCACACTTCCCGCTATAGATGCCTACATTGGGCCCTCAACTCAGGACGTACATTGGGAAGAATTTAACAGGTTCATCGCTCATCTGGGAACTGTGGAATCGAGCCGGATTTTATAGCTTATAACATACAGAGGGGTCCCCTATCAGGCTGTTAGTGATTCCCCCGGTCATGTTAATGCAGAAACTTGAGGGGGATTCAGCTAAACAATAGACTACAGCCATGTTAGGGATAGTCTCTTACCACAGCAAATGCCCCACAAGCAGTTTTGACTTCACTGGTTCTCAAAACACTGGCAGATAGGAAAGTCTATGTACTTTAAGGTGGGGTCACACGTGGCAATGTCGCCCGCGACATCGCCGAAAAGTGACGTAACAGCGATGTCGCGGGCGATATTGCAAGTGCGTCGCGCTGTGTGACAGCGCGACGCAACTGCAAATTATCGCTGGTCGCAGGTTGACAGGTTTATGAACATGTTCATAAACCTGTCAACCTGTGACCAGCGATTAGGCTGGATCGCGCCGTCTGACACTGTTGGCGGCGCGATCCAGCCTATATCGCAGCGTTCCTGAGCCATCGCTCGCTGGGCTGAGCCCAGCCCAGCGAGCGATGGCTCCGCCCACATCGCCGCCGCGTCACCGGCAACGTCGTGCCGTGTGACAGCTGGCCTGCGATGTCGGAAGCGAGCGTGCACCTGCACATCGCTTCCGACATCGCAGGCCAGATCGCCACGTGTGACACTACCTTTAGGGCACAGAACTCTCAAGACTACACAAAGATCTCTCTCACACGTCATCAGCCTTTACTTGTCTCTTGGGATCTGTCCTTCTCACCAGTTCTACCAAAGAGTTTTATTGCTAGTCTTAACAGAGATCCCTGGTGGACAGATGCTGACACTGTCGGCATAACCTTCACCACCTCACAGGAAGAAACCGAAGAACCCAGAAGAAACCCATGCAAACACGGGGAGAACATACAAACTCCTTTCAGATATTGTCCTTGATGTTATTTGAATGCAGGATCCCAGCACTGCAAAGCAAACGTGTTAATGGCTGCACTACCCACATGCATAAATATGCAAAATTATAATAATACCAAAAATAAATATATTTTTCTAGATACCAAAGTTAGGCTGGGGTCCACTTCAGGTTTTTTTTCTTTAAACCTGATCCGGTTTTGAGCTTTTAAAAAGCTCAAAACCGGATTAGGAAACGCTTCTCATAGGAGCCTATGATAAAAAACCGGATTGCTTCACAAGCAATCCGGTTACCGCCTCCGGCTCTGCAGCCTGCATGAAAAATCATGCAGGCTGCAGTTTCGGAGCGGTTCTCAGACGCGCAATGCAGTAACCACATTGCTCAGGATGTGTAATTCTGAGCAATGCGGTTACCCCATATACTTTGCTTATCCCGGCTTCCGCCGGGATAAGCAAAGTGTTATCAGTGTTTTAACATGTGTAATTTTATTAATAAATGTGTCTATACTGTCTCTAGGGGGTGCCCACCCCCCTTAGAGACCTAGCACCCACTCAGGTGGGCATTTAATGATTTAATATCTTATGTACAGCAGCCGTCTCCTGTCAGCTGCTGTACATTTTTATGAATGAAGCCACCGCTTCACTGACAGCAGCGTGCATACTATAGCTATTGTAATATGTATGTGCGCTGTCGAGGTCCTGAAGGCTTATACAGTAAGATCTATGGGCAGCGCGTCCATATTTAATATATTAAGTGTGACCCTAGCCTAATAAGGATTCTCTCCCTAAACTCTGTTTATTTAAATGTCCATTTATTATACCTTGTATCTGCTCTGGTTGTGTGTGTTTCTTCTAATATCTTGTCAACCACGCCTAATGAAGAGTCGTAAGCAGTCTCGAGAGCTTACTTTGTAACATCCATTACAGTGCTGTACAAATTATTTGGACAAAGCATTTTTAAGTAAAATCGTAAGTTGGGTTACAGTCAGTGATTCAAACCAGTTTTAACTGCTCTTAACAGTTGTGGTGTACAACCTTGAGTAACAAATGTGGTTTGACGGTTTAGTTAGAAAATAACAGCTAGCTGAGAGCTTGTTTCTGTGAGGAGTGGTTTAGTGGACTTTTTTTCTCAGTGTGATTCGCGCCTGTAAAAATAGATGTTACTCCACGGAAAAGGTCTAGAATTATTACTCTTAATGAACATACAAGTCTGACTGTAAGAGAAATCGCTTCCACAGTTGGGATTGGAAAATCTACCGTTCAAGAATAATTTGCACACAATGAAACTGGATCGTTTTCTCCCAAACAAAAGGGAAATGTGGAAGAAAAAGGAAAATGACACCAAGAACTGATAAAACACTTATCAGAAATAGTAAATCTAATGCAAGCAAAACAAACAATGACTTGCTTTGTCCCAATTAATTTGCACAGCACCATGCTTTATATTTGTTAGCCATTAAAAGATATCACAACTACAAGATTATTATTTTGCTTCTCCCATTGAGAGCAATCAATCTTGGTCAAATATACTTAGTTACACATATTAAGTATTTGTGAAGTGATTTAATTATTCATATCTACATCCCTTCAATTGATACAATGTATCCAAAGCCAACCCTGACAACTGCCCAAATCAAAGTGTCCCACAATCCTGTTTCCCCTCCCTCCACTATTATCTCCCACTCATCAGACCACATAAATATCAATGAAACCAGCGTTAGATGGGAAGAGTGCCAGGAAATGGAAATTTGAGTCCCTAACACTATAATGGTCCCCAAAGGTATAGCAGAACCAATGAAAACATGAAAGTTAATGTGCAATGATGTAGGGTGAGCCCTTCTTGACGTGTAAACCGGTAAAGGTGCACATAACCTTTAAGAACACTAATCCAATATATTGTGTTTCTTAAGCCATGGAGCCATTAACAAATGCCGTAGAGGCATGTTATATAACTAATTTGATAAACTCATGATGCTGATTAATCATGGATGCATCCATTGATTTAATACTAAGAAGACATCTAAAAGGGTGAGGTAGCAAAAATGTGTCACCAGGACAAAGAGGTGCATTAAGGGTGTACATCAATTCTTGGTAACCATATGAAAAACGGTAAAGGAAAAAATACAACATATGCCATATCACTCCTTTATCAATGGCTGTTTGCTATTTCCGTTTTCAATCTAGAAATGCCAGGTTTCTACAGAATTGCAACAGAAATGTGGCATAATTGATAATGAAAGGCTTTAATTATTAATCCCTAACTGGGTTCTTACAACATGTTATGCAATGGCAACAGCTGTGCCCAGAACACTTTGCTGTGTTACAATCACGGAGGGAAATTAACACAATAGGACATCTGAGTTGATAGGTTTCAGACTGGGGCTGATTGCATTAAAACAAAGGTAAAGAAGCCACATTGAGGGCCATGAACACAAGAAGAAGTTCTACGACAACATATGCTGTTTCGGCATCTAATCTGACGTAAGATTAATTATAACCAGTAGTAGTATACCGGCAGTAGTCACATTAGGCAGGGGTATTATATGACCAAGGCAACCAATCAACAATTGGTATTCTTTCCGAGCCAGAATTACACTGTTTATTTCACTTGGCCAACAGCTTGAAGATCTTGAAGTACATGTTTTGTAACTATTTGGTGACCTGCAGCACCTAGTTGACCAGTGGACAGGGTTAAGTTTTGGGGGACACTTCATAGTGGAAGAAGTTAAGAGGACACAATAAGTTACTTCCTGGTTGTTAGGCAGATAGGGAAGAGCACTGAATAGAGAAAGACCTATGGTCCTAATGTTAGCAGACCTGCATAGGTAATGTTTCCAAAGAAGAGAGGCCATACTCGGATATCATGCTTGGAAGTGAACAAGAATTAAGTGCCAGAAGAGTTCCTATCCCAAGCTAGTAGGGTCTACAGCAAATGGTATCTAAACTGGATAAGAAGTGGAAATACTGTGTAGCCAGACCTAAGTTTCATACAACAGAAAGGTCAGGCTGGGACAAGTGTTCTCCTACAGGCAACTGAAGGTGCAGTAGTATGAGGGGAAGATAGAGGTTCCTACGATGGTGTATTGGTTCTGTGGAATATGTAACAGAAGCATTGTGCTGCTGTCGCACCCCGGGGCAGGGGTACTTGGAACTGGGTCTTCTTGTCAGTCTGCAGAGGGAATGTCACGGCGACATGACCCGGCTCCATATGCACAATTGCGGCAATATAAAGGGGATAAAATAAAAAGGGAATAAAGTTTGTTGGAATTGTTTGGGATGTCACCCGTGGCTTGTGGCTAATATGGGCCATCGCTGCGGTTCAGACCGCTGGGGATAATGGTGGAGGCGGCAGCCAGGATGATGAGCTCTCCACGGGTAGGGCTTTTGCCCCCAGGGCATGTGTAGGGATTGTGAGTAACGGGACACTGTAATTGCTCTCTTCCCGCAGCTTCTCCTATGGTAGAAAACAAGTATGTGGCTCCGCAGACGAGCTGCTGCAGTCACGGTATGAAAAAGTCTCAAACACAGTTCTTGAGTTCACCGGGTATTTTACTCCACTGTCAACACAACAACACAGTCTCTGCCACAGTACTTTACAGTTTTTTTACACTCTCGCAGTGGACCGGGCTCACTCAACAGCCACAGGCTCAGGTTCTCACTGCAGCTGATATGGTTCCTCTGCGTCACTCCCTCTCAGTGTACCTTTCGGGCCCTCTGTTTCTCCTCTCGTTTGCGTACGGTTTCGGTCCGGCCGTCACGGGCTCTGCAGTGATCAATCCCATACTCTGGGTCACTAGCCCAAGTACGATGGCTTTGAGTCTCGGGACATAAAGTTCCTGCACCCCGCCGGGTGTCTTGTGGTTAGGGGCTTGAAGAGTTCCCAACCACATCTACAGAGCCGGTACTCTGCTTCTTTGGCCCAGCCACCAGTGACCCGGGTTAATCAGGCTTACCTGGCTCCTTCTATCTCTCCACGGGTTCAGCCTGGGTTCTCAGCCGATCATTAGTGGATAAGGCCACCGGGCCCCATTGTTCTCTCTGTCTGTGACTCTTAGCTGAAGGGTGTCTCGGCTTTGGGATCCTTCCCTCTTCCTCACCCACCAGGGAATTCTGCCTCCAACTTAGTGTTCCTAGTTCCTCCACCCCTTTTTCCGGGTAATTTTTCTACTTCCCACCGACATGTAGCTACTCCCGCCACCCCTCGCCTGACATGAAGTGACTTAGGCTCAGGGTCGAAGTGTGTGTGTCGGTGTTTGTGTAGAGTGACCGACCTACCTATCCCTGCTGCAGTTCACCCTGTGGCCACCTGGTCACAGGTGCGCCACACCGCCATGTATAACAGCAGAGTTCCTGTCTGTAGATTGTGCAGAAGATAATAATAATATTTGTTATTTCTATAGCGCCAAACATATTTCACAGCACTTTACAATTCACAGGGGAAGGGGACATGTACAGACAATACGAGACAATAGAGTAACACAATTCAGGCGAAGAGGAGTTAGGGCCCTACTCACAAGCTATAATCTGAGGAAATGGGGAGGCACAAAAGATAAATGGTAAAATGTGCTATCATATATGGTCCAGCCAATAAAAAAATAAATAGGGGGTTCACAAAGCTATTCATGGTGCGGCACCTCCCTACCTCTCTACTTTCACCTCTGTCTACCACCCCACCGGTCCTCTTCGCTCTGAATGCGACCTCAGACTAACATCGGCATTAATCCGAACCTCCCATTCCCGACTCCAAGACTTCTCTCGAGCTGCACCAATCCTCTGGAATGCTCTACCCCAAGAAATTAAGACCATCCACAACTTGCATAGCTTCAGACGCTGCCTAAAAACACACCTCTTCAGGGCGGCCTATCCTTCTCCCTAACAGTAGTCATTTAGACATAAGATATTCATTGTTATAAGCCCCTGTACTTTGTGTTCCCATCCCGTCTTAGATTGTAAGCTCCTTCGAGCAGGGTCACCTTTATTTTCTGCCTTTTTATTGTATTTCCTACATTGATTCTATGTTTATTGTATATAACTACTGTTCTGTATTACCTACCATTCTGTATCGTATATTTTTCTTATACGTACCATTGTACTGTAAAGCGCTGCGGAATATGTTGGCGCTATACAAATAAAGTTTTATTATTATTATTATTATTTAAAGCTGCATGAACCGGTCACCAGCCAGGATCTCTACAAGTAAAGATACAGAGTGCAGTGAAGTGCATATAGCGTGTGGGATCATTTGATATAAAAGATCAGATTAGGAAGAAAATTTTGTAAAGAACAGAATAGGAATGGTTAGGTAAATGGGGTGAGGTGATAGGCTAGTCTAAAGAAATGAGTTTTTAAGGCCCGCTTAAATCTGTGGGTAATGAGAGTTAATCAAATTTTTCTTGGTAGTAAATTCCAGTGAATTGGTGGAGCTCGTGAGAAGTCTTGGAGACGGGAGTAAGATGTTTGGAAAATTAAGGATGTCAATCTTAGGTCACTAAAAGAATAAAGGCTGCATGTAGGTCAATAGACCGAGATGAGGAAGGAGATGTAGGGCGGTATAGAGCTGTTGAGGGCTTTGTAGGGGAGATAAGTTTATATTGTATTCTGTAGCAGATTGGCCACCAGTGCAATGACTGGCACAGGATAGAGGCATTTTGTGAAGTGGCTGGAGAGGAATATGATCCTGGTTGCTGCATTCAGGATGGATTGGAGAGCGGAGAGCTTAGTAAGCGTTAGACCAATTAGTAAAGAATTGCAATAATCCGACAACGATCCGACCTGACCAGACAGGCAGATCTCACCAGCGATCACCCAGTGATGCACCGACACCTGACGGTCGTTGGGATCATTCAGGTTCTCAGACGCAGACTGGGGATTGGTGGTAACTCTGCCTGTCACACACAGCGATGTAGCCTGGCCAGCGGGAGATCGCCGATCGAAAAATGGTCCAGGCAATTCAATAAAGATCAGCGATCTACCAGCGGGGGGCTGATCACTGCTAAAAGCCCCGTCACACACTACGATATCGTTGAAACGTCACGGGTTTTCAGTCGTTCTAACGACGTCATTCAGTGTGACATGTATCAATGATAATCGGGCACATCGTTGATTGGAGGTTTGTGAACTGGACCATAAACCAAACGATGAGCGTTCGTTCAACCTGCAGCATGGGTGTGTGACACCTCGATAATGATGTCGTTAATGGCCTCGCCTATTGAGAAGTGAAGGACGTAGGCGATCTAACGACCGCAAGTATGGTCTGCTCGTCGCGGAATCGTTGCTGCGTCGTTAACTATATCAGTACGTGTGACACCTCACTAGCGATCATTGAACGTCGTTCAAGTGATCTAGTCGGATCGTTGGTCGGATCGTTCGACCATTGAAGCTTGAGACGGGGGCCTTAAGTGCCCCATGCAGCGAGATCGCCGATAAAGGTCGCTGCTACGTCACAAAACCGGTGACATAGCAGAGATCTCGTTAGCGATCTCGCTACATGTAAACCGGCCTTTAGAAAGACCAAATAAAATATCTCTATATTGTCAGGAAGTTTTAGAAAAGAATATATAACTCTGCTAGTAATGAATAATAATATAGATTTGTCTATGTTTATGTGGAATTATCTGCGTGATCCTACCCCTGTACCCACTCTGTAAAAACATAGAGTGCTGCTGCTTGACCTGCCCCCATCCTTTATACTGGATGTGATAGTCCCGCATGATCGGAGACCGCGATAGTCATTCCTATTGAATCCTGGTAGCGTGGATTATCCCATTTCTATACCCTTCACTCTTGCTGTGTATATATTGCATAGAGCATAAGAATTTTCACTGGTGTGAAGACGTCTTTGCCCCTTCCTGATTTCTTATTTTTTTGCATGTTTTTTACTCTTAAATGTTTCGGATCACCAAACAGATTTTCATATTAGACAAAGATAACACAAGTAAATACAAAGTGTAGTTTATAAATTATAATATTTAATAAATTATTATTATTATAAATTAAGGTCTTTATTGTTAAAGGGAAATCAAATCCAAATATACAGGCCCTGTGTGAAAAAGTGATCCCCTCTTTAAAACCTAAAGTAACTGTACTTTATCACATCTTTGGAAAGCTGAATTAAATTTTTCTAGTTATATCCAAGCCTGAATACTGCCACACCTGTTCTCAATCATGAAATCACTTAACTAGGACTTGCCTGACAAAATGAAGTAGACCAAAAGACCTTCAAAAGCTAGCTAGACCTTCAAAAGTGATTCAAAGTAACACAACATTTCAGAAAAAGAACATAATACAAATAGTAAAGTATGGTGGTGGTAGTGTGATGGTCTGGGGCTGTTTTGCTGCTTAAAGACCTTGACGTCTTGCTGTGATAAATGGAACTAGGAATTCTGCTGTCTGCCAAAAAATCCTGAAGGAGGATGTCTGACCATCTGTTCATGACCCTTGCTTAAAAGTACTTGGGTTATGCAACAGGATAATGATGCAAAACACACTGGCAAGTCACCTCTGAATGGCTTAACAAAAACAAAATTAAGACTTTAGAGTGGCCTAGCCAAAGTCCTGACCTTAATCCGATTAAGATGCTGTGGCCGGACCTTAAAAAAGTGGTTCACGCATGGAAACCTCAATTGTGGCTGGACCACAACAATTCTACAAAGATGAGCAGCAAACATTCCTCCAGAGTGTTGTAAAAGACTCATTGCCCATTATCACAAACACTTGATTGCAGTTGTTACTGCTAAGGGTGGTCCAATCAGTTATTAGGTTTAGGGGGCAATCACTTTTTCACACAGGGCCCTGTAGGTTTGGATTTATTTTTCCCTTAATAAAGACTTTCATTTATGAACTGCATTTTGTGTTTACTTGTGTTATCTTTGTCTAATTTTTACATTTGTTTGGTGATCTACAACATTTATGTGTGACAAACATGCAAGAGAATAAGAAATCAGGAAGGGGCAAACACTTTTTCTCATCACTGTATATAATACGTAGGACTATAAATTTAAAATGTAGCAGAGTAGCAGAGTAAGTAATGTAAATAATAGCATATTATAGGATACACCTTGCCCTGTGCTAGGTGACTACAGGGCAAGGAAGTAGTTAAACTGTGGGATTAGAGCCCAGGGGAAAGAGCCAGTCTCTACCGAAAGAGGACAAACAGCATCTAAGATCTTCAGATGGGGTGTGACTACAGTTAACAACTAACGGACAGATCGAGTTATGCTAGAAGGCTGCAGTTAGTGGGTGAATATGTAGCACCCAGGCTTTGGGGTACTAGGGTGTCAGGTGGCAAGGGTTAACTGTCCGGTTGTCACGGGGGATGGCGGCCGCACCTGACTCCGTGTCCTGGGGTATCTTTTGAAAAGGGGTTTTATATACAGGGGATTATTTACAGTTTGTTGTCGTGACGCCACCTGCAGTGTCTGGTGAAGTAGCACCAGCGCCGCCACAGTCCGCCGGAGGTCGGTGGTATTGCGGCTGAGATGGTGTATTCCTCCACAGGCATGGCTGGGACCTCCGGGGCAGCAATTCCTGTGAAAGAACAAGTTCATGCAAAAGAAGATGCAGCAGAGTTGAGTTCACTTCACTCCGGGTACTTTACTGGAAACTTTAGCAGCATTGGTTATGTGTCGCCCCAGGGTTTGGGGTACTCGGGTATCAGGCGGCAGAAGGGGTTAACAGTGTCACGGGGAATGGGGCCGCGCCTGACCCCGTGTCCTGGGGGACGGTTCTCTTTAAAAGAGGTATTTGCAAGGGATTATGTACAAGTTTATAGTTTGTCGTGACGCCACCTGCAGTACCTGGTGAGATGTCACCAGCGCCGCCACAGCCCTCCGGAGGTCGGTGGTAATGCGGCTGAGATGGTTTAGTCCTCCGCAGGCAGGACTGGGACCTCCAGGGCAGCGTAGTAAGGGGAAACAGGTTGTAGTAGAGCTGAGATCGTTTAGGAAGAGGTGAAATAGAGGATGTTGGGAGTAGAAGGTAAGAATGCACATATGCAGGAAATCAATAAAAGAGGGGGGGGGGGAACAAGAGGCGCAATAGTGCCCTATCACTAGTGACACAAAAGTTAAGGTGATGTATAGGGATTCCACTCACCTATGCCAGTTGTGAGACCCACAACTGGTTTGAAGGCATGTAATCATATACTGATGGCTGCTGCTGGACTTCCACCGGCCACTCACTTGTGGAAACACATCAAGATGTTGTTGGGAAAAAGGGTGTTAAACAGTCCGCGCTGCCAGGTCAAGACGACACTCCAAAGAAACACACGTGTTGGTGATGTTCAAGCACTTCTCCTTTATTCTCTCCGACGCGTTTCGGTGCCCTCCTGGCACCTTCCACAGGGACTGTTTAACACCCTTTTTCCCAACAACATCTTCACATGCAGGAAAGTCTCTTTCACCTTTTTACTGCTGATATGCAGGTAAATATGTCCAGGGCACTGACGGGTGACAGGGTTGCTGCCCGCTGTGCCTGGCTCCCTCTTTTGACCCACCTGGGAGACCGGGTAGCTGAAGCTTCCAGGGTGCGGCAGGGTTTTCTGTGGGCCTATAGTCCCCACAGGTGCGGATCCCCAATATCCGGCGTTTCCTGGGATGAACTCCCTCGAGCTCCTCTCTCCCTTTTCTGCTCTGAGCTCCCTGCTTTAAGTCCCACTTAGGCTTGTGGGATGCTGAAGGGCCACTCCAGGTCATTGGCTCGAGCCTGAACGCAGCACTGAACACCAGGACTTCCTTGCAGCTCTTCTAGCGTCTGCACACACTCTGTCTAGCTCCTCCTCCAGCAGCAGTATATATAGGGGATCTTGCCTAAGGGCAGCAAGTTGGGCTCCCCCTACTGTGCCGGGGTGGAAGGTGTTGTTCGTAGTAGGTACCTGCTGTGGAAACCCAGCTGTGCATTAGAGAAATCTGTGGTTGCTTGCGTGAGCACGGCGCTACAGTTACAGTTCTCAGTTCATCAAGATGTTATAATGACAAGTAGCTAACGGGTGGCTGCAAGAGGATCCCAGGTGGTAGGATGGAACCATCGGTGTGTGCCTTTTCTCCATCTTTTCCTTCCTGCTTCCTAGGAATTTGTATGAAGTCTGATCCCATGAAGCGAACCTGACCTCCTGCTGTCCCTCTCTCTTCTCGCTCCCGTCGTGTTACCTTCTGCTGGCCGCCGAACCATCTAGCGGTGCCTGGTACCCTCTTTTGGTTGCTTAAGAGCCTGGGCAGTATATATATATATACTCCTCAGATCTTCAGATTTTCTGTGGTCCTTGGAGGATCCCACAGGTGCGGGCTCCGGTGCCCGGTGAGCTGTTGTGGTTAGACCTTCTCAAGTCCTTTCCTTTCCCCAACTGGCTGTCTGCACCTGGGATCTGTCTTTTCTCCCACTCTCCTGGTTTCTCAGCCGAGAGACCCTCTCTTTGCTCCTTCAGGCTCCCTGCCTGACCTCCCTCCTTGGAGGCAAAAGACCTCCTTTATCCCCCTGGAAGTGGTTTTGTTCCCTCCCGGGTACCTCCCACCATGTGATCTAGTGTGGGGTGCTGGTCTATGGGTCCCACCCACCATCCTAGAATCTGCTTGCAGCTGTAGTATCTGCACCGCTTTTATTGGTGCAGTACCCTTCTGTGATGCCTGCATAGCGGGGCACCACAAATACGTTAACTCTGAAGCAGCAGAACAACAGTGTTGCAGGATGAAGTTCTCCCAGAGACAGCAACTACTGACAAGAGACCTCAGGGTTAGGAACAGATGAATTGCTCCATTCTTAGAGGCTGCCCTAATGGACCACTGCAAGCCGGTGTAAAAGGCCAGAATAACCCCCTGCCCAGAATATACCAGGGGTTAAAGTGGCCTAAGCCAGATTATACCCCTCTGGGCCAGAATATACTGTTATGTTATGGCCTAGCCCAAACTATACCCTGGGACCATTGAGTGATATACTCAATAACGGGACCTCAGTCAGTATACAGGGGCCCCAGGCAGCTCACAGGGCCCAGGCAGCACACAAGGGCCCCAGGTAGCACATAGGGGCCCCAAGCAGAGCACAGATCTACCAAGTAGTGCAAGGGGGCCCTAGCAGCACATAGGGCCCCAGGTAACACACAGGGGACCCAGGCCACATACAGGGGGCCCAGGCAGTGCACAGGGCTCCAGGCAGCACACAGGAGACCCAGGCAGTGCACAGGGGACCAAGTAAGTGCATTGGGCCCCAGGCAGCACACAGGGACCCCAGGCAGCATACAGAGGCTTCAAGCAGTGCATAGAGGCCCCAGGCAGCATAGAGAGGCCCCAAGCAGTGCACAGGGCCCCAGGCAGCACACAGGGACCCCAGGCAGTGCACAGAGACCCCAGGCAGCACAAAGGGGCCCAGGAAACATACAGGGGCTCCAGGCAGTACAAAGGTGCCCCAGGCAGCATACAGGGGCCCCAGGCAGCACAATGGGGCCCCAGGCAGAACAAAGGGTCCCCAGGCATCATACAGGGGCCCCAGGCAGTGAACAGCAGCCCCAGACATCGCACATCACACAGGGGCCCTAGACATCGCACAGGAACCCAGACATCGCACAGGATTGAGTGATATACTCAAAATGGGACCCTAGACATCACATAGGGGGTCCCAAACGCGCACAGGGGCCCCAGGCAGCATAAAGGCCCCCAGACATCAAACATTGCACATGGGCCACAGACATCACACAGGGACCACATACATCGCACAGGATTGAGTAATATACTTAAGAACGGGGCCCTAGACATCGAACAGGGGGTCCCTGACAGCGCACAGGAGGACATAGACAGTGAACAGGAGGGCAGAGACAGCACACAGGGGCCCTGCGTGCTGTCTCTTCCTCCCTTGCGCACTGCTTCCCTTTGGCACTCTCTGCCCCCCCATGCGCTGTCTGAAGCCCTTGTGCACTGCCTGAGGCCCCTGTGTGCTACCTGGGGCCCTGTGAGTTTCCTGGGACCCCGTTTGCTGTCTCTGCCTGCTGTGTGCTGCCTGCGGCCCCATGTGTTGTCTGGGGCCCTGTGCACTGTCTCTGCCCCCTGTGTGCTGCCTGGGGTCCTGTGAGTTGCATGGGGCCCCATGTGCTGTCTGGGGCCTGGGCGCTGTCTCTGTACCCCATGTGCTGCTTGGGGCCCCCATGCATTGCCTGGGTCCTGTGTGCTGTCTGGGGCCTTGTTTGCTGTCTCTGGCCCTGTGTGCTGCCTGGAACCCCTTGCACTGTCTGGGGCCCCGTGTGCTCTCTCAGCCCCCTGTGCGCTGCCTGGGGCCTTTGTGCACTACCTGGGCCCTGTGCGCTGCCTGGGGCCCCTCTATGTTGCCTGGGGCACTGTGTGCTGCCTTGGGCCCATGTGTGCTGTCTAGGGCCCAAGTGCTGCCTGGAGCCCCTGTGCACTTCCTGGGGCTTCCGTATGCTGCCTTGGGCCCTGTGTGCTGCTTGGGGCCCTGTGCACTGTCTGGGGCCCCTCTATGCTGCCTGGGGCCCCTGTGTGTTGCCTGGGGCCCCGTGCACTGCCTGCAACCCCCCATTCACTTCCTGGAACCCTGTGTGCTGCCTTGGGCCCCTGTATGTTGCCTTAGGCCCCTGTGTGCTGCCTGGGGCCCCTGTGTGCGGACTGAGGCTCCTGTATGCTGCCTGGGGCCCTGTGTGTCTGGGCCTGTGACTGCCTGGGGCCCTGTCCTGTGCCACTGCAACTGGGGCCCTTGGCACTGCCTGGGGACCCTGTGTTTGGCCTTTGCTGAGGGCCCTGTGCTGACTGGGGCCCCTGTGTGCTGCCTGGGGCCCTGAGCACTGCCTGGGGCTCCTTTTAGGTGCTGCCTGGGACTCCTGTGTGTTGTCCGGGGCCCCTGGTGGTGCTGCTGAGGATGGCCCCTGAGTGCTGACTGGGGCCCTGTGTGCTGCCTAGGGCCCTGTGCACTGCCTGGGGCCCCTGATGCTTCTGGGGCCCCTGAGCACTGCCTGTGGCTCCTTTGTGCTGCCTGGGACCCCTGTGTGTTGTCCGGGCCCCTGTGTGCTGCATGGGGCTCCTGAGCGCTGACTGTGGCCCCTGTGTGCTGCCTGGGACCCTGTGGGAGCACTCTATCGCCTGCCCTGTTGCTCGGGCCCTGTGCATGACTGGGGCCCCTGTGCTGCCTGGGGCCCCTGGTGCCTGGGCCCTGTGCTGCCTGGGGCCCCTGTGTGCTGCTGGGCCCCTGTGTGATGCCTGGGCCCAGCTGCACCTGGGCCCTGTGTGCTGCCTGGGCCCAGTGCACTGGCCCTGGACAGCCCCTGTGTATGCCTGGCCCCTGATCCTGTTGAGGGCCTCTGAGTGCTGACTGGGCCCCTGTGTGCTGCCTGGGCTCCTGTGTGCTGCCTGGGGCCCCTGTGCTGCTGGGCCCCTGTGACTGCCTGGGCCCCTTGCACTGCCTGGGCCCCTGTGTACTGCCTTGGGGCCTTGTACACATGGGCCCTGTGCACTCCTGGGCCCCTGTGTGCTTTCTGGAGCTCCTGAGCGCTGACTGGGCCCCTGTGTGCTACATAGGGCCACTGTGAGCTGCCTGGCACCCCATGCACTCTCTGCCCTCTGCCTGAGCTCTTTTTGCGCTGCCTGGGGCCCCTGTGTGCTACCTAGGGCCCCTGAGCACTGACTGGGACCCCTTTGTGTTGCCCGGAGCCCCATGCATTGCCTGGGATCCCTGTTTGCTGCCAGGGGCTCTATGGGGGCAACGTCTACTCCCTGGGCCCCTGTGTGCTGCCTGGTGCCCCTGAGAGCTGACTGGAGCCCCTGTGTGCTGCCTGGTGCCCCTGAGAGCTGACTGGAGCCCCTGTGTGCTGCCTAGGGCCCTGTGTGCTGCCTGGGGCCCCTGAGCACTGACTGGGGCCCCTGAGCACTGATCGGGGCCCCTGTGTGCTGCCTGGGGCCCCTGTGTACTGCCTGGGGCCTTGTGTGCTACCTGGGGCCCCTGTGTTCTGCCTGGGACCCTGTGAACTGCCTTGGTCCCCGTGCGCTGTCTCTGGCTTCCTACGTGCTGCCTGGGGCCCCTGTGCACTGCCGGGACCCCTGTGTGCTGCCTGAGGCCCCTGTGCACTGACTGGGGCCCCGTTGTTGAGTGTATCACTCAATGGTCCCGGGGTATAGTTTTGGATAGGCCATAATGTGGCGCCCCGCATATGCAGACGTCACAGAGGGGTATTACACCCGTAAAAGAGGTGTAATTGCCCCAGCTGCAGGTGAACCCTAGGATGGTGGGTGGGACCCATTCCCAGCACTCCCACATTAGTTGAGCGGAGAGAGGTTACCTGAGAGGGGATATATTCACCTCTAGGGGGATCAAGAAGGGCTTTGGTCCTGGTCTCTCGGCTGAGGGGCCAGGAGGTCTTTGCTCTCAGGTCTTTGACCCAGAGAATGAAGGAGGAAGAGAGGAGCTAGGAAGGTCTCTAGCTAAGTGGAACGAGGCGGAAGGTCAAACCGGGTCGGTTTCAAGCCGAACCGGATGGAAGAAGAAGGGACCTTGAGGAGGTCCTGAAAGAGGGCGCCTGACAAGAGAAGTCCGGGCCCTAGAGAGAAAGGGAGATCCTCAGAGTGGAGCGACCATACTCCAGGGGATACTCCAGTCCACCACGGGAACGCCGGGCCCAAAGATTTGGCCAGAGTTCAGCTTTGCAGTCGGCAACCGGCTGCTGTGGCTTGTCTATCAGCTGCAGCACCTTGCCAGTGGAGCGGTCTGCCTGCTTCTTCACCACGAGGGAGAGGACTCCCGGTACTACCTACACGGAGCTACTGGGTATAGGCCCATCCTAGACGGGGAAGAACGGACACGGGTTAGTTAACGAAGGTGCAACAAGGGTTCTACCATACCACCTGGGATCCACTTGCAGCCACCCGTTAAGCTACCTGTTCTTGTAACATCTAAATGCTGAACTATGGTCTGATGCTGCTACAAGTTGACAGTAAAGTACCCGGGAAAAAGTGACTTTGCTTCAGCATGTGTTTCCTACATCAATCTGCTTATTTTCAGGAACGCTGCCCCAGAGGAACAGCCCTGCCTGTAGGGGGCTTCGCCAACTCAGCCGCAATTCCATCTACCTCTGGCGTCTGTGGCGGCACTGGTGACCCATCACCAGACACTACAGGTGGCGTCACATGAACTGTATATAGAATCCCCTGTAAATATATCCCTTCTTGAAGTGTCACCCAGGACACGGGAACAGGCGCGGCCACCATTCCCCGTGACACAGCAACGCTACCCCTGGAGCCTAATACCCGAGTACCCCAAGGCCTGGGGCTCGACAATAATATACCCGGGGTATATTCTGGCCCAGAGGGGTATAATCTGGCCTAGGCCACTTTGACCCCGGATATAGTCTGGGCGTAGGGGTTAATCTGACCTGTTAAAGTGGGTCCCTTATCCTTCCTGCAAGGGTATCCATTCCTATGTGGAAGAGATTCACCTTTCATTGTGAAACCTTCGGTAACTTAAGGTACCATCACACACGGCAATATTGCTAGCGATGTCACAGGAAATTTGCTGGTTGCAGTGAAATCATGGACACATTGTTACATTACAATGTTGCCGCGTATGACAGTACCTTTACACAAGCGAATGGCAAGTCTCTGGAGACATGGTGATCCACTTTATACCCTCTTGTCTGAACCGGCTAGGACTTTCACAGGAAGAGCCTAAATTACCGGGATTTGGAGTTGCTAAGTGCCCAGGTTTCTTTCCCAAAGTGAATATGCCCATTGGAGGTCCCTAGTCCCCTGTAGCAAAAGTAGTCCAATGGGTTGGGATTTTTGCATTATATCTGAAGTTTTATGGAAAAAAACTTTGAGTCTGGGCTGCCTGAGCTATCGGCAAAAAGCAGCCGCGCAAGAGGTATGACCTGCACAACACAGACCCTTGCAATCAGCCAGGTCCACAACACCACCAAACATAACAACCCCCACGTGGGGGTGGACACAGCATCCAAGGAGTGTGCCTGGATCACTGCTACCACCCCGGGCCACACTCACATTAGCTCTGTTACTGTGATCACCAGCAGATTACAGAGCAATAGGAGGACAAGCTAATGATATCTGTTCAGGGAGCCTGGAGAAGAAGCAGCTGGTTATGAGAACTATAGTTTATTGTGGTCAGATGGACAGCACTGATGGACCACCCACTTTACACTGAGGAAAGGTATGGAGGAGGTAGAGCCAAAAAAATGTAAATCATTATCTACTTAGAATCTAAAGGGTTAGTTGGGTTACTTTACACAAGTTTCTAGTCTACAAGTAGTATAACAATTGTGAGGTAGCAACCGGGGAACCCGCTTGCATAACGACAACAAACACGTGTTTATAAGTTAACCAATGTCTACCCGTTTATTTTTCACATATAATAACATAACCCGGGTAGTATGTTGGACACATATCACATTGATTCTAAACACTTTACATAAATACATCATACATTACATAGAACATTGCACATATACATTCACAATAACCCAGGACCTGTAACCACGACTCTCTCCCCATTGGAGCTCTAACACCTGCTCCCGGGGTAGCTACGGCCTCCGGCCTACTTACACATCTTACAGTACATTTATAATAATACATGTGTTATATATCGACGATGACCCCTCCGGGTTCATAACAGGGATTGAGCAACCTGAGTACCGGGTATGTCATGTATCCCCAAGGGGCTCCTTCCTGGACGTATCTCGCCTACGTCCTGGTCAGAGTCCACCTGGTTCAACCATGGTGTCCCCACTCTAGGAGCCCTTTTGAACCCCTGCTTCTGACCTTCGTTACATACGCCTCAACGGGCCCTGTGGGTCCCAATGGCGGTACCTGCCGCCCGGCTTTAGTCACCCAGCTTGATGACATAACATTACCCCGTAGTCAGGATTCCTGCCTGACCGGGCCTTACATACCATGTGTGATCCATCATTCAAACGTCCATGGATCACATACCTTTCTTCCACACGCTCACAGCCCATCATCCATGGACTGTGGCTCCTCCATGGCCCATTACAGGGACTGGCAAACCATAGCACACGGGAACCTCATCCGTTACCTACTAGGAGCCCTATTACCCCTGTGTCTGGCACCACAGGCACACCCACACCATTAGAGGCCGTGGTTGAGGGACGGGTACCCTCTGCAAGCAGCAGGGCAAGCCTCCCTCTCGTCCCACAGGGACGGAACGCCTCCAACATCATCCATACTGGCTGGGTCACTTTCTCCCCACATTATTATACAATGTTCTTACATAGGTCATCATCTTACATTCAGGGCAATTGCCTAAGCCCCTACATACATCAACGGGTCCTTTACCGACTGCCTAGTCGGACCCAATAGCGGTTATGCCCGCCTGGCATTACTCACACACACAGCTCACTCCGTTACACGGGAACCGCTGTCTTACCGGGCACGGATCCGGGTCTCGCTACCGGTGTAACGGGTCTACCAAGCGTCCCCCAAGGGCTCCTTTCCCGGACGTGGTTCACCCCACGCCCGGACCAGTCTCCACCGGGTTCAGCCACGGCTTCCCCACCAGGTGCTATCACAACCGCGGACCTTGGCACCGGCCTGGAGCTAGCATGCTCCCTTCATTCACACAGAGCCTCTAGACTGCTCTGCACTTGGCTGGTCTCAGCTTCCATCTGAATCTGACAGCTCGAGTCTCAGCTTCCCTCTGAATGAATCTCTCAATCACTCAGCTGGCTGCCTCTTATCGTGCCAGCCACACCCACACTGGACACACCCCCTTAGCTGCTGGTAATCAGCCTTTCACACCGCTCAGGTTAACTCCCTGTGTTCCGGGTTGTCAGCACTCAGCCCTTACATCCTTTTCCTCATGGACTCCTCGATCTTATGAGCCACTCATTAGTAACATGAAACCTTGTGTTCACAGTTGGTTCACACAGCATTATCACAGTCAAACCGGCCAGTGTGCACAGGATCCTCATGATCCTGCATGTGATGCACCCCGGCCATGAGGATCATGCCGGCGGTGCCTCACACAATATATATTCTGAGAACATTTGTTAAGAGATTGCCTAATTTAGAAACTTATCTTCTGTTCTCTAGTAAAGGGGAATTATCTGCAAGTATTAGTCAGAGCTGGAAACAGTGAGGACCGTGTAATGCTTCATTTCTCCTGCAGGGGCGCAGCATTAAACATCCCTTCTTACTGCAACTTTACACAGTCACAGTCACTGTTTTCCTCATATAAAGTAGGGACAGCATATTTCAGCCCTCTGTTACAGCATTCTAGTAGAATGCTGTATATATGTTTCCAAGCTGCTGTGCATAACTGAAAAAAAGCTTTTCCTAAACTCACCTACAGAGCAGTCAGATCTGATGCGTGTCACTAATTTTGATCTGGTGCCTCCTCAATTCTTGAGATTGCCATCATCCTTCACTGCTTTGTGTGGATGACGCATCCTACATCATCCACACATTGTTCTCAATCATGTTTCTATGCAGGCACACCTCTCTGCCCTAATATTGAACTGTGCATACGCCGGTGCTCTTTGCCCTTTTCTGGCCCATGTGCACTACAATATCTTGCTCTGTCCTTGGCAAAGCAGAGAGAAGTGCCCTGCGTAGGACTTTGATGAAGAAAACTGTGTGGATGGCATAGGACTGATCAAGACAAGTGACGCCCAAGGTTTTTTTTTGCATTGGGCAGACTGGCTTGAGAACATATAGACAGCATTCTAGTATGGTGTAACAGAGGGCTGAAAGAAGTTGACCCTAATTTATATGGGAAATACCTGGTGACAGGTTCCCTTTACCGCACAGAAAAGAGCTGACCATTGTGGGGTTCAACAGAAGAACACATTGCTATCAGGTTATCACTGGGAAACCCTAGGAATACAAAGTTGATGTAATGAGTCCACCATTTTTAAACAGGTCATGGACACTTATTTCCCTGTGCATTTTGACATGTTTTCTGATAACATTAAACCACACATGTGTAAGGAGAAGTCATATAAGATAGCTAGCTGCTATTTGCACCTTTAATGTTTACACTTAAAGGCATTGTCCAGGACTAATATAGTGATGACAACTGTGCTCTTCTTGGTGGAAATACAGATTTTAAGTGTTCAATTTATGAAGGTGTTTTGCTAGAAACCTTCAAAATATTGCAAAATTTTGAGCAACACGGAGTTGAGCCATAAATTTGCAACTTTTGAAGTTTTGGCCTGTTCTGCCAAAGTAGACGGAGCCAGGGCTGGCTGGCAAATTTTGGCCTGGGGGGCAAGCACAAAGCAGTGGCCCATGGACAGTGAGCTTCAGGGGCAGAGCAGCTTCCCAGACCAACATGACAAATGGCTGGGTGGTCCCAAAACTGCTGTTTGACCCCTGGCCTGGGGGGCATCTGCCCCCCTGCCCCCTGAGCCAGCCAGCCCCTGGATGGAGCTAAAGTGGAATGGGGTATGGCAATTAGGGCATAACGTATGTCAGAAATGTTACTCCTGTCACTGATTTCTGGCGAGGCGCACGTCAATGATGACATCCACCTGTTAGGCCCCCTGGCACTGCTTCCCAGCTCACCTCTCCCAGGTCGGCATCTCCTGCTCCTCTGCCAACCGGGTATCCGGCATCCAGGTGTGCTGTGTCTCGGAGCCGTCGCCATGTTCCCTTCCTGTCAGCTGACCGCCGGGTTCGCACATGAGCACATTACAATGGTCGTATTCATGTGACCAATGAGCGGCGCGCTAGGTGCACACCTTCCCTGTGACTCTAGGGGCCGGCACGTTCCAACCTGACACTCCCCTTGACCAATAGCTGCTCTTCCCATGGTATATCAGGCCACCTCCTCTGATTGGAGGTGCCTGATTATTAAGTCACTTTGCTTCTGCCTTGCTGACTGTTGGTCAGGCCTTCCTTGTGCTCTGTGTCCTGGAACCTTGTTGTGCTCTTCCCAGTAGCACCATTCCTGTCCTCCAGCCTTGTACTCTGCTTCCTGGAACTCTTGCTGTGCTCTTCCCCAGTAGCACCATTCCTGTCCTCCAGCCTTGTACTCTGCTTCCTGGAACTCTTGCTGTGCTCTTCCCCGGTAGCACCATTCCTGGTCTCCTAGCCTTGTACCCTGTTACCTGGAATACTTCTCTGTTCCTTAGTATAGGCTAACCTTACGAGCCGCCCCCCTGGTACTAGCTGCGGTGGTATTTAGACCCTCTGGGCTTGCCCCTGACAATCCCTGTATAGGGGTTGGGTAAACTAGGATCAGCTCACCCAGGGGAGTTCGGCACCACGGCCCAGTGGGTCCACTCTAGGGCGCCTTCCCCCGGAAGCGTGACACCACCTAAGACCCACCTCTTTGTGAATTCAATACATCTTACTCCAGCACCCCCATCATTGGGAAGGGCGTCAGTTTTAATGGATCAGACCCTTAGTATTACTTGCTTTTTAATCTTATATGGAGAAATAATATCACTCCAAACTTCTCTCCCGACAACACTTTCATTTCGCTGACAATGACTCTAACAGAAAGGAGGAAGAGGGAAGAAGTATTTTATTTTGCTACTTAAACTTTATCCAAGATGTTTGTTTCATAGGTTATACTCATAAAGCCAACGGTTGTTTTTTTTATAGGGTTATTACTATTCTACTTATCCCTTCAGTTGTAATGTCTTTTCCATATACAATAGCAGGCAGGTGCCTTTGTGAAGGCATCATGGGAAGTGTAGTTCCTACAACATCTGCTCTGCCGACAGTTGGCCGTTCTCCTTGAGTACCAGGAATCCGGTATATTATGCAGTCCTAATAATTTTCACACAGTCTGTAGACTCCTAAAATGACTCTGTTCTTCCAGGACTCATTTGAATTTAAAGTAGATTAATCCTGTGTTTCACTAGGAGAAGATAATCCCTATTCATGCCAGTAAACATTATGTCAGTGAGATCATCTAATTCATTATCTTCTCACATGTAATATCATTCATTAATGACTACTTTGTTCCCCTTATTAAAATGTCAGGAGGTGAAATACATGGAATATAAATCATAACATTTAGGGGAAAAGAGAAAGAACTAAACATGTTCATAAAGCTACGAGGAATTCTTAACAAATAAATGAAAAATTAAGTAAATACATTTTAAAATCAGTTTAATTGTCTTACTTTGTTTTTGGATAATTAGAGAAAACAAAAATATTTCCCTAGATCTATGACATTTATACCCTAATCAATTGGATCGCCCTTATTGCTTAATGAACAGATCACAGCATCGGGAACAGTCACATACGTACAGGACAAGACTCCATGCAAGAGCGTTATGTATAATAGGTGCAGGAGTTGCGATCACACCCGGCCTTGGAGCCTAGGGGACCCCTAAAGTCTTTTTGTCTTATAAATAAAGATTAATGCTATTAAAGGTTTTCAATAATCGGGGGCCCCATTGGAGCTTTCGCATCAGGGCCGATGAGCATCAAGTTACGCGACTGCCTCCATGCTTTATGATTGTGCTGAACATTGGGAGTCCCGGAAGTGAGATGCCACTGATAAACTTTGATGGATTATTTTATTAATTGGCTATAAGTGGTAAAGGCTTAATAAACTTATATAATACAAAGTGGTGATCAAAGATGAGTCAAATATTGGAGACCAGTTGACAGATGATTCCATTTTAGATGCCCCAACTGAAGCCCTGGTCTACGCAGTAACTTATGCAATGTTATGAAAAGTTTATGATATTATAAGAAATTTTAATTTTCAATAATGGAATTGGACTAAAAAAAAATATGATTTGAAATCGCAAAATGTAGAATGCGACACATTTTGGTGTCCTTTCTGATTCTTTGATATTTTCATCCTTTCTTTGTTCTCCCAGTGGTCTACATTAAATATTCCATCTTCAGCTGTCATGTTCCATCATTATCAGTGATCACTAATGGCAGTGTGGCGCCCTTGCGGTCCAGTTACCACAGTGGTATTGCCTCCATAATAGATGGTGGTATCGTGTCCAGTGGTAATTGGAGCTCCCTACATTAAGTAAACCCATGCATCTATACACAAGCCTCTTCCCTGACTAGAAGGGGGAGCACAAACATCTAGTTTTTAGGTTGTCTCACTCTTCTGGCTGGGGGGAGGGGTTAGAGTAGTGAGTGTGAGAAAGGGAAGAGAGAAGCATGAGGAGACAAGAGTTCCTGGGGTTGGAGTTGCTGAAGGCTCACCCCACGATTACGCTGAGCAGGACACCAGAGTCCTGGGCTATCTAGGGGTTTGCAAACCCTGGAGGCAAAACTTGGAGACTGGGAGACTGCAGGTTTGTTGGTCACACTTAGAACCAGCAACACAGCATTACAGAGAGCTCAGAGCTGTGACTATCAGAACAGCTTGCAAAAAGGCTCGCCAGGCCTGCTGGCTGAAGCTGTTACAGAGAAGAGAAGCAGGGATGACAGATTAGTTCATATACTTCTGAATCACCAACCAGGCAAGCACAGAAGGAAGGCGTATTCTCCCCACTTAGTGGAGTGGACTCCAGTTACTTCTGGACAGACAGGACTCGGGACCTGGTGGCAGTACCCTGGATTCAAATTGTACGATTCTTCGGTAAAGGTAAAGACTGCATTCCACTACCTGCTTGTCTCTGTCTGCTGCGCCTCTCACTACAAACATCATAATCACCTCTACACCTTACACCTCTACATTCCAGGGGCTTGCTCCTTCTGAGAGGAGTGTTACATCCAGCTGCTCCACCATCTATCCCCTGGGGACCCCAGAGACAGTGATGGCCACCCCTTGCCAGATACCTCAGCTGGCATCATGGATCATTCATAACCTTTTATGTCCCTGTAAATACCCCCCTTTTTCTTGTCCGGTCAGGGCCATGGTGTTGGGCAATCGCCACTGTGGTATCCCCAATAGACTGTCTGCATGGCTACCAAGTACCCAGCCCACGTGACCCCCACAGCAGCTCATGAAGGTCCCTAAAATTTCAGCTACTATATCTTCTATAGTAGCTACATCTATATATACCTTGAAAAAGTATTCAAACCCTTCAACCTCAATGTGGATAAAATAGTGTAATAGGTTCTTACCCAGCTATAATTTAGATAATGTAGAGCTTGTACACGCACCTTGTGGGGTTGTGTAACACACAACCAGTGGAAAAAGTGTAACACAACTGATGCATAATCCACGCACCAAAAGGCAGAAACAAACGTACAGTAACCATGATAAAAAGTGGACTTAAATCTGCTGTGAAAGGATGAACGTCCAGATGCAATGAAGTAAAGTAGGGTGGTTTATTTCAATGCATTTCAAAGTAAACCTTGCTTCTTCTTCAGGAGCGTCGCTAAAATCAATTTTCTCCTTCTCCTGAAGAAGAAGCAAGGCTCGCTTTAAAACGCATTGACATATCATAGTATTTTTTCATTGTTAGTTAAAAATAAATAACATCGTGATTAAAAATACTATAATATATCCCTCAAAGATATGTAACTATATAGAGATAAGAGAAAAAATGGTATTTTACAAAGATAAGAAAAACTATAGCAGAAAAACTATAGATGGAACCAGAAGTTTCTAGTTAACCCCTGTGGCGGACCCATCTAATTAATTAAAAGGACAGCCTCTGAGAGTTAATTGATGTAAAACAGTTATCTATATAAAGCTTTCTAGTTATACCCATGTTATACCTGAGGAAGGCTATCAGTCTAAATTCATAGCCGAAACGTGTTGTGTACCCTTAAGATGAATGTCTAATGCTATATTCTCATTTTAACCTAATAACATTTTGAAACGCATAAGGACCCTGAACTGTTTCTGGAAGCGCTGGGCAGCTACACCGGATCTTTTCCTTGGAATCCATTGCAAATGACGGACCCACCTGCCGTGAGGTCTGATCCTTCCGGAGCCAAGTTACAGGCCAGACTGGAATGAACTCATGGATAAGCACCACTGAGTGATTCTATATGCCATATGATAAAGGCTTTGAAAAGGTAAGCAAAATCTTTTTTCTTTACACATCTGATACCGAACCTAAAGGTACCATTATACGCTGCAATGATGAAATGATATCACTAACGATCTCGGGGGCGCGCGGTCGTTAGGACATCGTTCTGATAGTGTTGGTGAGATGTCACACGACTAGATATCGTGGACGACGCACCAATGATCCAGCGTGCAGGTGTCATTCGCAAAATCCAGCGAAAGATACTTGTTCACTGATGTGAATGCAGGGGCGTATCTAGGGGGGTGCAGCCGGATCCTTTGCCCCGGGTGCAACTCAGAGGGGGCGCCGGCGGCACCCCCCCCCCCCGCTCCTCAAACAAGGCCCGCCCCGCGCCGGTATTATTTATTATCTCTTACCGGCGCGGTACGGTGCTTGCGCACTTCATCATTGTCGGCCGCCGGCTGCCAGCCCCCGCTCCGCCCCCGCTTCCAGGCTGTCACTTACACTGCCTGTGGGCGTTCCACACTGTGGACCGCATAGAAGAGGGTCCCCACTCCGCCCCCGCCGCCACCGCCCGCACGGAAGATACTCATCACCCATCCTCCTCTGTTCCACAGCCAGACCAGCGGTACCATCGGCACCGCATACACCGGAGCCCAGCACCGCCTCAGAGGTCAGTGTATGGAGGTGGTGCAGGCTGCAGGCAGCCAGAGCCTGGGGCATAAAATAGCACCACGTGTGACCAGTATGATGGCACTCTGTGGGCACAATATAATGTAAATCTTATGGTGGTTCACAGCCTGTTATACATATAAATAGATGTATACTGTATTATATACATATCCATACCCAGCATGTGTTAAGTGGCTCCACTGAGACTCTGACAGCCCAACCCCCCCCCCCCGCTCCTCAACCTAGGCTGCAGGGGCGGCGGGGCTGACCTACTCTGGGGGGGGGGGGCGCCTAAATAGATCTTTGCCCCAGGCGCCATGAAATCTAGTTACACCGCTGTGTGAATGGGCGAAGTCGTAACCGACATCGTTATCGCGGTGTCACACACAATGATGCAGCAGGTTGGCTGATCGAGGATTGCTTGATTTGAAAACATGTTCTCCGATCACCGATCCATTTATCGTAGTCGTATCTCGGTGTTACACGGAACGACGTCCTAACGATGCCGTTTGAACGACTCCAAACCCGTGATGTTTCAGCGATATCGTTCACAATATCGTACCGTGTAACGGTACCTTTACTCTGACTCCACAGCCCTGGTTATAGCTATAGAAAGAGCCAAACGACAGTCGATCTTGAGTCCTGCTGTCGGAGAACCCAATAGCCGCTTTGCCATAAAACAATACTACATTACAATGAATAGCATGATAGTCTGTAGATATATTTTTACATGTGTAGGTTTGTTTATGAACGTATATAATCTGTGTAGAGTATATGTAAGTATATAGGTATGTGTATGCATGAATATATGAATGTATAGGTGTATGCAGATATGCAGAATAGTTGTGTATGTAATATAGGTATATATTCTGTGTGCGTAGGCATGTGTATTTGTGCGTGTACTGTATATATTTTGCATTTGCTTGCTTTGGCCAAATGTTGGTGGTATAAATATATAATTTATTTTTTTAATAAAATATTAAATGCCAAATAAACCATTAAAATAAATGTCAGCTTTATCAGTGGCAGCTGCTCTCCATAGTAGGAAGGGAGGGCAAATATAGGAGCAGGGCAGCAAGAAAAGCCCACAGCGGTCTGCAAAGTCACTAGTGGGAAAAAAACAAAGGCCTCTCCATGAATGTAACACAGATGTGCCCATAGCCAAACTGTCAGAAGCAGTTAGGATGACAGCTACTCACAGTTCATTATTTCCTTCTCACAGGTCACTGGGTGACAAGCTGGGTCAGGATGCTTTGTCGGCTGCTACACTTCTTTCTATTCAGTCTCAATAAAGGTAAGCTACTTAATTTGATAAGCTAATATAGACAACGGCGTCCAAATTAATAGAGAAATACCACCACGCCACAGGTTATTCACCGCTATTATATTACTCCCATGGGACATTTTTGGAATTTTTTAGCAATGTAACGATGGATTTTATGTTCCAATATCTCATATCGCTGTCGGACACTCAGGTTGCAACACAACACTCGCGCTCCAGGATGGAAGAGCTGGAGGGAAAGTCCAAACCCATCCAGAAATTTCACCAGTCAATTAGAAGCCGCCATAGAACCTGTCCATCAACTGGGAGACAAACAGATACAACGAAACAGGGTTTATTCATGTCATCATATACCGATTTATCAATAGTTGAATGCAAAATTGAAGGATATTTTTAATTCTGCCTCCCAAAGTTGCATAGAATTTTCCTCTAATTGTAAATGAGCTCAAACCTTGCCATTGTGTCTATTTCACAGGATAGTCCCCAATGATCAGTTCTACCATGGTTCTACCATGGTTGGTTGGTTGGTTGGTTGGAATGGTTGACAAATATGTAGTGTCACATGACCCCCAATATAATCTAAGATGTCAACATGATATGAAACTTGTGTTTGCAAAGTATCGTGAACATACAAGTTACTTGCCATGTTATCCACATCCTCGTTACAGGCCTTTCACACTTGCGTTTTTTTTCCTGATCAGGAATAAAACTGATTCTTACAGGATCCAGTTTTTTGCCCTTTCACTTTAATGATTTCAGGAAAAAAACCTGGAACAACAGGATTGTACCTGACATCATTAAAGTGAATGGGCAAAAAACTGGATCCTGTAAGGGCGGCTTCACACCACAGTGTTCATGATCCGGGCTGTCCGGTATGAACCGGACAGCCCTGAGTCAGATTTCGGCTTCATAGTATTCCTAGGATGCAGGATGCCAGCTATTTACGATCTGGTTTCCATCTGTCCGGGAGAATCTGGGAGAATTCGGATTCTTGTCCCAGACACAAAATCGCAGCCTGCTGTGATTTTCTGTCCGGGGCAAAAATCTGCACAAATTGGATTCTCCCGGATCATCCCGGATTCAGCGCAATTTGGCGCCCCCTAGCATGAGAGTCTATGGCAGGGGGCTCAAACACGCGGCCCGAGGGCTGCATGCGGCCCCTGGGGCTTCACTGTGCGGCCCGCGGCACCTTTGACAACTTAATGATGCATTGCCCCAGTGCAGGGGTCCGCTGCAGTCCCCACTGTGTGATGACTTCCGTCCGCGGCACTAACAAGCTCTGCCACTCAGCAAGATCATTGCAAGCTGCCAGCCAATGAGAGGTCCGCAGCTGATGGCGGAATATGAAGTCACATGCGGGCCTCTGGCTGGCAAATTGCATTGATCTTGCTGAGCAACAGAGCTGTCTGAGCGGCAGCTGGAGGAAGTCATAGCACAGCGGAGGCCGGAAGTCAGCACAATGGGGACCGCGGCAGCCCCCTTCACTGGAATGATGCATTATTAAAGTGAGAAAAGTGTGAGTATGTGAGTGAGGATATGTGTATAAGAAAGTGTGTGTGAGTTTCAGTGTGTGTATGAGAGTGGGTGAGTGTATATGAGGATGTGTGTGTGAGTGTGTGAGAGTAAGTGTGAGAGAGTATGTGTGTGTGTGTGTGTGCGTGTGGGTTTGTGTGAGTGTGAATGAGTAGGTATGTGAGTGTGTAAACAGAAGGTAAAACAGGATGGGGGCATCACTATAAAAGTAGATCAACATGGGGAACATCAGTACAAAAGGGGACCAGGATGTGGGACCTCACTACAAAAGGGGTCCAGGATGGGGGACATCACTACTAAAGGGGATCGGGATGGAGCACATCACTACTAAAGGGGATCGGGATGGAGCACATCACTACTAAAGGGGATCTGGATTGGGGACATCACTAGAAAAGGGGAACAGGATTGGGGACATCACTAAAAAAGGAGATCAGGATGGGGGACATCACTACAAAAGGGAATGAGAATGGGGACATCACTACAAAAGGGGATCAGGATGGGGGACATCACTACAAAAGGGGATCAGGATGGGGGACATCAGTAGAAAAGGGGATAAGGATGGGGGACATTACTAGAAAAAGGGATCAAGATGGGGACATCACAAGAAAAAGGGATCGGGATGGGGGAAATCACTACTAAAGGGGATCTGGATTGGGGACATCACTACAAAAGGGAATCGGGATGAGGGACATCACTACTGAAGGGGATCGGGATGGGGAACATCACTACTAAAGGGATCGGGATGGGGGACATCAATAGAAAAGGGGATCAGGATGGGGGACATCAATAGAAAAGGGGATCAGGATGGGGACATCACTACAAAAGGGGATCAGGATGGGGGACATCAATAGAAAAGGGGATCAGGATGGGGGACATCAATAGAAAAGGGGATCAGGATGGGGGACATCACTACTAAAGGGGATCGGGATGGGGGACATCACTACTAAGGTGGATCGGGATGGAGCACATCACTACTAAAGGGGATCTGGATGGGGGATATCACTACAAAATGGGATCAGGATGGGGGACATCACAATAAAATAGAATCAGGATGGGGGACATCACTAAAAAAGTGGATCAGGATGGGGGACATCAGAAGAAAAGGGGATAAGAATGGGGGACATTACTAGAAAAAGGGATCAGGATGGGGGGGGGGTGATCACTAGAAAAAGGGATCAGGATGGGAGTCATCACTAGAAAAAGGGAACAGGATGGGGACATCACTAGAGAAAGGGATCAGGATGGGGACATCACTAGAAAAAGGCATCAGGATGGGGAACATCAGTAGAAAAGGAAATTACTACAGGATGGGGACATTACTACAAGAAGCTACTAAAAAAAAGAAGCTGGAAGGATGCTTTAAAGTGAACCTGGCAGGTGATTCATGCTGCCCACCTCATGAACTCTGGCTATGGTCCCAGGCCGGATCTTCAAAGTAAACAGTCTCCAAACCTCCCAAAGCATTTTACAGAATAATGTACCTAGCTGCAATTCATGCTGCAGTCTTGCAGCACTGGGGCCCTGAGTTCAAATCCTACCAAGGACAACATCTGCAAGGAGTTTGTAAGTTCTTCTGTTTGTGTTTGTTTCCTCCAGATTCTCTGATTTTCTCCCATACTCCAAAGACATACTGATAGGGAATTTACATTGTGTGCCCCAATGTGGACAGTGTTGCTGCTGATGTGTGTAAAGTGCTGTGGAATTAATGGTGCTATAAGTGAATAATATATAACATGTTTTATTTTATAAAGGATTGTCAAACAGTGCAATAACTGGCACAGAGTGGAGGCATCGGTGCAACTGCTGGACAGGAATATGTGCCCGACTGCTGCATTCAGGACACATTGGAGAATAGACAGATTGGCAAGAGGGAGAACAATTAGTAAAAATTTGCAGTAATTCAAGTGAGAATAAATAAGAGGAGCAGCAGTAGAGTTTTTGTAGTTATATAGTTGACAGAAACGAGTGAGTGATTGGTTATAGGGTGTAAAGGAAAGATCTGAATGAAGTATAACCCCAAGATTGCAAGTATACTGCCTGACAGTTATGCTAGAACCAGCTACAGAAAAGGAAATATCAGGGGGAATAGAGGGGGACAATATGAGAAGTTCATTTTGAAAAGATTCAGTTTGAGATAGTGGAAGGCCATGATGTTTGGGATAGCAGACAGAATTGTATAGTTGGGTTATAACAATGGAGGTACAGCACCATGTGACTTCATATTGGGTCTATACTTTACCCATCCATGAGGCGCAAGTCATATCCAGGGAGTTCCACCCAGACCATATCGGATATAACATAAAGAAAAGGACAGCGCCACACACTTGTATGGACATGGAATAAACACCATTGAAGCAGACACTGTCCTTTTCTTTATGTGATATTGTATATTTCGGTGTCTTCTGCTAAGTGATGATACAGAAAGCTAAATCTGCTAATAGTTTTTCCAAAAGGAGCATTGTATAGAGAAGAGAAGAGGATCTAAGATTAAACCCTGAAGAACCACAATAGTAAGGGGAAGAGGAGAGGAAGATAGCAAAGGATGCAGTGGAGGAGCAGTCATAGACATAGAAAGAGAACCAAAAGAGAGCAGATTCCTGAGGCTGATAGACTGGAACAATGAGGAGGAGCTGATGATCCATGGTGGTAAATGCTGCAGTTATGGGGCCGTCACATGTGTCAATATTGTGTGCATGATCACTGTTGCACGTGACGTTGTAGCAATATTGACACGTGTGACAAGGCGCATCAACCAGCGATAAATTGCTGGCTGATGGTCACCAGGTTTTAGAATCTGTTCTAAAACCTGACGACGGTCGCCCGGTGGACACACAGCATTGCTGCGTGTGACACCGGGACGAGCGATCAGCCAGCTCCCAGCGCCTCTCAGCAAGCGCTGGGAGCTGGTATCCAGGGTAAACTGCGGGTAACTAGGCAGCGCACGCTGCCTAGATACCCGATGTATACCTTAGTTACCAGCCTTCTCCACTCACTGCCTGGTATCTAAGGTACACAGCAGGTAACTAGGGTCCCTAGTTACCCGCTGTGTACCTTAGATACCAGGTGGTGAGCAGAGAAGGCTGGTAACTAAAGTATACATCGGGTATCTAGGCAGCGCGCGCTGCCTAGTTACCCGCAGTTTACCCTGGATACCAGCCTGCAGACATCGTGGAAACGATATAGAAATCATTTCCACAATGTCGCTGGTAAAATGATCGCTGGTGAGTCTGCCTGTGTGACAGCTCACCAGCGATCATCCGTCAATGTCGTGAGCGATCAGATCGCTGATGACATTGACGTGTGTGACGGCCCCATTAGATCCAGAAGAATCAGCAGGGAGCAGTGACCATTAGATTAACCTTTGTAAGGTACCATGAAAAAAAACAACTACATATGCAATCTGCATGGGGTCATATTGACCTCATGGTACCAGACAAGGTCTTTTAGAAGATCATTTGAGATTTTAGTCAAAGTAGTTTTTGTAGACTGTAAGGAATGGAGATAAGATTGTAAAAGGTCAAGAAGAGAGTTATTTGAAAGGTAGAGGATTAGAAAAATTAGACCATGAGTTTAGAGATGAGGAGAAGAGTCCAGACAGGTCTGTAGCTAGCAAAGCAGTTCTGGCCAAAATATATTTTTTACCATTGGGTTATAATGGCATGTTTGAAAGAGGAAGAAAACAGAAGAAAGAGAGAGGTTAAGTATTTTAGTTAGGTATGTGATGTGGCCAGGGCAAGGGGTACTCGGACACCGGGACTGATGGCTTCATGGATGAGGAAATCACGGGTGGTCAGGATCCCGGTTCCGTGCCCTGGTTATCATTTGAGTTAGATGGTGGGGAGGGAATATTTACAAGGGAACGTGACGCACCTGTGGATCCCGGTAATATGGGTACCGATGCTGCAAGCCGGCCGCTGAGGTGATGGTGGGTGCAGCAGAGAGTGGTCTAGCTCCCCACTGGATGAGCTTTTACCTCAGGGCAGCTGTGATGGATGATGATGGTGGTGAGGGAAGTAGTTGTTGCAGTTCTTACCCCTCTGATGCAACGTTGATGTTGGAGCTGCTGCCCTCCGGGCACCGGTAGTAAGCAAACGGAGGCCAAGTCAAGTTTAACTCCACTTTACTGGGTACCGGCAGATGTTAAAACGGAACACAGTACAGTTTGGTTTACTGGGTGGATGTTGCCAGCTCAGGGTCTCCCTTATGGAGTCTCTAGGTGTTTTCTCTCTTTGTCTTTCGGGGTCAACTCTATTCTTCCCAGTCTCTACCACCTTCACAGCGCTCTCCCGCCAGTCCTACGGTTTGTCACTAGCTGATCAGGTTGGTCCTTTACCGGTATGGACGGGAGCAGCAGGAGCGCACAATTTCTCCCGCCACGGAATTCAGTCCGCAACCACTAATGCCCTCAACCAGTTTCAGTTTTGAGGGGTGAGATGTCCTGTGGCGCTAACAGCAACCCATTACTATGGGCCCACAGCTTGTCAGTCTGCTGTCAGAGGTGAACTGCTGATCGCCTCGGCTTCCCGCGTTGCCGGTGTTTTCCCGCAACGTGATTAGCCGGCTCCAACCAGTCCTGGTCCGTTGCCTGCTGTCCTGGGCCCCCACTTGAAGATGAGGATCCCTCCTGTCAGCAGTACTGTCAGGCCTGTCCTTCCTGACTGCCTTCCCAGCATTGTCTGCCCTAAACTCTCACTCTCTCTCACTACCCTAACCTAGGCTCCACCCCCTTTTGTCACCTACTAAATTACCGGTCCCCCCTATTCTAAGTGGCCTAGTCCTAGGTGTGTGTGTAAGAACAGACTCCATAAGTTAAACCCCGAACTGACAACTTACAGAGATATCACATTATTTGTCAGAGTGCAATACCTCTCTGTGGCGCCCAGCCAGAGGGGCGCCACATATGTAGTGACAACCAGATAGTAAGGGAAAAATAAGCACATAGCCTGATAACATCTACTTCTGTGGCTGGTTCAAAGGTGTAAAGTGAACTTGATAAAGTGTGGAAGGGGATCCATGCTTATTTAAAACAAGTGGTTAGAGCAGTGGTAGGGAACTCCAGGCCTCGAGAGCCACACACAGTGCAGGTTTTCATGATTTCCTTAGTATTTGACAGTTGGAATCATCACCTGTGCAGGAGATTACATTAGTAACTGTCAAATACTAAGGAAATCCTGAAAACCTGCACTGTGTGCAGCTCTCGAGGCCTGGCGTTTCCTACCCCTGGGTTAGAGTATCGGTCCTCAGGTTTGTGATAAGGGCCTGAACTTTAGGACTAAATAATGAGTGGAAAATGTGAAAGAATCACACCAAGTGCATACCTTGTGCCAAGTTAGTATCACCTGTATTGGTGTATTCTGCTTATAGAGGGTGCTATTAGTGCATGTATTCTCAATAGACAAAGTAGAATAGGTCAACACTAGACACCTCTATCAGTGGCCTTTCCTTTGAGAACAAAGGATCAGCATGTTATATTTTATTTCCTGGGATCTGTTAAACAAATGTTGACCGACCACTTAACATGTCCCCCATCTGATGAGAACAGTGGTCGCTCATGTGCGCTTGCGCTAAATTCATTGCCGATTAAACTGACTAGGATAGCCAAGAGCTGTGCCAAACAGCTTTATGGGCCATGAAAAACACGATTGTCCAAAACTTATTCATGTCATGGCAAGAAATTGAAAACATTAGGACCAATAAACATCCACATCTGGAAAATCTCTGAAAGATACTTTGAGGGTCCATTCCATATCAAAAGTGAGGTTTAAAAAAGGTGTCTAAATAAATTAAAATCTTGACCATCACCTTAGGAACTTCAGAGAAACCAATACATCTCTTTTGGCTATAGGAAACTGGTTGATTGGAAGGAAAAAAAAAAAATATAATTGTCACGTCCTACTGACGGACCCCACACGTGTACCCACTGGACCGCGTAGAGCGGATGCTGATACCGGGATGATAGAGAGGCGGACCAGTACAGTAGAGTCAACAGGTTTATTTAAACAACACAAGAACCCACGCCCCAGGGGAGGGCCACACGGCCACAGCACCGGAACACCACCGAAGGAGGCCCCGGAGCGCTTAACCCCTATACAGGGATACCACCGGTACCAACCTCGGAGGGACCAATGAAGCGGACACGGGTGTTAAACCGACCCAAGGCAACGTGGGAAATAACACAGCAACCGGGTAAGGATAGAACTCGGGGAACCAGGAACACGGGAAATCTGGGGCAGGACTGGAGACAGCGATCTCAGCTTGGAAGAGATCCAGGTAGCAGGCCTAGGACACGGAAGTCAGCGAGAAGCCGGCACGGGAGGGATCTGCGGGAAGTAACACAGAGAAATCAGATATCAAGCCAAATAAGGAACAATCTGACCAGACCAGGATTAGCAACTTCAATACATAGAAATTGCCCTGGCAAAGAGTAACAGGAAACAGGAAGCTTATATCACAGCAGGGTGCTCCTGATTGGCAGAACACAGAGGCATGGTGATTGGCTGAGGGGAGGAGCAAGCTCCCTGCATTTCTCCAGCAGATACTGATTCGGAGATGGATCAAGCAGTGGCCCCGGAAGTGAGATGAGCAGCGCTGTTCAAGCAAAGGGTGCTGGAACCCTGCGGCTGGGGACAGGTGCGCGCACCCGGGGAGCATACGGCAAGGAAGACGCTACCCGACCGACCAGCGGGCTGCGGCGGAGCCGTTGGTGGACTGTCGACACCCGGGATCTTTGAGGCTAGACAGGAGCGGTAGGAGCCGAGGGAGTAGAGGCCCTGGTGCAGCCCTAGTGTGGAGCGGGGGGGGGTATGCTGGTCGTCCTCGGCGAGGAGTGGGGGGGCGGGGGTGCTAGTGGTCGTCGGCGAGGAGCGGGGGGGGGGGCGGGGGTGCTAGTGGTCGTCGGAGAGGAGCGAGGTGGGGGGGTATTGTAGATGCTCTCCTAACTGTGCTGAGCTGCCAACAAATGCAGTGGAGCTGGGGCGGAAGAGGAGAGGAGGGGTGGGATGAGCCAAGGGAGGCAGGAAGCTTCCCTCAATGACCGTCCTCTCCTCTGACATCGGGTTACAGGGGTCGGCTGGGGGCCCCCCCACAGGCTTGAGGGGCCCCCTAGCCGGTCGGGGCCCTGGTGCAGCTGAACCAGCTGCACCACGGTAGGTCCGCCCCTGGTTGGGTTATCCTATCAGGGTTTCAAATACATTTTAATATTTCACATGGATGGATCAGAACGTACTGTCAAAGATGACAGCGTTAATCTGACTAAATCCTATGAGTTTATTATATCTTCTGGACAGATTTTATTATGGGCAGTTGCTTTTTTCTGCTTAGTCTATGTTTAGCTAGTTGTTTTCACTTTTGTGTGTGATTGTGAGTCTATAATTTATACATCTTTAATAGTTTATACGATGGCTGCATTTCATCCTCTTAAGATAGAGATCAACCAACGGTGAGAGACCTCTTAGCGATCCACACTTAGTGGACCATACGACTGAGAAAATTTGGCAAGCTATCCGACCTAATAAGTGGATCTTTTCTTTGGAGATACATAGCATGAATCTAACATAAAACATAGAAATGTGTCTTTCATTAATTTTACCAACAGAATAAAAATGTGAACTTGCAAGCCAGAGGGCTTCTGAGATATTTCAATACTTTCTGGGGAATCTATGTAACATAAAACTGAAGGAAAACATCTAATGTCATTGAACAATAAATATCTGTTCTGTCAGTAGCTTACCTTTGAGCTGAGGCCTTGGGATGTTTCTCTTCGAGAATCCTCACCAACGCCGCTGTCAGCTGCTTCAATTCCTCCGGGTCACCTTAAGGCGATGGCTGGCAACCAATGGTCGTGAACCACGCGGTTGATTGAAATGACTGGCATCATTTGCAGAAGTCTTAAACATTGAAATGTTTCAATGTCATGCTACATTACTCATATATATTATTCAGATACACTATATGACAACTATGGAAGGAGATTGTGTTAGAAATCAGACCTTTTTTTACAACGGTGTAGAATGTGTCCGTGTTTTCTGCCCGGTGCTTTATAATCTTCATCATATCAAATAGTGGAAATATGATTTTTTTAATAAGAAAAAAGCTGATTTTTCCCCAACAGAGAATAACTAAACCTATGAACACCTCATGAGTGTTTAAGATATAGTGGATGCATAGTATTAACCCCTTCACCCCCGGGAGTTTTTCCATTTTTTGTTTTAGTTTTTTTCCTTCCCCTTCTTCTAAGAGCCATAACTTTTTTCAATTTTTGGCCAACATCGTTATAAGAGGTGAAATGGCAAGGAAAATACTGGGCACTGCAGCGCTCACCCTATATGCCTGTGTGTGACCTTATACGTATATATAAGGTGCCAGTGTTGAGGGTCCAGAATAGCGGTGCAGCTTAATAAATAGCGAACATATTCTCAAAGAAGAAAAGAGCGGCACTCACCATGTTGATATCTTCTATCTTTTATTTGACAAATTGCAGGCACGACATGGCAGCAGTGGTGGGGGAGGGAGTGTGGAGGAGTGACGATGGGCCGTTTCGCGGTGCTGTACCACTTCTTCCGGTCAAATCTGACCGGAAGAAGCGGTACAGCACCGCGAAACGGCCCGTCATCACTCCTCCACACTCCCTCCCCCACCACTGCTGCCATGTCGTGCCTGCAATTTGGCAATTTTAAGATAGAAGATACCAACATGTTGAGTGCCACTCTTTTCTTCTTTGAGAATAGTTATAAGAAGGCCTGTGTTTTGCAGGTCGAGATGTACTTCAGAATATCATTATTCATTTTACCATATAGCGTACTGTGAAACGGGAAGGATGGATCCTCTGGGAGGATCTTTTTTATTTTACACATACTGGAGGGGAGAGGACAGGGGAGAGAACAGGGGGGAGGGCAGGATAGAGGAGAGGTAGAGCAGAGATAGAAGAGGGACAGGCAGGGAGAGACAGGGAGTGGCAGGGTTATGTACTGAGCACTGCCTCACGGAGCCGACATCGGATCCAAATCAGACTCGGATCTGATGTCCATAGGCTCCCATTGTGTAGCCCTACAGATCATCACGGATCCATCACTGATCTGTGGTGTCTGACTTTAGTCACGGACACAAAAATCGCAGCAGGCTGCCATTTTAGATCCGTGACCAAATCAGAAGGCTACGGATTGTGCTTAATCGGATGGCAAAAAGGACACATCAGAGCACAATCCGAGCCCATAGGAATACATGGCAGGCAAAATCACATCCGTGTGTATCCATTTTCAAACAGATACACACGGATGCCTCAAAATCGTGATGTGAAACCGGCCTTAGCTGCACAAGTCGACTGCATGAGTCAACTGATCATCTCCCTCCTTGACTACTGCAACCTCCTGCTCACTGGCCTCCCCACTACCTCCATTTCACCTATCCAATCTATCCTGAACTCCGCTGGCCGCCTAATCATCTGTCTCCCCGCTACTCCCCTGTCTCCCCCCTCTGCAAAGCCCTTCACAGGCTCCCTGCTTCCCAGAGATCCCGGTTTAAAACACTAACCATGACATATAAAGCCATTCACAACCTGTCCCCTTCATACATCTCCGACATGGTCTCCCGATACCTACCCTCACGCAACCAGCCATCCTCCCAAGAGCTCCTCCTCTACTCCCCCTTCATCTCCTCTTCGCACAACCGCATACAGGACTTCTCCCGTGCATCACCCATACTCTGGAACTCTCTGCCCTACCACATCAGGCATTCCCCTACCTTGGGAACCTTCAAAAGAGGCCTGGAAAACCACCTCTTCCGCCAAGCCTACAACCTGCAATGAGACCCGGTCCACAGCACCGTCTCACGACCGACACCTCCCCCTCCTACTGTATCCCCACCCATCATAGACTGTGAGCCCTCGCGGACAGGATCTTCTCCCTATTGTATCTGTACGTTAGAATTGTCCACAGCCATTGTTACTTGTATTGTTACTATGTTAAAGTGCCATGGAATATTATGGCGCTATATAAATAAATAATAATAATAATAATAAAATAAGCTGACGTGTGTAAGGAAATAGCGCATGAGCCCATATCCGTTGTCATGAAGGGGTTAAGAACCACTATATGAAACAATACATACGTACATCTTAAGTGTTTAGATATACAGTATACAGGGAATATATTTTATCAGGTTATATTTATTTTTCTCACTTATATAGCCACATTTCACAGCACCTTACAGTCATCATCATTATTGTCCTCATTGGGGTTCATAATCCTAATTCCCTATCAATATGTCTTCGGAGTGAGGAAAGAAATAATATATCTAGAGGAAACTCATGCAAACTCCAACTCTGCAAAGCAACAGTGGTAACTAGCCACTGAGTCACTGTGCTTCCCATGAAATACCTGCAAGTAGAAGCAAGGCTTTTATTTACCTGCAAAACAGATTGTAACCATTCAGTAGGTGGGGCCCTATGTTTGAATGTTCTGGTATAAAAGTGCTTTGATGGCACCCAGTACCCTAAAGTGGAGATGAGCAGATCAATATGCAGAGAGTAGACTTCCCTTCAGTTATCGTTCAATTCATAGGTCCCAAAAATTGAAACACTATGCCTAATGCCATTTCAAGATGTCAGTCATGGGCATATAGCCGCCCCCATAGTGCCCTGGTGTTATCATATCACAAGGTCTAGCCTAGCCAATCACAAACAAAATGAAAGATGAGGGCTGGCTAATCAGCTTTATTTTATGCTACTATGTCACAGGGATAGGAGGTCAGAGTGCCCGCTCATTTCACATAGGGATAGAAAAATGATTACTGTGATTCTGTTGTACTACTTCAGTGCTCAAACCCATTGAAAATGGAGAATTGATTGGTATGATATAAACTGCAGTCACAGCACCTTAATAACAGCCTTTCTATTCACACAGTGATTACAAGGAGGGCAGTGTTAAACCCCTCGGTGTTAATTTTGCTACTAAAACAAAATCCTGAATCCAAGGCTTGTGTCACAGAAAGTTTGCTGTACACTTCCTGCATTGTGAGATAGGTTCAAAACGGGTTCAATACACTCCTAGGAAATCTCAGTGTCAAATACACATTTTTTTAAGTGGCTTCTTGGTCATGAGATTCACAGCAAATTTATTCTACACTAATCACATTTTTGGGGAACAATTCAGAGGACCGGGAATTGAATTTCAAATGATCCACTAGTCTTTACCCTGGACACATGTACTACCATCTTCCAATATTTGAAAGATAATACACTTTATGAATATAATATTACTTTGCTATGGGGTTCTTTTTTTGTGCCTATAATAACCTTCACTGTTCTGGGAAGGATTTCTAAGGATTTCCATAGGAATTGTTGTCCTTTCAAGTGAAAGAGTGTTTGGACACTGATGTTGACTCCTAGTCAGTAACCAAACCATTTCAAGGGTTCCCGGTAGAGTTGATAACTGGGTTCTGAGTTCCTCCACATCAAACAACATAGTTCCATAGCAGTAAAACAACAATGTTTTGGCTCATGGATGTGTGATAGAGCAAAAAGATGCAATGTATTGCTATATTGAATGGCTCTTTGAATAAGGAAGACTGAATATTGCAAATACTGACGTTTTTGCAACTTCTTGAATTCTAGAAACTGGTAGAGATTAGCCAGGAAGGACAATCAGCAGCATTCCAAGGGTAAGCCTATGAATACAAAAAGGGGGGAGACATGAGGTGCAATAGTGCCCTATCACTAGTGACACACTGAGTATATCAATAGGTGTACACTCACTTGGTCCAGTTGTGTGACCCACAACTGGTTTATGAGCCTTCGGTGTATAGCTGCTGCAGGACCTCCACCAACCACTCGCACGTGGAAAAACGCTCCTATATACGGAAGATGGTGTCACAGTCCGCGCTGCTGCAGGACCTCCACCAACCACTCGTACATGGAAAAACGCTCATATATAGGGAAGATGGTGTGTCACGGTCCGCGCTGCTGCAGGACCTCCACCAACCACTCGCACGTGGAAAAACGCTCCTATATAGGGAAGATGGTGTGTCACGGTCCGCGCTGCTGCAGGACCACCACCAGCCACTCGTATGTGGAAAAAGGCTCATATATAGGGAAGATGGTGTGTCACGGTCCACGCTGCTGCAGGACCTCCACCAACCACTCGTACATGGAAAAACGCTCATATATAGGGAAGATGGTGTGTCACGGTCCGCGCTGCTGCAGGACCTCCACCAACCACTCGTACATGGAAAAACGCTCATATATAGGGAAGATGGTGTGTCACGGTCTGCGCTGCTGCAGGACCTCCACCAACCACTCGTACATAGAAAAACGCTCATATATAGGGAAGATGGTGTGTCACGTCCGCGCTGCTGTCTCAGTGAATCACAAGGAATGGATGTCTCCAAGAAGTCACAAGGAAGGCAAGGTTCCAAAGCAACGATCTCCTTTATTCACCAACTAGTTTCGGCACCTATCCTGGCACCTTGAATACCCTGATGAAGGTGCCAGGATAGGTGCCGAAACGCGTTGGTAAATAAAGGAGATCGTTGCTTTAGAACCTTGCCTTCCTTGTGACTTCTTGGAGACATCCATCCCTTGTGATTCCATTAAGACAGCAGCGCGGACCGTGACCCACCATCTTCCCCATATATAAGGGTAACTTATGGTCCATTTGTGCTGTTTGTACTTGCTATTTATTGGGGGCCTATTCCAAGTCATCGAACAATTCAGCGCCACCCAATGTGTGTCAATGTCTCTGTGTTTGATTTTATCGATCTGAAGTCAATCATTATTAGGGGTGTCCATAACTCTTTGGCATCTATTGTATAAATAGCGCATTTTGGTTAGTTTTATATTGGGAACAGAAGGGTACTAGAAGGCTGAGTTTTTACAGTCATCATGCTTTGTGCCAGAATATTGCTGCAGATGACTAGTCACAAGCACCGAGCTTTTATTCATGTTTACATATGATTTTTAATTGAAGAGAAAATATTCATCTCCACTTTTATCCCTATTTGCTGTCAATGGAAAGAATCATTTAGGTGTACTTATGTGTCATTGTTTCTAGCGTTCCGCAATTATTCAGTCTGTCAAATCATAAAAGACAGGGCAGTTAGCATAATGGATTTGTGTAATGTTTCTTTTCATTAATGTGTGGTCATCAAAAAAAGTAAAATGTCGCACTAATGTGTTTGTGAATACCTAATGTTACACATCTATGCCAATGACCTTAATAGTTTGCAAACTAAAACAGCAAATGATACACTGTCTGAATACATATATACTGTATATGTACGGCAGATCACAGAAGTGAGTACACCGCTCTCATTTTTGTAACTATTTTATTTTTTCATGGGACAACACTGAAGATCTGTACAGAGAGGATACAAGGGCGCAATAGGGTTTTATCCTTTGTAAAACAAAAATAACCAGTGCATTCACTGCTCACCTCATTCGGTTGTGAGTCCCACAACCGGTATATTAGCCTCGTGCAGCTGCCGCTGGATCCACCATTCCTCGTGGAAGTCAAGACAATGCTCCTATATGGGACCGTGCGAAGATAGAGGATCCGCGCTGCTGCACTGAAAAGATGAATCCTACAAAGTCTTCAGAGTAAAGGTGTTTATTGCATCAACGCATTTCGAGACCTTCATGGTCTCTTCATCAGGAGTACATAAAAATTTTTTGGGGTGTATTCCTGATAAAGAGACCAGGCAGGGGCAGACCTACCGCGGTGCAGCTGGTTCAGCTGCACCAGGGCCCCGACCGGCTAGGGGGCCCCTCAGGCACCTGTAGGGGGGCCCCTCCACCTCCCTGCAGGGAGGTCCGGGTCTCCAGAGATAGAGGTGAAGTGAGGGAAGCTTTCTGCTTCCTGCCCCGCGGCTGATCCCGCCCCTCCTCTCCTCCCAAGTCGCAGACACAGGTAGCGGCCCACACTCACTAGCACCCCCCTGCTCTTCACCTGGAATAGCATCTAGCCACACCACCACTGCTCCTCACTAGCACCCCCCACCCCCATCCCCCCCCTCTACGCTCCTCAACCTGCACCAGGGCCCGCCCGGCTATAGTTCCACCACTGAGACCAGGAAGGTCTCGAAATGCGTCAAAGCAATAAACACCTTTACCCTGAAGACCTTGTAGGATTCATCTTTTCAGTGCAGCAGCGCGGATCGTCTATCATCGCTTGGTCCCATATAGGAGCCACACTGAAGATCTGACCCTTTGATGCAATGGGAAGTAGTCAGAGTTCAGTTTATATAAGTGTAAATTTGGTGCCCTCTGGATAACTCAAAATAGTCATTAATATATAATTCGCTGGCAAAAAAAAGTAAGTACACCCCAGGGCTGTGAAGTCAGTAAGCTGTAAACCCGGCTTTGACTCTTCAATTTCCCTGAATCAGACTCTGACTCCACCACTCTGACTGACACCAACTCCACAACTCCGACTCCACCAAAATGGACACCAACTCCAAATCACGACTCCGCAACCATGGCTGTGCAGTCAGTAAGCCAAACATCCGACTAAAACTCCAATCCTTAATTTCCCTGAATCCTTCTCCAACTATAACTCCACACAAAATGGGCACCAACTCCTACCCACCCTGTATTTTTTATTGCTAACATTTTTGGGTACAGTTGAGTTATTTTTATCACTTTTTAATTATTTTTCTTTTAACAGGTATGAACAAAAATGCATTAAATCTGGAAATGTTTTTTAATTTCATTCACCCTACAGTGTAATATGTTTTATTTATTCCGTTGTTCAATACAATTTACAGTAATCTACAATTGATACCTCTCTTATATTTAACAAATTTTGCAGTAAAAAGTTTTATTTTTTCTAAGAAATCTTATTTTCCTGGGTTTGTTGTATTGTGACCGGCCTATACTTTAACACTTTCTGTTTACAGAGCTGCATGAAGGACTGTTTTTGCCTAAAGATAGTAATTTATTAGTTTCTGTATATAGCAGTAAGTTCCGCAGCACTTTAGAATTTAGCGATTTTATTGGTATCAATCTGGAAAGCATATGTCGTTTTTGAAACTTTTTAAAAATGTTTTTAAGTGCAAGTCCTTAAGGCACAGTCTTTCAATTTGTTGTCCCATTCACTGTGCAGCATGGATGGTAATATAATTTTATGGTTATGAGTGTAACGCTAGGTGATGGCACACTTGATGCAAGCCATCACACTGATCTAATGCGGTAATGCCCACCCCCCACCCTTGGCCACCAGAAAATCAGGAGGAGAGCGAAGTAGAGGGAACCTTTACAATCTGACTCTCCCAGTGGTTACAATGTCCCGTATCTACTAGCAATAGCCAATGCCAGGGGACCTGGCATTCCTGGGCCCAAGTGGCACACTCACCGGGATCAGCGGCGTCTCACCTCCTGACGATACCTTGAATGCATCTATAAGAATGAAGTTACCAGTAAGAACGTTGCACTCACACAAGCTCCACCCCAAAAGCAACACCCTGTCTCTTGTGGCCAACGAAGGGCGATGGGTGAATCAATGGAGAGCCGGAGCATGCCCAAGAGCGTGACAAACCTGTTCAGGTTCACAACCAGCAGACCTAGCAATGAGTGGTTACAAAATAACGTGTTGTTTTCGAGGGTGGGTTTGATTTTTTTTCACATAAAAACCATTTTATATTAAAAGAGGTGTGATTTGGAGTGTTTATTTTTACAATATTTTTTTACACTTAAAACATTTTTCTTTTTTCTTACAATTCCTGCTGGTCCTGGTCAAGAGGAATTGAACTTACGATCCTTTGGTCGCATTGGCAATGCATTGTACAACTCATGTAACAGAGTGGATTTCCAAATCATCCAGTGTTAGATAATGGCAGACACAGAGGATAATGGTAGACACAGAGGCCATTGTTAGGCCTTTTATTGCCCTAGCTGCCCATCGGCACCTCACTAAAACGCTGTGATGGGTTCAGGTGCTGAGATCACACGAGATGAGCTGTGTATGATGGTAGGCTTTTACAGCAGATGGCATAGGCACAACTATTGCTCTCATTCCAATTCTCAAACATAAATGAATGACTGATGGCGTGAAAGCACTTGCAACACAGATATACATTTACGCCCATAAAGGTGCCGTTACATGGCACGACATCATTAACGATGTCGCTGATACGTCATAGGTTTGGAGGCGCTCCAGCAACATCGTTAGGACGTTGTTGCGCGTGGCTCTGCCAAGTTGTAACGATAAATCGTTGGGTCGCTGATTGCAGGTTTGAGAACATGTTCTAAAACCAGACGATCAACGATCAGCCAACCTGGTATATCAAGGTGTCGGACACTGCGATAACGATGTCGTTTACGACTTCGCCTATTCACAGCAATGAGCAGGGATCATTCGCAGGGTTTGCGAATGATACCGGCTCACAACATCGTCGGTGAGTTGTCCTCGATATCTATACGTGTGACATATCAACAACGATGTCAAAACGATGTCTGCACGCCGACGAGATCGTTGCGGACATCGTTCCAACGTCGTGGTGTGTAACGGTACCTTTAGAGAGATGAGTCTGTGGACCACAGCTGCCCAGTGAGACTGTGGAAGGGAGAAATGTGCTGCAAGGATGAGATATGGTCCAAGTGGTGGCAGATTATTGTAGTGCAATGTTCTGTCAATGCTCAGAAACTCAATGTGGACCACCAAACTTTGTGTCTACCGTGGGGAGAGTAACCAGCAAGCGTTACTCAATCAAGGGTTCATGTAACCCCATTTGCATGTAACACACAGAAACTTTAGCCTTCAACCATCACTCAGCTATGGGACAAATAAACCCACTATCCCCCCTTTAGTAGAGCACTGAGTAAATACCGTAAAATATGGACATCTACCTTTTAAGACTTTTCTCTCAATTGGATAGTTTTGTTTTGGCTTAGTTTTGTAAAGTAATAATTTCCATTGGTAATCAGCAACTCTTTCAAGTATCAAATGTGAACAACAGCAACATTGACATTCACACAAGCAGCTGTAATGACCTGTTTCTGAGGTGCACTCGATGGAAATTACTCACATACGTGAGAAAAATGGAGCCCCTGATTTCAAAGCCCGATAACTGTCCGGAGTGATTCCTGCCTCTGAAACATAAATATCAGTATTTGAGTTACGCGGCCGTCAAGATAAGATTGACACTTGGCATGTTTGTCTTAGGGTAAGAGATGCTTACAGAAAAGAAGAAGTGTCTCTGCTTCGCCCATTATGTCTCGAGTCTTTATCTTTTATCTTCTTGACATGTTTCATATCAGACATTGTCCGATTCATCGTGACAATTAGACCAACAAGTAGAAAGGTTCAAACTGTAGCCTAAAAACCTCAGCTCTTTCCATATACATCGGTCCACGATTGTCAACACTTAATTGCTGTATACTATTCAAAAAAACAGTAATTGGTTACAAAAACTGCAAATAATCTATTATATAAAACCCGAAGGCCACTTCCGGAGGAGGCCACGCCCACTTCCGTGATGGCCGTCGCCCAGGCTCATCCAGTGCACTGTAGCCAGGCTGCCCCCCGGCTACAGGCACCGACACACGGAACGTTCCGATCTCGGAAGTTCCGTGTGCCCTCCTGCCCTCCCCTCCACCCTCTGCCCTCCAGCCAGTACCTACATACCGGAGGGGGCAGGGGGGCCCATTGCCCGTCACCTCGGAGGCCCACACACACCCTGGGGGTACCCGTGCTCCCTGCCGTGTGCCTGGAGAGGAGGGAGGGCGGGACTTCCTCTCCTGCAGCTCTGCCCGCCCCTCCTCTCCTCCTACACCCGACCCCGGCCACCGGTAAGTCTGCAGCCATACAGGCTGCTCTGCCCTCCAACCTGTGTGCCCCCTCTGCCCTCTGCGTCCTCTGCCCCCTCTGTGTCCTCTGCCCCCTCTCCTCTGCCCCCTGTCCTGTGTCCTCTGCCCCCTGTCCTCTGCCCCCTGTCCTCTGTGTCCTCTGCCCCCTGTCCTCTGTGTCCTCTGCCCCCTGTCCTCTGTGTCCTCTGCCCCCTGTCCTCTGTGTCCTCTGCGTCCTCTGCCCCCTGTCCTCTATGTCCTCTGCCCCCTGTCCTCTGTGTCCTCTGCCCCCTGTCCTCTGTGTCCTCTGCCCCCTGTCCTCTGTGTCCTCTGCCCCCTGTCCTCTGTGTCCTCTGCCCCCTGTCCTCTGTGTCCTCTGCCCCCTGTCCTCTGTGTCCTCTGCCCCCTGTCCTCTGTGTCCTCTGCCCCCTGTCCTCTGTGTCCTCTGCCCCCTGTCCTCTGTGTCCTCTGCCCCCTGTCCTCTGTGTCCTCTGCCCCCTGTCCTCTGTGTCCTCTGCCCCCTGTCCTCTGTGTCCTCTGCCCCCTGTCCTCTGCCCCCTGTCCTCTGTGTCCTCTGCCCCCTGTCCTCTGTGTCCTCTGCCCCCTGTCCTCTGTGTCCTCTGCCCCCTGTCCTCTGTGTCCTCTGCCCCCTGTCCTCTGTGTCCTCTGCCCCCTGTCCTCTGCCCCCTGTCCTCTGCCCCCTGTCCTCTGTGTCCTCTGCCCCCTGTCCTCTGTGTCCTCTGCCCCCTGTCCTCTGTGTCCTCTGCCCCCTGTCCTCTGTGTCCTCTGCCCCCTGTCCTCTGTGTCCTCTGCCCCCTGTCCTCTGCCCCCTGTCCTCTGTGTCCTCTGCCCCCTGTCCTCTGTGTCCTCTGCCCCCTGTCCTCTGCCCCCTGTCCTCTGTGTCCTCTGCCCCCTGTCCTCTGTGTCCTCTGCCTCCTCTGCCCCCTCTGTGTCCTCTGCCCCCTGTCCTCTGTGTCCTCTGCCCCCTCTCCTCTGTGTCCTCTGCCCCCTGTCCTCTGTGTCCTCTGCCCCCTGTCCTCTGTGTCCTCTGCCCCCTGTCCTCTGTGTCCTCTGCCCCCTGTCCTCTGTGTCCTCTGTCCTCTGTGTCCTCTGCCCCCTGTCCTCTGTGTCCTCTGCCCCCTGTCCTCTGTGTCCTCTGCCCCCTGTCCTCTGTGTCCTCTGCCCCCTGTCCTCTGTGTCCTCTGCCCCCTGTCCTCTGTGTCCTCTGCCCCCTGTCCTCTGTGTCCTCTGCCCCCTGTCCTCTGTCCTCTGCCCCCTGTCCTCTGTGTCCTCTGTCCCCTGTCCTCTGTGTCCTCTGCCCCCTGTCCTCTGCCCCCTGTCCTCTGTGTCCTCTGCCCCCTGTCCTCTGTGTCCTCTGCCCCCTGTCCTCTGTGTCCTCTGCCTCCTCTGCCCCCTCTGTGTCCTCTGCCCCCTGTCCTCTGTGTCCTCTGCCCCCTGTCCTCTGTGTCCTCTGCCCCCTGTCCTCTGTGTCCTCTGCCCCCTGTCCTCTGTGTCCTCTGCCCCCTGTCCTCTGTGTCCTCTGCCCCCTGTCCTCTGTGTCCTCTGCCCCCTGTCCTCTGTGTCCTCTGCCCCCTGTCCTCTGTGTCCTCTGCCCCCTGTCCTCTGTGTCCTCTGCCCCTGTCCTCTGTGTCCTCTGCCCCCTGTCCTCTGTGTCCTCTGCCCCCTGTCCTCTGCCCCCTGTCCTCTGCCCAGCCGCCTCTGCCCCCTGTCCTCTGCCCAGCCGCCTCTGCCCCCTGTCCTCTGCCCAGCCGCCTCTGCCCCCTGTCCTCTGCCCCCTGTCCTCTGCCCCCTGTCCTCTGCCCCCTGTCCTCTGCGTCCTCTGCCCCCTGTCCTCTGCGTCCTCTGCCCCCTGTCCTTTGCGTCCTCTGCCCCCTGTCCTCTGCCCCCTGTCCTCTGTGTCCTCTGCCCCCTGTCCTCTGCGTCCTCTGCCCCCTCTCCTCTGCCCCCTGTCCTCTGCCCCCTGTCCTCTGCCCCCTGTCCTCTGCGTCCTCTGCCCCCTGTCCTCTGCCCCCTGTCCTCTGCCCAGCCGCCTCTGCCCCCTGTCCTCTGCCCAGCCGCCTCTGCCCCCTGTCCTCTGCTCAGCCGCCTCTGCCCCCTGTCCTCTGCCCAGCCGCCTCTGCCCTCTGCCCAGCCGCCTCTGCCCCCTGTCCTCTGCCCAGCCGCCTCTGCCCAGCCGCCTCTGCCCCCTGTCCTCTGCCCCCTGTCCTCTGCCCAGCCGCCTCTGCCCCCTGTCCTCTGCCCAGCCGCCTCTGCCCCCTGTCCTCTGCCCAGCCGCCTCTTCCCAGCCGCCTCTGCCCCCTCTCCTCTGCCCACGCCGCTGCGCTGACCACTCTGCCCACGCCGCTGCGCTGACCACTCTGCCCACGCCGCTGCGCTGACCAATCTCACCGCACTCACTGCTAACCACTGAGCCACCGCACTCACTGCTAACCACTGAGCCACCGCACTCACTGCTAACCACTGAGCCACCGCACTCACTGCTAACCACTGAGCCACCGCACTCACTGCTAACCACTGAGCCACCGCACTCACTGCTAACCACTGAGCCACCATATACTCTGCTACCCACAGAGCCGCCTGTATACACACAATTCATTTCACCGCACTCCCGTAACTATTAGTAAATAAACTATATATGGATTCTAGACTACCCGATTCTTTAGAATCGGGCCACCATCTAGTACATAATAAAGATTAAAGACAAGTAAGCACTTATGTCATACAAATAAAGCTAATACTTACATAAGATAATCACTTTTTAAACAGAAGTGCTTTACAATTATTAAGGCTCATTTCCACATATACGGTTTTCTCCCCGGTATTATGCGGATACTCTCGAACACCAATGACTGTCTAACCACAGTCTCCAATATCATGTCCGCTCTCTATCTAAACTGAACTTCATCAGCTCCCACCCTCCACTAACCTCCCTAAATATGACAGTGTGTGGCACTACGATAACGCCTAGGCAGCAGGCTCGCTGTCTGGGTGTTATGTTTGACACCAATCTTCCCTTCACCTCCTATATACAATCTCTTGTCACTTGCACCTGAAGGACATCTCTAGAATCCACCCCTTTCTCACCATGGAACAACAAAAACCATCACCGTGGCCCTGATCCACTCCCACCTTGATTGTTGTAATTCTCTATTAATTGGCCTCCCCTCACTAGACTCTCCTCTCTCCAGTCCATCCCTAATGCAGCAGCTGGGGTCAACTATCTGGCTAACCGTTACTCAAATGCTTTCACTCTGTGCCAGCCATTGCACTGGCTGCCTATACACTATAGGATCCAATTCAAACTGCTTGTTGTCACCCAGAAAGCTCTTCGCAATGCAGATCCTCTCTACCTCACCACCCTCATCTCTATCGCCTCACCCATTCTCTTCACTCTGGAAGCATCTTTAGACTAACACCAGCATTAATCCGAACCTCCCACTCCTGCTCCAAGACTTCTTTCGAGCTGCACCAACTTTCTGGAATGCTCTACCCCAAGAAATTAAGACTTCTTTTTAGGGCGGCCTGTCATGTTCCCTAGTCAAAGTAATTTAGACATAGCCTATTTACTCCACCAGACTCAAAAGGTTTACAAATAATGGCTGGTGGCCACTCATGCAGCTCTCATCTATTCCCCATTTCCTCAAGATGGCTGGGTCATCATTGTAAATAAGAACCTGTAATTTGTGTCACCCCCACCTCACTGTAGATTATAAGCTTTTATAAGCAGAGCCGTCATTATTATATTTAATTATTGTATTTTTTTTTATAACTGTTACTTAGCAGAATATGTTGGCCTATAGCATGGGTGCCATAACATCCCATTGGTACCCAGAATTCGCATTGCAGTGGAACCAATGGAGTGACAGAGGACTCTGTCTATTAGAAGTCGCTATTAACAATAGAATCTAAGGGGTTAAACTGCCACAATTGTAACTATGGCAGCAATTAAAGAGTCAACTGTATAATACATCCAACACCTGCCGTTCATGGAGCAGGCTCAGCTCCTGCGCTGGTTCTACATATGTGCACCCAACATATGCTGTACATTTATGATATGTCGGAAAGTGATCAAGTCAGGGGCTGACCTACCGTGGTGCAGCTGGTTCAGCTGCACCAGGGCCCCGACCGGCCTGAGGGGCCCCTCCACCTCCCTGCAGAGGGGCCCGGAGACCGCGATAGTGTGTCAGAGGAGAGGTGCAGCCGCGGGAAGCTCCCATACTCACCAGCACCAGAACCCCCCCGCTCCTCACCTGGGACGGGGAACCTGCTGCACTGGGGCCCACACGGCTCCAGGTCCGCCACTGGATTAAGTAGTGCGCATAGTTGGCTACGTTCTTGAATTTAATATTGTAAATGAAAGTGATCACTTTAAAAAAATACCCTCAAATTGTAGATTGGCCAAAAGTAGCAGCATGGACAATATAGTCCATCAATGATTGATTGGTGGACGTCCAACCTCGGAGTCCTGCTCCAAAGCGGCGTCCATTTGCCCATCCTGGTTTATTTAGGCACAATAACACGTGTCTGTCGTGAAAGCCCAACCCATCCATTCTGATGATCGGTGGTGGTGTAAGGGTACCTTTACACGCCGCTACTGGTGGGTGGATACAACCAGCTACTTGCGAGAAATGTATCTTGCATCGACAATGTACCCCGTAGTAGCGGCGTGTGAAGACGGTAGTAGCCACCCGGCAGTAGCGGCACCTGTTTCCGAGCACTGCCCTGAAACAGGTGGCTACACAGCCCATTGTAGCGACCTGTATCGGCGTGTAAAGAAGGAACAGAAGGGTTGTTTCGACACCAGGCTATGTACCTGGTATGTAGCTGGGGCGTGACACAGGCTCCGGGTTACCGCGCCCCATCAGCGATCATTGGAGGAAGCTCCTGCATGACGATTGGTAGTCTCTGCATAGGGAGGCATATTTAAGGAGCTGACCAGTCACACTACACAATTGATCGAGCATCATGTATTAATCAGCCTCCTGCGATGCCTGTCCAATCATGATGTTCGTGCTTTGGCCTATCAGCGTACGGACGTCTCGTAATCCACAATTGTGGCACGCCTATGTGTTGTCCCTGCTGCACCAGGTCCGCCCATATTAGCTTGTTGTAGCGGTGTGTAAATGAGGTAAGGTGAGCTACAGAAGGTAACTTGAGACACCCGGCAGTGTATCTAGAGATAGATGTAACCTACTGTAGCGCACCTTGTTGCGGCGTGTAAATGTGGTGCGATTACCGTTTGCAACCGTTTGTGCGTGCTCGTGCACGTGAAGTAGCTGGTTGTATCCACCCGCCAGTAGCGGCGTGTAAAGGTACCCTAAGAGATTTAGTGGGGTTCAAAAAACCCTGAGTTTGCCTATTTCATAAAGTTCATTCTGATATCATCCGAATACATTTTTACCAAGTAGGGTTACATTCTTTGAAGGGTCAATCAATATCGATGTAGTTCCGACTCCCGTGCTCAGGATATTAAATAGGCCGTTCACAACCCAGGCAGACCTTTGGCGTAGATTTAACTCCGGATCATACCAGCCTAGCAGAAAGACATTAAATAAGTGAAAAGTACCAGAAAATGAAACATTTTGTCCTAATAAAGAGGTCACCATAGCTGAATAATCAAACATATTAGCCATGACGGAAGCTTAATATTACCCACAACTTGGAGGATGATCCCTGTTTATTGCCAGTGATCCTTTTTACAGCTATGGCAGCATTTTACAGTTCACTGTGCAGGGAGGGAGACCTCTGGTATTTCCATTCTGTTTTATCCTGGATGAGTCTCACAGGCTAATAATGCAGGTTCCATAACGTGTCACTTGCTCGACTTTCTAACACCTCATTTTCCTTCAGACGTGTGACTGCTGACAAAAGGCCGGTGAACCGAGAAGATTACTGAAATGCTGTTGCCTTGCAAATAATTAAGAAAAATTATACATATACTGCACGCGAGGGACACAGACTGAGTTGATAAGGGAATTTCACAGTATGTTTAGGTCACTCCTCAGGGAATGTTGCAGTTTTTATTAAAAGACAACATGTACAGAAGATCAGATCACAAAATGAGTATATACCCTGTAAAAAAGCAAATAAGTGAATAGTGGTGGAACATGTAAATAACATAGGGCACTTGGTTAACACTGTTGATCAAAAGGCGTAAAAGTCATCTCACCGTGACAAGGTATATCCATCGGGATGGACGTACTTTATTATTAAAATCTTATGGCCACTTTACACGTCCCAACGTCGGTCCGATATTGGATCCAACGACGCGGGAGCGCGCTTTTTCTGGACAGAATTCCAAGATCGCAAAGGAGATGTTACACAGCGCGATATCGGCAGGCAACGCCACTACGATGTCTACGCCCCCTTGTACGGCTGACCCCGGAACGACCATTTAACATGGGAGAGAATAGGGGAAGTTGTACTCCACATCGTTGTTGGGCTTTTACACAGCACGATCCGGACACAACGTCCAACCAATATCGGCCCGTTGGAGAGCCTGCTCATTTGATCCCCGATATCGGTTTGACATCGTTCATGCATCGTATTGGGTGTTTAAACCATACAACACACGAACGATATCGGGGCCAACGCACGAACCACGTGACAACGCACTGGTCTGCCACAGAGAAAAAAAAGCTGAAGGGGTTATTATGACCCAAAATCTATCAGGTGCAAAAAAATAAGAAATAGTACCTCAGCTAAGCCTCTGACTTCAGCTATTAGGAAAGCTGAGTGAGTAAGCTAAGCTATGAGGTCGGTCCTGTGTGCACTATAAGGCTGCACCTCCCTGCCTGCCTACAGTCCTCTACACAGTACTCCTCTGTCCTCCTGGTAGCTCTCAGAAGAGCTGTTTGGGTTAAATATGAGGAATCTTGAAGTTTCCCTACACTGACTGTCACTCCCTATGATCTGCTCCAGCATCTACCTCACCCTGCTCTAGGTCAGATCTCACAGGAATGTGGAGGAAATGGCGGTGGCAAGGCTTATATACAGCCTCGCCTCTCATACATGACATAGGCATCACGATGGACAGAAGCCAATCATAGTCCTGCCACAACCAACATGGCTATGGCATTACTGAATATGATTGGCTAACATGCTTGTCCATCTTCACAAGTTTTCTGACCTAACACGCTAGGCTGTCTCGGGAGCTTTGTCGGAACATAGCAGATTCTGTATTCGCGAGTCACGAATACAGTATACAGGACTCGGATTCGTAGACTCGCTAAGACTCGCTCAGACTCGCTCAGACTCGCTGCTGACAGCGGGTATCCGTGAAGCGGTGCGATTCTTTAAACGATTTGGGGAGATTCAAGCTACATAGCGATGTGATATAGCGAGTCTAGCGAGTGAGAAAAAGTAAACTCTGACAAAACTAGGATTGCCATTGACTTGCATTGGACTCGTTACTGTGTGAGTAATCGCTGGGAAACTCGCCGAGTACCGAGTCCTGCGAGTCCCTTACTACTCGCCGAGTAACGAGTCCTAGCGAGTAGACTCGCCCATCCCTAGGCACCGTTTCACGCACGAGCGCTTCTATGGGTCCAAGACTCAAGTCTTGAACCCATAGAAGTGCCCATGCGCGATTTATAGACTCAAGTCTTGGACCCGTAGAAGCGCTCGAGCGCGATCTATAGACTCAAGTCTCGGACCTGTAGAAGCGCTCGTGCGCGATTTATAGACTCAAGTCTTGGACCCGTAGAAGCGCTCGAGCGCGATCTATAGACTCAAGTCTCGGACCTGTAGAAGCACTCGTGCGTGATTTATAGACTCAAGTCTTGGACCCGTAGAAGCGCTCGTGTGCGATCTATAGACTCAAGTCTCGGACCTGTAGAAGCGCTCGTGCGCGATTTATAGACTCAAGTCTTGGACCCGTAGAAGCGCTCGAGCGCGATCTATAGACTCAAGTCTCGGACCTTTAGAAGCACTCGTGCGTGATTTATAGACTCAAGTCTTGGACCCGTAGAAGCGCTCGTGTGCGATCTATAGACTCAAGTCTCGGACCTGTAGAAGCGCTCGTGCGCGATTTATAGACTCAAGTCTTGGACCGTAGAAGCACTCGTGCGCGATTTATAGACTCAAGTCTTGGACCCGTAGAAGCGCTTGTGCGCGAAACGGTGCCGTCGTCCACCCTGCTGTCTCTCCCCTGCACAATGTAACCCCCGAAGAATCTATTAAAGTACATGCCTGAAGCAAACCGGTGAGTGCCGTCTTTCTCTACTTTGGAAATCATTTATATGTTTAAGTACATGTGTGGTCAATACAAAAAACTGGTATATGATTTATTCCTTCCAAAAACTATACTAAGAACAAGGGGGCACTCACTGCAGGTGGAAGAAATGCAATTCCGGCTAAATAGGAAAGGGTTATTTACAGTTAGGGCAGTCAGTCTATGGAAGGTCGACCACAAGAGGTAGCTATGGTCGACACTAGAACAGCTTTCCTCAGTGCATATAACATTTCAGTTCTAGATAATTTAGTGACAAAAAATGTATAATTAGTGTAGAAAAGTTGAAATTGATCGACCTAGGTCTTTTTTTGTCCTGGGTAACTATATTTGTACAGGATGGGAATAGTGTATAATGCAAAAAATAAAATAAAAAATACCAGAATTGCTAATTATTTTCTATTTCTTCCTATAAAAATTGCAGAGAAGTTAAGAAATAAATTATATGTACTTCAAAATGATGCCACTGACAAATACAAGTACTGAAAAACCAAAATAAAACAAAAAACAAGGAGTGTATACTGTAGTTATGTTGGCGAAAGAATTAAAATATTATGTCCCCTGAAATGTGACGATGAAAAAATTAGCCAAAAATAAGTCAGTCCTTAAGGGGTTAAAGGGCAGGCTTCACCCCTAGGCAACTAGTTCAGGACTCTAGGATGGGTGACAGCCCGCATTTTATTTTCAGTGGTACCGTAGCCATATTAGTTGTCACCGACTTTCCCACATACGGTTATAAATAAAAAAAAACTGGTAAAAAATGTGTTTTTTCGGAAGACATACCGTAGTTTCATAGTTTCATGGTTTTTAAGGTTAAAGATTGACTTTACGTTTATCAGGTTCAACCCACAGCCTAAGACTGGCTTCACAACACGTTTTTTGGGATCCTGTACTGTCCGTTTTAAAAAGGACAGGACAGGATCCTGTTTTGCTGCCCATGTATCCCTATGGTGCCGGATTGGCCTCCGATTCTGCCAGTTCAGCCCCAGATTCGTTTCTGTCCTGTTTTTTCCCAGCCCCAAAAATCGAAGACTGCTCCGATTTCAGGCTCCGGTGAAAAAACTGTACCAAACTGGACAGAGACGAATCTGGGGCGATCCGGCACACATAGCATGGGAGTTTAAGAGCACCGGATCCAGGAAAAAACAGGATCATATCCTGGATCCAGTTTTAGTGTACTCAGTACACTAAGGGTACCTTTATACACCACTAACGCGCCGAGAAATATTGACGGCGATATGTCACCCTCGAAATATCGCTGTCAGATTGCCTCCAAGTTGCGACGTGTAATTTGGGAATTTGGCGGCGATATGTCGCCTCGCCCCGGTCGCCTGATTTCAGAGCACTGCTCCAAAATCAAACGATCGGGGCGAGGTGACATATCGCCGCCAAATTCCCAAATAACACGCCGCAACTTGGAGGCAATCTGACAGCGATATTTCCAGGGCGAAAATATTGCCTTCAATAATTCTCGCCGCAACCGAGAAAGGTATCCTTAAACTGCTCTGTTCCCGTAATTTCACTTTAGCAGTGTATATACATACACTATCTACATACACTGTTAAAGTGATATTACATTTTTTAAACCGCTCTGATGCGGTCTTATGTAAATCATTATTTTATTTTTAACCATTCCTTTATTTAATTTGACTTTAGCAGTGTATGTAGATAGTGTATGTAGATACACTGCTAAAGTGAAACAGTGCCGACACCTCTTGCCTGGCTTGGCTCCAGGGGCGGACTGGCCCAGGTGGCAGGGCTGGTGGTATTGCCCTCATATATAGGGCCGCCCCCTCACTGAAATGGGCCGTCTGATTTTAGTTTGCGGCCGGAGGCGCCGGCAGCACAGCAGGCGACGGGGAGCCTGGTAAGTGAGCACTGATATCCTCCCCCCGCTCCTCACTTCGCCCGCTAGCACACACCCCCCCACTCCTCACCTAGGGTTGGCAGGGAGACGATGCCTCCCGGAATAAGAAGCACCAGCCCACCCCTGCTCGGCTCCCCCCAGCTCTTTCTGTGTCCGATCCCTGAAAATCCCAGGTCCAGACACAGAAATGGCATCCGGAGTTTACAATCCAGACCTGTCCGTTCCTGTCAGCGGGGTCCTGAAAAAAACAGGACCCCACGGACAGGAGCAAAACTATAGTGTGAAGCCAGCCTTAACCCAAAAGAGGAGCAGTGTTCGAAAAAACAGGACAGAAACGAATCCGGGTCTGAACTGGCAGAATTAGATGGCCATGTATGGCTAATCCGGCACCATAGGGATATATGGGAGGAAAAAACAGATCCTGTTCTGTCCTGAACAAAATCCCAAAAACCATGGTGTGAAGCCGGCCTAACATGTCCATGAGTCCGGCACTGTTCACAAACAGAATAAGGTGCCGGCCGGCCAAACAACAAGTGAGGGGTTCTGCGGGCAGCCACGGTAAGAGTTGTTGGGGAGCTGCAACAGGCAGATGCTGGCCCACGCAATGCCTGCTGCCTCCCTGTACAGGCCGCTGGGTGCAATAAGCCTGTCTGTACGGTTAAATCATCGGCGGCCGCATCCCGCATTAACAATAGCTGCGGGCCTGCGGCCGCCGGTATTTTAATTTTGCAGTGATGTTAGTAATGCACCCAGCGGTCGGCGGCCCTGAACTGTTGCTAAGTGACCCCGGCCCGGGGGGCAAATGCCTCCCTGCCCCCCGGCCTAGCCCGCCCCTGTCCATGACTTTAGGAATTAATACTCTTCACTATAATTATTTTTTAGGAGATGGAAAGAAACATCTTGAAATATCTTGGATTTGTTTTGCAAACTTTAATAAATGCGACTTATGTTCTTTGGCTCTAAATGAGTGACACGGCTCCGAGGAGCAGCCTCATTAGCAAACAAATCCAAACATTGATTTCATTACGTCAAATAATGCACCTTCTGTGCCCGGACACTGGAATTAAAGCAATCTGAAGTCTATTCTTTTCTAACACAATTAATGGAAATTTCCATTTCCTCTGTAATGCAAATAGACATAGATAGACTGCATGCCCAAGAGAGGGACTATATTATTGCAGGGGAAACATATGTACAGCCCAGCGCAAATTAAATTATCAGCTTTTACATCAATGGCCGGAATCTTGAAACCCTGAAATCCAAACCCAATAGTAAGATTGGATTTTAACCCTCACTTAGCAAACACAATTCAGTCAGAATCAATTATTGGTATGTGATCCCTGGAAGTCTCAGCAGCCAATGACCTGTAAGGGTTTAGTCTGCTTAGGAAACCATTCATGAAGAAGTTTGCTATGCACAAAAACTAAAACTATTGTCTGATAGAACAAAGTGAGAGTTTCAAATCCCAAAGCTTATTTCCAAAAATGCCTAAAAGTGTCAGAGTCATAACCATCTATCTATTTCATTGTGCAGCATATGTCATATATTGCAAATGAGATTCTTTGTCTATGAACAGTGCATAGGTTACATCAGTATATATATATATGTATATATGGTAGCAGTCCATTTCATCTGCGCTGAGAATCAAAAATACAGTGATGCCCTATGTCATTTTTTTCAATTTTTTCAATTATTTATCTATTAGGGTACCTTTACACGCCGCTACTGGCGGGTGGATACAACCGCTACTTCACGTGCACGAGCACGCACAAATGGTTACAAACGGTAAACGCACCATCTTTACACGCCGCCACAAGGTGCGCTACGCTACGTGACATCTATCCCCGGATACACCGCCGGGTGCCACAAGTAGCCACCTGTAGCTTAGCCTACCATCTTTACACGCCGCCACCACAGGGTAATCTGGGGAACAAAGGCAGCAGGTAAAACATATAGGCGTGCCACAGTCCATCACGCGCACCCAAACCTCAACTATTGGCCAACACAAGAAAGTTCTGATTGGGCACGACGCAAGGGGCGGATGGCGGAGACGTGACGTAGTAGTGGTCGGACTGTGGCACGGAATAAGCGCCTGTGACATGGGGAGTGTGAAGGAAGAGCCAATCGGTACGCAGTATCTTCCACCAATGATCGACTGATGGGGCGCGGTAACCCGGAGGCTGTGTCACGCCCCAGCTACATACCAGGTACATCGCATGGTGTAGAAACAACCCTTCTGTTCCTTCTTTACACGCCGCTACAGGTCGCTACAACCACCTGTGTAGCCACCTGTTTCCGGGCAGTGCTCGGAAACAGATGTATCTGTTGCCGGGTGCCTCCTACCGTCTTTACACGCCGCTACTATGCGGTATTTTGCCGCTACAAGCTACATTTGTAGCCTGTAGCTGGTTGTATCCACCCGCCAGTAGCGGCTGTAAAAGTATTCTTAGTACACCACTATGATGTCAGGTCTCGAGTTGGCAAAAAAGTATAACAATTGGAAACTGGCGATTTGGAGCGATGAGATGAAAGTCAATAGACTAGGATCTGATAGGTGCAAATGGATCTGGAAGAAACAAGGGAAAAAGGGATAAAGAATCAAGAAATTGAAGGAAATGTCAAGTTCAGTGGAGGAAGCCTGATGATATGGAGTTGTTTCACATTCAATGGAGTTGGATACTTGACCATGATTGATGTTGGTCTCAATACTGAGCTATATGTAAGTATCCTACAAGTTACTTGATACACTTGAGTACTATGGGTACGAAAAGGATGACATAGTGTTACAGCATGACAGCCACCCAATACATACATGAAGAATGGTGAAGCAATGGTTGAATGGCAATGAAGTAGAGGTGCTGGATTGCCTTCACAGTCCCTAAACCAAATTGAGCACTTGTAGGTAGAGTTGAAAATAAAGCTGTGTACATACCCAACTGACCATTATGCACTAACATTGAGAACAAGTAGAAGAAACTTGGGATTAGATTTCAGTCGAGACATGCTAAAATATGATTGAGAGCATGCCCAGAAGGATTCAGGCAGTGTTGAAAACCAACAAATTTAATAAAAAATTACATTTAGATTTTTTTTGTAGCAAAACAGTAACAATGAAGTGACATGACAAGCATCTGCATAACTAATCATGTGCTAAATAGTTGTAAATCAAATTTATGTTCAAAATAGCAAGATGATTTTCTATAAAATGAAGGTAGTCTCACACTCAAAGCCAGAGTGGATGAGTAAGACATGGAACCTGAAAGTCAAATGGTCGAAACAGTGTTACCCTTTTGCTTGTCAATGTATGCTGATACAATGGCGGACTAGGAATGGACCTCCTGGGTCATCTGGTCCAACCCTCATGCTGAGAGACTCTAGCCCTACCCCCTGATGAGGTGGAGCTACAGCGCTGTCAAGGAAAGGTGAAAGGAAGTTGGGACAAAACCTTGACTGCCAGGACAGCAGGACTGAGCCCTCAAATTGGGACAGAATCCAGAACACTTGGAAGCTATATGGTTCATCTACCTATCATCTATGAATCATTAGGTGCCTTCCCAATGTGACACAGAAGCCTTTGTGACAAAGGTCCAGTTGAAACAACTTCCATTGCATCCCCTATGGATATACCCATGGAAAAGTGAAATTGTTACCATTAGAAGCTGTCACTTCAGAGATCAACTTATATGAGGACTAATGAACTTATTGCTGATTAATGGCTCAGCACATATACCTATCCCATTCCTTACCTCTATGACCCTACCATTTTAATATGGTATTACAAGATTTGGGTCTTGCTTAAGCTCAGGAATACAGAGCCATAGGAACTCTTGTATATGAAGACCAATATAGTTCCAAGGGCTTCTAAATAGAGCATGCACTGAGTCTATACTGCAATGCTGCATGACTTATAATTGCTTGGCATCTGAAGGTCTTGTTCTAACAAGGTAAACCAGAGCTTAGCCTGGGTTGGCATATCCTTTTGGCTAATCTAAAGAAGAGCATTTGGGGCATGCTAAGGGGGTCTTTTCTTTAACAGTGTGATCTGGACACACTATAGTCTGGGGTCATGGAGTGTTTCAGAAAATTGGTCTGATTTTCATTCAGAATTTGTTTTTCTCATTTGCCATCTGTACGTGGGCAATGTTTCTTTACTCAGCAGCTATTTTTTTGTACCCCTCCGATTTTGGAGTTAAATTGTAGCATGCTGCTATTTTTTTCACAGACACATTCTGTCACTTATCAGCACTGCCCCATGGAATATCATTGGTCCGAGTGTTATCTGATAAAAAATAGAATAGCAATAGCCCAATTTATTCGCTTGTGTGAGCGAGCCCCATCGTGATTGTCTAATATATTTCATAATTGAGGGTCCATACAGATGGACCAACCAGCATCGCGATATAACAGCTGATTGATTTACCTTTTCTGGTTAGTGGTGATTTAATAGTATGTTACACAGGCAGACCACAGTGAACTATGTGCACTGTGCAATCTGTAATATATATCAGTCATGACTGTGCCACGGTCTCATGTGACCTTGGGAGGTTCTGGGATGAGTAGGTCACAGCATTTAGTCGACCACAGATCCTCTTTAGAGCCTGCTCATCGTTTATCCTGTGTAGGAGCCTAATTAATTCGATTCGGTGCTGAAGGGGTAAAGGTTTATTTTCTATCCTCCTGTGATTCACAGGTAGTTGTAATCTCAGCTGCTGTCACTTCCTTCTGAAATATATATACCCACTCCTTACTCTCCCCTATGCCGGCTATAGTTCATTCTATGCTGACCAGTGAAGGAGTTGTCTCGGGGGAAGTTGTGGTTAACTTTCCAGCAAATGTGGTGGAGTCTCTCCTGGGGGAAGAATTTCTAGTTCTTTTGCACCTGCCTCACCTGTCTGTCTTCACCCCTTGTGCTATTGTTATAATAGTAGTGAGATCTTGCTGGCCTGTGCACTAGTTTGGGCTATTCCAGAGTCAGCCAGGGCCTAAGCGCATGATCGTGCATGAAGGAAGAACCTGTCTAGGGACGTTAGAGAGCTCAGGAATCAGCCACAGGTGAGTTAGGTGGTGACCCCTCTCCCTATCATCAGAACCTTCCTTTACATCTTCCCAGGTGTACGCCTCCTGCTATGCCGTGTGCCGGGTATGCCCTCACCCCAGCGTGACAATACTGTAAAAGTGCGGTAAAAATGAGCCCCAGAAGCCTCTGCTCCAATCCTAATTGTAATAGAAGGAAACTGTTTGTCCATACGTATCTTATCCATTTCCGGGTATATAAGAGTGTGCATAAACGTGTTCCATAGACAGTAGAAGAATAATATAAAACTGAAGATGTCAAAGAATCCTAAATAAAAACATTTGCCTGATAAAAGGGTTAAACTGTCACCTGAAGACACGTTCTCTTCTGCAATGTCAGATTCACTACAGTAGGTATATGTGACAATTATCCATTCATTCTGCTTGAGTGACACTCTCATTTTAAAGCCTAAGGCTTCCCCTCATAAACACAGAGCTGGGACTAAATACACTGTTTATTCCGAGTGCACCCTGGGTAGCTCCATTTCAGACGTATGCATTCGGGGCGATTATTGGATGACACGTTCCACACTACCGATATATAATTACATTTTTACACTATGCATGGTAAGGTTTGCAGTGGCAAAATAATAATGAAAAATTATACAAAGTAAAGGAAATAAACCATTCACTACTTGACCAGGAAGATCTAACTATAGTCTATAGCGTGCCTGTCCGCATGGTCTATTATAGACATGGACATTATCAAAGGTGATCTCTTATTGGGAACACCCTCTATGAGCCACTGCAGACCACTGATAGCAAAGATCGAGACAGACAAGCCTGTCTGTGTAATACATGGTCAGCCCAGCATTTATATGTCTGGAATAGGCAAATTGTCTCTTCAGTGAGGAAGTAGACAAACTCTATTGCCACCTATAGTAGGGAACAATCCACCTGGCGACGGGGCTGGGGATGTTGGCGGCGATTGGCGGCTGCGCGCAATATTTTGGCGCCCCGCCAGCGTCGCCGTCCCCCATTTACATGGGGCGACATCTCCAGCCCTGCGCCGGCGAGCTGACAGGCGGCATTGCCGCCGGGGTGTCTGAAACCCCAACGGCAATGCAGGACAATGCATCACCTGACAGGTCGCCGGTGGCCGGTTACATGGGGCGATGTGTGTACATCGCCCCAGATCGGTCGCCTTGTTTCAGAGCACGGCTCTGAAACCAACCGACCTCCTGGTGGCGCCGACATCGCTCCTTTACATGAGGCGATGTAGGGGTGATGTCGCCGCTGATAGGCCACGGCCCTACGTCGCCTATGTAATTGGCGGCGATGTCGCCCTGTGTGACGGGGCCTTAAAAGTCATAATTGACTCTTTAACAAGTATGAGTTCAGTGTGACTTAAGGTACCATGACACGCCTCAATAGTGTAACAATATCACTAATGATCTCATGGGTGCGCGGTCATTAGGACATCTTTTTGACATCGTTGGTGAGATGTCACACGTCTAGATATCATTCACGACGCACCAACGATGTAGCGAGCAGCTATCATTCACACAACCCAGCGAACGATACTTGTTTAATGATGTGAATAGGTGAAGTCATGAACGACATCGTTATCGCAGTGTCACACACAACGATGCTGCAGGTTGGCTGATTGAGGATCGTCTGATTTGAGAACATGTTCTCATCTGCAATCAACGATCCAATGATTTATTGTAAACATATCTCAGAGTCACATGCAACGAGGTAGTAACGATGTCGCTTGAACGACTCCAAACCTGTGACATTTCAGCGATATCGTTCAAGATCTCGTACCGTGTAACGGTACCTTAAGGATTTGTGCCAGATCAGAGCCCCAATCTGCAGATGCTGCAGTTCGGGGTGATTGCCCCTCATCAGTGCAGTGTGCTGGATCTGATTGGCTGTATGAGAGGCTTAGACAAGCTCAATGGAGTAGCTACTCCCCAACATCTGAAAATTGGGGTTCTGATATGGCATAAATCCTAAGTCTCATTGAAAGGTTTGTTAAAGAGTAAATTTTGACTTTTAGGATTACTAATTCCAATAGGTGGCTCTAGAGTTCGTGTACTTCCTCCCTGAAGGGACAATTTGCATATTTCCCAAAGGAGCAATGCAACTAAAATAAAAAGTCTCCTCACTGCTGGCAAGCGGGATTAATCTCCATAAGGACAGTAGCTATGTCTGGAATGTAATACTACATTTGGCCTGTAGGGATCAGCTTTCCTCATCAATCACAGCTGGTTTCCTGGGGTTTCTTAAACCTTTCTTAACTGATCATCAAACTGAATTTAATTTTTAAAAGTGTTGTCTTAGGGCTTATTCTCATGTCTTATAATCGCAAATCAGTGGTATCTGTGGCTTTCACTTGTGCCTGAGGTAGTCTATGGGGCCGTTCATATGTTTGCGGAAAATCAAAGAGAAGTATGATTTTGATCTGAAGGTCGGATCAAAATCATCAATGCGAGTCCATGAAGAATATGGACCACAATTTGACAATTGAGTATCAGTCATTACAGATATCTTTTACCTCACTTAATAGAAGCTAAAATATGGATTCAAACTTTGTTCTCCACTTATTGGCTGCAGGATGGGGTTTTGATGTTTAGGGTGCCCAATATGCAAAATTCCCTTTCAAAGAAAGAGAGCGGTATCAGAGATTTTTCTGTGGGGGCGTTTACTTTTTCCTCTCTATGATATTGACCAATCATAAGGAGGCAGCATCAAAGAGGTAACAAAAAGTAAATGCACACAATTAAGGTCACAACAGGAATTCTCAGCATGATCTGGTGAGACCTGATGTGCCACACTTGATGTGTCACACTTGATGTGTCACACTTGATGTGTCACACTTGATGTGTCACACTTGTTCACGCTGGAAACTCATCCTTTTGATGCTTAAGTTCATTACAGCACTGGAAAAGCGGCACAGCCAAAACAGTGAAGATCATCATTGAAGAAGCTTTTGTCACATACAGTGGACAGCTATAGGGGCATACTGTCAACCTCATTATTCCCCGATAGTAGGTCCCGAGCATTGTGTGTGACAAAAGTTGCTCTCATGGTGATCTTCATTGCTCTGGTGCTCCCATATGACCACACTCTTCTTTTCACTTTAATGACAGCAAGTTATGGGAGTGAGCAGTTTTCAGAGTGGTCAAGTGAGACATATTAAGCATGGAATGTCCACAGAGCACACTGAAAATGATAGCTTTGATCTACTATGGGGGCATTTGTTCTTTTTTTCCCCAACGATCCTGATTCTTTGAATATCTATAATCGTTGTATTGATTGGAGGATAAATTTGCATGTTGAGTGCCTTAAGCTTCAAATGTCTTGCAAAAAAAATGAATCAGTTCTTCAGGCCGCCTTTTTTAGTGAGTCTTAAAATTTAAAATAAAAAATATTGTAAAAGGTCTCTCACTATACGATAGTAAATAGCTATTACATGGACGGCGGTTTTGCTGGATATTTTAGACTAGATGGAGGCCTGATGCTATCGCATCAGGAGGGCACAGACTCACACACAGACTTACACATACAGACAGACAGACACACAGACAGACACACAGACTCACACACTCACAGATTCACACACAGACACACACACACACAGACATACAGCGCTGCCCCAACACACCTTAGCCTCGGGGGCCCCTGAGTTCTCCCCCACACCTCAGCCTCGGGGGCCCCTGAGTGCTGCCCCTTCACCTCAGCCTCGGGGGCCCCTAAGTGCTGCCCCCATCACCCCAGTGTGTGGGGTCCTGTCGGGGGGAGGCTCACCCCAGTATGTGGGGTCCTGTTGGGGGGAGGATCACCCCAGCATTTGGAGTCCTGTTGGGGGGAGGCTCACCCCAGCATGTGGGGTATTATAGGGGTGACGATCACCCCAGGGGGGAGGATCACTCCAGTATGTGGGGTCCTGTAGGGAGAGATCACCCCAGTATGTGGGGTCCTGTAGGGATCACCCCAGTATGTGGGGTCCTGTAGGGATCACCCCAGTATGTGGGGTCCTGTAGGGATCACGCCAGTCAGTAGAGTTCTTGGTGACTTGGTCAATAGTTGTTGGCAGTGTCCGCCTGCAGCACAGTGTGCACAGCCTCCGGCCACACTCAGCAGCTCAGGGGTTACAGCCTGGGATCAGCCATCCAGGGGGCTCAGCACAAACATCCGGGCAGGAGGGAGATAACTCCGCTTCAGCTACGTGTGACAGCGGCGGCGCTCAGTACTGCACCCGGAGAGGAGGACACTCTGTTACAGGCTCATAGACACTTGCCTTGGGCGGGCCGGCTCCTGTGCAGTGAGTGTCTGCAGAGTCCGATCATCCTCTCTGCTGCCTCATCTCCCCGCAGTCACCTGGAGAGACAGAGGGTCCTGCAGCAGCGGCACAGCTAACGGCCGTCTTATCCCCCAATTAGCGACGCAGGATTTCCGTTACAGATAGACAGACAGACACGATAAGACGATTATATAGTAGGATGAGGTAGTGATAATAGTAAGTGATAAAAGTGAAGTAAAATATGCAATGCAGATCAATGGACGACTAAGGAATTGAGAAAAAAAGTGAACATGAACCATAACCATTCTACGTTTTGACTCCACCTTCAATAAAGGGAGTTTTAGTCACTTATGGCCAATTTCCATATTTACAGTAGGGCTGCAGGGCTCATTCTTGCGCCATTGGTTTTGACCAATTGCCTGTGTGATACCACACCTGTGATACATTGTTTTATAGAAAAGTCATTCCAACCATCAAATTCCCATCATTTACTACCGGGAACCTGAAGCAGATTACAATCAAATATTATTGTGAGTTATGGTATCTGTGTCATTACCAAGCTAATAAGCAAAGTTCAGCATTAGACCCCGGTCACCATTAATATAGTGATCTATGTCTGTATTAATAATGCCTTATTTTCTAAGTCCAGAACTGAAAATCGGAGAAAATGTCAGAGTGAAAATGGATCATTATCACACCGGCCACCAGGGCATAGATGTCATCGGAACTACGGAATGGGTGATAGGTCGTCATAGCAACAAAGGATTCCTGCCCATGTATATTTATGGCTTTTCTATAGCAGAACTAGAATAGTCGTCATTTAAGGAGCAGGAGACAATTTGAATTATAATAACACAGTACCGTACTTTGGTTTCATTATATAACATTTTCATTTCTTACATTTAAATAGGTTACTTTGAGTAAAAACTGTATATTGCTTTAAAGTGGCATCATTAAGAACCGATGAGTTTTTTGTAAACCTGTAACCCGGCATAAAAGACATTAATAGAAAGTATATTTAATTTCATTGATCATAATGAAGTGTCTCGGACAACCCCTTTTCAGAAATTCTATGTCACGTGTTGACTGCTCTGCAGCCCATGGGAGAAGAACTCTGTAATCTAAGAGAAAAAATTTCCTTTGGCACATTCAGAGTTAATGTGTAGATGCTGCAGTGTTGCTGTCTATGTGTAGGCAGCTCTGCGAGTCGTGGGTTTGTCAAGTGACCACACCCATGGCCTTTAAATAGTTCCCTCTGCCACCAGCAGGTGTTGCTGATAGAGTTTAGTCTCTGCAAGACCTGGAGCTGAGAAGACGTGTATGATTTTTGCTAAAGCCTTGGTGTTTTCCTTCTGTTGGGAGCTGCTGTTCTTCCTGGTCCATAGATGGAGGCGAGGGGATCTTATCCTCAGGAGCAAAGGGCAAGGGTGGCAGCCTGGACATCCTCACCATCAGAGATAATTCCAGGAACAGGGTGAGATAGGGAATCCCAGTCTTAGGGTTAGACTAGCTCTCCTGCTTGCTTTTTGCCCATCGTACTATCCTGCTTCCTTATCCCATTTACTATTGTACCACAGTGTGTGACACTATATCTCCCTCAAGTAAAATAAAACAGCTATGCTCACCTCCGATGCTGGAACAGCTCCAGCCTTGAGTTGGCACTGGCTTTGGAGCTTGTGTGACATTGGGATCATTATAATCTAGTACAAGTAAAATATGTATAATTTCACAGTTTTGTTTCATATTAGTGATGATTATTTGTTTATTTCAAACATTTTCTTATGCTAGTAAAAATATACAATTTTTTAATGCTTTTTAAAGAAAATTAAACAGGTTTTCGACTGGTATGATATTGATGACATATTAGGGTGTCGACCCCCACCGATTTAATATTGATAACCTATCCTAAATAATTGACATTCAGTGGATGAAGATGTTAAACACTACACTGCCATGCATTAATAAACAGGTCTAAAGGTAATAAATGAATTAATTTCAATGTGTTTTAAAGTTGCATACTCCTTCTTCAGGACTAAAGTCACTTTGATTTCCTCCTGTAGAAGGAGTACTTAAATCTGAAATGGACCTACTTTTACTCCATGTCAGCGTGCTGTTTAACCCCTTCATCCTTGTGTACCTGCTATCTTTCATTGGATGGCTGCAGCAGCCATATTATATGCTCATCTAGTGGATTGTGACTGTCACAACCACCAAAGGAGAGCCTTCCTGATTTATTCAGGTCTACTACATTCTTAGATAAGACCCTATCTATGCTTCTTGTCTCACCCATCTATTTTTTTTGGTACAACTGACATTCAGGATGTCATCAATATACGGTAGTGAAAACCCATTTAAATCTAAAGTAAAATGAAATAAACGTTTAGTGAATAATGCAAAAAGATATATCCTGTTTCTTGATGAACGCTAACTGATAGAATTGCTAGAAACTATCTAGGTTTGAAAATTAATCAGGACATATTCCTGTTTTCCTGTGAATGAGTCTGTCTGTAACAAAGATCTCTTACAATCAAGATTCTTTGCCGAATCAACACGGCATGTTGGACTAACTTATGTTCAATTGCCATCAAATAACAGAAAATAGCATGATGGGTCTCACTTGCATTTTAACTGCACTGGCAAAATAAAAGCTGAGCTCTGATTGTCCAGTCTTTCTAACATAAAGAAGTTGTTACAAGCAACCCCTTTAAATAAACACTGTCATCAAAAATGTTATTCTCTTAATATATTGTAGACATATTATACAGCACTGTGCACTCACAATTGCTAATTTTGCCTTTTTACCCAATTAATTCTTCTCTTTTCCATTAGATTTATAACATCATGTGTTTAATAACTAACTAGCTTAATCCTTCTAAGCTTTATGTAGATTCAGGAAGTGTCTTTCCCCTAAATGAGTAAGTCCCTGGCAGGGGGGTGAAGGGGAGGTAGATAGGTTAGAAGTTGAAGAGGGGGACTACTCTTTCAGGGACATCAGATAGGCTGGTTTTACACTGGAGTTCCCCTCCGCAACGTTCTGTGGAGGGGAACCGCCATGTGAGCGCAGCCAGCACAAGCCCCTATGTTTATAGTGGGAGCGCACGGTGCTGCGCTTGACTGCGCATGACCGTGCTCTCCCATTCACTGCCATATGTGATTTGTACGCAGTCAGATGCCTGCGTACAAATCACACATTCTCGTCCGCACCAGGAATGCAACACGTCGCGTCCCTGGTGTGGACGAGAGAGCCTGATTTGTGCGCAGGCATCCGCCTGTGTACAAATCACATATGGCAGGGAATGGGAGCGCACAGTCTTGCGCAGTCAAACGCAGCACCGTGCGCACCCATTATAAACATAGGGGCTTGCGCGGCTGCACTCACATGGCGGTTCCCCTCCGCAGAACACTGTGAACCCAGCCATACAGTGTAGTGAAAAGAGAAGAATCAACTGGGTAGAAAGGCAAAATGAGCCATTCTAAGAACACAGTGCTACATAATATGAGATTGCAATATCTTAAGAGGATAAAACTTTATTAGGAGGGCATCTTTAAAGCAGCTATGAATTTTAGGATAAACTTTGCATTGACTTCACATTTTTCCTGCAGAGATTTCAGTAGTATTATTGTTCAAATTAGTGGTCATCCATGTATTATATGGAGAGACCTGGTTTATCGGAGTAAAGCCACTGCTTGGTAGGAACTGTCCACTCAGACTCTTAGAAGGTAGAGTGGCCTCGATAGGAGGACTCTTCTCTACGAAATTCATATGAAGTAATAGGATTATGAAAGGGGCTTGCCCTGATGCAACAATGCCCTTACAGTTAGTATTTGGGAAAAATTAGTAACAACTTCTGCATGGCAAATGAAATGTATAATGTAGTAAATGAAGTCCCACTCTAGTATTACTAGGGAGATGCCTGCTGTAGTAGTGGTCCAACAAGTGTCCCATAAGACAGACGTAAAATTAGATTTCTTTTTTAACTGTATCACAAAAGAGGACATCTGAAGGTTTATATGCTGTAGGAACGAGTCATTTTTATAATATACTATTTAATAGAATACATGTATTGATCCATCTCTACAAGTAAAGATATGCATTTACCCCTTTATTTATTGCATTATGCAGAGTAAAACGAGTAGTATCTCATTTCCCAGTAAATGCTCCTGCCAGCAAATTACCCCTTGTCATTGTAAATTTTTAACATATACGAATGATATTGTAAAATGAACTCCCACCTCAGCAGATAATTACTCTCTATAACCACTGACATTTTAATTTTTTAGTATTCCGTCTATTCTTAGCCTTTAAATTGTACATAACATGCATCCTATAGTTTAACATAAGCTGCCCTTTCATTTAAAGTGCACCCTATACACATCTTCGCACTGGGGTGCTACTTTTTACAGCCATTTTCTATTGGCTGAACTGACAGGTGTGAAAGTCTAGGCTGTCACTCCACCATAATGTGTGATCAAGAATAAGTAACGTCTGACTCAGTTATTGTTACATCTGAAACATATTTTTATTAATTTACATTGCATTTTCTACATAACATCAAAACCTCTGATTGTTACCAAATGACCTCAAAACAATGATCGCCCATAGATGAATTGGAATATTGTTTCTTTCAGAATAATTAGGAGCTGTGATACAGTGGAAAGAAATGGTTTATGGATCATAGATCTGATGAGTTCACAGACATATCTATAATATATTAAAAAAAAATCTCTATAAAGCGTAGATCTTATAGATCCAGAGATCAGGACTGTACACTGGTGTAGAGGAGCTTTTATAGTAAAGAGTTACAAAGGTCATTAATTTCATACTCCTTCTTGTGTACAAACTAAGACCAACAGAACATGACTTTATTTTCCTTTTGTATCTTTTTTCATCTCTTTTTGTGTTTCTTTGCATTAGACTTCTCATGTACAGCACCATGGACATGGTACATATGTCCCCATCCTGGTAATATTTTGTTTCCTCATCCTGGGCCCATCCTGGTATATATGTCCCCATCCTGGTATATATGTTCCTCATCCTGGGCCCATCCTGGTATATATGTCCCCATCCTGGTATATATGTTCCTCATCCTGGGCCCATCCTGGTATATATGTCCCCATCCTGGTATATATTCCTCATCCTGGCCATCCTGGTATATATGTCCCATCCTGTATATATGTTCCTCATCCTGGGCCCATCCTGGTATATATGTCCTCATCCTGGTATATATGTTCCTCATCATGGGCCCATCCTGGTACATATGTCCTCATCCTGGTATATATGTTCCTCATCATGGGCCTATCCTGGTACATATGTCCTCATCCTGGTATATATGTTCCTCATCTATGGGCCCATCCTGGTAATATGTCCTCATCCTGGTATATATGTTCCTCATCCATGGGCCCATCCTGGTAAAATATGTCCCATCCTGGTATATATGTTCCTCATTCTGGGCCCATCCTGGTACATATGTCCTCATCCTGGTACATATGTTCCTCATCATGGGCCCATCCTGGAATATATGTCAGTATCCTGGTATATATGTTCCTCATCCTGGGCCCATCCTGGTAATATGTCCTCATCCTGGTATATATGTTCCTCATCATGGGCCCATCCTGGTACATATGTCCTCATCCTGGTATATATGTTCCTCATCCTGGGCCCATCCGAATATATCCATCCGGTATATATGTTCCTCATCCTGCCATCCTGGTATATATGTCCTCATCCTGGTAAATATGTTCCTCATCCTGGGCCCATCCTGGAATATATGTCCTTATCCTGGTATATATGTTCCTCATCATGGGCCCATCCTGGTACATATGTCCTCATCCTGGTATATATGTTCCTCATCCTGGGCCCATCCTGGTATATATGTCCTCCATCCTGGTATATATGTTTCTCATCCTGGGCCCATCCTGGAATATATGTCCCCATCCTGGTATATATGTTTCTCATCCTGGGCCCATCCTGGAATATATGTCCTATCCTGGTATATATGTTCCTCATCATGGGCCCATCCTGCATATATGTTTCCTATTCTGCATAAAAAAACTTTACCTCTTCCGCTCCCCCTATGTGTAGTCCCTTTTCTACAGCTGGCAAAGGAGCCGGTATCGGTGTGCGTGCCATGGTGCATGGTGTTACTGACATGTGCCCCTTAGTCATAGACACACTGATGTCAGCTGCCAGCCTCTGATTAGCGGGCAGCATGTATAACAATACAGGGACCCAACGGGTCTCTGCATCGCTAAATGTGTTTCCTTGGAGGCACATCTGGCTGAAGTACATGCAAGGGTCGGTGGGGTCCTCCAACCCCAGAACTCAATGACCACGATCGTTAGGTCCCTGGGCTTCACATAGCTGAATGTGTCATCCAAATCTTACCCTGTTAAAACTACATTTGACAGCAGCACCCTGCTTCTCTTCAGTTCTGCTGACCTCTCCCTCTCCTGTGTGCTTCAGAAAAGCTGCACTTCTTTGATTTGATCTGAAACTCACATCAACTACAGATATTCTGCAAATCTGTGCGCTCTGTGCTTGTGTTCTTATTGAGGCCAACATTTTGGCCAAATATTCAGCACATTTATTCGAGATCCCCATTGAATATAACGTCAAGAAGACTTACCTATTTCCTGAGAAGCCCTTTTATCAGGCAAGGAGTTGAAATTATCATCAATATGACAGGTCTTTAATGTAATATGCATAGTAAATCTCCCCCTAAGTGTTTATATTGTAAAACAATATGTTATATATTGACTGCCTTGCTGTATGGAAGTGCTGCTGCTGTGGTTTAAATGAAGCCTTTTTTCCCCTGCTCTTGGTGTAGAGAGAGGAAGCTAATGAGTGGGAGCTGAGAGTGCAGTTGTGTATGATGGACATGACTCATACTTAGGTGAGCTGAGGAGCGTGCCTGGGCTGGTTGCTCTACGCTCAGCCATAAATGGGTCAGTTCACATCCACCTGATGTCACTGATTCAATTCACTTCTGAACTGAGACCTGTTGTGAGCAGACATTGATCTGAAGCTGCTGTTTCTTTCTCCATTGGATGCTGCTGGGTTCCGTGGTCCGTGGGTGGAGGTAGGGGCTTATGCCTAGGGCTTCTTAGGAGTTTTAGGGTCTTAGGCTGGTGGCTAGGACCTCCTCACCTTCAGAGGTACCTCCAAGTATAGGGCGAGTAAGGGACTCCAGGATCAGGGCCAGAGCAGGCTCCCCTGACTCTCTATGGCCAGCTCCGTCCTACTTCTGGGTACCCCAGCCCCACCTGCGTGACACAATCATATTTATTTTAAAAAAAATATTTTTATGATATACATTATATACAGTTATGTCCAGAAATATTTGGACACTGACATAAATTTTGGCATTTTAGCTGTTTATCAAAATGGATCCAAAATACATTTACATAATCAATATGAGCTTAAAGTGCAGACTCTCAGCTTTATTTTGAGGAATCCAGAGAAGAGTAAGAAGAGCTGGGATCAAATGCCGCGCTGACCACAAAGATAAACACAGAGTTAATCACCCACTCTGTTTATTTTGCCTACACGTGTTTCGTGGCTCATAGCCACTTCCTCAGGGCATCCATTGTCCACATTGGTCCCTTTATGGTCAGAACTGGAAATTTCCAAGGGAATGTCTGAATTATGGATCAGAATCCAGATAAGGGTGAAAAGAGCTGGGATGAGATGCCGCGCTGACCACAAAAATAAACACAGAGTTTATCACACACTCTCTTTATTTATGCCCTGAGGAAGTGGCTATGAGCCACGAAACACGTGTAGGCAAAATAAACAGAGTGGGTGATTAACTCTGTGTTTATCTTTGTGGTCAGCGCGGCATTTGATCCCAGCTCTTCTTACTCTTCTCTGGATTCTTCAATTCTCAGCTGGGAGCCTGCAGCAACCTCCTATGTGCTTTTATTGTAGTTGTAATATAAAATAGGAAGGGGGAACAAGAGGCGCAATAGTGCCCTATCACTCAGACACTAAGAGATGAGAGGTATATTGTCAAAACCACTCACCTATTCCAGTTGTGATGACCCACAACTGGCTTGAAGGCATATAATCAATACCGGCTGCTGCAGGACCTCCACCAACCACTCGCACGTGGGAAGACTCTCAGGAAGCTGGGAAAAGGTGGTGACAGTCCGCGCCACCGGGTACCAAAGAAATCACCTGGGATGCAGGAAGTTATTTCAAGCTTTGTCTTTATTCTCCAACATGTTTCAGCGCTCCACCTGGCGCCTGAGGAAGGCGCCAGGTGGAGCGCTGAAACATGTTGGAGAATAAAGACAAAGCTTGAAATAACTTCCTGCATCCCAGGTGATTTCTTTGGTACCCGGTGGCGCGGACTGTCACACACCTTTTCCCAGTTTATTGTAGTTGTGACACTTACAACTACATCAGGTGAGTTTAACCATTTGGGGTCTGAGGGACCTGTATAATAGCGGTACTACTCTATGTGCGCTTCCTTTCTCTCTTAATTTATATAGCTTTATTTTGAGGGCATTCACATCCTAATTAGAGTAAGAATTTATGAATTATAGCTCTTTAATATGTAGCTGCCGTTTTTTAAGTCCAAAAGTAATTGTGCAATTACTCAAAAGCTCTTCAATAGACTGCATGGGCTATTGCCTTGAAAAAACATCAATTAAGCAGTTCACAGGTCTGGAGCTGATTCCAGGTGCTGCATTTTCACTTGTAACCTACAACATGCGGTTAAACGAGCTCTCAATTTTTGAGAGCAACTGACCATCCGCCATCATACAGATAAGAAAAGATGAAAGCCATCAGAAAAATATCTGAAAACAATAGATTGGTGCATTCGGCAATAAAATGTGTGCACTGGTGAGCTTGGGAACTCCTTGGGAAAACCTGGACACTCTCAGAAAAAACCGCTGGTGGATGATCATAGCATTCTTTCCATGGTGAAGAGAAACCTCTTACTACCATCCGCCCAAGTGAAGAAAACTCTCCAGGAAGTCAGTATCTAAATCTACCAGAGATTTCATGGGAGCAAATACAGAAGGTTCACAATAAGGTGCAAACATTTCATCAGCCTTAAAAATAAGAAGGCCAGATTAGACTTTGCCAAAAAAATCTAAAGAAACAGCCCAGTTGATCAACCTGTACCAGAATGATGGGAAGAAGAAAGAATGGAGAAGGCTTGGATCAGCTCTTGATCAAAAGCACACTGCATGCTTTTTCCCCCTTGTGTAGCGCCAGGTCCAGTGGCGGTGGAGCACCGGGTCCAGTGGCGGTGGAGCACCAGGTCCAGTGGCGGTGGAGCAGCGGGTCCTGTGGCGGTGGAGCACCTGGTCCAGTGGCGGTGGAGCACCAGGTCCAGTGGCGGTGGAGCACCGGGTCCAGTGGCGGTGGAGCACCGGGTCCAGTGGTGGTGGAGCACCGGGTCCAGTAGTGGTGAGGTGGCACTGGAGTCATTGCAGGCTGCAGGCTGTTCTGAATGGTTTCCTTCCATATTTCATTAATAAAGTATATTTGAAAGTTTATTATAATCACTTGTTCTACATTATTATTAAATAAAAATTAAACGGCGGTTACACTTTAAGACAAAACTTAAGGCAGAATGATCCACAAACACGCAACAAATGAACTGAAGACTCAAAAAGGAGGACACCCAGCATTGGTGATGTCATTGCCTGCAAAGGATTCTCTACAAAGTATTAGAAATTAATATTTTAGAATGGAAAAGTCAAATTTTGGAAATACTTTTGCGCCCCTGATATGAGGAGGCTTTTTAATAATAATGGCAATTTCTAAATGTTTTATAGGATATTTCGTTCAACCCCTCCAAATAAACCTGAACGTGTCCACTGCAATTGCCTCTCAGTTGTTTCATTTTAAATAACAAATAGTGGCGTGCCGAGCCCAAACCACCAAGATCCGGTCACTGTCCACATATTCCGGACCCAATGGTAATGTTTGTATTTTATGTATAAGTAATGTTCCTATCTTTATGTTGACAGTTGTTTATAAAATGTTGTTTTTGGCACATTGTGAACATTCCATTCCATCGTGACATCTATGCTGTATACATTTATACACCGGTCCTTGGGATTCACAGTTACGCAGTTAGAGACCAAGCACCGATATTACCATAAACTGTGAAAAGTCATCATAAGTCATCAAAAAAAAAAACATCTGCAAATGAAGCATGATGAGATGGTAATTACATTTATTGGGAGCAAGGGGTTTCTTCACACCGGCTTGTGATCTTGATCTCTAGTGGTAGGTGATCCGGGGAGAGCAGCTGCAGCCCTGATGCTTTGTGACAGAGCAGATTTCACCCATATTAGGAAACTAATAATCTGATTACAGATCTCCTTAGAGGGCTCTGGGAACGGGAAAGAAGTGACAGGCGGAGGTTTCTTCTGCAAAACACAAATTGTTAAATGCAGGATGAATAGGAAATGTTAAAATGACATCCCTAGCAGAGTCATAGTTGAAAAAAAAAAAAAAAAAAAATACAAATTCCATATATACACCCACCCTCCCTCTGCACGTCCAAAAACTCTCCCCCACTTCATTGATGTCTGTGTTTTTGATGTGTCAATCAGTAAGGTTTACTATGTTTTTGTCCGCTACAGTTCGAGGACTTCAGAGAACACATTCTTACTATGATTACTGTTCCTTTTCCAAGATTTTGGTAGAACACCCTTTTATATGCCAAAATGACCACCGGGGTCAAAGCTGACAATCAGCAGATGACAGCACTCTTTTGTGTGACCTTAAAGGCCATATTTATTTACTAGCAAATGAAAATCCTGGTGTGGTTCTATTTAGCGAGTTCTGCCAACTGGAAAACTGAAGCAAAACCATTGGCAACTGAATCCATCCGATAGACAACCCCCTGCGTCTCTGCTCTCAGGATTATTACTTTTTGTGAACATTTTCGGTCATTTACATATGGGCTACTTTTTTTTTCTTGCTTATAGCTGTGTCCTGTTTTGGTTTTTGCAACCTTTTTTATTTTTTTTTTTTTATAAAACCTAATGAAAATAAAATAAATTTTCTGCTTCATCTTCCCTAGTGCAACCAAATAGTAAGATTAAAACCAAAAACAAGGTCAGCACACCTGTAAGTATAAAGGCCTGGTCACACCTGGCGACGGGGCTGGAGATGTCGGCGGCGACTGGGGGTGCGCGCAACGTTTTTGGGCCCCCGCTCGCATTCATACCGACTTTCACAGCCCCGCACCGGCATCTGGTTGTCTGAAAACCCCAGCGGCGATGCAGGACAATGGGAGCCTATGGCTCCCATCACCTGACAGGTCCCGGCGGCCAGTTTACATGGGGCGATGTGTGCACATCGCCCCAGATCGGTCGCCTGGTTTCAGAGCACTGCTTTGAAACCAGGCGACCTCCCAGCGTACCGACATCGCCCCTTTACATGAGGCGACGTAGGGGTGATGTCGCCGCCGATAGGCCACCCCCTACGTTGCCTATGTAATCGGCGGCGATGTGGCCTGGTGTAACAGGAGTGCATCATTAGGTGCACATGTGCCATTCCCCCCTGCAAAAAGGTGTACCTAATCAAGATGGTCACTACTCTAGCTACTCACCACATTATGTGCTATCAAGGCCTCAAAATTGACGGGGGGCAGGGTCGGACCTAAACCTGACTGGTTGTACACCAGCCTGTGAAAAGTTGATTAGATAAGGTCAACATTCTAGGGATACGGTGGGGGTTAAGACCCCAATATTTATTAAAGACAAGAAACAGCAAGGGTCAGAACACCTATAAGTGTATCTTGTAGGTCCACATGTACAAAGGGCCATTTTACAAATATAATATCTAGAATAAAAACATAGTGTGCAGGCACAGTGCAGTAAGTCAACATATAGTAACACATGCAAATAACATAGGGTACTTAGTGGAAATTTTGTTTAATAAAAAAAAAAGTGTAAAATCAATCTGACCATAAAAAGGTGTACCTAATCAAGATGTCTTTATTCTAGAAACTCACCTAACTAGATGCTATCAAGACCTCAAAGTAGACAGGGGCATAGTAGGACCTAGTTGAAAAAAAGCATTTTATAACTTACATTTCCCCATATTAATATGGCAGTGTTTAGACTTTCTGGGCATCCTTTCCGTGTTCATCTCTGCCTTCCATAACCTAATGTGCAAGCGCAGTCCCTTTCTTTGTAGATACTAAAATGGATGGGCTGTTTCCAGGTATGATGCACCGGCCGCGTCTATTTCCAGTCCTGTGCATTTTGGGGGAGTACTGGATGTACTTGCCGGCTTCAGTGTTGCATGTTTTGGAGCTGCCAAGTACAACAAATTAATTACTCACTATACGCAGGACTAGAAATACATGCAGCCGGTGCATCATACCTGGAACCACCCCATCCATTTTAGTATCTACAAAGAAGGGAGCCGCGCATGTATATTAGGTTATGCAAGTCTCTCTGACAGTAAGCGGGGGTCCTGTCTATGGCCAATGTTCAAAGGCAAAACAGGTGGGGCAAGTAGTTTTTTTTTTTTTTTGCTACTGTTGATGGGAAAAGGTGACATTTTGCATTCTTAGTAAAATGAAGCTTAAGCAGTCTAGCAATCTTTTGTCCCAACCGTGCACCACCCGTCTGATTGTCTTTGCATTGGCCTCCTCTTTCTTGTCTTCAGACTTTATTTCCAGATTTCACTTTGCATTTTTTTCATCTATGGTCTGTTATCCATCCTATGATGCAGCCGGAGCCAGTATCATCCTTGCCTGTTGGGCGTATATATCCTTTTCTCTATATGGTCCTACATAAACTAAGAGCTTATAAGAAAATAGTCAGAGAGGCTCAATTGAGATTACTATTTAATCATCAACAAGCAGGGGCGGACCTACCGTGGTGCAGCTGGTTCAGCTGCATCAGGGCCCCGACCAGCTAGGGGGCCCCCAGCCGACCCCCTTAACCCGATGCCAGAGGAGAGGAGGGTCAGGCAAGGGAAGCAGCCACCCCCCTGCACCTCGACGACCGACAGTACCCATACACCCACCCCCCGGTCCTCACCGACGGCTGCCAGCACTTCCCCCCCCGCGCCTCACCGACGACCGCCAGCACCCCCCCTCCCCGCTCACCATGGCTGCACCAGGGCCCCCTGGGCTCAAGGTCCGCCACTGTCAACAGGAATGGTGTTTCTGTCTCCTTCTATGGAAAACTTCAATGATTAAGTCCCATGCAGTGGAAATATAAAGGTACCAATGAGTCAACGTTCGCTGGGCTAAATGGGCATATAAATGGTTTAAGGGGGGAACCAACTTAGGCTATGATCACTTTGTGGTTCTACCCTCACATCCGAAGCTCTCTTGGGGCTTATATCTGAAGCTTTGGAAAAAGGTATTTGAGTTTATGCACTGACAGGCCCATTGGCTGTAATGATGCAGGCGGATTCAATGCGTACTCAATCGACCATCATTTTTGGTCACATATGTCAATTTTAGGATGGCCTCAAGATGCAGTTGACTATATCTTGAAGTTCCTCCGCCAACGTTTTTTCCTCTTCTTCCCATCTTCAACACCAATCATTTATAATACAATTCTTCACTGGGTTTTGTTTAAATCTAATCATTCACATTGAATCGCAAACATTTATCCACAAAGATGAACTTAAAGGGAAGCAAACATTTCTTCACTCAACATAAGCTCCCGACTGGCTGAGGAGGCCTTAATTACTTACACCTAACTGCAAGTAGAATCACCAATGGTCATCACTGTGGAGGGGCTAGAGATTCTCTTCCATAAAGCAATGGACAGCCGTTCTCCCTGCTTTACACAAGGCTCTGTTACGCTCTCCTAAATTAGTCGAATCCTCTCTTTTACCAATGGGTCACCAGTTAGGAAGGACTTCTAAAAGGTGTTCATGGTGTTGCAGTCTTGCTATCATGGTTCATAGCGCAGGACAGTGCTGTGGTTGACTCACCCAGGCAGGAGTACTCGGATCTCGGACATGATTTGGAGTGTTGTCACAGGTGGTCGATGCCCAAGTCTGTGGCCCTGGTGTTCACTGAAAAGTGTGGAAATAAAAATAATAAAATGGATTGTTCGTGACGCCACCTGCAGTATCTGGTGATAACACCAGCGCCGCTGTCAGACTTCCGGAGATGATGGTATTGCAGCCACTTGGTCTTGCTCCCTGCAGGTGGAGCAGAGTCCCAGGGCAGTGGCTGCTGTGCTGGTTGTTGTGGTAGCAGCACTGTAGTTTAACAGTAATAAGACAAGAGAGGCTTTCTTTGCTCTGTACTGGTGTTTACTGGTCACTTGGTAAACGCAGTTCAACAACAGGTTAACAGTCACACACAGTCACAGGTAGCTGGCCTGGGTAGAGACCAATGAATGGGGTGTCTTTATGTGGCTTAAGAGCGTGTCCCTCTAAGCTTCCCTTTCTCTGTCCTGTTCGTGGTGAAGTCTGGCTGCCTTGAAACCTGGCCTGGCCTCCTTGTTCCTTTCCTACTTGTCTTAACGTGGGTAAGAAGCCTCTCCGGATTACTGCTACCCCTGTGGCTTTACGCGGCTCCTGGCTCTTAGCGTTAGTGAATTTTGTTGCAGGTGGCCCAGAGGCTAAACTCTCTTGGGTCCGACCGGTGTTGGCGGCTTGGAGCTAAACTTGCCCGCACCGCTTCAGAGCCGGTTCTCCGCTGTGGACTAGGATTCCCCCAAACCTGTTACCGTACGGTCTGTCACTGGGTCTCCTCATTCTGCCTGGGTCACCACTCTTTCTGGGTGCCCTTTCTGCACTTTCCCCTGAAAGGTCCTCCTCTGACGTTCTCATTCTAACTTCTTCTTTTCTTTCTGTCTCTTCCTGCCTTCCACTACCACTCTTATAACCTCCCCACGGGACCGGTTACCTAGATAAAAGGTTGAACCAATTGGTTCCCTGAAGCTAAGTGTATGTGGATGAAGGGTAAAAAGCCACATATTAACCTCCCCTTTCACTGGCCACAGGGACACCGTACACGCTGGTCTGGGTGCAGTACTCATTGGTGGCGTACCGACCAGTGGGGCACCACATAGTCATTGCAGTTAAAATGCTACATAAGTTCCAAGCCTGAGGTTCTCTTATGTTCATCTGTCTGATGAGCCGCTCTTGGCCATGATCAGCCCTCTGCTGCTCCAACCATAGGGAAGTTAATATGGGTCAGACAACACCCACTGAAGAAACAATGCTGGATGTCCTCCTTACATGTAGATCAGAATTTCAGTGTCCACTTTCATAACATCAATAGCTCAACAGGCAATTAACGCAGACCAGGCAAGATATTATAAGATTCGATCTACAGTAGTCTGGTGTAAGACGTGTACATGTAACCAGTGGAATAGCTAATCCTGTGATAAGTTTAGATGAAATAATGCAAGTCATCAACCCATGACCATACCTATTATTAGAGTTCATTTGATCAATGATGTGTGAATTTTGGGCAGGTTGTAAGACCGTAATGTATAGAACCAAACACACTGGACATCAGATGGCAGCAAAGTATTAATGTTTTATTTGGCTAATAGAAGTTATCAGCAGACAATTCAATTTGATAAAGTAAGTGTATACTCTTCTGGGTCTCTCACTGCGTGCAATTGAAAAAATGATGATTGAAAAGCACTCCATCTTCCAAAAAGGGACATAATGTGACCACTAGAGATGAGCCAACCTTTCAAGATCTGTTTTGGTTCAGTTGAGTTCACCGAACATCTCAGTTTTGAGCAAACCTGTTCGGATGCATTACGTTTGCAAAGCACTGGAACGATCATCACTGGACCCAGTTACAGTTGGTGCTTTGCCCAGTGAGAGATGCATGCAGTGTTTGATAGGCTCACACTGGGCTTAAAGGCACTCCGTCAGGTCATTTTTCAGTATGATACTAATAGTACCCTTCAATAGTGCTCGGGCAGACCTTTCAGAATATGTAAAAAATTATTACTGTATTCTTTATAGTTCTCTTGCTATAAGCACCTTCAGACCCAGCAGGCAGCTATCTTTTGCAGTAAAAGTAATCGACCTGACTAGTGAATAGTCTAAAGTATGTAAATGTTGATTTATTATTCACTTCTTCTCAGACAGCTCCCCTTCCTGCCTCCTGTGCTCTGTCTGTCTAGTTTCATTTTCATTTTGCTGTCCTGCACGGAGCTTCTGATGAGGAGAGGGAGAGATGGCAGGCACATATCTGACAGCTCATCTAAGGCAATCGCCTCCATTTGTTTCTCTGAGAAGGAGCTGTGCTGTCTGTGAGAGATTCTATGTGTTTATTTCAACTCTTGTTTTGCTGCAAAGAGAACTGAGACAGAAGCATGCATCTCCCCTCCCCCCAATAGGAGTGATTTCTACTGATGTTCTGTGCAGTGCAATGATGTCACAACATGAATATTCATTCATTGGGGAGTGTGCAGCAGAGAAGCAAGTGATCCCTCATGGTGATTGACAGATGGAATTAATCTCTTTATTTGCAGTTTACACAGGATAGGAGGGAAGTATAAATAATACAAATCTACTTACATGATTGCCTTGTGGCCACTTCCATACGGTTGTAATGGTACATACGTCACATCCGCCGCATATACACCCTGAAGTGGCCACAAAGCAATTATGTGGAGTGCACCAATATGGCCACCCACCGCCATCGCTAGCGCTCCCCCTGCCCGCTCCCAGCAGTCGGCACAGTCTCCCCCACTCTGTGTCCTACCTCTGCTTAGTCCCTCCCCCCCACTCGGTCTCGCCTCCACATTCCTTGCAAGTCTGCCTCCGCCTCACTTCTCTAGGATCTAGGTCTAGGACGTCTGGTGATGTCACAGGCACGTGACTGATCACATGAATATTACATCACCACAGGTCTGTGACAGCCACAGACATTAATATGCTGTCCACTGGCGGTAGTGGTGCCTTCCACACCGTAACACCAGCGGATCTCCCGCCACCATCACCCGAAATGTACCATACTGCGCAAAATCCTAACAAAGCCTGTGAGAACAGGTGCTGTTAGGATCTCACGATGCCAATGGGAGACCGCAGTTACCATCTCAAGGGACTCCAAGATGGCGATGGGAATACACCGCGCATGCGCAGTTAATGATCCCGCCACTATCTTGAGGTCCTCGAAATCTTAACAGCGGCTGCACTATAACGGACACCCACAACATGACTTTTGTCTGAGGTCTCATATTTACATGGACAGCCGCTCCTCATAGTTACCTCACAGGACACGGCAGGACCGCAGGTCTAAATACACTGCTGCACTTTTCCATAATTTTAACAAAACACCTTCACTGTGCCGCCCTTTGTGTCATAATTTAGTGCCGCAGGACGCCACCACCACCAAATAATACCCTGCCGCACTTTCTGTCAAATTACGTATCGCACTTTGTGTCATAATTATGTGCTGCACATTGTGTCATAATTAAGTGCCAGAAGACGCCACCACCAAATAATATGTGGCCGCACTTTCTGTCATAATTAAGTACCGCACTTTGTGTCATAATTAAGTGCCGCAGGACACCACCACCACCAAATCATACCCGGCCGCACTTTGTGTCATAATTATGTGCTGCACATTGTGTCATAATTAAGTGCCAGAAGACGCCACCACCAAATAATATGTGGCCGCCCTTTGTGTCATAATTAAGTGCCGCAGGACGCCACCACCACCATATAATACCCGGCCGCACTTTCTGTCATAATTATGTACCGCACTTTGTGTCATAATTAAGTGCCGCAGGACACCACCACCACCACCAAATAATACCCGGCCGCACTTTCTGTCATAATTACATGCTGCACTTTGTGTCACAATTAAGAGTCGCAGGACGCCACCACCATATAATACCCGGCCGCACTTTGTCATAATTACATGCCGCACTTTGTGTCACAATTAAGTGTCGCAGGACACCACCACCACCATATAATACCCAGCCGCACTTTGTCATAATTACATGCCACACTTTGTGTCATAATTAAGTGCCGCAGGACACCACCACCACCACCAAATAATACCCGGCCGCACTTTGTGTCATATTAAGTGCCGCAGGACCCCGCCACCACCAAATAATACCCGGCCGCACTTTGTGTCATATTAAGTGCCGCAGGACCCCGCCACCACCAAATAATACCCGGCCACACTTTGTGTCATAATTACGTGCCGCATGGAACTCAGCACACAGGTAGAGACACAGCACAACAGTGTTGAGAGGTAGCGCACAAGTAAAGAAAGAGAGCGGACTAGGGGGCAGCAATAGAGACGCTGCTCTCAGTGCCACACAGCGCACCCTCATCGACACATCACCGTCGTCCCGATGCGATAGCATCGGGCCTCCATCTAGGACTTTAATATAAAGAGTTTCACTAGAGGAATTAGAAAATGATATCAGTTAATATGGATTTTTAACCTGACAGATTCCCTTTAAAAGCACAGTTTTGGGTGTAGTGTGTCCAAAAATAATTAAAAGAAAAAAAAGCTGTCTTCCCGTGGGTGATTTACCCACGACTGGCTGTATGTGGGCAGAGAGACAAACTGCCAACCAGTGACTTTCATTGAGGTTTGGGTCAAGTTTGGGGTCACGAACAGTGTGCCAAAAAATGTGGCTGTACCGCCCAAATCCAATAAGGTTTGCCCATCTGTAGTGACCAATGAGGCCAATCAGCGGCCACAGACTGGCTGATGAACCCAGTGGCGGACCGGGCAGCAGTATGAGGAACGGCATCTATTTTCTCTTTCAGACCGCCATAGGCTGATTTGTAAAGTAAAAAAAGTAGTGGAAAACTCCTTTAATCTATATTTATCCAAACATAAGAATTTCTGTAATGTCATAGAAAGGTTCTTTGTCACTGAAGTTCTTCCATACACCACAACAATACACAACGGCATTTTGTATTGCTATAATAAAAAATCCATGGAATCCCTGCAACACCGCAAAAAAGAAATCTAATTTCACAAGTTTTTTTTTATAATGCACCGGGGTCCCCTGAGATGAAAAGCAATCAAAACATTGTACCTTTCCTATCAGGACTGACCCTTGCTGAGAATGGAAGCGGCGCTGGAGCACTGATGTTAAACGTGTAAAGGAAACACATTTTTGTGTCTTAGTAAATTATTTTTTCTATCATATACTGTCAGGAAAAACATTTCAACATTGTTATTCTTAATAAATAAGTTCCAGACATATACGGTAATACATTGTGTGATGATGGTATATAGTCATAAAATGGACCGGGAAGCAAAGGCCAAGAGACCATTGGACAATACTGATCAAATACATATTCAAGATAATTAATGCTTTCATTTTTTGCACTTTTAATTTAGTTTTTTTTCCTTGTTATATATAGTGTATATATAAATATATAGTATTATATAGATAGTGTATATATAAATATACTTAGAAATAAACCTAAATATTATTTAATATATTATTATGTAATATAGTTAACATATTAATATATGAAATATCAATATATTGAATATAAATGTATTATAATATATTAAATATATTAACTATAAATATTTACAAATTCACATGTATACAGTATATATATATGTATATATATATACATACATACATACTGTATACATCTAATCTAATATATAAAGCTGAATGTGTGTATATCCAGGATTGGCATCTACACTGTCGCAACTACAGCCACAAAAGTTTGCACAGTCACACGTCTGGACCCCGAGAGCGTCATAGGCTATGTTGTGAGGCGAAATTTTAACCCCGTGCGTTCTAATTCACCAAACAATTTTGCCCCTATCTACATAATGGGGAAAAAGTGACAATTACCAGTTGACAGTTGTGAATGAGAGGGCTTAATGACAGCGCCAAAGACTAACAGCACATACCAGCATATAGTCACTAAGGTGGGGCCCCAACATGGAATATTCACCACGCACGGGGACATGTATACACACCACATGCACACAAAGAGTAACAGCTAAGGTGGAGCCCCAACATTGGATACTCGCCACGCACCTGAACACAAACACACACACACCACAAAGAGACACACACAACACAGAGATACACACCACACAGACATCCCCCCACAGGGACACACACACACACCACACAGACATCCCCCCACAGGGACACACACACATGCACACCTTATAGGGACACATGCACTCACCCCACAGGGACACACACCACAGAGATATACACACATACACACCTCACAGGAACACACAGACCCCATAGGGATGGACACACACCAAAGAGACACCCCTTCCCCCACAAAGACACACACCACAGGGACACCCCTCCCCCCCAAAAGGACACATAACACAGGGACCCCCCCCACAGGGACACATGCACACCACTGGGACACACACACCACACGGACAGACACAGATGTGCACAAATCACCTCACACAACTCGCCTCATACGTCTGGTATATTTAATTTCCAAAAATAAACATCTGATTAAAAACAGGCAATGTGCAACACATGTGCCATATAGGGGATTAAGGCAGATGTCAGTCACATGAGCTGTCTATTATGTGTTTGTGTGAGGTAACATATACTGCCCACTTGTCAGAAGAAGTAGATGTATTTGCTTTCCTCACATAGGATAGATATATATGTATGTATATATGTGTATATATATAAATTATTTTCTTCATTGTTAATGGAAAGTAGATAAATCTGCTAGACTGTATGAATGGAGGATTGGCATGAAATGATGAAATACTTTTCATCTATATATTATGTAAGGTCCTTACGTTCCCTCTCCTCCCCTAACAGTCTCTTCCATGTCACATTAGCATTCTAATGAACACTAATTGTGTAATCTGACATATTAGTAGCACATAGTCTCCTCCTTACATCTAGTTTTCCTGAAATGCATATAGCAGATTTAGTTATCAGGGAGATCTTCATGGAAATTGTATTCAATTGCCGGCGACCATCATGTAAATCATTATATTTGCTGAGATCAGTAAATTCAATAGACGGACATGTAAGAAATACAGAATAATACATTTACCAATTCTGTATTTCAAAGGAGATAGCAGCTCACAATGAACAGCTGTCACTTGTACCTGACTAATAATACGAGGAGTAACAGAAAGTATTACTTCTGTGTGAGCGGGTTAGGAAAAACAGATTCAGAATAAGGTCAATATTCCTGGCAATTACCTGCTGCGACTGCAGGACAAATCTCAATTATGCTTAAGAAAGTTTTAGATTTTATTATTACTAACTTCCCATATACAGAGCAAAACAATATATGTGTTATTGTATCTCAACACATCACATTCAGAAAATAGATGCACTATACCTGTTTTAAGAAAAAAGGAAAAGAGAACTACATATACTTTTGATCTGAGCTGACGGGGTCGCCTTGTCGCGGTTGATGAGCAAACGGACATTGGCCAATGTTTGTACCAAGAACCCCAAGAAAATAAAAAACGAAGATTTTTGAGTTTTTTGAAAAAAACTTAATTTTTTCCTCAAATATATACCGCTTGTTAGCATTTGTGCATCATTGGTAGCAACTAAGTGCTGCAGACAATTTTTCTAGTAATTTAACCCAGTGTCCCTGCTGGCACCAGTTCACATTGTGTCTGTGAGTGCTGTGCAGTTTTTTCTGTTCTGTAGATAGATAGATAGATAGATAGATAGATAGATACCATAGATAGATAGATAGATAGATAGATAGATAGACAGACAGACAGACAGACAGACAGACAGACAGATAGACAGACAGACAGACAGACAGACAGACAGACAGATAGATAGATAGATAGATAGATAGATAGATAGATAGATAGATAGATAGATAGATACCATAGATAGATAGATAGATAGATAGATAGATAGACAGACAGACAAATAGAGTTGGAGCAGCACTGTACGCTGCTATATCGGGTGCACAGCGGTCCAGGGTATCCCTTTCAAGATGCCTATTGATACATACAGTTCTGTAAGAAAGGTCACAGCACTTGGTTGGACTAAGGGTGTGTGGGCCCGAAACTTTACCATTTTTGTGCCTTATGCTGGATTAAACAACTTGGCTACATCATCTTGGAGGGGTGCAGCCTTTCTTACAGAACTAGATAGATAGATAGATAGATAGATAGATAGATAGATAGATAGATAGATAGATAGATAGATACCGTAGATAGATGAGAGATACAGTAGTTAGATAGATAGATAGATAGATAGATAGATAGATAGATAGATAGATAGATGGATAGATACCGTAGATAGATGAGAGATACAGTAGTTAGATAGATAGATAGATAGATAGATAGATAGATAGATAGATAGATAGATAGTTCAAAAATGACTGCAGCATTCCAAATGAGGTAGTTAAATGCCTTTATTCAGGCCTTCAGGACCACACCGTTTCAGCCTACCACAGGCTTTCTTCTAGCTCCTGAAGGCCTGAATAAAGGCATTTAACTACCTCAATTGGAGTGCTGCAGTCATTTTTGAATTACCGTATATACTCGCGTATAAGCCGAGTTTTTTAGCCCAAAAATTGGGCTGAAAAGTCCCCTCCTCGGCTTATACGCGAGTCATATACAGCCCCAGTGGTAGTATACAGCCGCCCGCCCACCACCCCCGTCAGTATACAGGCCCCGCCATCAGTAGCCAGGGCCCCCCCCCTTGCTCCGCAAAACCTGTAAAGGAAAATCATTATACTTATCACTGTCCTGTCACCGCCGTCCCCGCCGCTGCCATCGCGCTCCCCGGCTTCATCCGGCTTCTTCCGGCTTCCTCCTCTGGCGCACAGACAATGACGTCATTGCCTGCGCCGACCACAGGAAGCCGGAAGAAGACGGATACTGATGGGGGGGCCTGTATACTGATGGGGGTGGCGGGCGGGCTGCTGTATACTACCACTGGGGCTGTATATACCTCTGGGGCTGCTGTATACTACCACTGGGGCTGTATATACCTCTGGGGCTGCTGTATACTACCACTGGGGCTGCTGTATACTACCACTGGGGCTGCTGTATACTACCACTGGGGCTGCTGTATACTACCACTGGGGCTGCTGTATACTACCACTGGGGCTGTATATACCTCTGGGGCTGCTGTATACTACCACTGGGGCTGCTGTATACTATCACTGGGGCTTCTGTATACTACCACTGGGGCTGCTACTGTATATACCACTGGGGAGGCTGCTGTAACACTGCTGGGGCCTGTATATACCACTGGGGAGGCTGCTGTATACCACACTGCTGGGGGCTGTATACTACCACTGGGGAGGCCTGTATACCACTGGGGGGGCATGTATACCACACTGCTGGGGGCTGTATACCTGTGCTGGGGTCCACCCTCGGCTTATACACGAGTAAATAGGTTTTCCCAGATTTTGGGGGCAAAAGTAGGGGGGTCGGCTTATACACGGGTCGGCTTATACACGAGTATATACGGTATTTATGAAGAGCAAGTAAAGGTTTGCTGGATTGATTTGCACCAATAGCCATTTGTGCTGCTCAGAACTTTTATTAGATAGAGAGATAGATGGATAGAGAGATAGATAGATAGATAGATAGATAGATAGATAGATAGATAGATAGATAGATAGATACAGTTTAAAAACGGGTCACAGCACTTCTTTCCAAAGCGTATGTTGTTTATTCCAGCCTGGCACAGATGGCAACGTTTCGAGCCTGTCAGCTCTTTATCCAGCAACCACATTACAATTAAAGCAGTCTTTTATACACCTTTGGCTAATTACATCACTTCCTTTCACATAATTTACATAAATTCATTTCAATAACAATACCCTTCACCTAATTAGTAATCATGCTAGCAAATAATGTGACAGTGCTTCATATGCATCAGTAATCAGAAGTTTACATTCTTTGTTCTTAAGTACAGTCATTTTCATGCTAATGATCTACAGTTCTGTACAGTATTTAACTTGTTTGTTTATGTTCTTATTAACTGTGTGTCATCTATTACAGTATTGAGCTGTCCGGGAGCGGCTTACCAGGTTCCTGTATCGTGGCATGTGTTCTCAGCGTCCCGGAAGCGCTGCTATGTGTAACTCGCTCGGCCCCCACCTTCGCTAGCGTGGGAGCCGCGCTATGCGTGCGCGGTGACGTCAGCGCGTCCGCGCATGCGCATTTGTGAAACTCCGTCAATCTCCATCTTTGTTGGGGCAATTTTCGATCTGAGCGTGTCTTTATTACATCTCTTGTGCCTTACTCATTATATAAAGTGCTTTGTGCCTCTAAAGTGCTTGCCTTTATCAGTTGCTCTTTGTTTAATAGTGCTCATCTCTAAGATATAGTGCTTCCTTAATTATTAGCCTCATTATTTGTGCAAAATCGCTTTAGTGAATGTGACCTTCACTTTCATACGGGACATCCTCAGGTATATATTTATAGATCCATTTTTCCCCTTACTTATCCGCCCCGTATACTTGACTATTTCTTTTGGCCTAGGTAAAGCCAAAATCATTAACCCTTTATAAATTAGGGGCGATCCAGGGGTGATCCTGTTTTTTGTCCTCCTACTCTCTCATTCTGGTCACCATATGACACTGTGTTCATTATGCTAATGTGTTCTAAAAATCTATCTTAATTATTATCTTTGTGTTTTAATAAAACATACCCTCACAAAGGAATACGATTGATTAGTGCGCCATGTTGTATGTAGTTACCATACAGTGCTCCCTATATCGCCGCTCCCATTCCTTCAACACTGTGCAGACTCTATCAGCATTTTTTTGACCTCCTTCTGATTTCCGTGTCTTCATACTTTTCTATAAATAATTTAGGAAAAAATAGTGTTAATACTTCTGTGTCACTTAAAAACCTATTTAAAATACAAGCGTGGTTAAAATGCATACAATTTATTATGAAAGAGATTCCTATCCTATTGGCTAGAGGGCGACTCCTAACTTATAGTCCACGTTAAGGCCACCGGGTTTTAAAGTGCCCAATTTTTTAATCCACTTTAATTCCTGTATCCTCAGTTGTTTCTCACGATCACCTCCTCTTCTCATCAATGGTATTCCATCAATTGCCCTAACTCTTAAATCCCACTCATCATGTCCTGCCTCTGTGAAGTGCTTCGATACTGGTAAATTCATTATCTTCTTCCTGATGCTGTACCTATGCTGGCTCATCCTAATCCTCAACTCCAAAGTCGTCTCACCTACATAATATTCTTTGCATGGGCACTCTAAAAGATAAACCACATGATCAGAGGCGCATGTAAAAAATTGTTGGATCTTATATGTCCTTCCTTTAACTTCATATAAATTTCCCTTTTTCATCAGTGGGCAATTGACACAACCTATACAAGGGAAATTCCCTGTTCTCGTTATGCCCGTTAGTGTGGTTTGTCGCTTAAATGACCCAATGTCCGACTGTACTAATCGATCCCTTAAGCTCCGACCTCTTCTAAAAGAGAAAAGTGGCGGTTCCTTAAACTCCCTTACTTCCGGTAAGCCATTGCTCAAGATCTGCCAGTTTCTTCTAATCGCCTGAGTTATCTCCCTGGACTCTTCACCAAAAGTTGTCACTACTGGTAACCTCCATCCTTTTCTTTGGGTGGTTCTTTCTTCCCTCCGTTTGTTCCTACTCTTTCTTAGGATTTCTTCTGGGTAACCCCTATCTTTAAACTTATCCATCAGCTTAATAATCGCTTCCTCTCTCTTCTCCTCATCACTGACAATGCGTCTTACTCGTTCAACCTGTCCTATAGGTATGGCCCTTTTCATCTCTTGAAATGGAAAAGACTATGTTATTATCGTACTAAGCCTGTTAATAAATCTGATTCCATCCCATCCAGAGACGGACAGGCCACAAGAAGAAGAAGAGGAGGAGTCCGCCACAGAAGGAGCCAGAAGAAGGAGAGAGAAACAGAGGTCAGGACTCAGGAGCAACAAAAAACGAAATCCGAATTGGTGGTAAATATTTCTGAAAAGACTCTGAGTGTAGCTCAAATCGATATACTTAACAAAGGACTGAGTTATAATATTAATACTCATGTAGACTGGTTCCAGTTAGATGTAGATATGGCCAGGATGTTCCGAATGGTTAAATTGAAACATTGGTTTAATGGGAGGGAGTCAAGACCTAAACCGAGGGAAAGCGAGCTAACACTGAAAGAATTTTCACTGTTTAAGAGGAGTGATTTTACCCCAGTTGAAGTGGTACCAGCAATAGAAACATTCATGACAGCAGTTAGAAGAGATATAGACGCCATACAGCGGAGTAGTCAGAGAATCCTTAAACACCCTAACGTGAAAAAAGGAGAATATGAAGCTTTACAGGAACTAGTCCATGACGGCGACCTGGTGGTGAAACCAGCAGATAAGGGGGGAGCAGTCGTCGTCATGGACAAGGGGAAATATATAGCAGAAGTCATGAGACAACTGAGAGATGAGGAAGTATATCAGAAACTATTTAGAGATCCGAAGTTCGAGATACAGAAAAATATAAAAACAGTCTTGGAAGCAGCTAAATTAGGCGGGTTGATAGACCAGGAGCTACTGGACTATTTAATAGTGGATAGCCCGAGGACACCTGTACTTTACATTGTCCCAAAAATCCACAAGTCAATCGAAAGCCCACCAGGGAGACCAATAGTGTCGGGGGTAGACTCTGTTTTTAATAATGTGGGAATCTTTTTAGACAAATTGCTGAACCCACTAGCAAAGTCAGCAAGGTCCTACATTTGTGATACGGGACATTTTCTGGAAAAATTGAGGAACTTGGAAGTGGGTATGGGAGATATGCTAGTATCCTTTGATGTAGTCTCATTATATACATCCATTGAACACGATAGGGGTATCAGAGCAGTAAGGATGATGTTAGAGAACACACAATATGGCGAGGATAGTAAAAAACTGATAATTGATCTGTTGGAAATTTGCTTGCGGTCCAATTACTTTCTGTTTGGGGACACATACTACAAACAGTTAAAGGGCACCGCCATGGGGGCTCATATGGCGTGTGCGTATGCCGGGGTCACCATGGCGGTGCTTGAAGAGGAGCATGTCTATGTGTCCCACCACTTCCGGAATGTCCGGGAGTGGTGGAGATACATAGATGATGTGTTCCTAATATGGAGAGGTGATGTAAAAGAGCTCGACGATTTTCATAAGTACCTCAACACAGTTGATACCAGCATCAAATTCACCATGGTACATTCAAAAAAGGAGATACAGTTTCTTGATGTGAATGTTGAGCTGGAAGGAAGGAAATTGAGTACAACATTACATGTGAAACCAACAGATAGGAACAGGTTGTTGCATTTTAAGAGTAGCCATCCCATAGAGATGAAAAGGGCCATACCTATAGGACAGGTTGAACGAGTAAGACGCATTGTCAGTGATGAGGAGAAGAGAGAGGAAGCGATTATTAAGCTGATGGATAAGTTTAAAGATAGGGGTTACCCAGAAGAAATCCTAAGAAAGAGTAGGAACAAACGGAGGGAAGAAAGAACCACCCAAAGAAAAGGATGGAGGTTACCAGTAGTGACAACTTTTGGTGAAGAGTCCAGGGAGATAACTCAGGCGATTAGAAGAAACTGGCAGATCTTGAGCAATGGCTTACCGGAAGTAAGGGAGTTTAAGGAACCGCCACTTTTCTCTTTTAGAAGAGGTCGGAGCTTAAGGGATCGATTAGTACAGTCGGACATTGGGTCATTTAAGCGACAAACCACACTAACGGGCATAACGAGAACAGGGAATTTCCCTTGTATAGGTTGTGTCAATTGCCCACTGATGAAAAAGGGAAATTTATATGAAGTTAAAGGAAGGACATATAAGATCCAACAATTTTTTACATGCGCCTCTGATCATGTGGTTTATCTTTTAGAGTGCCCATGCAAAGAATATTATGTAGGTGAGACGACTTTGGAGTTGAGGATTAGGATGAGCCAGCATAGGTACAGCATCAGGAAGAAGATAATGAATTTACCAGTATCGAAGCACTTCACAGAGGCAGGACATGATGAGTGGGATTTAAGAGTTAGGGCAATTGATGGAATACCATTGATGAGAAGAGGAGGTGATCGTGAGAAACAACTGAGGATACAGGAATTAAAGTGGATTAAAAAATTGGGCACTTTAAAACCCGGTGGCCTTAACGTGGACTATAAGTTAGGAGTCGCCCTCTAGCCAATAGGATAGGAATCTCTTTCATAATAAATTGTATGCATTTTAACCACGCTTGTATTTTAAATAGGTTTTTAAGTGACACAGAAGTATTAACACTATTTTTTCCTAAATTATTTATAGAAAAGTATGAAGACACGGAAATCAGAAGGAGGTCAAAAAAATGCTGATAGAGTCTGCACAGTGTTGAAGGAATGGGAGCGGCGATATAGGGAGCACTGTATGGTAACTACATACAACATGGCGCACTAATCAATCGTATTCCTTTGTGAGGGTATGTTTTATTAAAACACAAAGATAATAATTAAGATAGATTTTTAGAACACATTAGCATAATGAACACAGTGTCATATGGTGACCAGAATGAGAGAGTAGGAGGACAAAAAACAGGATCACCCCTGGATCGCCCCTAATTTATAAAGGGTTAATGATTTTGGCTTTACCTAGGCCAAAAGAAATAGTCAAGTATACGGGGCGGATAAGTAAGGGGAAAAATGGATCTATAAATATATACCTGAGGATGTCCCGTATGAAAGTGAAGGTCACATTCACTAAAGCGATTTTGCACAAATAATGAGGCTAATAATTAAGGAAGCACTATATCTTAGAGATGAGCACTATTAAACAAAGAGCAACTGATAAAGGCAAGCACTTTAGAGGCACAAAGCACTTTATATAATGAGTAAGGCACAAGAGATGTAATAAAGACACGCTCAGATCGAAAATTGCCCCAACAAAGATGGAGATTGACGGAGTTTCACAAATGCGCATGCGCGGACGCGCTGACGTCACCGCGCACGCATAGCGCGGCTCCCACGCTAGCGAAGGTGGGGGCCGAGCGAGTTACACATAGCAGCGCTTCCGGGACGCTGAGAACACATGCCACGATACAGGAACCTGGTAAGCCGCTCCCGGACAGCTCAATACTGTAATAGATGACACACAGTTAATAAGAACATAAACAAACAAGTTAAATACTGTACAGAACTGTAGATCATTAGCATGAAAATGACTGTACTTAAGAACAAAGAATGTAAACTTCTGATTACTGATGCATATGAAGCACTGTCACATTATTTGCTAGCATGATTACTAATTAGGTGAAGGGTATTGTTATTGAAATGAATTTATGTAAATTATGTGAAAGGAAGTGATGTAATTAGCCAAAGGTGTATAAAAGACTGCTTTAATTGTAATGTGGTTGCTGGATAAAGAGCTGACAGGCTCGAAACGTTGCCATCTGTGCCAGGCTGGAATAAACAACATACGCTTTGGAAAGAAGTGCTGTGACCCGTTTTTAAACTGTATGTATTATAGAGGCTAGAAGGAGCCTCAGGGACGCTTTGCACTCTGTATACTACCAGCATAACACGCTGCTCCTAGCTTTTGTCTCTTTAGATAGATAGATAGATAGATAGATGAGTGGTGGATATAATAGAGTTGATAGCTAGATATAGATAGATGCATGTGTCGAGCCCATGGGGACGGGGTACTCGGTGCCGGACCGGGTCTGCTACTGGGGATGTCACAGGTGGTCCTGGTCCGGACCGTGTCCCGGGCCTGGCAAATAGTAAAGGGAGTATGTACAGGGTATAATGTCAGTCGTGACGCCACCCACAGTGTGTGGCCAGTAATGGGGCCACCGCTGCCGCAGAACCTCCGGGGATGATGTAATGGCAGCGGAGATGGAATAGTTCTCCGTGGGCAGAACTGAGTTCCCTGGGGCAGTGATGGTAAAGTCTATTGTGTAGGATATGGTGCAGGCTTGTGCTGGGTGCAATGCACTTACTGTCCAGATGCAGCAGGAATCCTCCTTCAGTGTTGGAGCCGGTAAGCTGTGGCTCTCCAGGCTGTGATCTTCTGCAGACCTATTTGGGGGGAGTCATATGCAGACAGAAACATGCGAGGAAGTCAGAGTCAGGGTTCACCATGTTTACTACTCAAAGTTCTTTCTCAGTTCCAGTTCCAGTACAGTTCACAGTTTACACTCTTTACAGGGGCACAGTCTCCCTTCCGGGTTCCTTTATCCTCTGCAGCCAGGTTGCTCCTTCTATGACCCCTCAATCGTTCTGTGTCCTCTCCAGGCTCTGATTCTCTCTCACTTTGTTGTGCGTCTCCGGACAGTATGGCGATGACTCGGGCCCCTGTGGGTCCTCCGGGTTGTCACTGAACCGCCTGTCCTTTGGGGTAGGGACCCTAACGTGTAGCTGAGGTCCCCCGTCGGTTGTCTGGGGATACTGGGTGAAGGATCGGTCCCCTTTAGAGCCGACACTCTACTCCCAGTCTAGCCTCCAATAGTCCTCCTGGGTGAGGCTCTACCAGGCTCTCTCTAACTGTGTCTTCGGGTTCAATAGGAGGGCTACTCCGCCTGCAGTCTGCCATCTCAGCGGTGTTTCTAGGACCCAGTATCACTGGTCCTCTCGTCCCTCACACTCCTGGGGTGCTGGCTTCGGACGTGCTTTCTCTCTGTGGCTCGCACTGGCTCTCCAGATTCTGTGCTCCTTACACTCCACTCTTCCGGGACATGTGCTCCTTTCTTTGCTGCTCAGCCTACCTCGGCCTACTGACTCCTTTCTCCTCCCCCTGCTCTATATCTACCCTCTGTCACCTGACTTATGTGTTGGCCCACCCACTGTCTCTAAACCCACCACCCCTTGCCTGCCTAGAGTTCCCAGGCTCCGGGTTGGGTGCTGCTTTCTACTGCTACGTGGGTTGTGTGGGCTGTGAGGGTGTTGGTGTTCAACTGTCTTTCCTATCTTCCTGGCTGCAGTTCCCTTTGTGGCCTCCTGAACGCAGGGGCGCCACAGATGGATAGTACAGTATAGAGAGCAGAGCATAATAATGGAACCTTGCATTTATACCATGTGTAACAGATGCTGCACAGACGTCTGGATGCTTTCCTGTAACTGAGGAGACAGTGACGATCCATAGAAAGTTTCAGGGGGCAGGAATCTACCAAGTTGCTATGGGAAGGGGGACCATAGCAGTGCTGATCAATGTAGTGCTTTGCCTGTGCTCCTAACCTGGTACATGACAGTACACATTATGCATCATCATACCATTATAAAGCAGAAGATCACAGCGTGCCTTTTTATCTGCTTGGTCACAAGATTGCTATTTGAAGTGAGAGCAACCCTGCTACATTACATAGGATGTATATCAGGGACAGGATTGTAGTGTGACCATGGGGCTGGAAGCCACGCCCCCTGCCCATACAAAAATATGAGGGGGCAAGAAAGTCAGATGATCCTGGAGTCCCCAGGGTCCACGCCCCCGACACCTCCTGCCCCTGCTGCTGCACGTGGCTGAGTTTCTCTCTCCCCGAAGGGAAGGGTGAGAGCTGAGGAGCAGATATGATTTTATTGATTTGTAAGCGATCTATAGATCCTACAACTGTAGTGCCAGCTCTGCTTCTTCATGTAGGAGGGCAGGGACAGTAATAAAATGTCTTCTCTTCCCAGAGTTCCACTTTAAAGTTACTTAGGAATTTAATATCGTATTTCATTTGGTTTTCTTTAGCACGCCTTTACCTTAGTGATCTAGTGCTGTTGGCAGAGGATCTACTGTCATTCTCAGGATTCGATACATCTTAAAATATGTTCCTTTTTCTATAACAACGGTGATATATTATTTTTGTATATCAGATGTGTTTTTTCGATAAGGGCGGGCTAATAACACTGATTTGGATTGGTAGTAACTTTTTCGATTTTCTTCCTGCTTGTATTTATTTGCTTATGTATTTATTTAATTTTCATCTATTGCCTACATTGCGCCTCCCATTAGGTCTTTAAAGACTTTGGACGGCATTTCAACATTGAAATACTTTTTAGTTACTGGAGATGGGTGAATGTCTTGATGTTCGGATGCGCGGGCTGCCTGTTTGGGACCCATGTGTGACCCCTGTACGTCCGCGGAAGTCACTGATTGGCCGTTCAGCTCTCAGATAGCCATAAGCAAAATACATCTGGGCCAGGAGGATGAGGTTTTTGAGCTTTTTTTTATTTTTCAACTTCACTACAGATGATAACACAAGATTTAACCCCAGTGTGAGCCAATCACTTACTTCCAGCTGCTTGCACTGGCCCAACAACCTAGTTGTAACAACCATCCGCTGTGAAGCTGAGCGGCTGGTAAGGCAGCACCCCGAGAAACCCCAAGACCCTTAACCCCTATACAGGGGTTTGGAATTACAGCAGAGCCCAGGGGGTAGCTGCCTATTATGAGCAGCAGAGCAGGGAGGTCGCCAGGAAGGAAAAAATCAGGACCCGAAAACGTAGTCAGGAGTCCGAGTCAAAACCGAGAGGGCAGCTAAGGTACAAAATCGTCAGGCTGCAGAAGAGTCGAAAATCCAGGCAAAGGTCAAAGTCAAAACCGAACACACACTATCACTGGGGAACCAAGACTATATCTGGCAGCCTGCAGGACAGGCTCCAAGGTATTTGAAGGGCGCGGTTACCTCCCATAGGCTGGAGCTCACAGCCTGATGATCTCATCCATAGAACCAGGCCAGATGGTGATGCACAACTGGCACCAACCACCCCACTTCTGACAGAAGAACGAAGCCTGCGCCTATCAGACGCCTCTGCAGGACCCGCTCTTCTGCAACCAACATAACCCACAGGAGAAACACGGCGGCGTCCAGCGACAGAGGCAGACGTCGAAGGAGTAGGTCCATATGAGGACATGGCCCTCCTATCACCGGCACCATCAGCCAAAGGAATCCGGTGCCTCCCAGCGCCGGGGCAGGAACTCCAGCCACCGAGTCCAATGGCGATGTGACACTAGTGTACCGGAACGCAGCAATCTCAGCTGCAGCACTTAGAAGACATAATTCCCCTGAACTCCATCCCTGAACAAGCTTGTTCATCTTTTTTGTTTTTTTGATTTTCCTGTAACTAGGGCAATTATATAAGCCCCAGTTACAGGGAAAATTCAGCTTTGCTTCATAGTGGAGGTGACTAAGTCTTCTAGGACCCAGCAACTTCAGCTCCTTCTTTTACTCCTAGCAATCACATGACCACTGGTTCCATAAAATGAAAAACCATTAGTGCGTCCTATGGCTGTACACAGAGGTGGGGGAAGTAAAATGGTAATGAGCCATTTCTGACTTCTCTATGGGGAGTCTACCGTGTCTGACACCATGTTTCCTGCTGCCACAGCTGCACGATCTTATGCATCAGCTCTGCTTTGCAGTAACATCACTGCAAGTAGTACATAGACTGCCCGAACATTTATCATGTAAGGGCAATCCAATATGTATTAAAAACTTTATATAGTAAGCAAAATTTATGTTTTCACATGAAATAGACTAAAGGGAATCTGACAGCAGGTCTGTGCTACGTCATTTCACAGCAACATAATGTAGGCAAATAAACCCTGAATCCAACAATGTATCACATGCATTACAGACTGCAGCCCTTCTGACACAATCAAAGCATTTAGTCCTGATAAAACAGCAGAGCTTGGAAAACTGCCCCCGCCCGCATTAGGCTCTCTATAGAGATTGGCCATTGTCAGTGAGGCGTCATCACAGCAGTGGAAGGGTTGGACTGCTGTGCACGTGACAAAGTTGTCCTTTATTGGTAATCACTAAGTGATAAAGCCTTTAGTTTAGGTAAACAATAATCGTTTCTGAATATGATCCAATAGCTCCAGATTTTGTCGAATTTGTCCATAGTCTTGTGTAAGTTGGCAGTCATCTTTTCCATGAAGTAGATATCATTTATTTGTGTGTATAAATCGAGCAGGGTAGGAACCGCCGTTTTCTTCCAGAACATTGAGATCAGGCATTTGGCAGCTGTTAGGATGTGTAGTAATAGATTAGCCTTTGGTTTATCCAACCCTGGTGGTAGTAAATTCAACAAGTATGCCAGGGGGTCCAGAGAGACACCAAAACCCATGACTCCTCCCACCAACCTCTCAACCTCCCTCCAAAAACCAATTACTCCCGGGCAAGTCCAGAAGATGTGGTACAGGGATGCTCCAACTGCGTCACATCTCCAGCAAACATTAGGGATGGACCAATTAATTGAATTAAGCAATTCAGAGTTGTGGTACTACGTCATTAATACCTTGAGCTAATTTTCCTTATAAAGGGTATTAATTGAGGTTCTAAAGGCACGACACCATATCACTTGCCACTTTTGGCGTGGTAACGTACAACCCAACCATCTCTCCCATCTCTGCATGTATGTGTGTTGTATGGGACTCAGGGGGTCTGGGTCAGGGGCAGAACTGGTTCAGCTGCACCAGGGCCCCGACCGGCTAGGGGGCCCCTTCAAGCCTGCAGGGGGCCCCAGCCGACCCCCGTAAGCCGTTGTCAGAGGAGAGGAGGGTCAGGCAAGGGAAGCAGAAAGCTTCCTGCTTCCCTTGCCTGATCCCGCCCCTCCTCTCCTCTGCCCCTCCGGCTCCCAGGAGCGCACTAGGCGTGGCTCAGCAGGTAGGAGAGCCACCGCAAACACCTCTCCAAGGGCCCCCAACACCACCCCACACCTCCGGACCGCGCCGACGGCCACCAGCACCCCTACCATGGCTGCACCAGGGACCCCGGGGGTCAAGGTCCGCCACTGGTCTGGGTCATGTAGGATGGAATAAATGTCTGAGATAAGGTCTCTGGTCGAGGTACCTCTGACACACAGTTGCTCAAATCTAGAAGAGGTGAAGGACTCAGGTGGGCCTAATTCAGCTCGAAAATAATGGATGATTTGTTGATATGAGTAAGGGCCACGTCACACACAAAGATATTTGTGCAGATATTGTTCGCAGATCTCTGGTTGCAGTGAAATCATGGACACATTGTTACATTTGTACACAGCCACATAATGGAGCAATGTGTCCATGATTTCACTGCAACCAGAGATCTGCGAACAATATCTGCACAAATATCTGTGTGTGTGACGTGGGCCTAAAACCAATTCTGTGGTAACTTATATTTATCTGCTAAATCTACAAAAGATCTAAATTTTCCCGTCAGGGGGTGCACCAAATCTGTGAAACAGAAAAGTCCCGCCTCTGCCCAAATGCGAATCACTCCCGCGCTCATAAGATTTGAAATGTGTGGATTATAAAGAAAGGGAGTCAGAAAGGATGTGTGTGAAGCTAGATGGTACTTCATTCTGGCAGAGCACCAGATCTCTATGGTAAAGGTCATAGGGCCTAAGAGAGTAATGGAAGATATATCATTTGGAGGACCCCACACCAGGGAGCTCAGGTGGTATGGAGCAAGCCACAATTTCTCCACTTCCGTCCATTTATTGTAGGCTAAGAGTGTTGTTCATGAGGGAATATGGCGCAAATGTGTGGCATAATAATACTTAGCTATGTCTGGGCATGCCAAGCCTCCCTGCAATTTAGAGGCACCTAGGACTGTTTTAGGTATGCGGTGATGACTCGAGTGCCAGATAAATTTTAGGAACATTGATTGTACTTTTTTAAGAATGGTCAGTGGTACTTTGACCGTGATAGTTTCAAAGAGATAAAGAAACCTAGGAAGGATCGACATTTTGATTGCCGCTATCCTTCCTAGAAGGGAGACTGGCATAGCGGACCATTTTTTACAGCGCGCTTCAGTGTAAAGTATCAATGGAGGCGAATGGAGTCCGTGGAACCTCGTTTAAGAGTCTCAAACATGGGACTAGCCAGATATCCCTCCAGGGAAGGACCTAGCTCTGGGGTGGAATCCTTGCGGAGACCACCATAACCACCATATTAAGTGGCCCTTTCAGTCACTATCTTGCTCAGTTACGAGCTTAAGGATGTGAAAACGGAATTACCTTCGCAAGGAGTCCACCCCAGGGGTGGGTCCTTCCCTGGAGGGATATCTGGCTAGTCCCATGTTTGAGACTCTTAAACGAGGTTCCACAGACTCCATTTGCATATTCAAATTCCCAGGGGGCAATGCACCATGGAAATCACTGTGTTTGAGCGCTTTAGCCAGATGCCTGCAGTGTTTTCCTCGACTGGTCTCCCTGAGATTAGTGAGAGCTTTGTGATATAGGGCACTAGTAGATGCTTTATCTTTCAATTGACTGGCCAGTATCGTATGAGCTCTATTGCCATGTTCCTAGTATCTCTGACGGGAAAAGCGCAGAAGCTTCTCAACCCCTCCAAGTGAGATGTTCTTTAACTGAGCCCTGAGATACATCACCTCCTTTAGGTCCCTCTTGGTGGGGCACACAAGGAGTATAGCTTCTGCGAGCTTCAACTTCTTCTCGTGATAAGAGTATTTTAATTTGGCATCTTTTTTCAATCATGAGGAGAGTGCAATACGCTCCCCTCTAAGTACGCCTCCCAAAGAGTTGGAAGTGAAGGAGCCGGTGGGGTGTTCTCAGCAAAGTAATGAAGAAGGTGGGATAGTAGCGTCTCCCTCGTAACCACATTCGTCAATAGGGACTCATTGAGCCGCCAGTGTGTAATTTAAGGCAGGACAGGCATAATCCTAAAGTCCAGCGGTAAGGGGGCATAGTCTGACCAGGCCTCTTCTGCTCCTCCAGCAAACCTGGCAGAAGACCCCTTCAAGGAAATGACACTCGGGGGATGCCAGGGGAAGCAACTATACCTGAGTGGTGACTATGTCCTGTGGTCTTATATTAATGCTTTTCTTTTGAACCTTACTCTTCTGGCACCCCAGAGTCATAGTGCCACAGTGTCACCATTGTTAGGTGTCACCAGAGAGCAGTAAGGGGTATTCCACTCAGGCAACACGCAAACAACACCAACACCTCCCTGACAGAAGGGGGAGACCAATCCCGCCTTCAGGGTGAGCTCCCCTATATATTCTGGTCTGAGGAGCAACAAGTGCAGTGCAGTTCCTAGGAGGACTGTGAAGAGCACAGTCTGGGCGGTCAGGTGGCTTATAACTGAAGACTTTACAAAAGGCCGGCAAGTCCTCGCGTTGAGGTAGGAGCGCAAATTTATTCCCCTTTCTGGCTTACAGACTGAATGGGAAGCCCCACTTATATAGGACTTCCTTATCCTGCAGGCGAGACTGGAGTGGTCATAGCGCTCTTCTTCGTTGTAGAGTTATCCAGGACAGGTTTTGAAAAAGATGTACTTTGGTTCCTTTGAAGGTGGGTTGTTTTGGTGGGCTAGCTTTGGCCATGATCTCCTCCTTCAAGCGAAAGTCTGTAATATGGCAAATGAAGTCACGTGGGGTGCCCTCTAAATTATTGGCCCTCAGCGCTCTATGAGCTCTGTCCATCGGTATGGATTGATCCGGCGGGGGGTTGGATACAATTGAAGGTTGTTTGGAGAGTGCCCACCATGTCTTCTTCGGGATCCCCCTGATCATAGGCGCACACAAGGGGGGGGACCTAGTGTCTAGACCCAACCCCTTTGGACAGCCCTGAGAAGTGGTGCAGTACACAAGGAGCTGGGCCCCTATGTCAGGAGACAGGAACAATTACACAGCAGCCAAGGGCCCACAAAAGATGGCTGCTTTTAGGGGGGCTTCGCTCCCCCAAACCCCCCACCGGGGCTTTGCCCCTCGGAACCCCGCTGGGGGGTGACACCCCCCTTTCAGGCCGGTGTGTGTTTCTTGGACCCCTACCTTGGGAAATTTTGGGTGCGCCACTGCCCCGATGCTAATATCGTGCCTCCGACCTCTGTTATCGAGGTCTTCAACATGTCTATTACAAATTTTAATATTTAATTGTATAAGTACAAATTTATGAATCCATTTTTCTAACATATTTGTATTACATTTTTTATATCGCCTGTGGTTCTAGAAGGATTGTGGCTTTTTTATTTTATTTTTTAAGTAATAGCGCTTTGAGGAAAACGGTCCCCATCGCATGAAAAGTTAAATATTTCTACATGATAAATGGCATCAGAGGACAGGTGGGGTATTAAAGTCATGGACTTTCATTTTCTATGTTTGGTTAAAAAAAAAAAGATAACATAAAATAAAATAAGGGGAGACGGCCGCTGTAAGATGGTTTTCAATTACCATCCATTTCTCTCTTAAAAAGGAAGAAACACAGAGGAGGGGAAACGGGTCAGGGCAGCCTGTGACAATGACAGTGTGATGGGCTGGGACCCCTGTGGAGTTTCCATCTGCTATCATTAAGGTGACTATTCACACATGAAGAAATCCCTCTTGCTGTGCTGACAGGCAGGCATCAAGAACTATGACAAGGCATTAAGACGGGAGTCAGGGAAAGGGGTTGTCATATTCGCAAACAGCAATGCCTCTAACAGGACCTCCGTTATTTTACGGGATTTTTTTTTTTTCCTCGCTCTGTCACCTGGATGTGAGTTAACCCTTTCGAACAACACTCGTGAGAATTTATCAATTCTGAAAGAGATGCCGCTAGCAAAAAAAATCCTCGATTTACCGATGGTGGACGCAGCCGGCAAAAATGGTTGAATGCCGTAACGTGATGCATTGAGGTTCTTCTCTGATCATTTTGATATTCTGATAAATTATTTTTGACTGCAGCTCGAAGGGGGAAATACAAGTAGAACAACATTGTGACTTGTCACTAGACGTGTGAGCAGAAGACACGAGGGGTCTGCGCCTCTGGACCCCCACTGACTTCCAAAATGGGAATCAGTTTTACTTTATTTCGAGCACTCAGTCACTGATCTCAAGCTAAGAAAATATCTAGTTGAGAAAAGAAACCGGGCACTGACCTTGTTGCATTGAAGCCTGTGCGCAGAGGTGTTCACGGATCTGGGTTGCTCAGCTGTAGATGCAGGGCTCTGCACTCTTCAGCGGGTCCTGTGTACAAGAGAGCTTGTACACATGACCCCGCTGAAGCGTGCAGAGCACGCGAAACGCTCACCGTCGTCCCTCCGTCCTCCCTTCCCTGCACCCACCGATGTAAACTTTTGGAATAAACTGTTCTTGGAATAAAGGATCCCGGAGTGCCGCTGTTTTCTTCTTAAGTTCCTAAGAAAATATCTGAGCATTGCCAACCTTTCTTTTCAAATTCGTTAAAAAAGAAGAGGAGAAGGGCACACAGGGTCTTACCAGTGTGTGGACTAAACAGTGGGGTGACAGAAACACTAACCTTGTAGGGTTGTACCTGTCGCAACACCTTATGAATGTAGCACTCGGTCCGATGTGGATAATCAATAGAAAGAATAGAGGGAGGTTTAGCTTGCGCTGCCGTCCAGGGTCACAAAGGAGGCCAAGGGTCCAAAGTGATGCAGAAAAAACTCTACCTTTATTCTATCTGACACATTTCGTGAGCTAGCTGCCCACTTCTTCCGAGATTTACAAACTTCATCCCTGAAGAAGTGGGCAGCTAGCTCATGAAACGCATCAGATAGAATAAAGGTAGAGTTATATCTACATCACTCTGGACCCTTGGCCTCCTTTGTGACCCTGGACGGCAGCGCAAGCTAATCCTCCCTCTATTCCTTCCATTGATTTTCAAATTAATTGGGATGCTAACCTTATGGATGCCATCTCTGGATAGGTTTATAACCTATGACAGAGATTAAGTTTACTGAATTCCCCAGATTGTCATTTTAATTATGCAATGCAGTGATACCTTGATAATATGATGAAGACTGGCACACCTGCATGTTTAGATGCTAGCTAGAAAATAACAATATATAATAATAATGATCCGCTGCACACTAAACAGAATGACTAAAGGATATAATATGTCTGGTATATAGGAAACTAATGCAAGTTTTGAAGAGGAAAATGAACACTCCAGAAACTGCTTCAAGACGTAATATGAAATATGAGAATCTTAGTTGATGCATTGGCCATTGCATGTAAGCCTGGTAACCACTTCAAGGTGTTCTCATGTATACCAGGTCCCTATCTCCCTTACCTTATGCCTCTGTCTGAGGTACAAATGCATATGAGGGTATAAGCCTCTGAGTGCAATTTAAAACCTACGTGTATGGGTGTTGTAGGAAGCTTGATACCTTGGTTTCGTTGACTTTGGTGATCGTGTCTCGGTTTTCGTTGATCCATCGCTACTAATTTTTCACTAAAAAATGGTGACCCACGTGATTGTCCTGCCAAAAAATAATATGTACACTCCTCTCTCCTCTTCCATATGCCAAAAAGTGTGTTTATAAAAACAAAATAGCAACTTAAATGTTTATTTATTCTTTACATTAGTCTTCCCTATTCCTTTTATAGTCATTTCTGAGTGTTTCTAGATTTAACCGCAATCTTTATTCTCTATAAAATATGCCATGTTTATCCGAGCTCAATATATACCAATTATATTTTCATGTCCATGGTCCAGTGTCCACATTGGTAGCTTGTGGCCTCCGAACCAGAGTCCCACAAACCGCCTCCTTTTTCCAGCAAGAATCCCTGGCTCTTGTTCTGATTAGTAAACCTGATATGAAGTCATCATTGCAGAACAATGTGTGCATGATGCCGCATCAGGGTTTTGACCAGTAAGGGCCGCTTCACACTGCGGCGTGATCCGGTCCGGGTCTGTCCGGGAGGACCCACACAGCCGCGGACCGGATCAGCACACAGGACTGGGGGGCTATTATGCCCTCCAGTCCGGTGTGCAGCGCACGCAGTTCCCTCTGCTGATAAGTCAGGACCGCGGGCACCGCGGTACTGACCTGTCAGCGGCTGCAGCTGCGTGCGCTGCACACCGGACCGGAGGGCATAATAGCCCCCCAGTGCTGTGTGCTGATCCGGTCCGCGGCTGTCTAGGTCATCCCGGACAGCACCAGACCGGATCACGCCGCAGTGTGAAGCGGTCCTAACTGGTTGGGATTCCAGCAGGCAGGAGGAGGTTCCCAGGGTTCTCGTCCAGAGGCCACGGATTACTGATGTGGACAATAGACAGACTCCTGATAATCTTTTTGATCATCTCTAGTATTTCTTTATAACAATATCAATAAAAAAAAACTTTAGATTTTTAATATTATGTTTTATAGTTTTTTTTAAATGAATCTGGTAGCAGTGAATAATAAGGAGGTTAATGAGCGGTCCCAAAAGTACAAGTGCACGGACCCCGTTAAGTATGAGCTGATGTTTAATCAATGTCTTCTTACTCCAACCCCCATCTCATAAGTTTAGAGTCCAAGTTTGGGATTCTGATTCAAGTTCTGAATTCAGACTTTAAAAGAAGTCCGGTCCACCCAACTCAAACATCGGTGGGTTTGCCCATCACCAGTTGACAGCATTCTGAATGGAGTATGACAAGAGGCCATTGTCATGTAATGATAGTTAATATGATCATCTTGTTTTCTTGATCCATAATTCAGATGTTCCCTTGGAATTTTCCAGTTCTGACCATAAAGGGACCATTGTGGACAACATGTTTACCTTAGACAATTGCTGGAAATTTATTTTAAGGGGTATTTCAATCAATAGAAAGAAATGACAAATTTATAGCCTCTTCTATAATATTCTGAACAGAGTGACCAACTCCAGTAGTCCCACAGTCTTCAGATTTAGGTGGCTTTAATGAGTGTATATTGAAGTTCCCTGCATGATAGATGGCTGTGTGCACTGCTCTATTGGGATGAAGATACAGGTATATTAGTTCTACAAATGTGAGAATTGATTTGCAGGACTCCGGTCCATCCTAGTCAGTAGTCTGTGACCGTTGGATTCGAGACTGCATATCTCCTTACCTCCTAGCTTTCTTGGCAACTCATTTTATTAGCCAAACTAGGTCAATTTCATCCGTTCATCACGCTGCAATGATGATGTTTCGACAACCCAGCTGGAATGCCAGGACGTTAGTGGAGATTCTTAAATTTCATGTCCACTGGTCACATATTAGTCCAATGGACCTGAGTCCTGTGAATAATCTCTCCCATCTGTAGGACTAATGTTCCTTTAACTTTATCCCAACACGCAACTCAACTGTCTATTTTGCTTCAACACACCCTCTTAAACTTGACATTTGTGGGGCTTCTGGAGTTGGACACCCTGATCCTGGCTGACATTTTTTCCATACTGTTGAATGGAAAGGTGAGTATACATGTATCTACATTCCAACTAAAGTGCGGTGGGCAACAATTGGTGGACCCCCAGTCACCAGGTGTGTCCATGCAAGAAGAAGTCATTGTTTCGGACAGTTTCTATTCTGGGAGACCCCCCTGAGCATTGCCTTGGACTAGAGGTTTACACACCGCTACATGCTCACACAGATGGGGAAGAGGATCCTGATGCAATGTAGAGAAGATAAGGCAAAAGCGGGAAGATACTGGGTGTTCCACTACTCCTCCTTTATGTCATCTCAGAAAGCCTGTGCATCAATAGAATAATTAAATGGATTGCTTGAGAAATAAGTACAACACATCTACTGCGCCAAGCAATGTCTGTGTATGACGATCAAATCTGCGGGTCCTCTCCTTTACAGGAGCCCATCAAGGGTTATATTTGCTTCTCTGGGGGTCACAGTCCAAGCCTTTGACTGCATTCAGTTCAGTAGTGTTTGCCACTTCTGCCGATGTCACATTGACAGAGCAGCTACTTCTCTTCTGCTCTGCACTGTAGACTGGGTGTCACTGTTGATGTCATGTTGATTGACCGCCAGCTCCCTGCTGCCTAACGTCAGGGAGCATGCTGACAATCTGCATGCTGTTTGCAGTGATGCCATGTCTAAAGAACAGAGCTCAAGAGAAAGAACTGCTCTGTTAAAGAGAGGCAAAGTGAAGCAGGAGAATAACCCACTGACCTAGCAGAGATGGTCCTCGTACTGAAAATCAGGCAGTTAGAAACTACCTACCTGTTAGTTCTTATACCCAAAAACAAGTAATAAAAGTCTTGGATCATCCCTTTAAAGGGAGTCTGTGACTTTTAAGACTCACGTTGAATAATTTATAAATTCATATATATAAACCTCATACTTACTTATTTTACAGAATTTACTTATTTCTTTGTATGTAAAAACAGTTTTATTACATATGTAAGCGAGGGGCTTCGGTGGAGCTTTGGCAATGCCAAGTGCTCGGTGCAGCATCCTGCCCACTCAATTACCATCCTGCGACCCTTCCCTTCTGATGATTAATAGTGCTCCAAGAAGTCCACACAACTCCAGGGAGTGCGGGCCCCCTCTGATCTTGGGTCCTTTCTGCTGTGGCCACTCGCTGCACACAGAGTCACACAGTAGTATACTGCTGATTTGGGCAGGAGAGGAAGATGAGCCCATGCCGTGACACGTCAGGAACTGGGCACACACAGTATCAGTGCACACATCCAGCCAATGTCAGACAATGAGACAATTCTGTGTGATCCTATGTGCAGCAAATGGTCACTGCAGATGTGGCGGCCCTGCGGTCCAGTCGCCACTATTAGTTTGCAGCAACTGGGATTGGCAAGTGAAGTCACCCACAAACACCCCCAACACACCAAGTTCCCAGAGCGAGCAGGTGAACACAGGTAGTGGGATGGCTCAGGCAGATGTAAGACAGTGGGGGGAGACAGGTGGTTGGTGGGAAGTAAGCAGGAAGCGGTTAGGGAAAGGAAGAGAACAAAGGGAAGAAAGCACAGGAAGTAGTTAGTTAGTCGGAGGAGGACGAGAGACTGAGATGACATAGAGCACGAACCAGGAGGCCCGAACCACGATGAGGCCTATCCCGGGTCCCAGGGCTACAGACCGCAGGAAGGCAGAGGGAGTCTTAGGGGCGCGGGCAGAGAGCAATCCACCTGCACCAAAATCAGCTGTGGAGCAGAAGGACAGGGCGAGAACCAGGGGCCCGGCCCTGAAGGTGGTGGGAAGGCTCCAAGCTTCAACCAAAGAACTGGGGGCCACGAGATCTCCATGAGCTGTGCCCAACTCCCGATGCAGTACAGAGAGCCGTACTAGGGCCAGGGTACCTTGCCAGTCGCCCAGTAAGGCCCATGGCTGCTAGATTGGGGCTGTGCGTGCAGAGGCGCATGCAGGAAGGAGGAGAATAGGCAGCACTGAGAAAGGAAGCCCAAGAGAAAGGAACACAAAAGATGGTGTACTGGACAAGCCATCCTGGTTGCCAAGGACTACCTGGGCCGCCACTGTACTTGTGTTGTAACCTGAATTACCTGACAAGAGTAGCCAAGTAAACTGGGTTGAAATTCAGCATTGTGTCAGACTGTTCATTTCGCGCCTGAGGAGTGGTAGACTGAAACGCCGTGCAGGCAGCATACTTGCCTAAGTGTATTCCCAATCCTGCCCTGCAGCCAGCTCTGCTCTGCTGGCCGTCCATCACTCTAACTCCCTTCCACTCCAGATGCCCTGGGGACCTGCTCCTCCCATGGGGAGCCAAACCATCACAGCTGCAACTCCATCACCCCCAGAGGTCCCGCATAGCAGCAGCGGCCCCTACCAGCTGCCTTCCACAGGTGGCATCACGACAAACTCTTTATTTTACTTTTATTTTTACCGCTTTTCATCCCCCTTTTTACTAAACCGCCCATCCGGGTGGCCATGGACCAGTTCACCGTGACATTCCAAGACCTCGAGTACGATGTCCAGAGGACCCGTCTCCAAGTACCCCACGACCTCCACTGGGGCAAGTCACAGACAGGATAGGGGGAATCAGAGGGGGCCTACAGTCACTGACATTGGGCAAGCTCACGTTTCCTGCATTGTCAGTGTGTGCAATGAAAAGGATTCAATGCAGACAGTGATCTTGGAGCGCTGTCAATCATCACAAAGGGAAGGGCAGAGGATGGTAATTGAGGGAGTAGAATAGTGAACAGAGTACTTGGACATGTCAAAGTTGAACCAAAGCCACCATGTTTACATTAGTTTTGGTGGTGAGTTTCTCTCTAATGATTTATATATTTTTAATACCAACACTCCATTCCCAGATAGATATGTGATAAGGGACCGTCACACGCTACGATTTTGTGAACGGTCTCACCTATGGTCTCAGGGGTGCGGCTCGTGGACAACATCGTTAGTGAGGTATCACACGTGTAGATAACATTCAGGATGCAGCAACGATGTTGCGTGCAGGGATCGTTTGCACAACCAGCGATTGATGCTTGTCAATGATATGAATAGGAGAAATCATAAAGGAGATCGTTATCGCGGTGTCACACAGAACGATGCAGCAGATTACGTGTAAGATCGACATGTCACACGTAACGACGATGTTACAACGACTGCAAATACGTAACGTTTCAGTGATATCATTAATGATATCTTAGCGTGTGAAGGCCTTGATAGATAGATAGATAGATAGATAGATAGATAGATAGATAGATAGATAGATACCGGTAGATAGATAGATAGATAGATAGATAGATAGATAGATACCGCTAGATAGATAGATAGATACCGATAGATAGATAGATAGATAGATAGATAGATAGATAGATAGATAGATAGATAGATAGATACAGAAAAAAGTTCAGCACTCAGTCTCTGCCAATCATGTGTTTATATATACATATAGATAGATAGAAGTAAAGGCCCAGTCACACACACAGATAATGGTGCAGAGATTGTTCGCAGATCTCTGGTTGCAGTGAAATCATGGACACATTGTTACATTTGTAAATTGCCACAAAATGTAACAATGTGTCCATGATTTCACTGCAAAACAATCTCTGCACAATTATCTGTGTGTGTAACTGGGCCTTAAAACACCTATGCGTTTGAGAAAAAAATAACAACATGCTTTTTTTCAAAAAAATTCAATTTTTTTAGATACGTTATCTTTGTAAAGTAAGGTTCTTGTACACATATTGTCCAATACTTGTTTGCCCATCAACCGCAGCAAGGTGACCTTAGATCTGATGGGTCCCTATCTTACCATGTCCACACATTCCGTGGCTTAGCTAAGCCTCCATTTTTATCATTTTTCTGGGAAGTGGAGGGATTCACTTCAATCAAAGGCCACCTGGGGTCGATGAGGGTGCAGAGTAAAGCTGTGGAGCCAGTAACTCCAACAATTATATAGAAAGCAATAAAAAAGCTAAACAACAGTCAAGGTCTAGTCTGAACTGCTGCAAGCCGCAATACTGAACAATTACAGAAAAAAGTTCACAGCAGCACTCAGTCACTGCCGATCATGTGTGTATATCATACATATAGATAGATAGACAGAACAGAAAAAACTGCACAGCACTCACAGACACAATGTGAACTGGTGCCAGCAGGGATTCTGGGTCAAATAACTAGAAAAAATTTCTGCAGCACTCAGCTACTACCAATGATGCACAAATGCTAATAAGCTGTATATATTTGAGGAAAAAATTTAAAAACTTACGTTTTTTTTTTCTTGGGGTTCTTGGTACAAACATTGGCCAATGTCCGTTTGCTCATCAGCCGTGACAAGACGACCCCAGATCTGATGAGTCCTAACCTACATCCCTGTTCTGTTCCTATCCCACTTCTAAGTGGGCGGACACCATCTCAACCTCAGACCACCTGGGGGCGATGGGGGTGCTAAGTGCAGACATGGAGCCAGAAACTCCACATATTAGACATAAAACAGAAAAAAAACTGCACAGCACTCAGGACATAGTGTGAACTGGTGCAAGCTGCGACACTGGAACAAACAACCAGAAATTATTCACTGCAGCACTCAGCTACTACCAAACATGCACACATGCTAATAAGCGGTTTATATATGAGAAAAAAATTAAAAACTTAAGTTTTTTCAAAAAACTCAATATTCTTATTTTTTATTTTCTTGGGTTCTTGGTACATATATTGGCCAATATCTGTTTGCTTCTAAGTAGGTGAACACCTGGGTGATCTGAGGTTGAGATTGTGTCCACCCACTTAGAAGTGGGACAGGGAGGACAAGGAGGTCAGAGATGTCAGCTTAGGACTCATCAGATCTGGGGTCACCGTGTCGTGGTTGATGAGCAAACAGATATTGGCCAATATAATTACCAAGAATCTCAGAAAATAAAAAAATAAGAATATTGAGTATAAGTTTTTAATTTTATTCTCATATATAGACCGCTTGTTAGCATGTGTACATTTTTGGTAGTAAACTGAGTGCTGCAGTGAATTTTTTCTGGTTGTTTGTTCCAGCGTCGCAGCTTGCACCAGTTCACACTATATCTTGAGTGCTGTGCAGTTTTTTCTGTTTATGTCTAATATATGGAGTTTCTGGCTCCAGTCTGCACTTAGCACCCCATCGCCCCCAGGTGGTCTGGGTTGAGATGGTGTCCACCCACTTAGAAGTGGGACAGGGAGGACAAGGAGGACAGGGATGTCAGCGTAGGACTCATCAGATCTGGGGTCACCGTGGAGTGGTTGATGAGCAAACAGATATTGGCCAATGAATGTACCAAGAACCCCAGAAAATAAAAAGATAAGAATATTGAGGGTTTTGAAAAAAATGCACATTTTTTAATTTTTTTCTCATATATAAACCGCTTTTAGCATGTGTGCATTATTGGTAGTAGCTGAGTGCTGCAGAGAATTTTTCTAGATAGAAATAGATAGATAGATAGATAGATAGATAGATAGATAGATAGATAGATAGAAGTTTGTGTTCACCCAATCCACAGACTTTCACAGTTTTTGCTCACCTCTATGTAAGATTATATAAAGTGTAAATCTATATAGTGTACATATAAATATGTTGCAGTGAGTGCAGTGTCTGTATATTTAAATATATTTATTATTATTATTTATTTATTATGTGCACAGAATCCACTTTACTCCGAGACCGGCGAGGTCTAAACACATGATAATTAAATTCATATACAATGTTAAAGTCACTGTGAAATGACTGCAATGTTCCTCTCAGTGCAGAATAACAGAGTGAGCGCAGGCTTTTAACCAGCAGGGGGGGCACCAGGATTATGATTGAGCTGTGACCCGTTGGCGCGGAGGCTGAGCGCTGATTTGACGGTTGCAGCCAGCGCTGTGCTGAGATACACTTCATCAGGCCTTTTGTAAAAGGTTATGTTTTTATCATTCCTCATCCTCTCCGCGGTCCGCTCCACATTCCTCAGTGTCTTAGCTAATGGATTTTTAAGGGTTTACTTAAAAAAAAATAAAAAACACAAGCAGAAATCAATAAGGCCCCTCTAATCATGAAGTGCAGGAGAGATAGTGTTCAACATATGTGTAAGCACATTACAAGAGAAACCGGGACTTGTAAGAAGTCAGTGTGGACGTGCCCGTCTCTATCTTGTATGTCCACCTGTAAGGGTTCAAGCCATTGATGTTGCACAAGTATGGTAGCCAGGGGACTACTGAAGGCTCCCATCACTACCATACTGGCCCTACTGTGAAAGCTCAGCCACAGCCTGATCTCTATAGGACAGTGATGCGAACCTATGGCATGTGTACCGGAAAGGGCACACCGAGCCCTCTCTCTGGCACATGGCGTCGCCTCTGGCAAGGAGCACTGCCACTTTGAACTGCTATCATGAATGTCTATAATATAGGAGGACTGCAATTTCACTATGTGCTTCAATACTGGGGTAAAGCAGTATATAGGCTAAGGAGACAATCGCTAGATTAAGTTTCCTAATGGGACATAAAAATGAAAAAAAAAAATTAAAAACATAAAAAAAATAAAGATATAAAAGTTTAAAAGGAACCTATCCTGTCCTTCAGACGCTTCCGCTCTGTGCCGTCATTGCACTGGCTGCCTATACACTATAGGATCCGCTCTGGCCAGTTATTGCACTGACTGCCTATACACGATAGGATCCGCTCTGCGCCAGTTATTGCACTGGCTGCCTATACACTATAGGATCCACTCTGTGCCAGTCATTGCACTGGCTGCCTATACACTATAGGATCCTTTCTGTGCCGGTCATTGCACTGGCTGCCTATACACTATAGGATCCTTTCTGTGCCAGTCATTGCACTGGCTGCCCATACATTATAGGATCTGCTCTGTGCCAGTCATTCCACTGGCTGCGTATACACGATAGGATCTGCTCTGTGCCAGTCATTGCACTGCCTGCCTATACACTATAGGATCCGCTCTGTGCCAGTCATTGCACTGGCTGCCTATACACGATAGGATCCGCTCTGTGCCAGTCATTGCACTGGCTGCCTATACACTATAGGATCCTCTCTGTGCCAGTCATTGCACTGGCTGCCTATACACGATAGGATCCACTCTGTGCCAGTCATTACACTGGCTGCCTGTACACGATAGGATCCGCTCTGTGCCAGTTATTGCACTGGCTGCCTATACACTATAGGATCCGCTTTGTGCCAGTCATTGCACTGCCTGCCTATACACGATAGGATCTGCTCTGTGCCAGTCATTGCACTGCCTGCCTATACACTATAGGATCCCCTCTGTGCCAGTCATTGCACAGGCTGCCCATACACTATAGGATCCGCTTTGTGCCAGTCATTGCACTGACTGCCTATACACTTTAGGATCCGCTCTACGCTAGTTATTGCATTGGCTGCTTGTACCCTATAAGATCCAATTCAAATTGCTTGTTCTTACCCACAAAGCTCTTCACAGTGCAGCACTCCCTTACATCTCCTCCCTCATCTCTGTCTATCACCCCACCCGTTCTCTTCACAGTGCAGCACCCCCCTACATCTCCTCCCTCATCTCTGTCTATCACCCCACCCGTTCTCTTCACAGTGCAGCACCCCCCTACATCTCCTTCCTCATCTCTATCTATCACCCAACCCGTTCTCTTCACTCTTTAAGTGACTTTAGACTCACTTCCGCATTAATCCGAACCTCCCACTCCCGGCTTCAAGACTTCTCCGAGCTGCACCAATTCTCTGGAATGTTCTACACCAAGAAATTATCCACAACTTACATTGTTTCAGGCTCTCTCTAAAAACACATTTTTTTAGGGCGGCCTATCATGCCCCCTAGTCAAATTAGTACAAAGCCGACAATAGCCGGCTTACTGTAAATGGCTTATTAATCCCTAACATGCTGAGAGGACCCCCCTAGAGACATGTTGCCCACAGCTAATATTAATAATTAATGTTTTAACACACATTTAACAAAGTATACGGTAACCGCATTGCTCCAGATTACACATCCGGAGCAATCCGGTTACCGGATGGCGGTTTTCTGCACACATGTTTCCTTAAAAATGTGTGTGAAGGCAATTGTGGTCACCGCCTCCGGATCTGGAGGCAGGCAACCGCAATTGCCTTTGAAAGTGTGACCCCAGCCTTAAAAAAAAAATTACAAAAATGATCCCAAAACCAGATCCAAGGCAAATACGGATGCCATGTGTGACTCTGGCCATACAGACCTCAGTACACAATGAATAGTGGCTGTAAGCACTCCCCTGCACTCTGATTGACAGCTCGCTCTGTGACCCACCTGTACAGAGCGAGCTGACAACTAAATCGGTGAGTTTCGCTTAAAGTCGCCATTCACAATGCCGTAAGCAGACACTGAATCCATACGGCACGCCTCTATGACTAAAAGACAGCAGCTCCCAAGACAAATAAGTTCATTTTGTCACTTAATACGCATTAAGGTGCACTCTCCCAATAGAAGGGTTTTCTGGGCTAAAGAGAAACTTCTGCACTCACTCTGTTTCCAGCTTGGGTGGACAGTCATGTGACTACAAGTATGCAATTTGAATACTTACGGCCACATGGCAACTAGATTCTCATTCGCTTTGACAATGGCTAGGGTCTCATTTGCGGTCTGGTATGCAGATCCTGATCCGGTTTTGAGCATTAAAAATGCTCAAAACCGGATAAGGATCCGCAGCCCATAGGCGCCCATTATATAACCGGATTGCACTTAATGCAATCCGGTTCCCGCATTCCGGTTTCGCTGCCTGTGTGAAAAATCATGCAGACAATGTTTTTCGGAGCAGTTTGAAAATCGCATCGGGGATGCTATAATGGGCTCCTATGGGAGCCCATCTGGCTACCGCAAGGCACATGTGAATGTCTGCAGTAACTGTATGCGATGTTCATCCCTGCTGTATCAGGGATGAACAAAGGATTAATGTTAATATTATATGTGGGCAACATTTCTCCAGGGAGTGCCCACCCTCCCTAGAGACATGTTGGCCACATAGAGCGGCATGTGAGGGGTTAAATCTCTTTATTACAGTATTGGCAGCTTTTTTTGGCTTTTACAGTTTTATCAATGACAGCCAGCGGCTCCTCGCTGTAAGGAGGAGATACAGTACGTAATGTGCGTACTGTACATGCCGCTATCCATGGTCCTGAAGGCTTTAACATTAGTTCTATGGGCAGCGCCCCAGCATAGAACTAAGGTTATAGCTTTCAGGACCATGGGTAGCGGCATGTACAGTACGCACATTACATACTGTATCTCCTCCTTACAGCGAGGAGCCGCTGGCTGTCATTGATAAAACTGTAAAAGCCAACAAAAACTGGCAATAATGCCACTCTATGTGGCCAACATGTCTCTAGGGAGGGTGGACACTCCGTGGAGACATGTTGCCCACTTATAATATTACATTAACCCATTGTTCATCCCTGCAGCAGCAGGGATGAACAGGGCATACGGCAACCGGATTGCACATTATGAGCAATCCGGTTACCGGTCCGGTTTTAGGGACACATTTTGAAGCCAAAATGTGTCTGAAGGCACATGCGATTACCACATCCGGATCTGGATGCGGCAATCTCAATGTGCCTTCCAAATGTGACCCTAACCAAAGTTCTAGAGTGAGAGATTCAGATCTAGTCCATATGTTACTGCAGGTATTCACATCCATGATTTGTGGTCACATCACAGAGGTGATTCCTGACAATCTTCATCCATTTCTCCATATATTCTATTCAGAGAATTGAATGTGAATCTAGTAACAAAAAGAAAGTGGCACTCTGAAATACTAAGGGTGTTTCCACATCTAAGATTGGTATGTATTTTGCTAAATTTGCGTTTCTAGGAGTTTTTACCCCTAAAAACGCATAAAAATGCTAGCATTCTTGCCTCCGTTGATTTTAATGGAAACGCATGTGAAAACGCTTGCAAAAACACATGGGCATTTTCAAAAACGCAAAACACATGTGTTTTTGCAAATGCCGCGCTAGACGCATTTCTCGACATTTTGTGCGGCATTTGGAAAAATGTATGCATTTTGCGTTTTTGGAAATCGCACATGCGTTTTTGCATGCGTTTTTACATGCATTTCCATTAAAATCAATGGGGCAAAAACGCTAGCGTTTTTGTGCGTATTTAGTGGTAAAAACGCCTAGAAATGCAAATTTAGCAAAATGCACACCAACCTTAGATGTGAAACAGGCCTAAGACATGCAATTCTGAATATATAAGACTATAGAACAGCATTATAGCTAAGGAGATATATGAAAGAAATTAGACACTTAGCATATAATTATGGCCATATCTATATCCACCCAGTAGCCACATCAAGACATATCTCCTTGCTAGGAACCTACACTGAGGCTGGGTTCATATTTGCGTTCGGTACTGCAGTGCATGGAGCGCATACGCATACGCAGTGCCGAATGCAAGCATTTTCATGTGAACGCAGCGGTGATTGTCCGCATGCGTTCACATGAAAATGTTAGTGAGGCAGCCTGGCCACCCAATCAGCAGCGGCGGCCGGGAGGCGGAGATCCGCGGCGAAGATCCAGGCAGCCGCCGTTGATCTCTTCTCCCCGGCAGTCGCCACTGATCTTCCTGCTGCCGCCAGTTCATTTAAAATAGCCGTTGGGAAAGCCGGCGGTGGAGTCGGCTTTCCCGCCTCACTATTTCAAATAAACAGATGATGAACAGCCGACTTCATCAGCTGTTCATTTGAAATAGTGAGGCGGGAAAGCCGACTTCACCGCCGGTTTTCCCACCGGCTATTTTAAATGAACCAGCAACGGCAGGGAGAGAGAAGAAGAAGAAAGAAGAAGAAGAAGAAAGAAGAAGAAGGAGAAAAGAAGAGAACTGCGGGACAGGATTCAAATATAGATGACCTCAGAGGAGGTCATCATCTGCAGTGTCTGTGCACTTGCCAGCAGATTGCAATGCGCACAGATGCACTTTCATTCATTTTTTGTGCGCAGCTGTCTGTTTGCGTATAAAGCAATCACACAGGTACGCACAAAAAATGCAACATTTTGTGTTGGGCTGCGCATAAATTAAGCCGAATGCAAACGCAGCTGAACGCAGCCACAAACCGCACTATGCGTTCCCATGTTAAACATAGGAGCGCATAGTGCCTGCGTTTTGCTGCGCTCAGATACTCTGCACATGATGCACAAATGTGAAGCCAGCCTAAGTCACTGCATCTCTCTAATCTCCATTTGAATGGGCAAATAGGAACCTGCTAATTGAGAATGACATGACCTAAGGCTAGTGGGGGAGGGGTGCATGGGCATTATTTGAATGTGAATCTAGTCAACACATGACTGCAAGTAGATGAATAGCATACTGCTGCCACATGGCCGCCCACCCGTCTGGAATTGGAGGGCAATCCTGACAGTGTGTGTGCATGACAAACTGTCTAGATTTACCAATCTGCAGGTCACAGAGAGTGAACGCAGACATTGAGCCCGGGAAAACCCTTCAATTATAAGATAAACAGATGACAAATATGATAAATTAACCCAAAACTTTATTTGTACAACATTTTGATTAGTAAATTCCATTAGTATGTGTAAGATAAAAAAGGAATGGGTCTGAAATCACAAGTGCAGATCTGTCCATGATGTTTTTTCTGCAAATACTGATGCAAAGTGCTGACGTGTAAATGAGGCTTATGTGAGCGGTAATGAATGTGTCCGTATAGAGATACATCATTATTATGGCTCTGTACATTGAGCCTTGTCAGAGATGCTGAGCAATGGCAATGTTAGATAGCCGCAACCAATCAGGTGTCATTATTTGTTAAATTGGTCAAATTCTTTCCAATTCCAAAAACTGTCCATCTCATGCTCCTATGCAGACTGATGTGTATACAGTATATACCATTATATTTTTGTAGAGCATAAAACATAGAGCTTGGTTTGATAGGAACTGCTGGAAATGTCAATCTATCCAACAATAAATATTATATAAATATGGATAATTAATACCAAAGTAATTATCTTAGATTTGGAAAGCTTATACCTGTTATTGACAATCTTGTTTGGTATATCCCCTTAATTATTCACACAGCGCGTTTTTCGCTGCTTTTTTTTGCACAGTTTTTCATTGATTTTATGCAAATACATGGTGAGAAAAATGTGCATTTAACAATATCAGCAAAGTTTATGAGATTACAGAAATCTCATACATGCACACACACATGCACAGACACTCACACATGCACACACACACATGGACACATACACACATGCACACGCGGACATACACACAGGCACGTACAGACACAAATAAACACACATGCACATGCACACACACAGACACAAATACATACACATGCACACTCACACATGCACACACACACACATGCATACACATGCGGACATACACACATGCACAAACGCACACACACAGACACAAATACACACACAGACACAAATACACACATTCACACGCACACACACAGACACAAATACATACACATGCGCACACGCACACACACTCGCACATGCGGACAAACAAACACGCACATACACACATGCACAAACACTGACACAAATGCACACACGGACACAAATACACACACACATGCACGCATACACACATGCACTCACACATGCGGACAAACACACACGCACATACACACGCACAAACGCACACACACAGACACAAATACACACACATGCACACACATGCACACACAGACACAAATACATACACACACACATGCACGCATACACACACGCACACACACATGCGGACAAACACACACGCACATACACACGCACAAACGCACACACACAGACACAAATACACACACATGCACACACATGCACACACAGACACAAATACATACACACACACATGCACGCATACACACACGCACACACACATGTGGACAAACACACACGCACATACACATGCACAAACGCACACACACAGACACAAATACACACACATGCATACATGCACACGTGCACACACACACCTGTTTTTTTTCATGACTGACATGGAAAGCTGCTGCATTTTGCTGCATTTTTTAAAGAAGCCGCATGTCGATTCTTTCTTCCAAAAAAAAAACACAACAAAAATGCAGTAAAAACAATTAAAAAAATGCAACTTTTTCCTGCCAAGAGATCAGGTATTGCTGCAGAATAAAACACCCTGTGTGATACAGCCTAATCCAGATGTGACATCCAGGCCATGGAGGACATATCATTGCCCATCAGGCACAGGAGTCTTTCTTTACAGAAATAGCTCCAGCATTTTTTAGTGTTTTTCCTAAATTCCTATATAGATTTTGTTTTTTTGGGGGGACAGGGGGGGAAATTATAACAAGGTAAAATTGTTATGACTTGAAAAAAATTGAGAACAAATATGGCACTGAGTTCTTGTATTCATCACATTACGCATCCTGATGGTGTAAATGTTTAGTATGTGACCCTTGACGGAGACAAGAACAAAAACAGCCAACAGCAGGCCCACCATGTAGCACAATAACCTAATTAGTATATAATGGTATAATGGCATAGAAACATAAATGGGAAAGGGACATGATGAATGTGCCGAATACATAATATTTTATGGATCTACAAGCTTTACTGGGGAAATATAAAAGGATTTAGAAAAAATAATAATTGCCCGAGTTATAAGTCAAGCGAAAGATGTCTGTATATAAATTCTAGTAAACTCTATGCACGGTGTTGCGTTTGATTATTATCCTGGAGTAGTGAACGTGAACAAGTTAATTAAGTCGTATAACATGTAGCACTGAATATTGCTAAACGCTGGAAGGTAAAATAACTCCGGGATATGGCTTTAAAATGCAAAACACCCTGTTCTCAAGAGAATAGGTTATTACTTAATACTTCAATGATCATGTTCAGCATTAACTACAACTGGCAAATGAATTTCTTATAAGGTGACTTAAATCAAAGAGGCAAATGTATCCGACAGCTCGCAGCAACGTGAGGATAGCGAAAAGATGTGACTGAGATCACAAATGAACGGCATTACAATGGAAGAAGGGTTTAACAGTAGAGATGAGCGGTGTTCGACTCGAATTGTTCGCCAATCTCAAATTCGAGCTGTTTTTGGCGATGTTCGAGTCGTTCGTCGAATTAGAACAATTTGCTCTAAATTCGGCAGTTCGAGTTCATGTTCGATTTCAGTTCGATTTCAGTTCCGCAAGGTATATACATACATTGTGGAACTGAAATGAAGTAACATCAAGGGTTAAAAATAATAAAAATCGATACTCACCTCTCTAATCCATCCAGCGACGCTTCCAGCACTACCTACCTGTCGGAGATGTGATCCCGGCAGACGTTTCCCGGTGAAATGATGAGTTCTCGCGATAACTCATCATGTGACCGGAAACCGCTGCGAGAATATGACGTCACCGCAGGTCCTACAGGCCCTCACTAGTAGTGAATAGTAGTGAGGACCTGCGGTCACATGACGTGTTCTCGCGATAACTCGTCATGTGACCGGAAACCGCTGCCGATAGACGACACGCAGTCTAAGCCTCACAGAAAGAATAGTAGTGAACCTGCGTCACAGAGTTCTCGCATAACCGCAGTACCGAACCTGCCAGATTATACCTCACTACTATTCACTACTAGTGAGGGCCTGTGGGACCTGCGGTGACGTCATAATCTTGGCAGCGGTTTCCGGTCACATGAGAGTTATCGCGAGAACTCATCATTTCACCGGAAACGCTGCCGGGATCACATCTCCGACAGGTAGGCAGTGCTGGAAGCGTCGCTGGATGGATTAGAGAGGTGAGTATCGATTTTTATTATTTTTAACCCTTGATTTTACTTCATTTCAGTTCCGCAATGTATGTATATACATTGCGGAACTCAAATTGACCACCACCATAGTGTTTTAGTGTGTTCGAGGGTGTTCGACGAACATTCGACGAACACACCGTCCATTCGACGAATCGAATCGAACTAGAACACTAGTGTGGTGGCTCAACTCTATTTAACAGCTGCCTTTTTTCTTTTCTTTTCTTACAGTAATACAAGTGTAGAATGTTGATAGTTAAAAAAAGATTAAAAATAAAGAAGTCCACGGAAAAATGCAGAATGTCTCACCTGCAAGGAAAATCTTAGTCTGAAAATTATGATATCTATTTTGTATGAATGGAAAAGAACGCACAATAGGAAATATTACGTGTTTACAAATATTGACCGATTTTGCAACCGAAATACTGTAGGATTTGCCATGTAATGTAATAATTCAATAAAGTCAAGTCAAGGACAATAGTAAACATTATAGTGTGATTTCTTAAATAAAAAAAATATAACCTTGTGTTTACAATCGTATTATGTTCTGGATTGTTAAAGGGAATCTGTCACTATTTTGAGGGTTTTTTAACTATTAATATGAGCATACAGGTAGCACAGATCTGAAATGAATATTCAGGAAACAGAAAGAAGCCGCACACAGGACTTATCAAATCAGATCAGCGCTTTTATTGTGCCCAGGTGCACATAGCAGGGTGTGGGTAGCGGGTGGGAGGACGGATGGTGGTAGTACAATGGCGTGTCGCGCCGCTAATGGCGCTTCAACCATGAAGCACCATTAGCGGCGCGAAACGTCGTTGTACTACCACCATCCGTCCTCCCACCCGCTACCCACACCCTGCTATGTGCACCTGGGCACAATAAAACCGCTGATCTGATTTGATAAGTCCTGTGTGCGGCTTCTTTCTGTTTCCTGAATATTCATGTGTCTAATGAGCGGCACTGGAAGGAGCACCGGGACTGTTGGCTGCGTATTAGCAGGGAGAACATCCTCACCACTCCCGTTCGGCCGTGCGAGCCGTGGACTGCTGTGGCTGCGGCGAAAGACCTCCGGAGGGGAGGTGTCACGCTGGGAAGGAGTGCTGGCCCCGAATATCTTCAAAACCATAGATCTGAAATGAGCTTCCTGGATAATGGGTTGTTTGGAAAAATCCTCTTTTTATCTTTTGTTCCAGGCAGGGGCATAACTACAATAGGTGCAGGGGTTGCGATCGCACTCGGGCCCTGCAGCCTAGGGGGGCCCAAAAAGTCCCTTTACAATCCAAAGGACGAAGTGTACGCGATCCGCGCTGCTGAGATGAGAGGGCTGACCCAAAGAGTCGGTGCAAAGATGCTCTTTATTCCTTCTCCAACGCATTTTGGAGCCGGCTATGATCCTTCTTCAGGGTAATCATGTTACTGGGTTCAGCTGGAATTTGGCCCACACTTGACCCTGGGTCCCAAATTCCGTATAAGTCAATGGGGACCCGAACTTGCTGAAATATAACCGTAAAATGGTAGGATGCTGCAAGAAGAAGCAAAATGGGGGCAATATCCTTGCAAACATGTGGAAATGGAATAAATTAAAAAAAAGCTTGGGTTCCCTCCTATTTTTGATAACCAACACAGGTAAAACAGGCAGCTACATGCTGCAACACTCAGCTGTGTCCTTCACCTTGGCTGGTTATTAAAAATGAAGGGGATCCCACTACATTTTTAAAAAATTATTTATATAAATAATTTAAAAAAACAGTGTTGGCTCCACCCAATTCTTGATAACTAGTCAGGGTAAAGCAGACACCTATTTCTGTTATTATCAGAGTGGTTCCCAGACTAAATACATCAGCCCACAGCTGCCTCCATCATAAGAAATTCCATAAATACTGCTGACCTCTGGAGCGTCATTCTGAGAACATTCGCTGAACGAAGTTCCGTAGGAATCAATGAGCGTCGTGGGACCTATGGAATTACATCGGAAATTCCAGAATTTATTTTGAAGTTATAAATTGGTAAATGAGGGCATGTGGGGGAATCTTTATTCAAATAAACTTTTTTTCCCCTGTGTCTGTGTTTTTTTTAATTCTAAACTTACTGGTTTTGTAATGGAGATATCTCATAGACCCCTCTCCTTACTAACACCAGGGTTTGATGCTAGCTGTCAATTCACAGCCCCTGATGGGCGTGCTAGAGAACAGAGAGCCTGTGCGCGTCATCAAAGGGCGGTAAAGCCGCTATGATGAAAATCGCATCATATCTGGCTTTACCCATATCAGTACACCTATTAAGGTGTACTGCCGACCTCGTGATGCCGAGTGCGCATGCGCGAGGTGTGTTCACGGCAGCTTATACACCTCGTGCATGCGCACTCGGCATCGCGAGGTCGGCAGTACACCCTAATGGGTGTACTAACGTGGGTAAAGTCAGATATGATGCAATCTTCGTCATAGCGGTTTTACCGCCCCTTTGATGATGCGCACAGGCTCTCTGCTCTCTAGTACGCCCATCAGGGCGTGAATAATTACCAAGCAGGCGGCGGGGAGAAGCAGCAAGGAACGCCTTTTGTGGCTTCTCAAATGCTGGGAAGCCTCAGATCAGAAGGTATAAAAACCACTTTTATAAACTTGGCAATATCGCTTTAGAGACACAAAGGGATGGCTACAAATGTATTAGCATGGTGCAGGGACAGGTATAAAGAGGCTGGGGGCTCATTTTTCGGGGTCAAGTTCCCTTTAAATGTAATAATGAGGAAGAGGAGAAACAGGAAAGGTTGCCTGTAGTGGCGTAATTTGAAGCTCATAGGCCAGGATGCGAAAGCTCCAATGGGGCCCCCAGATATTGCAATTCTTTAATAGCATTAGTCTTTTCTATTGGTTAAAGGGACTTTTGTGGCTCCCTAGGCTCCAGGGCCTGGGTGCGATTGCAACCCCTGCACCTGTTGTAGTTACGCCCCTGGTTGCCCGCACTACAGAGGGTACTACCCACATCAACTTTAACCCACCTCTTCAGCCTGGATAATAATGATAAAACATATTTGTAGTGTTTATCAGGGTTGCTGCCATCTGTGCCGAGTTGCCCGGTGTGTAGGAGCTGCAGCTTCTTCCAGGGCACTTTGCAGAGTTTCATTATAATGTTTTAGAGGAGAATCAGGACATGAGAGGGAGTAAATTGAGGACAATGATGACTGTGTATCGCAGTAAGGACTGGGGCAGCGGGGCAGATGGGTTGATGTCACAGTGGCGGTGACTGCGCTGTGGCCCTGGCGCACACTTGTAAAGGAGAATATTTACAGAGGAGAAAAGATCATAAAGTTTGTGACGCCAGCTGAGGTATCAAGCCAGGAATTGCCGGCGTTGCATGTAGTCACTCCCAGGGGATAGATGTTATTGCAGCTACAGTAGATCGTATACCCTCATTAACCAGGGTAGACTCCTGGGGTGTAGGATGATGTGGAAGATGGTGGGAATTGTAGTGCAAGGAGTGCAGAGGTACAGAGGTAGCAGGAATAAAGCAAGGAGGTAGTCTCTTGTTCTTTACCTTTTACTTTGTAATTCAGTCCATCAGCACATCCAGGGTATTGAAAGAGCAGGCTGTCGGTCTGTGGAAAACTAGGGACCACTCTGCCAGACGGGTATATGGACTACCAGCTGACTTCTCTTTGGGATGAGGTTGTGTGGCGCCCCTCAACGAGTGCGTCACAAGAGGGTATTCCAGCCATAAAAGCAGCCGCAATATTCTCTGACACAGCAGTGATCTGGTTAACTTTGAGATCCAACCCTGCATGCATCACCTAGAACAGAGGACCAACCCAGGGTCCTGGTGGGCGGAGTGCTAGGGAAGTGTGTAGGGAGAACAGACCCTTAGTCAGAAAGAAGGAGTCTAGAACTTGAACTGAGAAGTCTAGAACTTGGAGCAGGAGCGGGGGCTCCGCACCCCGTGCAGCCCCCGGGCCGTCACCGGTCGGGAGTCAGCACCTGAGGCCTCAACAACCGGGATCGGGCATCATTAACCACGGGTTCCAAAAGACTCCCGTGCCCAAAACCTCACAGCCGGTTCACTGGTACCAACGCTGGCAGCAATTCACCTCTGCTACGCGAACCAGAAGCGTGGAGGAGCAGCTTCACAGGAGCACCCCACCACCAGCCAACTTCCAGTCGTCTAACCAGCGGTGTACCCACTGAGGGATCCAAGGCTCCCCAAAACATCCACAACGTATAATCTGGATAGGGCATTGAAGCAGCCTCCCCGTACCCGATCTGGTATTCCTGGGCGACAATGGCAAAACACTTAGCTAGAATGGAGGAACACTTGCGGATTTCTAAGGGACACCATCACTGTTGAGTCCACCCGGTCCACTACCCGTGAACTGTATACCATGTACTGCCTGCTGGTTACAGTAAAGACCCGTTGCAGAGACTTTCTGTGTCCGTGCTTCCTTATGAACTGTCTGTCCGCATTACAAGGTAACCGCAGCTGCCGCACAACATCTTAAGCAGCTCCAGCCTCCGGGGATCACCGCTCAGCCTGTGGGGAGCGTTCCATCTTGCTGCTGTCCATCCCCCGGAGGTTCCGCAGCTTCGGTAACGATTACCAAAACTACTCATAGGTGGCGTCACGAATAAATTAAACCCCTTTAATCTGTTCCTACAAGACGTCTTCAACTGTTGATCTGCACTCAACCGGGCCCCACTACCGGCAGGCGCGGGCCACCCGTGACAAGGAGGAAGGAGCTACAGCCTGTCTAAACCGGAGTCCACGGGCTGATGGTGAGTCAGTTGTAGGTGCTGGTAGCTTTCCTGCTCCTCTACAACTCCCTCGTGGCTAATTTCCAGCCAGGCAGGCAACACAGACTCTATGAATAGCCAGACCAACACCGGCTAGTCAAATACGACTGTGGTGACCAGACCATAGGGGCACCATAACTGCAAATTCTTTATAAGTTTCTGGATATTAATGGTATGAATATCCCCATATGTGTGGTAAGTGGGGGGGCCCTGAGTGAGTTGACAGTTCTCAACAAAGAATGAAAGAACATTGTGGTCAGAGAGAGGTAGTGGGCAGTTAGTAAAATCATGCACTGAGCACAGACATGAGAAGATCAGGTCTAGTGTATTCCCGTCTTCATGTGTAGGAGAGTTAGTAAGTTGTAAAAGTTCAAGAGAGGAAGTTAGAAAAAAAGATGAGCAGGAAATGGGGAGCGGGGATCATCAAGAGGGATGTTAAAGTCCCCCTGATGAGAGTAAGAATGTCACATGCTAGAAAATGTGAAAGCCTAGAGAGGGATACACAACTACCACTCACACAGAGAAGAGTCTACAAAGCTTGAAATTGTGATCCTCAAAAAAAGGAAAAAAAACATAAAAAGCACATGTGGCGCCCCTGCGGCTAAGCGCCACAGAGTGGTATTGCATTTATCATCTATATGTAATATTATTGTAAGTTGCTGGGTTAGGATTTAAATCTCATGGAGTCTATTTTTACACTCACTTAGGACCGTACCACTCAGAATAGGGGGAACTGGTAATATAGTAGGTTCCACAGTGTGGGGGTGGAGCTTAGGATTGAGTAAGAGTGACAGTTGACAGTTTACCTCAGACTGTGCTGGGAAGGCAGACAGAGTGGTTAGACCTGGCAGCCCAGCTGAGTGGAGGGTACCCCATCTTTATGTGGGGACCCAGGACAGAAGGCAACGGGCCAGGGCTGGTAGGAGCCAGCTGGTCATGTTGAGGGGACACCGGTGACATGGACAACTGAGGCAGCCAGGAGTTCATCCCTGACTGCAAAGCCGACGAGCTGCAGGCCCAACAGGACCGAGTTGCTGAAAGCGCCACAAAGTACCTCTCCCCTCAGGACTGAAAACTGGTTCAGGACACTAGAAGAAACTAAAAGGGACAGACATATACTGCGGTGCTGGAAGGGAGCCTTCTTTATCTCTTTTCCGGGTTGCCTTATCCAGACCGGGTAGTGCACAGACCTTGTCTTCTAGATACAGAGCGTAGGACTGGCGGGGGAGCTCTGCAAGGGTGGTAAAAGACTGAAAGATCTAGAGAAAGAAAGTAGTAAACCCTGAAAGACAGAGAGAGGACATCTAGAGACTCCATAAGAGAAACCCTGAGTTGGCAACAACACCCTAAAACCAAACTGTACCGTGTTTTGTTATGCCATCAGCCGGTACCAGAGTAAAACAGAGTTAAACTGGAACTGGTTTCTGTGATTCTTCCAGCCGCAGCCTGGAGGCTTAACATCATCAAGCAGAGGGGTAAGAACTGCACCACCATTACCATCACTGTCCTCCCTCACCATCTCACCACAATAGCTGCCCTGAGGTAAAGCTCTACCTGTGGGGAGCTGTACCACACTTAGCTGCCTCAACCATCACCTCAGTGGCCGGCTGGCAGCGCCGGTACCATCTTACCGGACTCTACAGGTGGCGTCACGTTCCCCTGTAAATAACCCCTTTAACCCCCACCGTTTACCATCAACATCTGGTATAATTGCCAGGGCACGGCACCCGGGTCCGACCATCATTGACTCCCCACACAGTAGCCCCGGTGTCCGAGTCCCTCATCCACCCTAGCTCTGGTTGAATCACACAATTTGTTGAAAGCATCAGATCAACATCTCCACCAGGTCTAGCATTATGTGGAAATTGTAGGTCACCATACGAGAGAGCAGCAGTGGTGGTGGTGTGCCACTGCCGGATCCAGGTTTTAATAAGAGCTAGGAGGTTAAGTGAATTTGAAAGGAAATGGTCATGGATGTAGGACAGCATGATTCCTGCTGAAGAGGAGAGAAGGAGAAAGAGAGGAGAGGGAAAGTCATACTCCTGTCTGTTTAGAATCTGGCACACATGGGTGACTTTATGTTCTGCTAAGTTTCCCATGACATGTGCATTATATGCATTTTGGCGAACAATGATAACAAGATGTTCACCCTTCTTGACCCACGCTACAAGGAGAATTTTCCATCTCTCCTTCTTTCACACAAAAGGGCTAGTAATATGGTTCAATACCACAAGGCCCTAGTTGAACAATTACTACAAAAATTCCCATCTGACAACACTGGAGACATAATTCTTTGGGCATTCAAAGAGGAGAGTTGAGGGAGTCACATACCAAGTCCAATAGTGGCAGGGGAACATATCAAAGGTCTGACACAGTTTCATTAGACCCTCCCAGCACATGGGGTAGTCTGGCAAAGAGTGAAAGATTTGGAGATGAGGAAGGAGTACCTTGTCAACCATACCAGCGTCCTCCATGATTTCTCTGTGCTGTACAACTATGGGATATCTAAGCTGGGCACGTGGTGTATTCAAATGCACCCTTTTCCATCTATAAAAGGTTATATGGTTCATGAGTTCTTCTTTTCCTCATCCACCTTTTGCCATATCTGTAATGTGCGTGGGTGTGGACCCACTACGCCACAGCCCGGGCTTACCCAGGAGGGGCATGACTAAGTGCCTGCCAGGCATTTTCCAGAGCCTCTAATGGTGAAGTTGGCCTTGGCTACTAGTAGACACCAAGTACCACTCCAGGGCAGTCCGTGGACTGCAGAAGCTGACCCCAGGTCAGTTCCGGAAAGCAGGTACAGAAACAGAATATCATCACTACACAGGGAGCATCAGCATATAAGAGAGTCCTTCACAGTTCTTGAATGTTGCAAACAAATGACTCCAGCTGGCAAATCGGGTCCCCTGATTTTTTTCCTTTTCACACAACAGTCCAGGAGATTCAGAAAGTCTAACAAAGATTGACAGAGTTCATTAAAATGGTGTAAGGCCATTAAGGCACAGGCCATTAAGGGCATAGTCCATTTAGGACACAATCCATTTACGGCACAGTGTATTTAGGACACGGTCCATTAAGGGCACAGTCCATTAAGGATACAGTCAATTTAGGGCTTTGAGGTGTTGTCCGAAGGCTGCAGTCCCACTAATCTAGTAGGTGGAAGTGCAACTAGCTCTAAACTTGCGAGGAGGAAAAATAAAATTAGGCCTACATAGCCACAAGGAAAAAAATACAGGCCTTGCTTTTGTCAGAAGTCCAAACAAACAGTCCTTATCCAGCCAACAGGGCAACTCCAGGACCAAGTCGCCATGCAACTTTACAACCTGCATGATGCAGGATCCCAAAAGCGGCATTTCTTACAAGCAGTCAGCGACCCAAGAACAGGCCTTTTTTAAGGCACTCCTCTTTAATTGGAGTCCTCCTACTCTAGCATCCTTCTCAACGCTTTCCGGGATGGACATTATTGTTCCCCACTGTAAGCCGCTCTCAGGGGGTCGCAAGAGCTACCCCTCTGGGCAATTCTCTACCACTACCTGCCCCCCTGCTTACCCTGTCAGTGCCACCACTGGAGAAGAGGAAAGAGGAGATAGGGGATTGCCATATCCTCGAACACACACCTTAGGAACTCAGGCAACCCTGACAGGCCCTTCAGGATCTCTGGTCCATGTGGGTTTCAACCAGCTGGTTGATTAACATGGTCAGGCTTGGCCAACTGCCTATGCTCCATCCTCTCCATGTCAGCTTCCTGCTGCAATTCTTCGACATCCTCTACGATGGTGACCTGACTTTCCCCCATGTTTACCACCCCTTGAAACCCTTCACCATCATAAAGGTGACCACATCCCCAAAATAGAGCGTGCAGAGTCAGGAAGGCAGATGATCATGCTGCAGGGTGGACCAGTTTACATAGCATCGTCACCAGTTCAGTCTTTGGTTAGGAACCCAAACCCCCTCTTCTGGAAGAAGGTCACCACCCGCTCTCAGCACATTGCTCCTCAAAGTGGTTACAATGAGACCCCCTGCAACCACTCTCGGGCAAGGGCATCTGAGAGCCTCATCTCTTCCAAAAATGACGGCCTAGGGTGGTTCAGGCCCATAAGGATACATGTTGGCCTCTGGCAGGTGTGCAATGGAAGGCAGGAAGACAGGGGCTTCTGCCACTACTACCTCCTCCTTCTTGTCCTCTTCCTCTATTTGAAGATTCACAAGGGTGTAATTCTGGCCACTGGCAGATAAAATCTACCCCCACTATTCAGGGCTTTATCTGTTTTCATCTGGGTGCTTTGGTTTTTGTACTCTGGCATATGCACTTGAGGGTTTGTTCTCAGTGACTTTGCTTATTCCCTAATTGGGATTGGTTGCATATTTGGGTAGGATTGTCATTCACCCTTATGATACATTATTGGTCACATTATGTATATTTTTATTATATGTATGTGCATATTGCCAATTCATCCATATGGGCTTCCAGTTGAAGTGTGCCAATCTTTTTTTTACATTTCCTTTCTTTTATCTTGTTTGTATCTAATCAATAAAACTTGTTACTTTTGTGCAAACGATTTAATGTTGTGATGGGGGCATTTGACAATTTGGTCTTAATGTTGTCGTCGCTTAGGGGATGTTATTGTTTACCCAATCTTGTTGCCTAGCTCCTCATTAATCCCTCAATGGGCTGGGGGGATGCAGAAGATTCCGGACTAAAAAAAATCCAATTTCTCATGCCACAGGTAACATCTGGGCTTGCATTTGGGTGGAGTGATTATTGAAGCCTGACATATTGAAGTACAAATAAGAAACACAAAATAGTGTTTTCAGCTCACCCCCAACTCAACTGGAATGTTGAATAAGGCTAGTGGACATTTCACAGACAATGCATATAATACAAGCCAAAAATCTGTATGGAAGGGACGGAAAAAAAGGATTGCTCATTTTCAAGAAGCAACATCCATATTATAGTGTTTTATGAGTGTGAACAGATCTATTGGACAATGTGTGGTAAGCATATAATGGACACATGCTATTTTCATCTGAATTGCTAGCATATAAGTGTAGAAGAGGTGACCTCACATGCTGCTGTTCCTCTGCAACAATAAAGGTTTTCTCTCTAAAAAAGAAAATAATACTTAAAAAAGTTAAAGCTCTCTTAGGCCCCTTTCACATCAGCGGTAATCGCTGATCGCGGCAGTTGCGGTGAAAAAAACGCATCTGCCGTGATTACCGCATAACAGCCGCACTTGCGGTTCACCTGCGGCAAGCCCCATGCAATGTCTATGGGGCTTGTGGCAGGGTGCGGCAAGTGCGGTACAGTTGTGGTTTCGGCACTTGCAGCAAATGCGGCCACGAAAAAACGCGGTCAGCCGCGGTTTTCTCGCGGCCGCATCTGCCACAAGTGCTGACACCGCACTTGCCGCACCTGCCGCACACTTACCGCAAGCCCCATAGACATTGCATGGGGCCTCCCGCATTTTCACACCGCAACTGCCGCAATCAGGATTACCGCTGATGTGAAAGCAGCCTTAAAGGGATGTTTAAAGGAGGCTTGGAGGTTCCTGAATTTCACAGCTGCTGCCACATCTGGCACTCTTCCAAACATTCACAGCAAGCAGGTGTCCCAACACCTGAAAACTCAAAGAAGCTGAAAAACTTTCTTTTACAACTCCCTTAACCTCATCATGTTGAAAGAAACTGGTAGACTAGATGGCGTGAACTTACCTAACCTTACGTTAGCGGAGTTCTCAGTCATTGGGTCTTCCAGCAAGCATTTTGGCCCTAAACCTTCAAAGAAAGGTTTAGGGCCATTTTTAAATTTTTAACTATTTCCACGAACAAAGCCATGTTCGGTGTTTTTTTTTTAGTAAATTAGTTGGGGTTTCTGATCACGAACCAAATCGTCAATATTTATGCTGAAGTTGAAATTGGTGAACTTTGCTCAGAAAAGTTTGCTCATCTCTAATTATCACCCAGATGCATCCTTGACAGTTACAACTGATATCCTTTAGGGTATTGGTGCACAAAGCCTATAAGATATCCTGAAGTAGCTTTGCTAGCGGTCTTGCTATCGTTTTTTTTTGCAACGGCTCCATCACTGGCATCTTTTTCCTCTATACTTTCCCATGCTAAGAAAATAAAGATGAAAACAAAACCGTTTGCAGTTTTGTGGTGCTTTTTCAGGCGGAAGCCAGTAGAATCTGTCTGACAAAGATGTTTTGTACACATACTTAGCTACGTATAGCCCCGAGAGACTCCAAGACCCTTTAACCCCTATACAGGGATCTAGAATAGCAGCAGATCCCAAGATGTAACTGCCTATAGATGAGCAGCAGTCCAGTGGCGGAATGGTTGCCAAACAGGGACAAACTGGGAGTCAGGTAAGGGACAAAAACAGGATAGTAATGAGGTCAGGAAACCCGGTAAAATAGAGAGGGTAACAAAGTACAAAATCATGAGGAAGACTCCAAAAAACAGGTAGAGGTCATACCTATACACTAAATGCAAAACAGCTAGATAGAGGAACCAAAATTATTTCTGGCAACTAGCTAGAAAAGCCCAATTCTATATAAAGGGAGCGTATTTTCCAGTAGGCTGGACTAAGCTCAGGGACCGATGACCTCACACAAATTAACACCGCCAGACTGTGAAACACAACAGGTCCTAGCCACTATCACCCTAGTGGATAACAAAAGCCTGCACTCTCCTGACTCCTCTGGAAGGACTTCTTCCCTAACACCAACATCACCAACCATGTGAATACGGCGATGCCTAGCGGCAGGAGCAGAAGCTGCTGGAGGAACCCCGTCATGAGCGCAACATCTTTTTCACCACCAGCAGGGTAAATATTGCAGCACCTACTGCCCGAGGCAGGAATTGCAGAAGCAGGCACTAACGTATCCCCTTTATCATTAGGATTGCCTACTGGGAGAATATGGTGGTGCCTAGTGGCAAGGGTGGTATTGGAACTCATTCATTGATGTTCCTAAATTATACTGGTTTTGCAAAATAACATTCCAGAACATGACATCCTGGAGTTGCCTACCACTTTATCTACCGTATTTTCGATAAAGTGCAGGATGTTACTTGTGATCTTCCTCTTAATGTGATCTTCCTCAACATTCGGTCTGGGAGTGACCATAGATGTGAGGCACTGGTGCAGGCCCTGATAGGAGCACTGTATCTGATGCTTATGGAGGAGCTATTGCTGGAATTCACAGTTATACCATGGCCTGTACTCAAGAAGTCACTGTGACATAGGACTTGCAAAGTACTGTGCCTGCGTATATAGAGCTATATGTGATGATGATCCCAGGGGCGTAACTACAATAGGTGCAGGGGTTGCGATTGCACCCGGGCCCTGCAGCCTAGGGGGGCCCCAAAAGTCCCTTTGGCCTATAGAAAAAGACCAATACTATTAAAGATTTGCAATAATTGGGGGCCCCGTTTCAACTTTCGCATCGGGGCCCCTGGGCCTGAAGTTACGCCACTGGAGTGTATATTCTTTTATGGAGCATATACAGTGGCATAACTGGAAGTTCATAGGCCCTGATGTGAAAGCCCCAATGGGGTCTCCAATTATTGCTAATCTTTAATAGCATTAGTGTTTTTTTATAGACCAAAGGGACTTTTGGAGCCCCCTATGCACCAGGGCCTGAGTGCGATTGCCACCCCTGCATCTGTTGTAGTTATGCCCTGGGGCATATAGAAAATCAAATAGATCTTTATTTCTTTATTAATACTCTCTATGTAAGCACAATACCAATGTGGTTGGAACAGCTATGCCAGCAATATGCTTATTTGACACCATCAATCGCAATTCTACACCCTCAGTAAAATAAGAGAGCTCATTACCTGTAATGTAACAACTGCTGCAGGACAGATCATCGCCGCGTGGGAAAAATGCTGATTATTAACTCAATATTACTAAGCTGAAGAAAGACAGTGCCTCAGAGCATTATTGGCGGTCACACTTCCTAACTGTTAATTGTAGCGGTGAAATAAAAACAAACTGTAAGGATTATTTTTATACAAGATGACAGGTATCTGAGAGGCTGGGAGGTGATGGTAGGTACAAACAGTATATAAAGTATGCATGCTCTGGTTTAGATCTGGCAATAGTCACACAATCAGTCTAGGAGTATAAACTACGGATAGGATATAAGGGTAGTAAATATTATGTAAAAATGGCACTATATTCTCAACCCCTTCACCGTTGTAGTGACACCCCTGGGCCCGATGCTAAAGCTCTAAAGGTAGGGTCACATTAACGTTATCGGCTGCGCGAGGGTGGTTGTTTTAAAAACATAGGTTTTGGCAGCCTTAACGCAGTGTTACTGCCATGGTAGCGCAGCGTTAACGCTGCTAATTATGGTGACGCGGCACCTTAGAGCCCTCTTCACCATAGGTAAGCATTGGCAGTGTTAACGCGGTGCTCCCATGGCGGTAGCACTGCGTTAAGGCTGCCAAAACCTATGTTTTTAATGCAACCAGCTTAGCGCACCCAATGACGTTAATGTGACGCGTTAAAAACATAGGTTTTGGCAGCCTTAACGCAGTGTTACCGCCATGGTAGCGCCACGTTAACGCTGCCAATTATTCCCTATGATGATGTGGCTCCTAGCGTGACTCAAATGCTGGCACCTGAGTGCCAGAGTTTGAAATCTCGCTCTTTTTCCTGGTGCCTCAAGTGACGCTTTCAACAGCGTCTGTTGATGCGCTAGGAAAAAGCGCAAGATTTCACTCAGATGCCTTAACGCAGTGCTACCGCCATGGGAGCGCCGCATTAACGCTGACAATGCTTACCTATGGTGACGCGGCCCCTAGTGTGGCTCAAACACACTGAGTGAAATCTCGCGCTTTCTCTTAGCATGTCAAATGTTGAATGCGTCATTAGACGCGCTAGGAAAAAGCGCAAGATTTCAAACTCCGACACTCAGATGCCCAGCCAATGTGACCCTAGCCTAACAGGCTTACAGGGTTACTAAGCGCAGCGCTCTTCTTAGTTACCCGATGCATACCTTGGTTACCAGCGTGCTGTGCTTGGCAACCAGGATAAACATCGGGTTACTAAGCGCAGCGCTGCTTTTTGTACAATTTGTTACACAATTTCTTTTGAGTCAATACCCCATATGTGATTGAAAGCTACATTTGAGAAACAGTACAAGGGAAGAAGCACCATATTATAGTGTGATGAGCCCAGGGCAAGGGGTACTCGGATACCGGACCTGAGTTTGATGGAATTAACCGGGGGAATCACGGGTGGTCGGGTTCCCGGTTCCGTGCCCTGGATGTCGTTTGTTAGATGAGGGAGGGAATATTTACAGGGGATAAAGAGTACATGACGCCACCTGTGGATCCGGGTAATATGGATACCGGTGCTGCAAGCCGCTGAGGTGATGATGGGTGCAGCACAGTGTGGTCCAGCTCCCCACAAGAGGAGCTTTTACCTCAGGGCTGCGGTGATGGAGGATGAGGGGGATGAGGGGAGTAGTGGTTGTTCTTATTCCTCCGGTGAGATGCTGATGGTGCTGAGGCCCTCTGGGCATCGGCGAGAAGAATGACAGAAAACAGTTCAACTCCAACTCCACTTTACTGGGTACCGGCAGATGTTAAGGTGAAACACGGTACAGTCTGGTTTAATGGGTGATTGTTGTCGGTTCCGGGTTTCCCTATGGAGTCTCTAGATGTTCCATCTCAAGTCTTTCGGGGTCTAATCTGCTCTTCCCTGTCTTTCACCACCCTTGCAGAGCTCTCCTTCCAGTTCCCTGATCTCCCACGGTGGAGCACGGGTTTCCTTTACTAGTACAGACGGGAGAAGTAAATGTCAGGAATCCGGACCAATGCTCCTGTGATCTTGGATCTATTTTGGTACTGAGGGGCGAGATACCTTTGTGGCACTAATGGCTACCCGGTGATTATGAGCCCGCAGCTCGTCGGTTTGTGGCCAGAGATAAACTGTTGCCCACCTCGGCTTCCCGTGTTGCCGGTGCTTCCCCGGACGATACCAGCCGGCTCCAACAGGTTCTGGTCCATCCCCTTCTGTCCTGGGCCCCCTCATAAAGATGGGGATCCCTCCTGTCAGCGGTGCTGTCAGGCGCCTCCCTTACTGCCTTCCCAGCACTGTCTGAGGTAACTGTCACTCAACTACTACTTCCACTAACCTAGGCTCCACCCCCTTTCTAAACCTACTGAATAATCAGTCCCTCTAGAATAATCAGTCCCTACAAGACTTTGCCCAAGCATCCCCCAACCTTTGGAATTCTGCACCTCAAAACGTCTGACTGTTCCCTACACTAGGAACCTTCAAGCGCAACCTGAAAACCCATCTCTGCAGAACAGCCTACAGCCTGCAATGACCACGGTGCCACCTCACCACCACTGGACCTGGTGCTCCACCACCACTGCATCTGGCGCTCCACCACTATTGGACCCGGTGCTTCACCACCACCCGAGCAGTCCCAACCTATTTTAACTTGTTTGTATATAAGCCCTTCTCATGTACAGCACTATGGATTCAATGGTGTTCTATAAATAAATAATAATAATAATTATATGATATGAAGGGCTGTGATGCTGCATTGTATTATCTAGAGGGCTATGACTCTGCATTATATTATCTAGAGGGCTATGATGCTGCATTATATTATCTGGAGGACTGTGATGCTGCATTATATTATTTGAAGGGCTGTGACACTGCATTTTATTATCTGGAGGGCTATGAGGCTGCATTATATTATCTGGATAGCTATGAGGCTGCATTATATTATCTGGAGAGCTATGACGCTGCATTATATTATCTTGAGGGATATGAGGCTGCATTGTATTATCTGTAGTGCTATGAGGCTGCATTATATTATATGGAGGGCTATGAGTCTGCATTATACTATATGACGGGTTATGAGGCTGCATTATATTATATGGGTGGCTATGAGGCTGCATTATTCTATGTAGAAGGATATGAAGCTGCATTTTACTATATGGAGGGCTATGAGGCTGAATTATTCTATGTGGAAGGATATGAGGCTGCATTTTACTATATGGAAGGCTTTGAAGCTGTGTTATTCTATAATGGAGGACCATTTATACCAGGATAAGGGCATATTCCAGGAGGAGGACCATATATAGCAGGATGAGGGACATTAATATATAATGGAGGGGGTCAATTTGTGAGTCTTTATAGGATTTAGAACATTACATGGGGCCCATACATCTGACCAATGTGGGTGCGCAGGGATGGGGGGGCCAGGTCCGAATTTCGCATTAGGGCCCTTTGGACACTAATTACACCACTGCTCCCATGTAAAAAATTGGATCCTGCAGAAATCAGTTATTTATCAACAGGTGAAAAGTTCTGTTTGCACAACATTTCTGCCAATGTAATGATGCTGGATCCGTTCTAAATGTTGATTACTAGACATGTTAACTCGGCCTGTGATTATGTGCATATGTTGCATTTTGCTTTTTCCTATGTGGATTTTGTACGAAGATTACATAGCATTAATACGTACCAGCAAAGTATGGTTACATTCACAGTATCAGTTTTTGGTCAGTTTTTCACATCGTTTTTTGTAAACAAAAACCAGGAGTGGATGAAAAATACAGAAGTGGTGATGTGGTGCACCTGCAGCCAGGCTGTCACAAATGGTACTACATGCATTCCTATGTGTGATATCGTGCTTAGAGGTAAGTGGATAACACTTTGCTGAGACCCCCAACATACACCCAACACATCTGAACATCAGGCCGAGGGTCACTTCTGTCCAGGAAGTGATGGGCAGAAGAGACCCACCTATAGGGCAGTCCCCACTTCTGGCTTGAGGGAAGAGATACTGAAGGTTAGGCATGGGTGGCAACAAGGAGAGCTCTAGTCTGGGCTGAGTCACTTGAAAGATAGCATGGAGCATGGAGTGAATTGCTAGGTTGAAGACCTGCAAGATGAATCTGCTGCCAGCTGTTGAAGCTGGGCAGAAGAGCTAGCTGCAGGAGGGGTACCAGCACGCAACTCAATGAGAGATACTTCAGGATCGGTCATGAAGCTGGAGGTCACTGGACTTCAAGTACAGTGAATCAGTTTGTGGACCTTCCTGAGGTGCACAGAGCTATATAGGGTCAGAGGTCAAAAGTTGTGGCTCGCAGGTCCCGCAGTCACCTGCTTGGCAGGAAATGCTGACCACGAACATTTAAGAGAGGAAAGAGGGTAGCAAGTGTCAGCACTGGGAAGGCAGCTGGAAGACCATATACCCTTTGTCTCAGCAAGATGAACTCCAATTATCTTTGGGCTAGCCAGACTACACTTCTGCTAAACATTGTACCCCGGCTGGGTTGTAATCTTCAAATACAAGTAAAGGGTAAGAAGTAGAACCACTAAGGCTACGTTCACACATTGCGTATTTTGTTGCGCCTTTTGCCGCGATTTTTGGCCACGCAAAAAGGCGCAACAAAATACGTGGGTGCATTCACACACCACGTTTTCATGTGCTGCAGGGGGAGGATGAATCCTGCTTCCTCCTCCCCTCTGTCACATCTGTGCACACCCCTAAAGATTTCACAGTGTATTATTATACACTGTGAAATCTAAATTCAATAAAGCCAGAGGTTTTTAAAATAATAAACATGGATACTTACCCTTCGGCGGGTGAATGGCGGGTGTCCGGGAGCCAGGACCGGTGAGCAGCCGCAGATTCCGAGTGGAAAAAGACCTGTGGTGATGTCAGAGGGCGTTCTGAGTGCTGATTGGCCACTCGCGGTTATGTGATACATATCACCGGCACACCCTCTGACATCACCACAAGTCCTAGCAGGACCATTCCAGCGGCGGCTCCTGGCTCCCGGACACCGGAACACCCATCGGAGAGGTAAGTATTTAAATTTTTTATTATTTTTAATACATTTGTCTTTATTTAACTTTGATTTTGCAGTGTATATTAATACACTGTGAACTCTAATGGGCGGTCACACATGTCACAGAGGGGAGGAGGAACCAGGATTCTTCCTCCCCTCTGTGACATCAGATGCAGCAGCGCCCGCCCTTATAGGAAAAAGCGCCGGCATTGCTGGATAAAGAATTGATAGGGTCATTCTTTTTACGCAGGCGCTTTTCCCTATAAAAGCGCGGGCGTATTTTTACGCACTGTCTGAACGGCAAAGTGAATTTCCCATTCACTTTGCCGGCAGACAAAAAACACATTGCGTATTTTGAAAAGCGTGCGCAAAAAAGCGTGCAAAAATACGCAATGTGTGAACGCAGCCTTATACTGTGTTTCGTCTGATCCTAACTGCGTCCTCGTACATCATTACTCTCCTCCTCCTTTTCAGCACCATCCACCATCCCATAAATCCCTCTACTCCTTTCAAGAGATCAGTGTCCTGGCTGGAGAGTGCCTAACACCTGGCTGCCCCTAACATCTGCCCTCACAGCAGACCACTGGCCACCCATGGTCAGCACTCCAGCTGTCATCATGAACTATTATCCCCCGTAATCACCCCTTTAACATGTCCGGCCAGGACCACAACCTCTGGGGACCGCCACTGTGATGTCCATATCCGTTTAACCCCTGGATGGTTGAGTACCCTGGCTCTTATGCCCGCGACAGTGACATCTTTCTATTATGGGATTGCTGAGGTCTCATGGACGTCATTCATTTTTTCTTCACAGATTGAGATCTGCAGCATGTCAATTCTTTTAGAGTATTTCACCCATTCTAATGAGTGGGGGAAAATCTACACCAAAAATGTGTCAAAAAACAACAGAAATGCAGCAAAAACATTGCAGATCTTTGGGGGAAATATGCTTTAATATGCAGCATTTTTGCTGTCAACAAAGCAGAAAATTCTGCTGGAAATCCTGAATGTCTGCACATACCCTTATTATATTGACCAGGACTATATAATAAATAATAAATAAAAAAATATAAAATGATTATTGTATCAAAATTAAACTGCACAGTTAACAGCGTTTAAATAAAACAAATAAATCTCACCACAAAAACATTTTCTTTAACCTATATTTATTGCGTAACGCTAGTGGCTTATGACTTTGACCACGACACCTCTGATGCAACCAATGTTTACTAGGCGCTGCTGCAACAGCACAATACGGGTTCTCTCACATCTGGGTATAAATATGCTGAGTGCAATGTAAGAATGCTGATTTTACTCACACCATGTTATTCAGTCAGTGCTGATCTGTGATTTTTTTTTTCAGCTGTATTCGGCCTGACTAAAAAAAAAATTGCAAAATGCCGTGATTTGCCGCATATAAGACGTCCGAGAGCCGCCAATACAAATTAAGGGTATGTTTGGACTTATTAAATGGGAAAATAAGGGTTATCTGTATGTTTTATTTCTAATAAAGGATTTTTCTGTGTTTGTGTGTGGGTATGTTTTTTAACTATTTCCTTACCGATTTGGTGATGTGTGGTTATCATAGATGCCTGAACATTACCGATTAGGGCTTAATGACAAGCTGTCAATACTCAGCTGTCATTAACTCCTTCTATCACCCATATGCCACCACACCAAGGCACTGGGAAGAGTCAGCGAAAGTGACAGGAATTGGCAATTCTAATGAATGCGCCAATTTCTAGGATGGTTGTGGGCTGCTATTCTGTAACATGGAGGGCCCAATAAGTATGGGTCTCACCGCAAAAAGAATACCAGCCCCCAGCTGCCTGGTTATACCCCAGCAGTCAAAAATAGGATAAAGCCAACATTATTTTTAAAAATATAATTAAACAATTTTAAAAAATAATGTTTGATTGCCATCCAAGGTATAACTAGGCATCTTGGGTCACCTGCAGCTGTCTACTTTATCTGTGCTGAGCATGAAAACTACGGGGGACCCCTATGCATTTTTTTCTTTATGTATTTATTTTACACAATATGGCGGCAGGATGATTGCCATACACTATTGTATATGGCAACCAAGCACAGACACCGATACAGATTGTGGGGTTGCTGTCTGAGTGCAACAGCCAACCACAGACACTCTGAATGAGAGTAAGCGTCTGTGTATGGCCGTTACCGTTTAGTACAGTGAATATACACATGAAGCTTAATTAGCGGCCCAGGCAGCAAGCAGCAAGAGAGTGGGATACTGTGAGCTCTATTTATTTAGCTACCTTCTAGTGAGACCTGCATGCTCATCCGGGATGATTTGGTAAAACCGATCTGGCCCCCATCCACTTCCATTATAATTGATCCGGTTGAATATGGTTATTAATTGAGACCAAAAAAAGTTACAATTTGCATCTTTGGAACGTGGTCAAAAAAACGAGTTGTCAAACAGGCAGATCTGCTTAGTGATCAGGGAGCCGTATACCGACCTCCACATCGCTGGGTAAGTGGGAGAAGGCTGGTAACTAAGGTACACATCGGGTAACTAAGAACAGTGCTGTCCTAGTTAACCCGCTGTGTACCTTGGTTACGAGCCTTCTCCCGCTTACAGGGTACACATCGGGTAACTAGGACAGCACTATGCTTAGTTACCCGATGTGTACCCTGGTTACACATCGAGCGTGCTGCGCACCCGGCAGCACAGTGCACGCTGGGACATGTAGTCTTATGACTACATGTCCCAGCGTGCACTGCGCGGCCGGGTGCACACTGCTGTGGCTGCAGCTGGTGGCGGTGCCGGCTCCCTGCATTCTCGGAATCAGGACTCGTTGGTCTCCCGCCGTCTACCATGCCGATGCGTGCTGCACAGCAGGAGACCAATGAGCAAAAAATGGTCCTGATCATTTTGTAACGCTAGCTATATCGCTGTGTGTGAAGTACCCCTAAATGTCTCATGGAGGATGGAGACTACAAGAACACCCCTCTCTACGCCCCCCAAACACAAGAAGAAGCCAAATCTACCAGTCTACATATAATGATGTATATACGTAGCTGGGGTGTAAGACTAATGAGAGGACATGGCTGGCCGAGAGGGCTTTCTCATGCTTGTAAACATAAGTGTTGCACGGATCCTGCTTGTCCTGTAATTGCGGGGCAGCTGACCTTGGTATACGTTAATAGCTGTTTTCAATTCATCAATCAGCTCATTCACCTGAAGGAGTTAAATTACAAGAGCCTTTAGCACAATGTAATTGTCTGTGTCAGATCATTTAGATATTTGCAGAGGGAATAAAGTAACAACACCCGGAATGGCCGGATGACGACACCCAGACACGTTATTAGGGTCCTTAAGTAGGATTGTATGTCAGGTTGGGGTTTGGGTGCACACATTTGTCTTTTTGATGCAAATTTAGAACACAAAATTAGAAGTGAATTAAAAGGAGAAAGAGGCGAATGTCGACCATCGGGGCCTGAGTTCTATTTAATATAATGGTATCATCTTATCTATGAGCCCATAGAATCCACAGCCAACATCCACACCCTACATTGGATGCTTTTATGACTTTGATGCTGTATTCTTTGAATAGGGCCATTAGGAAACATTAGAAATGAATGATACAAGGGCTGTGGAATATGATGGCACTCTATCAGCAATGCATTATAAATAAAATAATACAATAATTCAGGGGATAATCCTGCCACGACTGCAGAATTGTTACAGGACTCTCTGAAGAATAAGCATACAATGCTCCAGAGAAGAATATAGGCAATAACTGGTAGCCATGGCTTAAAGGGAACCTGTCCTGACCTTTCTTGTTTATAAACTGCCCCCAATGTTATTTAGTTCACGCTCTGTGCATCACTAACCTGGTTTACAACAAATCCATGCATTTATCATAAATACGCACTTTAGATGCTTATATGTTTGCATTAGGTACCTGCACACACAGTCATTGGGTGGCAATCAGTATCATCAATGCACATTCAGTCATGAAGTTTTTTAAACATAGTCACCCCCCCCCCCTCCCCGATTTGTAATCTATTAACATCCCTGTAGGACCTGCAGAAATTCACAAATGCTGCAGAAGGACCTAAGGATGTCACGACCATAAGAGAATTAATGGGTGGAGCTAAGCCTTCATTGCCTTCACGTCAGGCCTGCTTAGCTCCGCCCATTATGGTCACATGGCCATGACATCACCACAGGTCCTTCTACAGCATCGGTGGGTTTCTGAAGGTCCTTAAGTGATTGTTAATATATTACAATTCGGGGGTGTGACTAAGTTTAAAAAACTGCATGACTGAATGTGGATTGATGTGACTGCGACCAGCTGAAGCCTCCACCCTGATGACTGTGTGCAGGTACCTAAGCCAAACATACAAGCATCTAAACTGCTTTTTTATGATGTAAAAACATAAAAAATGGGAAAACAATACCCGTTACAGCTCAACTCGGAGAAGACCTAGGTCCAGTCAATGCAGAGGCACCATAAAAAATGGAGAACGATCCCAGAGAGAAAAGTAGGTTTGACCATGCAGAATAAATATATATATATACAAGGACCAGCAAGGAATGCAGGTGGTGCTTCTTTTCCTTCAAAATGTAACTTTTATTGTAAGTGGTGAAAAGGGTCACATCACCACACCAGTAGCAGTTAATCCATATAGGAAGGGGGGATTCCCCTTACAGTCTTGAAGGAGTTTCCAGAGATGCTTAGCACTTGTTGGCCCTTTTGCCTTCACTCTGCGGTCCAGCTCACCCCAAACCATCTCGATTGGGTTCATGTCTGGTGACTGTGGAGGCCAGGTCATCTGGTGTAGCCCCCATCACCATCACACCTCCTCCTCCATGCTTCACAGTGGGAACCAGGCATGTAGAGTCCATTCGTTCACCTTTTCTGCGTCACACATAGACAGTACTGCTTGAGAAAGGCTGATATATAACCGAAACGTCGCAGTCCAGGAATAAATCCACATATACCTTTTGGAAAGAAGGTGCTGCTGTCCGTTTTTGATTATATCTATAGTACCTTGGTGATGGTAGGAGAAGCTTGCACCCGATATTTTAATTTATAGTGCTGTTCCAATTTTTGATATTCTATATACATATATATCACCTCCTGACGAAGTCATCTCTTTGACGAAACGATCGTCGAGGCTCAGTCGTATGGGATCCACATTTGGACTCCTTCAAAGGATTTAGACCATGGCACAGGGTAAATCAATTATTCTATTTGTACAGTGATCTTACCATTATAGGACAGACGGAACATGTGTCTTAGTCTGCCTTAATGGGCTGTAATTGATTTTTTTCTTTTGGATTTCCATGTGCTATTTCTTTTGCAGGCTATATAGCAAGAATACCATCCATACAGAATAGGTTTAATTTGTATTTGACTTTTTGAAATATTCTTTGGATCAGGATATGCTGCTCCAATATTCTGTAATAGTCATTTTTAGAACTTTCTAAAATAAGGATGTCCGGATATGTCTCCCATACGTATTAGTCTTCTCTCCCTCATCTGAAGGGTCTTTCAACTGTATCACGATTTAATTGAATAATTTTTTTGTGTATACCCTCCTATTGGATATTTATTATATATTATCCTACGCTTTCATGTCTGCTATTTATCTATTAATAAACTTTGTAATATTTTGATACTATTATAGAGATGGTGTGTTTCTGTGATGGTCTAATCATGATCATTACTTTGTTTTGGTGAATTAAATATATATATACAAAATGTCACAGCACTTCAATGGTGATGTTCAGTTGTTCTTTATTCCAGCATCTGTGGTACAATGGCAAAGTTTCGGGCTCAGACGCCCTTAGGCTTGACTAAGGACATCTGAGCCTGAAACGTTGCCATTGTACCACAGATGCTGGAATAAAGAACAACTGAACATCACCATTGAAGTGCTGTGACATTTTGTATGTATACTGCAACATTTAAGGGACTGTTTGGGTCGCCTTGCACTTGGGATAGTCAGCAGATAGTACTGCTCCTACTTTTCATATAATACATATAATATATATATATAGTAAACCAGGTTGGTGCTTGATATAAATACCATTGGGAGAGGTTTAAAAATAAAGAGGAGATGACAGGTTCCTTTAACAAAGGTTCACAATCTTCACAATCTTCAGTAAAGACGAAGGTTGTCCGTCTCATGCTGTAGCCGGTTGTCTTACAACCAGACACAGAACAGTCAAACGAATGAGCTCCAATGCCGTAGATGACATAATAAATTTTTTACTTTTTATTGTAATGACAAAATAGAGGCAACAATAAAAAATGTAAGGGAGATATTGCAGTGATTTTATTAATTATACATTTTTATGTTCGGGTTCTCACTATTACATAATGTCATATACCTGGCCAAACACTGCTAAACTCACAAAGCCGAATCTCCTTAGGAAGTATCTCCTCAAGATCCAAGTCTCCATTAGATCTAACAAGCAGGACGGTAGATCTCCTAGTTCAGGTCTAGGTGGGGTATGAAGGTAAGGCTAGACCTCTCTTATTCTGTTTTAACCTCCTTCTATTTATGGCAAGAAACAAGTGAATAAAAATGTAGAGAGAAAAAGACCAAAAGTACAAAAAACGTCAACAAAAACAACATTTCTGGGCTATTTAATAATGCAGGATTCACAATAAAAACATATAAAACCATTCTCCTAACACATTCACACCCCTCCCCCTTCCCGCACACGCATTATTTTTGCGACCTGCAGGGGTCACTGTTGTAGCTGCTTTAATAGAAGGGGATTGTTCTCTTGCTACAGTTGGAAACACCTAAGGGATATTATTACAAAAGGAAGGAGCAAAAAAATGATAAAGATAAAGTCTAATAAATTTTATTTATCCACTAGTTATTATATCTGTTGTTAGGCCTACAAGTAGTACGGTAATTATAATAATTATAACATCTTGATTTTCTTACTTTAATCCAACTTGACATAATTCCAGAATCAGAATGGACACCTTCGTTAAGCAGAGGAGACTTTACATGAGTTGATCCACAATGGTTGTATGACCCCCATAGCACCTGAAGGCAGTAATGTACTCCTGTGTGAATAGGGGCTGTAACCCATCAGGTGTCTGCCAGTGATGAACTCTTCTATTGTGTACATAGTGTATGTGCGGCTTGTTGTGCCCTTAAATTATGATGCGGTTTTAATTAGAGTGATTGGTTATAAGGAAAAACCATCAGACACGTCCAACAGAACAATCATTCACAGCAGCGGTATACAGAGCTGGACCGACGTGTGCTGGATAATGAACAATAGCGTTCAGGTGATGTGGAGTGAAACAATAGAGACAATCTCCACTTACTGTTTAGAATGTGACATTGTAGCGATTGTTTCTCACGTAATAATGTTCACACCAGACAGAAGGATGAACACAGTTTAACGCAAACAGTATATGAGGATCATCTTACTGTTACATGAAGAATTTAATCTTTACTTTTTCTTAAGCAAAAAACATAATTCTTCATCAAATGTTCTTTTCAAAATCGAAGCCTAGAATTTGAATGTAAAATATGCCAATTTAGTTTAGTATATATGCTATAGGTGGCAGAAATGTTATAGGAGGGATAGATAAAAATGAGAACACTTACGGCCACTTTACACGCGGCTACATTTGTAGCTTATCCACAGGTAACTTACTGGCTGCAGTGAAATCATGGAGACAAGGTTCTATCTTGTTGCTGTGTACAAATGGAATAATCTCTCCATGATTTCACTGCAACCAGTAAGTTACCTGTAGCCACCCTAGAAATGTAGCCGCGTGTAAAGATACCGTAATGGATAAAAAAAAGGTATATATTAATAAGAAAAATACAAAGGGATGACAAAACAGGATAAATAGCTCTATCTATCTATCTATCTATCTATCTATCTATCTATCTATCTATCTATCTATCTATCTATCTCTCTATTCTATCTATCTATTCTATCTATCAAGCTATTTATCCTGTTTTGTCATCCCTTTGTATTTGTATAGATAGATAGATAGATAGATAGATAGATAGATAGATAGATAGATATAGATTACATAGGTCCCAAAAAAACAGGCAGCACTCCAGCATAAGTAAAAAGGGACAGCTTTAATGTAGCCCCTTGTGGAGCAAAGTTTCAACCTCTATGAGGCCTTTATCAAGTGCTTGATAAAGGCCTCATAAAGGATGAAACGTTGCCCCACAAGGGGCTACATTAAAGCTGTCCGTTATACTAATATGCAAGTGAACACTGCATGATACAGGATTTTTTTTGCACCCAGTTTTTTCACAAGTTTATGCTGATTTCTATTTCTGCTGTTTAGATAGATAGATAGATAGATAGATAGATAGAAGATAGATAGATACCATAGATAGATACTGTAGATAGATAGAATAATAGATGATTGATAGATTTATAGAAGGAAGGATAGACAGACAGATAGATAGATAGATAGATAGATAGATAGATAGATAGATAGATAGATAGATAAATAGATAGATAGACAGACAGACAGACAGATAGATAGATAGATAGATAGATAGATAGATAGATAGATAGATAGAGACTGATAAATAGATAATAGAGAAGGCCCAGTTACACACACAGATAATTGTGCAGAGATTGTTCGCAGATCTCTGGTTGCAGTGAAATCATGGACACATTGTTCCATTGTACACAGCCACAAAATGTAACAATGTGTCCATGATTTCACTGGAACCAGAGATCTGCGAACAATCTCTGCACAATTATCTGTGTGTGTAACTGGGCCTATAGATTGATAGAAGGATAGCTAGATGGATAGATAAAAGGATAGATAGATAGATAGATAGATAGATAGATAGATAGATAGATAGATAAAAGGATAGATAGATAGATAGATAGATAGATAGATAGATAGATAGATAGATAGATAGATAGATAGATAGATAAAAAAACCAAAAACAGGCAGCACTCCTTGATGTAGTGAAGAGGACGTTTTTTATTCCAACCTCATGTGATGCAACGTTTCAGTTGGAATAAAAACCGTCCTCTTCATTTCATCAAGGAGCGCTGCCTGTTTTTTGTTTTTTTTTATCTTTCTGGCGGCTGAGCACTGTGGATACAGGAACTATTGCACCCCAAAATTTTTTTTATAAGGTTGTGCTGATTCAGCTTTAAAAGCTTATTAGATAGATAGATACTTCTCAAAACACATGCAGCACTCCAAATTCCATCAACAGGACAGCTTTAATGTAGCCCCTTGTGGTGCGACGTTTCAACCTCTATAAGGTCTTTATCAAGCACCTTATAGAGGTTGAAACGTCGCGTCACAAGGGGCTACATTAAAGCTGTGCTGTTGATGGAATTTGGAGTGCTGCATGTTTTTTGGGAAGTATAATTTATTTGCATATGGACATTGCAATATTCAGGATTTTTTGCACCTGACACGCTTAAAGAAGTTTGTGCTGATTTCTATTTTTTCAATTTAGATTGATAGATAATAGATAGATAATAGATGATTAATAGATTTATAGAAGGAAGGATAGACAGACAGATAGATAGATAGATAGATAGATAGATAGATATAGAGATAGATAGATAGATAGATAGATAGATAGATAGATAGATAGATAGATAGATAGATAGATGATAAGGGGCCGTCACACGCTACGATTTTGTGAGCGATCTCACCTATGATTTCAGGGGTGCATGATCATGGACAACATCGTTAGTGAGGTGTCACACGTATAGATATCGTAATATCGATATAGCGGTGTCACACAGAACGATGCAGCAGATTGGATGATCGACATCGTCTGATGTGGGGTCCGGATCTCATATCTGCGATGAACGATCAGACAGTTATCACTTGTAAGATCCACATGTCACACGCAACCACGTCATTAGAGCGACTGCAAATCCGTAACGTTTCATTGATATCTTTAATGATATGACGGCGCCTATAGATAGATAATAGATGATAGATAGATAGATAGATAGATAGATAGATAGATAGATAGATAGATAGATAATAGATGGATAGATACCAAAAACTTGGGGCAGCACTTTAGTCAATTTTTGGTAACTCTATGTGACTAGTTGGCAACTAGTTTTTGGAGCTTGCACCATTTTTTGCTTATTTACTTTTCTGAGTGCTGTTTCATTTTTCTATAGACAGATAGATAAATAAATAGATAGATTGATAGACAGATAGATGATAAAAGATAGATAGATAGATAGATAGATAGATAGATAGATAGATATGTTACAAAATTAGAAAAACTGGCACTCGCCCTATTCTTTCTTTAAAATAAGATGGATCGATACTGTAGATAGATAGAAAGATAAATAGATAGATTAGAATAGGTAGATTAGATAGATAATAGATACATTAGATAGATAGATAGATAGATAGATAGATAGAAGATAGATACATTAGATAGGTAGATAGTTAGATAGATAGATAGATAGATAGATAGATAGATAGATAGATAGATAGATAGATACATTAGATAGATAGATACTTTAGATAGATAGATAGATAGATAGATAGAAGATAGATACATTAGATAGATAGATAGATAGATAGATAGATAGATAGATAGAAGATAGATACATTAGATAGGTAGATAGTTAGATAGATAGATAGATAGATAGATAGATAGATAGATAGATAGATAGATAGATAGATGCATTAGATAGATAGATAGATAGATACATTAGATAGATAGATAGATAGATAGATAGATAGATAGATACATTAGATAGATAGATAGATAGATAGATAGATAGATAGATAGATAGATAGACAGTTAAAGAAAATAATGATGTTTAATACGTAGATGAAAAAGGACATAGATAGAAAGACAATCAAGAAAGAAAAGATAATTAGATAAGGAAAAAATGGTTGAGAAAAGAAAGATGGATACATGAGAAAGAAAATAAGATATGGAAAAGAGAGATAGATTCCTATACATACATACACAGATACATAGATACATAGATACATGGAAAGATAAAAAGAAAAGATTGATAATTAAGAAAACACAGAAAAGTTGAGAAGAAAAGCCTCCGATAAAAGAGAAAAGATCGATGGAAAAGGGAGAAAACAGAAGTAGATGAAATAAAACAAATAAACAAGAAATCAAATCTATATGTGAGAAATATGAGAAAAGCAAATGATAAAGGAAAGCAGGAGCGATGAGAAGGAAAATAGAAGATAAATGTAATAACTAAGAAAACACAGAACGATGGAACATAACAGAAGAGAAGAGAAGAGAAGAGAAGAATAGGTGAACATAAAGGAAAGGTTGAACTGAAAATAGATAAAAATAAACATTGAGGGATGAGAAAAAGAAAGAAATGATAGAGAAGAATGAGAATGTGTGTATGGGAGAGATGTGATGTGCGGGGGAGCGGTGCGGCCAGTGATTGTAACCAGCTTCTTCTTGTAGGTTGGGGAGACTCATGCACCCGCTTTCCCTCCCGTGGTAAATCCCTTTTCCTCCCCTCTTTATTTTATAAGAGAAAATCTGAATGGAGGTAAAAGAAGACAAAACTTGACCCTTTGTGATCCCACCATTAATAGGTCTGTTCATAATTCAATGTGTTTGTGTGCCGGGGCATCCATGTGGAAACCTGCAAGCCTCGGAGACATAATGCCTCTCCCTTCAAACATCATCTGACCCTCTCCACTCTATTCACAATGGAGGGGCTTACGTAGCCATACGTTGGAATAAAATGCACATTTTCATTGTGGACCAGAAATTCTACACATTTTACTGTTGTGGCTTTAGTAAAAAACACAGCGTGAAATGGCAATATATACAGTGACGGGGAGGACCGGGGCTACCGGAGTAGATGACCACATAAAGGACGCTGCAGCGAGGAGCAGGGAGAATGGGGAGAGCTCTGCGCATTCTACACTTCCCACACACACAGGGAGCGGGGCACTAATGTCTGGGGAGGGAGGAAAAACCTGAAAATAAAGGCTTTATGTGAGACCAAGAAACCCTCCGCGGACGGAGAGCACCACGTCTGCTTTCTTAGGTTTACAACATTCTTACTCAAGTTTTTCAACTTGTCGATATTTCTACATCTCTGAGACTTGACATTTCCATCTGGTTAATATACAAATGTTATCAACAATAAAACATGCATGGAGTATACAGTATATTAACTGTATATTGTAGAAGATATGTATAGATGGGGATCAGGTCACTATGTATATATGTGTGTGTGTGTGTCTACGAGTTATATACAGAGATTACAGAGATAGATAATGTAGAAAGAGAGATAAGATAGAGATAGACAATCCATAGATAGATGATAGAGAGATAGACGATAGATAGATAGATAGATAGATAGATAGATAGATAGATAGATAGACGATAGATAGATAGATAGATAGATTAGATAGATAGATAGATAGACGATAGATAGATAGATAGATAGATAGATAGATAGATAGATTAGATAGATAGATAGATAGATAGATAGATAGATAGATAGATAGATAGATAGATAGCACCAAACTCGAGTACGACAGTGGAGTGCTAAAGCCCAAAAATGTCTTTGCCCAAAGCAAAAATGAACATAGAAAATAATCAGGCAGCACTCAAAAAGTGAACTTTAATTAGTCTATGTGGCGCAACGTTTTCATCAAGTGCTTAAGGAAGGTCATGCAGAAGATAGATAGATAGATAGATAGATAGATAGATAGATAGATAGATAGATAGGAGATAGATAGACAAATAGTAGATAACAGAGTATAGATGATAGATAAAAATTTAGATAATATACAAATAGATGATAGATATTTAATAGATAGATGGATAGATAGATAGATAAGATAATGATAGATAAATGAGAGATAGATAAAAAGATAGATAGATAGATAGATAGATAGATAGAATGAGAGTAGATAAAAGATAGATAGATAGATAGATAGAAATAGATAGATAGATAGATAGATATAGATAGATAGATAGATATGTAATTGTAAATAAGGCTGCAGCACACAATCTTTAAGGTAATTCAGCCTGAAGAAGGTCACTGAGCTGACCGAAACGTTGCTAAACCAATGCCTTAGAAAGCAATAAAGGCTGGAATTACTTAAAGATTGTGTGCTGCAGCTTATTACAATTACATATCTGGAGATGGTGGTTGATCGCACCTAAAGGCTTGCTAAGCATGGGCATATGCAATCAAGAATCGCTGCTCAACCCTTTTATCTGTGAGATAGATAGATAGATAGAATAGATAGATAGATAGATAGACAGCACAATATCTATTTTTTTTCATCTTTTTCTCTTGGCATCTATTAGAGAGATAGATATATAGGAAAGACAGATTATTAGATGTGCGGTTACCTGTCTATTAACGTCTACAGGCATTATAGCAATGGTCACACATTCTCATAGAAGTTGAGGCACATGCGGGTCCAGAGTGTACCTCTCATTTATGGCATATCCTCTGGGACATTAATGAATATCTAATGTACAGTCATCTATATGTTAACGAGGAGTGCTCCTTTAAGTTAATGTCTACAGCCAAATTTTACATTTTTCTGCTAATTATCTCAATAAATATATATATCGGATCACAAGAATATAGAATTCTATATAATTTATACATTTGGTTTAAGATAGAAAACAATGATATATTGATGATATTTGCAGTGTTGTATGATCAGGATAACTAAACGTCCTCCCTCGGTGCATGTGGCCGTCCGGTATCTGTCTCAGTTTCCAGACTCGGAAGATCGGGAAAATCCTTGCTATTTACAGTGACTAAGCAGATATTATACAGTAGTGACAAATTCTACTAAGTCTATTGGAAACGTCATAGTGCATATATAAATACAAGGCATGGATGGATTATAAATAATATACAGAGTAGGGATGAGCGAGTAGAATCGTTACTATTTGGTACTCGCCGAATACTAACGATATTCAGCTACTCGATACTTCCCGAGTCTCTTGTGATTACTCGGGAGTAGCGAGTAGTCCTTTCACTTTCGTAGTGTATCTATATATACACTGTGAAGTGCACTAAAAGTGAATAAAAGTTGTTAACAAATAAAAAAATATCATACTCACCTATCCGATGCCTGCACCAGGACCAGCAACAAAGACATCCGATAACCAACAAGGACCTGTGAGTATGACAGCCAATCAGATGGCTGGTAGCGATCTGGCCAATCAGATGGCCAGACGTCACAAACCACATGATCCCTACCAGCCACCTAGTTGGCCAGATTGCCAGGCCTTGAACGTGCATCAATGACCTGGCAATCTGGCCAATCAGGTGCTGGTAGTGATCACATAGTTTGTGATGTCTAGCCATCTGATTGGCCAGATCGCTACCAGCCATCTGATTGGCTGTCATACTCACAGGTCCTTGTTGGTTATCGGATGTCTTCGTTGCTGGTCCCGCTGCAGGCATCGGAGAGGTGAGTATAATATTATTTTTATTTTTTTAACAACTTTTATGCACTTTTAGTGCATTTTCGCAGTGTATAAATAGATACACTGCGAAAGTACTCGCCCACCCATTCACTGCAATTGGACTCACTATACTCGCAACAAGTACCGAGTACCGGGACTTACTCGTTGCGAGTACAGCGAGACCGATTAATGCAGTACACGTCCCTCATCCCTAATAGAGAGGCATAGTCACCTTTAGGTACCTCCGTGGACCCAGCACAGGCTAATCCAAGGTTTTCTATCTGGCCAATTCAGAAGTATGAGCACCACTGCAACCTGTAATTGGCTACATCGATCGGTCAGGTGACCAGATGGGAGCATCATTGGACAAACATCCGGAGAAACCTAAATGAAGCATCCATTGACACGTTCTTCTAGTCACCTGATCACTGTAGCCAATTACAGATGGCATCAGTGCTGGGTCTTCTTAATGGAGTAGACAACACTACAAAAGCCTGCGGAGACCTCCGGTAATGCCTCTCCAGGATTCATGGGGGTGCTGGAAGGAGAGTCTGCATATATACATCATTTACTGATGGACAGCTCTGTTACCCTCTTCACGACATATGGTCTCAAGGGGTGAGCTCACCCCATAGTCAGAAGGTAATGCCTGTGTATTACACCCAGGACCTGCCTCTAACAATCGCTGGTACAGCCCATGATTGCTAAGGCTGGGTTCACATTTGCGGACCCCTCCGCAGCGTTCTGCGGAGGGGATCCGCAATGTGTCCGCAGCCACCGCAAGCTCCCATCTTTATAATGGGAGCGCACGGTGCTGCGCTTGACAGCGCATGACCGTGCGCACCTAATCACTCCCATATGTGATCTGTGCGCAGGCGGATGCCTGCGCACAAATCACACAGTCTCGTCCGCACCAGGAATGCAACATGTCGCGTCCCTGGTGCGGACAAGACTGTGTGATTTGTGCGCAGGCGTCCGCCTGCGCACAGATCACATATAGGAGTGAATGGGTGCGCGTGGTCATGCGCTGTCAAGCGCAGCACCGTGTGCTCCCATTATAAAGATAGGAGCTTGCGGTGGCGCGGACACATTGCGGATCCCCTATGCAGAACGCTGCGGAGGGGTCCGCAAATGTGAACCCAGCCTAACCTGTTAAATCCTGCTGTCAAACTCTGACGGAGGGATTTAACATGCACAAACAATGGGGTGGGCCATCAGCGCACCTGCGACGTGATCGCGGGTCACTGATAGGCTGTTATGACGACAGAGGATCTGCTGAACACCTCCGTTCATGTGATATAAGTGCTCCTTTGACATCCTCCCTGTGGCCGGGCTTCAAAGGAGACTGTCACTTTTCACTATACGCAGCAATGCTGTAGCATTACTCTATATAGCACAAGCAATCAGATGATTGCAGCTTGAAGTCCGATAAGTGAACAATTAAAAGTAGAAAAAAAGTAAAGAAAGATGTTTTTAAAAATATGAAAAAAATAAAAAAATATAAGATGAATGATATTCTTCAAAACTAAAACTCGTCCTGCAGAAAACAAGCCCCGATATGTCTATGTGGCCAAAAGAGGAAAGACGTCATGGGAAGAAGGAGAGGAAAAAACAAAGACACAAAGATGACCGTGAAGTGGTTGAGGTAAGCAGTGGTGTACATGAGATATCATCCTTTAGCGATTTTTTCCTATAATCAGACTCTTTGTCTCTTTCTGTATTACATGACCTCAGGGGGATGGAGGTTAATATTAGGGCACTCCGGTGACATTACTATGTTGCCTTGGTCATATCACTTGGAATTTGCAAATACAAGGAAATGATAAACTAAGTAAAGAAAGTTGTGAATTTTCACGTTTTTCCGGCATGATTTACACAAATTGTATTTTCCTGGAAAACCACATTAATAGAATGCCAAGACAGCCTCACACCCTACTCTGGAGATGGACAAAGCCAACTGCTACTCTGTGAATGGCTCACCGCTAGGTTTCTGGACCAGGACTTCCACTTCCTCTTAAAGAAACCGTGACAAGATTAATTCCCAAGGTATGAGCTGTATGAATCAGACACTGGGCATGTCACTGCAGCCATGTATGTTGTACCCTGAAATGCAAAATCATATATAGAACAGAAAGGGGACCTCGGACCGCGCTTCTGTTCCAATGAATAAGTACAATGAAGTTATTGGAAACTCATTGGGTGGTTTATTTCTACGTGTTTCAGGGTTAAAACCCCTTTCATCAGGACCACCACAAGATGTACATCAAGGTACATCTTGTGGTGGTCCTGATGAAGGGGTTTAGGCCAGTTTACCGTGAAAGGAAGTTGTTTCCACTTCCATGTTATGGCACACAAAGAGCTCACTAGAACCTTAAGTAGTTTAGAAATTCTTTTGCAACCAATAACCTGAGTATTAGGGATGAGGGACTATACTCGCTACTATTTGGTATTCGCCGAATAGTAGCGGTATTCGGGCTACTCGCTACTCTCCGAGTACTTATGTGTACTCGGGAGTAGCGAGTAGTCCTAATACTTTTGCAGTGTATCTATGGATACACTGCGAAAGTAGCCTAAAAGTGAGTAAAAGTTGTTAAAAAACAATAAACTGACATACTCACCTGTCCAACGTCTGCACCGGGACCGGAAAACTTCACCTCCGATCGCTGGACAAGGACCTGTCACTACCAGCCAATCAGATGGCCGATAGCGATCTGGCCAATCAGATGGCGCCACGTCACAAGCACGTGATCGCTAGCGGCCACCTGATTGGCCAATTTGCAAAGTCCTAGATGTACTATCAGGACCTTGCAAACTGGCCAATCAGGTGGCCGCTAGCGATGACGTAGTTGTGACGTGGTGCCATCTGATTTGCCAGATTGCTACCGGCCATCAGATTTGCTGGTAGTGAAAAGTCCTTGTCCAGCGATCGGAGGTGAGGTTTTCCGGTCCCGATGCAGGCTTCGGACAGGTGAGTATGTCAGTTTATTGTTTTTTAACAACTTTTACTCACTTTTAGGCTACTTTGGCAGTGTAACTATAGATACACTACGAAATTATTCATACTCACTATACTCACAACGAGTAGTGAGTACCGCTACATACTCGTTGTGAGTATAGCAAGCACAAATAATAAGGTACTCGCTCATCCCTACTGAGTATGTGTTGCAACAATAACGTTGTGAAGATCTTAAGTCAACTCACTGGTTTTACCTATCATACAATGTTTTTGTGTGGCACCTTTGAAAGAGACACATTTTTATATGTCATCATTTGAAACAGCTGATATTACCGTATTTTTAGGACTATAAGACACACTGAATAATAAAAAACACCCAGATTTTAGCAGAGGAAAATAGGGGACAGAAATTATGCAAAAAATGTGGTTATAATGCACTGTTATGGGGAGGGGGAACTGCTGCTGACACTTATGGGGGTAATGTCCCAATCCTAGGCCCCTTCCAGGTAATATATGATCCCCCATCCTGGATATGGCTCTCCATCCTGTATTTGACCCACATCCTGTATATGATCTCCCATCTTGTATATGATCCCCCATCCTGTTACATGGTCCCCCATCCTGTATTTTGCCCTCATCCTGTATATGATCCTGCATCCTTTATATGGTCCCATCCTCTTTATGATCCCCTATCCTGTCTATGGCCCCCATCCTGTATATGATATCTCATCCTGTATATGGCCCCCAGCCTGTTACATGATCTCCCCATCCTGTATATTATCTCCCATCCTGTATATGATCCTCCATCCCGTTACATGGTCCCCTATCCTGTAAATGGCCCCCATCCTGCATATGAACCCCCATCCTGTACATGAACCCACATCTTGTATATGGCCGCCATCCTAGCACACACACAAAAATAATAAACAATGTAACTCATCCTCTGTCGCTCCGTGCATCGCCTGTCTTGCTTCCTGTCTGTCCCCGGCATCTGATTATGTGACCGGGACTCACAGCGATGACATCAATGTGTTGTGCCGGTCACATGATTGGATGCCGAGCAGAGACAGGAAGCAAGACAGGCGATGCACGGAGCAACAGAGGATGAGTTACATCGCTTATGTTTGTGTGTGTAGGATAGGATGGGGGCATATAGTGTGACCGGGGTGGCCATATAGACGATGGGGGCTATGTACAGGATGGGGAGGTGAGCATAGGCTTATGTATTGTGCGCCACTACCCCTGACGGTGAATGACAGGGAGGTGAAGTGCATATTACATGAGCCTAATGAGCGGTGGCATGTGACCTCCCGCTGCCTCTGCATTCCATGCCAACCTGCTCCAGAGCTACTGCTACCTCAGCACAACCCCACAACCAGCATATATGCAGTCCATAAGACGCACCCCCACTTTCCTCCACAATTTTGGGGGGAAAAGTGTGTCTTAAGGTACGGTCACACCTTTCAACATCGTTTCCGATGTCGTTCAAAAGTGACGTCAGGAACAATGTTGAAATGACATTGTTGTTGCGTCGTTGCATGTAAATGCACAAGTCAACAACGATAGATGTTCAAGTCGGAGTTGACAGGTTTTCCTGTATGCATGAACACCTGTCAACTTTAACTTAAACAACCTGCGGCATCGATCGGTGGGACACCGCAATAGCGATGTCACGCCCGATCCCGCCTATTCGTTGCATTGCAGCGGATTGCTCGCTTAGTTGATCCCAGCCCAGCAAGCAATTGCGCCGCCAACATCGCAGCGCCGTCACCGGCAACATCCTCCCGTGTGACAGCTAGGCTGCGATGTCGGAAGCGAGTGCGCACCCGCGGCATCGCATCCGACATCGCAGCTGATGTTGAAAGGTGTGACGGTACCTTTATGGTCCAAAAAATAGTTTTCACTAAGTGACAGGACAACTTTCTAATTATTAATATATATCAGTTGGTGTCATGACTTTCCATGGTTTTTGCACCTCTCTTTCTGCATGTGTTCAGTACTTTTCTCTTGTGTAATTTTTCATTATTAGACATAACTAAATCTATGGACATCTATGGTTTGATTTATTTGCTTGTTTATATTGGATAGGTTGTTACAGGCATCTGGTGAGAAATTCATGTCAAGAGCACGTTGAGAAATCTATTTACTTAGAAAATTGGTGATGTGTTCAATACTTATTTCACTCACTGAATTTCTAGATGAATTTGTAGTCCAAGAGACCAGTCCCTGCCAGATTTACCAGACCCAGATACCTTTCACTGACAGGTTACTCTCTCTGCCCTATTGTACCCGTATGACTGATTTGTCGTCGTTTTTACCACTTGTCTTAGTCTACCCTCTCACTTGTAAAGCGCCATGTAACCTAATGGCGCTATATAAATACCTAATAATACTAATAAATAATAATATGTAATGTCAGGTTTCCTTTCAAGAGGTTATCTGGGAGATCTATAAAAAAAAATTGTGCCTAAGCACCGACAGGAAGGTATCTGCCACCTACCTGCCTGTTGTGCCTGCCAACATTTACCGCCGACATGAAGCGGTCTTAGACAGCTCCTGATGGCGATTGTGCCACTTCTGCTGACGTCACATCAAAAGAGGGGTGTCTTCTCCTCTCTTTCAATGGGCGCATAGCCAACATCACACTGATTGACAGCCGCCTCCCCCAATCAGGTAGTGGGGAGTTGGCTGTCAATCAGCATAAGGTCGGTTGTCCCACCCCTTCCACAGAGCAAAGCAGAAAAGCCACCTCTGCTCTGTTTTCCCCGCTATGCTGTCCCCAGCAGGAGCTGTCTGTGACCGCTCAGTGGCGGGGGTGAATGGAAGTGGGGGGAGCCAAGCACAACAGGTGGGTAGGTTGCAGCTACCTACCTAGTAGTGTCTCAGCACGTTTGTTTGTTTTCTTTAATAAATATCCTGGATAACCCCATGAAATCTTTCCATCTACTTTAGCCGATACCTTGAAGTTTTCATGTGAGAGAAACAGTATGGAAGGAAGATTTAGTCACGTCAGAACTTATGCTATAGTTGTGTGAGAAGCTTCTCCTCCTACCACTGAGAAAATGTACCCAAAACAGATTTGGTGGATTCTCTGAGTTAAGTGTCCTTTGAATGCCTTTAGATACAAAAAATCCAAGACCAATGTGCATATATTAAAAAGATGTTTGTCTTCATCATGGCCATGCATGCACTGTGCTGTCCAGTTCCGTGTTCCTCATTCAACCAGGATGAGAGGTGAACTGGGACCATGCTGGGACCATGCATAAAGTGAAATGGGGGTCCCTGCAGGCCGAAGTTATAGATGCCTAGGACAGAATATGAAGCAAAGAAGAGAAGAAAATTGTTCTGCACCATTTCCTCAGACATCAAGCAGCCTGGATATCGGCATAAAGTCACGGACAATATAGCTGTGAGAACAGGTGGTGACACCCACATTCAGACTCATCGACACGTTACAAAAATAAAAAAGTGGCACTCACCCTGTCTTTGCCTTAGAATAACTCCTTTATTGCATGTCCTTAAAAATAAGCGGGTACAGAGGGTCGTTCACAGCATTGTACAATGCAATGTTCTTCTGTACCGCTTATTTGTACGGACATGCAAGACATTATTTTAGGGCAAGAACAGGGTGAGTGCCACGATTTCTATTTTTCAAACATGAGATAGTATGCTATCAGGTATATGAATTCTACGCTAGAAGCAATGCATACATCTCTATTGGTATAGAACAAGCCATTGTATTCTCAAGGAATCAGTGAGTGAAAAACCTCTGTGTGCCAGACAGACAGACAGACAGACAAACATACAGACAGACAGACAGACAGACAGACAGACAGACAGACAGATAGATAGATAGATAGATAGATAGATAGATAGATAGATAGATAACTAGAAAAAAATTTGAAAAAAATTCTCTGCAGCACTCAGCTACTACCAATGATGTACATGTGCTAACAAGCAGTATATATATGAGAAAAATTTTTTAAAACTTACGTTTTTTTCAAAAAACTTAAATTTTTTATTTTTTTTATTTCTGAAGTTCTTGGTACATACATTGGCCAATGTCTGTTTGCTCATCAACTGCGACAAAGTGACTTCAGGTCTGATGAGTCCTATCGCTGACATCCCTGCCCTCCTTGTCCTCCCTATCCCACTACTAAGTGGGCAGACTCCATCTCAACCTTAGACCACCTGCAGGTGATGAGGGTGCAAATTGCAGCATGAAGCCAGCAACTCCACACGATACAAAAGAGAAAAAACTGCACAGCACTCACAGACAAAATGTGAACTGGTGGCAGCAGGGACGGGGAGGACAAGGAGGGCAGGGATGTCAGCGTTAGGACTCATCAGACCTGGGGTCACTTTGTCGCAGTTGATGAGCAAACAGACATTGGCCAATGTATGTACCAAGAACTTAGGAAATAAAAAAATAAGAATTTTGAGTTTTTTGAAAAAAAAACGTAAGTTTTTAAACTTTTTTCTCCTATATATACTGCTTGTTAGCATGTGTACATCACTGGTAGTAGCTGAGTGCTGCAGAGAATTTTTTTGTAGCTGTTTGACGCAGCGTCCCTGCTGGCACCAGTTCACATTGTGTCTGTGAGAGCTGTGCAGTTTTTTCTTCTCTTTTAGATAGATATGTTACAAAATTAGAAAAACTGGCACTCGCCCTATTCTTTCTTTAAAATAACTCCTTTATTTTATGTCCTTAAAAATAACTAATAAACAGCTGCCCTCTGAAATGTTACGGTATGCATACATTGTATATAGGAATTTAGACATGTATTAGGGCTAAGTTAATACATTGAAACATTGAGACAATAGTGCATAAAATGGGCATGGGGTCATGCCTTCTGACTGAGCACTCGTTCCCACCAGCTTCTTTTAGCAGGTTTATGCCAGCCCATAAATTGTAGGACTATTAACCTGGCTATAGGCACAAGGTTGGGACCCAGCAAAGACGCTGGCTGCTGGGCTCAAATAAAATATGCCCTTTTTATTGACTTAGGCTGGCTTCACACCACGGTACAATCAGCTCTGGGGCTGTGTGGGGTGCACCTGTAATGCAGCCCTATGGGGCCGGATGGAGCCAGACGGCAGCTATCTTCCATCCGGTTTCCATCTGTCCGGAAGGATCCAGGACAATTTGGATTTTTCATCCGGCGAAAAATCTGCCCAAATTGGATCCTCTTGGATCCGGCACCGCCCTAACATGGGAGTCGATGGCGCCGGATTGCTCAGATCCAGAAGGATCCGGGAACCGGACACCGGCGTCTGCAGTTCAACGTGAGCTACGCTGAACTTCAGCACCAGGGAGCTGTCCATTGTGAAGCGCTTCAGCACCATTTAGCAGGGGACAGCTCCCTCAGCTGCGCTCTGCAGCATTCAGCTACAAACAGGACCAGGGGGCATATTAACCCTCCGGTTCTGTTTGCAAATCGGGTTCGGGGCTGTCAGGTTCACCCCGGCCAGCCCCGGACCTGATTGTACCGTGGTGTGAGTCTAAATTTTTCCATTTTTAATAGTATTTCCTTAGCAGCAATGCTGTTTATTTGTTTGAGCATGTTTTCTTTGAAAACAGAGAATTGGCTTCTTTTTTGCTTGAACATTAGCGAGATAAAGAGACAGAGAGGAGATTAAGGTCCATATAGGTCCATGTTATAGACCCTTGGGCATTCATACATTTCTTAAGCTTTCAGTGAGTATTAAAACCTCTATGGGGAATCGGATACAATCCGTGGTACCGTGTGGCCTCACTTCAAGCTATGAGCTCTGTTTGGGATGGCCTAGCAAATATTAGTAGACATAAACTCTATATTGCCTCTTACTGAATACTGAATGTCTTGGATATTACCCAGGTCACATAAGAAATACTAGAATTAACATTAAATGCATGGGACGTCCTGCATCCACCAACAGGACTATCACGTGACGAGTCCACAACTATAAAGGTACCTTTACACGCCGCTACAACAGGATGGATACCAACTGCTACTTCACGTGCACGAGCACGCCCAAACGGTTACAAACGGTAAACGCATCTCCTTTACACGCCGCCACAAGGTGCGCTACGCTACGCTACATCTGTAATTAGCTACATCGCCGGGTGTCTCAAGTAGCCATCTGTAGCTCATCGTACCTCATTTACACACCGCTACAACAAGCTAATATGGGCGGACCTGGTGCAGCAGGGACAGCACATAGGCGTGCCACAATTGTGGATTACGAGACGTCCGTACGCTGATAGGACAAAGCAATAATACCATGATTGGGCAGGCATCGCAGGAGGCTGATTAATACATGACGCTCGAGCGATTGTGTAGTGTGACTGGTCAGCTCCTTAAATATGCCGCCCTGTGCGGCGACAACCAATCGCAACGCAGCATCTTCCACCAATGATCGCAGATGGGGCGCGGTAACACGGAGCCTGGGTCACGCCTTAGCTACATTGCAGCTACATCGCAGGGTGTCCAGAGTTCCCTTCTGTAGCTTCGGCTTTGTAGCCATCTGTTTTCGAGCAGTGCTCGGAAACAGATGTATCTGTTGCCGGCTGTCACGTCCCGTCTTCACACGCCGCTACTACGGGCTATATTGGCGCTACAAGCTACATTTGTAGCCTGCAGCGGGTTGTATCCATCCTGTTGTAGCGGCGTGTAAAGGTACCATAAAAGATTACAAAATTCATCAGTGAAACACATTCACAATAACAGTTATGTGGTTATACGGAGAAAAGACATTAAGTACATGTATTATTCATTAACTCGTTCTCACTTTAAGCTTCTTATGCTAATGGACCAAAATTGGCAAATTCTGCTTTTACCAAAAATAAAAAAAAAAAATCAGTTTTTGCATTTCTGGAATCCATAGAACATAATATTCCACTTTTTTTTTTTTTTTCCTGGGGCCAATCTTGTGTGATTATTTCATTTATATACCGTGCCTGTCAACGACCCAGCATGGGCGCTGGGAACAAGTCGATGTCAATTTAACCCACTGTAATCCAGGGGGAACGCGCTCCGTTGCCAGGCCTCTCTTCCTGCACTGCAGGGGTTAGAGTATCTTTTTTACATAATAGCAGCTCTACCCTTGCAAACTAATTGCAATACTTTGAAAGAAGTGAAAATAATAAGCCTCTTTCTAAAGGCGGCACAATATGCTTTAAAAAGCTTAACGGCGTGACACCCTTCTCATAATATTTAAGAGACTTCATGCGTTACAGTTTTTTTTCTTCCTTTCCCAACTTTTTTTTTTTTATGGCTTTTAATAAATCATAAAAGCAGACGTTTTCCAGTTAATATCGATTTTCTGCCTGTGACCGACAAAAATAAAATAAAATCATTCCTCGCATATGTGAGTGGTTTAATGAACGTTAAGATGGGGCTTTAAATGTCAATGAACAATGCTCATAATTTTGGTTCAGTTGGTAAATGGAGAATAGATTGATCTCTCCTTCTTACCTCGTTGTGGGCCATTATATAAAGTTCCTCTTCCGTCATAGAAAATATTTCCTTCCTATCGATTTCATCTCTCATGCAATGTTCAAGCTGCAAAATTAAGGAGTGGGAGTGAACAGAATATAAAAGGGAGCCTACTGAATTACCAGGGGGTAACACGGCATGAAGACTTATGAACCGCGGCTTCAAATCTGGTAATGTTACCTGAAGGAGAAGATACAATGATCTCATTCAGTGTGCCCGACTACATACATGTATGTAAGGCACAGCTCCATAAAGCTCCATAGGAATACATTGGGTAGCCTTAATAAACAACTACAATGTCATTCAACCTGTCCTCTGTAAGTCTTTGTATAGCTCCTGTGGCACCCCACTGGTCGGGATTCCACGTAAGGGTACTGCACCCCTTTAAGAGTGTGTAGTATTCCTGTGACTAGGGAACAGGGATGCTGCACAAGGGTCCTTAACACAACACATCCACACATGCCCTAGGTAGGGGACGTGGGTGGACCCGCTGTAGGGAGGACCCACTCCCATGGGAGGAGTGATAGGGTAGCAAAGTGCGTGGGTGGGAGGAGATTTAGTTCAGTGCTGACAGAGAGTTGGAGAGCTCTGTTGGGAAGTGAGGAGTGCAGGACGGTCTAGAAGCCGTCAGGACACATGGAGATACTAAGGGCACCAGGTAGTGCGGTGCGCCTGAATCCAGACTCAGTACGTCTACCGACCGGAGGGATCTGTCCTGGAATTAACGCGGTGCAGGAGTGTATCTCTGAGCCGTTGAACCGGAGGTCCGAGCTTCTAGAGGAATTTGCGGCCGAACGTCCGGCGCATAGTTACAAAGGCACCGTATAGGGCCCGGGGGACCTGGAGAGGAGTCCTTCAGATAGGATCCGTGGGAGCTGGTGCGAGGCTCTGCGCGTGGGAGCGCTGAAGGAAACAGGGGAGAACGCAGTGAAGGACCAGACAGGAACGGCAGGCATTCCACCGAGGGTCCTGAGTAAAGAATCCTGGTTCCCCAGTGACTACCCAGGCCAGGCAGACCCGAAAAGTCTGTGCTAATTGTCAACCTGCTTTAAAGAACTGCCAGTAAACCTGTACAGAGTGAAAAGATTGTATACGTACTTTATTATCTCCACCTGATGAGCTGCCGACTGCAGCAGGGAGAGGACAAGTGACAAGGCCTGGTGTAAACTGCGTTCCTGTGTAAATCATAAAACTTTCACTACTGCCCCGAGGATGCCACTCCACCTACGGGGAGCATAACCAGCTTGCCGCTTTACCATCACCCCAGAGTTCTGTCCCGCAGCGCTGGTAACATTACCGGAACTGTAGGGGGCGTCACAAAACACTTTTATTTTATTTTTATTGACTCTTTTCTGCGACCACCAGGGCCTCGGGATCGGTCACAGGCCCCAATGAAATCCCCCGTGAACTACAACTCCCAGGACTGGGTATCATGGGCATACCCAGTGTGGGGTCGGGGAGGGGGCAGCTGCCCTCCCCCCTAGAAGGGAACCTGTCACCACCTTCGGCCAATGGAATGTCTACGGGAACCTGGCAGTGCATTTTCCCCGGGCGCAGCAGGGGGAGCAACGGGGGGCAGGGTGGGGGGAGTGGATGGGAAGTGTATGAGGAGCAAACTGGGGGGACAGGATGGGGGGAAGTATGAGGAGCAAACTGGGGGAGAGTATGGGGAGAGAATATATGAACCAAACAGAGGGAGAGGATGGGGGGAGTATAAAAGGAGCAAACGAGGGGAAGTGGTGTATGTGGAGACAGCATGAAGAGAAAATGGCGGATTTGAGGACACAATACAGAGCAAGGGAAGATGGGTATAGACACAGTATGTGGAGGACAGTATGGGAAGCAAGAGGGTAAGTTTGAGGATCCAGTATAAGGAGTAAGGGAAAGATGGCTGCGGCACAGTAAGTGGAGTGAGAGGGGATTATATGGGTGTGGAGACAGTATGCGGAGTGAGGGGCATGGTTGCGACACAGTATGTGGAGTGAGGAGGGATAGGTGTGGACACAGTATAAGAAGTTAGGGGGGTTATATGGGTGTGGATACAGTATAAGGAGTGAGGGGAGATGGCTGCGGCACAGTATGTGGAGTGAGGGGGGATTGGTGTAGACACAGTATGTGGAGTGAGGGGGATAGCTGCGGCACAGAATAGAGTGTGAGTAGTGTGCGGTTGTATGGAGAGGGGACAGCATGCAGGGACAGTATGTTGAGGATGGGGAGTTTGATGAGATAGAACAGTATAAACAGTGGGCAGTATAGGGGGACATAGTGTTAGAGGACAGTGTGACCAGGGTGCCCAGTATGGAGGGAGAGAGCAGTGTGGAGGGCATGTGCCATGAGAGGGGTAGTGTGTAAATCATATTATGTGCAGGGAACAGTGAGGAGGAGCAATTATTTATTCCGGGGCACAGTGTAGGGCAGATATTTTTACTTAGCAAAATTTTGACAATTCTGCTATTTTTAAGGGTATCGTGCCGGGATGTGCTGCAGAAGACCGGAGAAGATGGACGTCTGCAGAGATGAACTGCGGATGTGAAAAGTCTTCAAGGTGCCTACACAAGATGAAGGAAAGAAATAGACGACCCCGATCGGAGACATCATCTATAAGGTACCTGGATGTAAATAATTATTTGTGATAATCACTAATTCTCATCAGTGCTGTGGTTCCTGTATGATTCTACTGATGGCTGGAAACAACAACTCCCAGTACCCTTACCATTGTTAAGGATGCAGTAGGAGTTGTAGGTTCATGCAGTACAAATGTGTGACCTGACATTACAATTGTTTTACCAAGTACTGATGGTGGTTGTGATGATGAATTGTGTTAATCATGAGGGTTCTTTTATGTATGTCTGGACCTCTGGTGGGTCTGGTGATGTATTGATGTGGGTTTTGACATAGTGCTTCCTTATTAATAGGGGTTATATGGATGTATTTCTGTACTGAGGAGGGTTTTGATGCTGTGTTTCTGCACTGATGAGGGTTCTGGTGATGTATTTCAGTTCTGAGAGTTTTGACATAGTGTTTCTGCACTAATGGAGGGTATATGGATGTATTTCTGTAACTCTGGTGGGTCTGGTGATGTAGTTTTGTGGTGTTTGTGCTGTAGTTTTGTGCTCACAACACTTGGTCACAGGGGCGCTGGCATTGAGTACGCAGACCTGCGCCACTGCGCAGGCATGAGAGCAATGTGACATACACAGGAGCGGTGGCCTTTTCACAGGAGCGAGGCGGGCATTTCAACCAGTGGAGCAAAAAGGTAAGATTAAGCAGATCCTCCGGGACCATTTTCAGCTAATTTCCATACCGCTCAGGAGATATCAAAAGTTCCTTTTTGAGGTACACAGGGGAACCGCTGAGCATACAGAGTGGTCACAGGAAGCCCAAATACATCACGTATAAAGTGGTGGGTAGGGGTTATTACGGCCAAAGTTAGTGACAGGTTCCCTTTAAAGGGAACCTGTCAGCTCTTTTTGAAATTCCCGCCTCCTGTGGTACTCTGACGCGCTGACCGAAACGTCATATCCGACCCGGTGCATTGTAGGGGTTGATCATGTGTTTGTCCCGGCTTCAATATGCGCACTGCGCATGCGCTGGAGCCCGGCCGAACACGTGATCAGCCCCCACAATGCACCGGGCCGGATATGATGTTCTGAACGACCATGGCTTGCCTCCCCCAGTTTTGATCCTGGGTACGCCCATACCGGGTACCCCATGGCCCTGGGGCGGGTCAATCCATCTCAAAAACACTGTTACTGATGCCTTCTTTATAGTGGCATAAGCTTATGAGAAACTCTGAAGGAAAATTAAAAGAGCTCTATCTATATCGTGAAGCCAGGTGCCTGATGGCAGGAGAGTTGCTGTAGGAACTGCAGAGGTAGCAGTTGCACCCTGCTCCTGGTGCCGGAAGGTGCCGAAAGTCCTACTGCCCCATAGAAGGACACCAGCATTGCTATCAGCACATTGCAGTCAAAGGACCATATTACAAAAATTACATAGGGGCCCAGATGTGTCACACTGGATCAGGGGATGTCCAGCATACGGCGCAACACAAATATACAATGGGATTGATATAGGCGAAGGATGACCCTGATTATAGGGAGGGAGGGATAGGATACCTCCTGCCACTCTCCTGCATCTCACCCTGACTGCCTATGTGGGATCTTCTATCTGCCACTGTCTCGCGCCTAATCCCAGACTGTCCCCTCAACTAACCCTGTCTAGTGTCAAGGCCGGTGGTGTGAATGGACATAACTCTGATGTAATCCGACACAGAGACAGGAACACAGACAGGGGGTTAGACAAAAAGTTAACAACTAGCAAGCTGTAGCTTAACACAAAGAGCCATTACTCCAAAGGACTCCAGCAAACTGCTAGGCACCTCATCACTCCACCAAGGACAGGAGGACATTAATCTCTATCACCAGTAACATGTTGTACCATGTGACTCCACAAAGGGAAGAGAGACTGGTCACCAATATGGCCGCAATCTGCAGTAAACTGGAGCTGCCAGAATGGAAAACTGACATCAACCCTTGTACAAAAGAAATGACCACATCCAAAATCCAGCAGACTCAGAGCGGTCACAAATCTCCTATGGACTCATAACAAGATGCTTCCATCTGCTCCTCTGTCTTCCAGACTTTGTTTGGGCCATTGGATACAACAGGTGACTTTGATGATCCTATGTGATAATGGAATCCATTAAAAGCAAATGAGATCCATCAGGATTTGAATGAATAGGGCTGAGCTGCAAAACAAGGTACAGACCATGAACAAGGGTGGTGCTGCTACTGAAAAAAAGCTCTCTAGTGTGGACATTGCCCTCTACTTAATTGATGTCAGAATAGCTGGCATTGTTTCACGATGTGCCACCTATCCAGCTATCCAACAATTGTGTACAGGGGCAGACGCAGAGAGAAGAGGGCCCCAGTGCAGCAACAGTATTTGGACCACTTGCAGGACAAAGGTCGATATACTGTGTCTGTGACAGAAACTGTTTTCTGCTTTGGAGGTAGCAGTGGCCCCACGGGTGTAACTACAACAGGTGCAGGAGTTGCAATTACAGCCTGGAGCTTAGGGGGCCCAAAAGGTCCCTTTGGCCTATAGAAAAAGACTAATGCTATTAAAGAATTGCAATAATTGGGGGCCCTTGTGGAGCTTTTACATTGGGGCCAATGAGCTTCAAGTTACGCCACTGAGTGACCCCCTTACCTCTTGGAACCCCATACGGCTGTGACTCGCCCCAGGGCCATGGGGTACCCGGTCCCGGACTGTAGTTCACTGGGATATGTCACTGGAGCCTGTTGACCGTTCCCGTGGCCCTGGTAGTAGCTGAAAAAGGGGAAAAATAAAAAGTGTTTGTGACGCCACCTCTATTCCTGGTAAGCTTCCGGTGCTGCTTGCAGACTTCTGAGTTGATTATGAGGCAGCTAGATGGTAATGCTCTCCGTAGGTGGAGCAGAGTCCCTGGGGCAGTTGTGGTGAATAGGGAATTACACAGGGAGGTGACTCTTCAGGTAGAGGCGCAGGAAAACAGTCTATGTATAGGGCAGGATCAGGGGCTGTAATAACAGGCACACACACACTGGGGCTTTGCTTCCATACCTTTTACTGATGATATTGCAAGGAAACGTCCAGGGAACAGTCCAGGTGGTCGGGTGGCAGTTCAGGATTTCCACACCCGATGAATTGTGGGTCTCCTTGTTGTTGTTGTGTGTGTACTCTAGTTGTGGCCTGCCTGAAACCTGGCCCTGACCTCTCCTGTGTCCCTCACTTGTATAGCAGGCGAAGAGAGCCCTGCTGCTGGGCACCGCTATTTCCACTGTGGTTCCTGGCTCTGCTGGTGGCCGTGCTACAAGTGCTGCGCCAGGAGACTGAAGTCTCTTGGCCCTCCGGTCTTCTCTGCTGGGCTGACTGGATCCGTGCAGACTCGGACTCCGGCGTCCGGGTTGCCTCTTCCTTTCCTTTGGGGTGAACCCGACTGGTCTCCCTTCCCGACACATGAACACTAACTGGCATTTTAGTGTTTAAATGCCATGGAAGGGGCCGTTCCAAAGTCCTGAACATGCTCCATGATAGATATTAAGGGGTCACAAAATTAAAAATAATAATTTTGCAAACTTTTTAAAATTGATTTCAATAACTACATAGTGTAGAGCAGTGGCACAACTTGGAGCTCATGGGCCCTGATGCGAAGGCTCCATCAGGCCCCCAATTATTGCAAATCTTTAATAGCATTAGTCTTTATCTGTATGCTAAAGGGACTTTTGGGGCCCCCTAGGCTCCAGGGCCTGGGTGCGATTGCAACCCCTGCACCTGTTGTAGTTAAACCCTTGGTGTAGAGTAGTGTAGAGTATGTTTCTAAGTGTCCCCGAAGGGTCTGGATCTAGGCAGCCAGAGTTTTATTTCTTATTTAACTTTGGGGGCAAATGAATTATTGCATTTGTGTAATTTTTAGGCTATGTTTATGTGGCGTCCTGCTCATGCAGGTAGCCACAGCCTTCCCTACTGCACAGCTGGGTTTCCACAACAGGTACTTACTACATGCAACACCTTCCACCCCAACACAGTAGACGGAGCTAGACTCACTGACTTTAAGTGAGGTCCCCTATAAATACTGCTGCTGGGGGAGGAATTAATTAGGCTGTGCAGAAGCTAGGAGAGCTGCGGAAACGTCCTGGTGATCGGTGCCGGCGGTTAGACCCAAGCCAGTGACCTGGAGTGCGCCCTTCTGCCATTGAGCCAAGCCTATGAGTGGGAACAGAAGGCAAGGAGCAGAGCCAAGGGAGTAGAGCAACTAGTGGAACTTTGCCCAAAACAAACCAGACTTCGGGGATCCGCACCTTCAGGAACACTTTAGGATTGCAGAAAACCCCGACACACCATGGAAACTTCAGTCACCCGGTCCCCCTGCGTACCCAGCAAGAAGGAGCCAGACACCGTAGTCTGGAATCACACAGCAGTGATCAGAGAGGGTAACCATGGACCGCGCAGGAGGAGAGAGAGAGAGGACCAGAGAAAGTGAGGAGGCCAGTCGTGTTCCATACAGACAGGGCTTCAGCGACAGCAGGGAACCTGAGGAGGCCTTATACCCACTTGCTGTGGAGACTCACTGTGCACCTGGTCACCCGACAGTGCTCTGGACATCTTTACCTGCTAATACCACCAGTAAAAGGTAAAAGAGACTTTCTTCGGAGTGTGTGCGTCATTCCTCTCCGTCCCCAGCCTCCCTATAGACTGCCTTACTGCTTCTTACCCTGGCCTCAAGTCCCACTCTAAGCTGCCCCTTTTCTCTACGCTGCCCCAGAGGACCAGCTCCACCTGTAGGGAGCTTTGCCATCCTTGCCGCAATACCATCACCCTCCGGAGGACTGTGGCGGCGCTGGTAACCCATCACCAGGTACTACAGGTGGCGTCACGAGACAACAAACTCTTATCCCCTGTACATAACCCCTCTATTGAAGTGTCACCCAGGCCACGGGCTCAGGCACCGCCACCCGTGACATCCCTGCAAACCCCTCCGAGCCTGATACCTGAGTACCGCAGGGCCTGGGGCTCGACATATATTTCTGGCATCCCAAACAGGATCTCGTGCCCGGTATTACCGGGTACTGTGTGCCGTGATTTCAACTGTATTGAGTGACTGTTAAAACTACGCCATTACTGCGCCGAAGAGCGGGAAGAAAGGGGGGGTGTCGGCCGGTAGAGTGCGAAACTGAAGCCAGCCCCTCGCTCAGCCGAGCATTCCCGTGCCCCGCAGCCTAGTCTGGAAAATCCCGAACTGATTAACTATTTGAACACTGGCTGTAATTCACTAGGGGGGCCTCCAGCATGTCGGCCTCCTCCAGCGACGACGACAGTACGTTCGCTGACCCTAGGAATTACCCCAAAGCAAATATGGCTGCCTCCAGTAGCACTGCCAGCGCCACCAGTGCACTGGGCCCAGTCGCCCCGATCATGCCGATCTCGCTCCCATACATTCCGGGGGCTAAGTGGTTGCCCCAGTATGATGGGCACCCTGATATGTTGGATGTTTTTCAGAGAAAAATCACTAGTGTCTTGGACATGTATGCGATGACTGGTCAGCAGCGCGCTGCTGTGGTACTCGGACAGTTAACTGGCGCAGCAGTGAAAGAGAGTGAGTCCTGGTCTGCTGCTGAACGGAGATCAGCGGCCACTATATTTGACAAATTGAGAGCTACTTTTGAGGAGTGCAATGAGGCTGATTTACGCATGCGCTTTCATCACTGCTATCAGAGGCCAGGAGATGATATCAGTGCTTACGCCTGGTGCCTAGAGGAAGCATTGCGAGCCCTTAAGCATGTCAGCCCTGCCAGTGTACCCGATGAAAATAAGCTCTTGATTGAACAATTCACCCTGGGACTGCTATCCCCCAAGGACAATAAGACTGTGCGTTGGTGGTCACTGAGCAACCCGGAAGCTGACTTTAACACCCTAAAGGACATAGCCATAAAAGGGTTGCGGCCAGTAGAGACCCATGAAGCTGCCATCAAACGGTGGTGCAGTGGTCAGGCTACCCCGAAACCAGTACCCATGTCTGCAGCCACGCACAATGTACAATCTGCTCAGCCTGACAAGTATGACTATCTGTGTGCTGAGATGTGCCAAATGAGAAAAAACATAACCAAGGTGATGGAAGCTCTACAGCTGCAGCAGAGTCCTCAGCCAGTGTCAAGACCCCAGCCCCGACCTCAACCGCTGATTCAACTTGCTAACAGTCCGGAGGATGTACCCTGGACCGCTCCAGCTCCAGTGGGGAGCTCATCTGCCGCCGCTGTAATCGAACTGGCCACATCGCCAGGAGCTGTCTTTTAAACAGGCAGACCCTTGGTAACTCAACAGGGCCCAGCCACCTGGTACAAGACCTTCATCGGACAGAGGCCATTCTTGTCAATTGTACTAGATGGCATCCCGATACCTGCTCTGATGGACACCGGGTCACAGGTGACCACCATCCCCTATATCCTTTATAAAAAGTACTGGGCTGATCCAGAACTGAAACAGCCTGCCATAGACTTCACCCTCAACGCATCTAATGGTGAACCGATTACTGTAATGGGGGTTAGAGAAGTACCAATAAAGGTGGGGAGGGTGGAATTGAAGAACCAAGGGGTTCTATCAGTAGCAGAAGCAAGTAATGCAAATGACCCGTATATACAGTAATACTTGGTACAAATATTGTTAGCAATTGCACGGGAGAAGTTTTGTCTTTGCTTCAACAGATGGCAGATACCGCCAAACCTGGTCAGAGGAAGGTCCTTCAGCGTGAAATAAGAGCCCTCCTGCACCATCAACAGGCAACAATTACAGGTGGTGAAATTGGTACTGCAAGGGTGACAGACCAGTTTCCTATTGTGATTCCCCCAATGAGTGAAATGATGGTATGGTGTCGAGCAGCTTTAGGTCTGAGAGGGCAGGACTACCAGGCATTAGTGGAGCCCATCAGCACAGAGCACAGACCTACACTCTTGACAGCCGGGGGGGGTGGTTGATGTACACAATGGGAGAGTACCAGTTTGCATCTTAAACTGTGGCAGTGAAGAGGTTAAGTTACCCAGGTACACAGTAACGAATAACGAGATCCAAGCAGTGGGAACCTTACCCCATACCAAAGGGGCAAAACCTGATAATACAACAGGGACACTGGAGGACTGTTGCCAGCAGCTCCATGTCGGAACTGACACCACTCCTGTGTATGAAAAGCAAGGTGTGTACCGGGTAGTCAAAGAGTTTGAACAAGTATTTAGTAAGCATTCACTTGACTTTGGTAGGATAAACGGGGTGCAACATCATATTCCCACCGGTACACATCCACCAATCAAAGAGCATTGACGTGCCTCCCAATTTTTGTCTTCCCTGCCTAGGGCTATACTACAAAAGACCCACTTCCTTATAATGGGCACATTATGTAAAGAGACCCTCATTTACGTCTCTTCCCAGGGACATGGAAGTGCCTCCCAATGTTTAGCAGCCCTGCCTAGGGCAATGCTACAAAAGACCCACTTCCTTATAATGGGCACATTATGTAAAGAGACCCTCATTTACGTCTCTTCCCAGGGACATGGAAGTGCCACACAATTTAAAAAAAAAAAATCTTTCATATAATCCAAAAAACTATTATACACCAACTCTGTCTCACAAGTGGGTATGAGCCCTTAATATTTTCTCCAGGAAAATTCATTTTGGTTTCATTTTGTAACGTTTTCTTGACAGTCTGTAAAAGTGGCGTAATGGTCTGACAACATTGTTCACATCAGTGACCTTGGGGTGTGAAATGCTTCCAGGGGTCTTCCCCATGCTGTTCCCATATCTTTTCAGCACTGTCCTGATACTTTTATGACATTTTTAGGGTTTCTACATGCTGCCGGGGGTCATGCCAGAAAAAAACTCAGGTCTCCCATAGGATAACATTGGGCTCGGTGCTCGGGCCGAGTACACGAGTATCTTGGGATGCTCGGCCCGAGCTTCGAGCACCCGAGCATTTTAGTACTCGCTCATCACTAATAAAAACAAATCCTGTACAGATTGCATATGGATAACAATACAGATGAGAAATCATGCCCCTACTGTATGTAAATGCAGAGGCTTTGGAACTTTGTATCAGGCAAAACAATCTTTGATAAAAATATATGTAAAATTTGGGCTACAAATGACATGATGAAAAAAAGTTGAATATCATTTATGATGAATCTCCAAAAGTACAAATACACTTTACTCCTTTATTTCCCAAAGTCATTTGATAGTTTAAAGGGGATATCCAGGATTAATAAGACTTTAATACATTCTTTAAAAAATGGCGCCACCCCTGTCCACAGGATGCATGTGGTATTACAGTGTAGGCCCATTCACTTAAATGGAGCTGAGCTGCACTATCGCACACAACCTGTAGACAAGGGTGGCGCTGTTTTTGAAAAAAATCAGCCATGTTTAAAGAATCCTGGACAATTCCTTTAAGACTTGCAAGACTACATTGATGGTTGAAAGAATTTTACTGAAGCCGTAACATTGTCCCATGCTACAAAGTGATTGACTTCTCTAAGTTCAAAATAGAAGAACCAATGTAAAGGACAATCAATAGACATCCAATATCTGGTGACAAAATCACTACCAACTGTCAAGCTTCTAAAGCCTCTATGTAAGATTTCATGTAAAGAGTTACAATGAAATCCAGTTTAGAAATGTCTATGTAAACTAATCTTCAGACAGTAATTAGCCAAACTGGATATGTCGACCAAAGAATGACATTCATCAGGTCAAGTCAAGAGATGAGCGAACTTTGCCCAAATATGTTCACCAATTTTAAAATTGGCATGAACATTGTGGATTTGGTTTGGGAGAGAGGTCAGAGTTGCGTGAGACTCCATTTTTTTACGGCATTTTCTGTATTGATGTTCCTGGTCGGCAGCCAATCGGGGCACATAAGACATCCACAAGTTGAAGACACAAGGGCTTTTCATTGGCTGGCTTGATTCATTGACTGCCTAAATTACATGTCCCTCGGGTTATAAGAAGCAGCCTTTTGCCATCGTCGCCATTTTCAGTGTATTACTGGATATGAACAGTGCTGCTGCCGCTCCGTGCTGTTCCGTTCATGTTACAGAAAAAGATAGCTAGCTGCTTGATCGCTTTTTAGATAGGAGGGCAAGAGGGTCCATCTGGACACAGCCATTTTTTGCTGAGAAAAAGTGTGATTAACAAATTTGTGTGCAGTTCCAAAGCTGTGTTTTTTGCATGCAACAGAAATAGTTGACAAATCTTTGTTTCCCTAAAAAGGCTGTATTTGGCCTCAAAGCAGTGATTGCCAAATCCTTCACTTACCCCTAAAAAGGCTTTTATGCCCCAAAGCAGTAATGGCAAATCCTTCATTTTCTACTAAAAAGGCATTTTTTTGCCTCAAAGCAGTAATTGCAAAATCTTTCACTTTCTCTTAAAAAGGCTGTGTTTAGCTTCAAACCTGTGATTGCCAAATCCTTCATTTTCCCCTAAAATGGCTGTGTTAAGCCTCAAACCAGTGATTTAAAAACATTCACATTCCCCTAAAAAAGCATTTCTGTCTCTAACCAGTCATTGCCAAATCCTTCACTTCCCTAAAAAGACTGTGTTAGGCCTTGAAGCAGAAATTGCCAAATCCTTCATTTTCCCCTAAAAAGGCTTTTTGGGGCTTAAATACAGTAATTGCCAAATCCTTCACATTCCCCTTAGAAGGCCGGGTTTGGTTTCAAAGTAGTGATTGCCAAATCCTTCCTTTTCCCCTAAAAAAGCATTTTTTTTTGTCTCTAAGCAGTGATTGCCAAATCCTTCACTTTACCGTAAAAAGGTTGTGTTTGCCCTCAAAGCAGTGACTGTCAAATCATTTTCCCCTAAAAAGCCTGTGTACATACAAACTCCTTGCAGATGTTGTCCTTAGTGTCCATGGTGGGAATTGAACCCAGGACCTCAAGACTCCAGCGCTGCAAGGGCTACAGTGCTAACCACTTGAGCCACCGTGCTTCACTTTTCCCTAAAAAGGATTTTTTCGTTGTATCCTAAGCTAAGAGACAACTTTTGTTACTGGACAGCCAACTCCAGTCTCTTTTTTTGCCAGCAGCAGAGCAATACAATTTGTGGATGAAGCCCAGAAAGAGCTTTTGCTACAGTTCATGGCAAGCGTTGTATCAATTGACCTATCCTCCTGTTGCTTTTGTTCCTCCACCTCAACATGACACATAGTACAGGCCTCAGAGATGGTGCCCCAATTACCCATGTGTCTCCCTGTGTCACAACACTCAACCGCACAACTGATTGTGGGGAAACACAAATGGGCGATTCTGCACAGATGCTCACACATTCTATTTCATGGGCATCAGGGGTCTGCTCCAAAGATTCATATACTCCAGAGGAGGAAAGCATCTTGGGGGATCTTTGTTGTGTGTTTTGTGAATTTAGCAGGGATCTGACCACCATGCCTACACATATCACTGACCCACCTGACTAGTTCTTCTGCTAGTACTCAGTGAACCTAATACTAGTGCCACCTGAGTGTGGTGGAACATAAAGTTTATTGGAGCAGTTGCATGAGATATTAAGGCCCCCTAGCTACTAGGCTAATAAATGTCACTGACCCACCTAACCAATACTTCTGGTAGTACTCAGTGACCATAATACTTGTGCCACCTGAGTATGGTGGACCATAACATTTATTGGAGCGGTTGCATGAGGTATGAGGTCCTCCTGCCCACTGGGCTAATACATGTCACTAGGGATGAGCGAGTCTACTCGCTAGGACTCGTTACTCGGCGATTCTTAAGGGACTCGCTGGACTCGGTAATCGGCGAGTCTTTTAGCGAATACTCGCTCAGTAACGAGTCCAATGCAAGTCAATGGCAATCTTAGTTTTGTCAGAGTTTACTTTATCTCACTCGCTAGACTCGCTAGACTCGCTCTATCACATCGCTATATAGCTTGAATCTCCCCAAACAGCAGCGAGTCTGAGCGAGTCTACGAGTCCGAATCCTAGCGAGTCTGCGATTCCGAGTCCTGTATTCCCTATTCGGGACTCGCGAATCCAGAATCTTTTATGTTACTAGTCAGCATTGCGTGTTAGGTCAGAAAACTTGTGAAGAAGGACAAGCATCTTAGCCAATCATAGTCAGTAATGCCATAGCAGCTTTGGTTGTGTCAGGACTATGATTGGCTGCTGTCCATCGTGATGCCTATGTCATCTATGACAGGCAAGGCAGTATATAAGGCTTGCCCCCGCCATTTTGGGCACATTCCTGAGAAGAGCTGACCTAGTGCAGGGAGACTTGGAGCAGATCTAGGGACAGTTAGGCAGTGTAGGAGTCACATATAACCCAAAAGTTCTTTTCAGAACTAACAGGACGGAGTGTAGGAGTCAAGATTCCTCACACATAACCCAAAAGTTCTTTTCAGAACTACCAGGACGGAGGATTGCTGTACAGGACTGTAAGGAAGGGGAGATAGGAGCAGCCTTACAGTGAATCCAGCACCATCCTCAGAGCTTAGTTCACCCAGCTTTCCGCAGAGCTGTAATCCTAAGCTTTTTCTTATTTTTGGCACTAGTCTACCAAATAATTTTGGTGCCATTTTTCCACAAAACATTTCCTGTGCCAGTGCGTTGCTGTACGGTGTCCTGCCTGCAGCTCGCACGGTACTTGTAAACTTGCACGCAGCCAGCACCGCAGCTTAACAGTGCCTGGTTCTGCGTACTAAACAATTTTTTTCCTGTGCCAGTGCGTTGCTGTACGGTGTCCTGCCTGCAGCTCGCACGGTACTTGTAAACTTGCACGCAGCCAGCACCGCAGCCTAAGGCTACCTTCACATTTGCGTTTGTGTCTGCATGCTGATGGCATGCAGACACAAACGCTGTCAAAAGCATGGTCTTTTGATGTGTCCGCAGCGGATAATGTCCGCCTGCGGACACATCACTAGGGAGCCCGGCCAGCCAATCGGCTTTGTCCGGGGGCGGGCCGGGGCGGAGATCAGCGCCGGAGATCTCCGCCCCCCGGCCGCCGGTAAGCTCCGGGACTGTCGGCGGGGAGAACAGCTGATTTGACAGCTGTTTGAATCTTCCCGCGCTGACACCGAGAGGAGATGTCGGCGCGGGGAAGATTCAAACAGCTGTCAAATCAGCTGTTCTCCCCGCCGACATCGCTAGGAGATTACCGCCGGCGGGGAAGAAGACAAGAAGAAGGGAAGAAGAAGAGAAGAAGCAGAGGCTGAGCTGATCTCCCGGTGGCCGTCGGTGAGCTCCTGTGACATCACCGGCGGCCACCGGGAGATTTTTCAATGGGTCCGCAGCGTTCTCCTGCGCTGTCAAGCGCAGAACACTGCGGACCCATTGAAGACAATGCAGGTTTTGTGCACTTGGGGACGCTTGCTGATCTTCCAAGGTCCCCGAGCGCCCAAAAAATGCAACATGCTGCGTCCCGGGTGCGGACGCTGGACCCTGAAGAGAGCAGATATCGTCCGCATCCGCACCCGAACGCAGCAAACGCTGCCAAACGCAGGCACTATGCGTTCCTATGTTAAACATAGGAACGCAGTGCGCATGCGTTTGGATGCGTATGGGAACGCAGCATACGCTGCGTTACCATACGCAAATGTGAAGGAGCCCTAACAGTGCCTGGTTCTGCGTACTAAACAATTTTTTCCTGTGCCATTGCGTTGCTGTACGGTGTCCTGCCTGCAGCTCGGCTCCAAATAAGAGAAAAACCTGCGAGTTTGGACTCGCACACTTTCAGAGACACATCAGCGATTTGGAAATAGCATTATTCGTTATTACTCGGTTCCCTATTCATTAACATTGGACTCGCTAGACTCGCAACGAGTAGCGAGTCCTGGGCTCGGACTCGTGCGGGTCTAGCGATTCCGAGTAATTTAGGACTCGCTCATCCCTACATGTCACTGACCCACCTGACTAATTCTTCTGAGAGTACTTAGTGACCCCAATAGTATTGCCACCTGAGTGTGGCAGAGCATAACATTTATTGGACCTCTTGCATGAGGTATGATGGCCCCTTACCCAACAGTTCCACACCTGTCACTCATACCCCTGTCCCTGATCACTGTTTAATCTTCTAATGCTAGGCCAAACCCTTTTCCAGACCCTCTGCCAATCGTGCAGGCTGCACCATTATACAGTTTTTATTTTGGGTCAATTGATGCTTCTTTAGTGGTATCTGACCCTAATTTTTTGAATTGTGGGAACTGTTATTGGGATGTCTTTTGTTGCGTGTTTTGTGATTTTAGCAAGGCTCTCTGAGCACCATGCCTACACCTGTCACTCATCTCCCTGTTTCTGATCAATGTAGAAGCTTGAAATTTAGTGCCAGACTTTGTCCCATGCATCCATAATGCACAATGACAAAAATTTTTAATTTTAACTAATAGATGGCACTTTTCCAGGTGATTGTCCCTAATTTTAGCTGTTTTGCCAGCTGTTGTGCCTCTTTTAAGGTGGTTTCTATGCCCTTGATTTTGCCACCCATTGATTGGAATGAGGTTCAGAAGTTTGGTGAACTGTTCTTTGAACAGTTCAGCGATCATATGCCCATTCGGCGAACTTAACCAAACCCGAACTTCTAAACCTTTGATCATCTCTAGTCATGTCGATATAATCTATGTTATATGACCCTAAGGGTACCTTTACACGCCGCTACTGGCGGGTGGATACAACCGTCTTCATACGCCGCTACCACGGGGTGAATTGCCAGTGTAAGATACATTTCTCGCATGTATCCGGTTGTAGCCACCCACCAGTAGCGGCGTGTAAAGGTACCATTATGGGTAGATGTTATGGCCCTTATGTTCTTTATACCAGATGTTTGCTAATCAGTGTTTATTATTGACAAATATTCAGTAAGGCATCATATATCTGTAAAATGGTTTCTTATGGGGCAGAAGTGCCTTTGGGCTCCTCATGCTACGAGAGCCTACATGTGATTGCTACCTACACACCGTGAAGACACAATGCAAACTCTGTAAAAGTAGACCGCCTACTATTTGCCTTGACCCCCAAAGCACCAGCACCCAGTGTGACTACTACCTCGTTCCTCTGTAGCTTGGACTAGCAATCTGCATAGACAAGGATCTCCAATGAGCTGTTAACGACACAATGAATTGGCACAAATTAGTTATTTATATATACAAAACCTTCCATAAAGAGCAGCTGCAGGTAGTTCTGGAAAGTGCAATTTAATAGCAAGCTATTCACCAGGAGAACAAATGGGGGGGGGGGGGGGAAAGTAGTTTGCACTACAGAGTTTAGCGCAATACCCTTCTCATTCTCCAGAGACAATATCAATCATTTGTCCAGACTGTGGGAGTCAAAGATACTTAGTGAAAGGGGCTCCATATATAAACAAGTCAATAACTCATTGTGTTGCATTGTTGAACTCTGCTTTCAAGAAAATCCCTCCTGATGAATCTAAACTCAACCCCAAAGACTAGGGAAATGTTTTGTTGTTAGTTGCGGAAAGTATGGGAAAACAGGAGTGTAAAGAAGGGGAAAAAGAAGAAAAATCTTCAGTTTCTTGTAGAATGATCATGCGATAAACAAAATAATCTCAGATTTCACAGGTAATGGACATGAAAAACCAAAGCAAAAAATATAATAAAAAGTCATGTACTTTTTTTAAGAATTATATATATAAAAAAAGTTTGCTTAAGTCTCCTTTGTCTTATATCTGATGGTCCAGGTACTCCGATAATCCAGCAGATTTGAGGGTAGAGAAATGCACATACTAAGGCAATCAAAATGAGAGAACAGCACAGAATTTCCTTAATGTTAAGGTCATTGTGTTGTCCTATGTGAGAATATCTTAATATGAGTAAAAAGCAATATTTTAAGCTTATTTCATAAATGTAAAATATTTTAAAAGACAGAATAAAAATGTAAATGAGATAAATGAAAAAGAACATGGATCAAAATTAGAAAACACTGAGAACCTGCAAGTTATTGGAGTTAATCTGGAACCTGGAGCTAATGTCCTTAATTATCTGACAAACCCTAACTTTCCAGTTTGCACTCACTTTGCCAAAATGGTGTGCTGTTCCAATCCTCTCATTACCAGAAAGAATCAAAAGCCTAGACTCACCTTTGGTGAGGAGCATGTTGTAGGGGCAGAGAAGTGGTCCGCAGCTCATTTTAGTGATGAAAGCAAGTTTAAATTATTTGGGTCTGATGGGATGAGTTTGTCGATAAAATGGGGAAAGATTGAACCCAACGTGTGTAAAGAAGTCAGTGAAAGGTGGTGGAGGAAGAGTCATGGTTTGAGGAATGTTTCCTGCTGCAAGGGTTGGACCTCTCATACAACTAGATGGCAGAGTGAATGCAAGTGTGTATCAGAGTCTTCACACCACGGTTCTTTTGCGTCCGGGGCTGTCCGGTGTGAACCCGAGAGCCCCGGACTCGATTTTGGACATAATGTAGCCCTATGGTGCCGGATAGGGCCGGATGGCAGTGATTTGCCATCTAGTTTTGTCCCTGTCCGGCAGCATCAGGCTGCATTCAATTTTTGCCCCAGACACAAAATCGGAGCTTGCAGCATTTTTGCGTCCGGGGCAAAAAGTTAAACAAAAACTGGATCCTTCCGGATCTTCACAGATCCGGCGCGATCCAGTGCCCAATAACATGGGGGCCTATGGGCACCGGATCACGCCGGATCCGATAGAAAATCGGATCCAGCTGCCAGACGCCAGGTGCTAAAGTTCAGCGGCGGCGGATGCTGAACTTCAGCACCTGGAGAGCTCCCGGCTGAGATTTCAGAACCTAGCTCCTGCTAGCCGTGATTCTGACATTTCAGCAAGGGACAGTTCCAGCAGCTGATTCCGGCAGAAAATACGACAGGAGGGCATATTTGGTTCTGTTTGTCTGGAGCTGTCAGGCTGTGTCTGGTGCTTCCTGCAAAACACCGGACACAGCCTGACAGCTCAAAAAACGTGGTGTGAAGCCGGCCTTACTTGTGTTCTGTACTCAACCAGTCAGCAATTTTCATGCAGGACAATGCCCCCTGTCACACAGCAAACGGGGAAAGCAGTTCCTTGAAAAAGAAAACAGTGAAACAATGAAATGGCCGCACAGAGTCCTGATCTAAACCCAATCGAAAACCTCTGGAAAATCCTAAGTGACAAAGTTATGGACAAGAAACCCACAACAGTCACAGAACTGTGGAAGAGACTGGAAGAAGAGTGGACCAAAATCCCCCCAGAGCAGAGAGAGACTAGAGATGTCCTGTGGCCGCAGATGTGCTAAAGTTAGTCAGAGTAAAGGCCTGTACAAAGCAAAGGCCTGTACACTTCCTACTGATTGGTGGCTTTTGTAACCTTCACAAACTTTAGTTTTAATCTTTCTCATTACTGTTCTCTATTTATGATCATCACGTTTTGTATAAGATAATGGTTTTAAGGTGATGAACTTTGGTTATTTTGGAAAACCCTGTTCTACTGGCATGGAGCACTCCTTACTCAAAAACCGCCAAATATTGATCTGTAGATTACATTCTGCCTGAAAAAAAATCAAGTGATCATATATTGTTCTCTAATTTTGATCACCAGTGTATTTATGCCCTTAAGCCAGCGTCACACGTGTCAATATTGCTAGCGACATCGCCGAAAAGTGATGTCACTAGCGATATCGCAAGTGCATCGTGCTGTGTGACAGCGCTATGCAACTGTGATATATCGCTGGTCGCAGGTTGACAGGTTTACGAGAGTAAACGTAAACCTGTCAATCTGCAACCAGCGATTAGGCTGGATCGCGCCGTCTGACACTGCAATAGCGATGTTGGCGGCGACCAAGCCTATACCGCAGCTTGCTGCGGATCGCTCGCTGGGTTGATTCCAGCCCAGCGATTGATGGCTCCACCCACATGTCCGCCGCGTCACCGGCAACATCCTCCTGTGTGACAGCTGGCCTGTGATGTCGGAAGCGAGCGCGCACCCGCGCATCGCTTCCCACATCGCAGGCCAGATTGACACATGTGAAGGGGTCTTTAGTCTAACATCCTTGACTTTGATTATTCAAACTGGCATACAGTGGCGGACCTTGTGCCATGGGGGCCCTGGTGCAGCAGCTGATGGTGAGGAGCGGGGGGGGGTGCTAACAGTTGTTGGCGGGGAGCGAGGGGGTGGGTGCTAACAGATGTCGGAGGGGATGCTGTAGGTGCTGCGGCTCCTACCTGCGCCAGGCCGCGTAGTCCTGGGAGCCAGGGCGGCAGAGGAGAGGAAAGGCGGGATCAGCCAAGGGAAGCAGGAAGCTTCCCTCAGTTAACCCCTTCTCCTCTGACACAGGGACATGGGGGTCGGCTGGGGGCCCCCCTGCAAGCCCTGAACCAGCTGCACCATGGTAGGTCCCGCCCCTGCTGGCATATGTACATTGTTACAAACTTATCCAACAGAAAAGCTATTAAAGTGGTGTTTTCAAAATGTACAGTATCTTCATAAACTCACAGCTACCTGGGTGTTCTTATGAAGTATGACAATAGCAGAGGCAACGCTACCTCTGCCACACGGCAGAAGCCCTGGGGGACTGCAGTGGACCTGGTCAGTTTTAAAGCAGATTTAAAGCTCTAAAGCACTGATGGTTGCAGACTTCTCTCAATGGCCATTTGTATGTTTATGACATCATTTACGGGCCTTACGAAATTACTAACTTAAAAATTATCCTGCAATATTTGGTCAAACATTTAATTAACTCACCTCTAATGTGATGTTTGAAGCTGCTTCTGTTTGGTGAGATGTCAGGTGGTGTGGATGATATTGCTACTCGCAACTGATTTTCTAGGTTAGTAACAGTTTGGAGAGCAGTACACTCCTCGTGATGTCAAATTTTGTAAGAACAAATTCCCAGCAGTAAGTTATTCTGAGCACAGACGCATATTACACTGCATTTCTCTTCAAAGTGGAAAATTCATCACTGCTCATGTGTCGTTCATCAACAACACAAAGCAATCACTGATCTCAGGGAGACCAGTCCAAGAAAACACTGCGGGCAGCCGGCTAAAGCGCTCAACACAGTGAATTCCTAGGCGCATTGCCTCCTGGGAATTACAGATATGTAAATAGAGTCTGTGGAGGCTCGTTTAGGAGTCTCAACACAGGATTAGCCAGATATCCCTCCAGGGTCTACCAGGCCTTGCTCCCACCTAGCCAGAATCCTACTCCACACTGATGAGGGGCAACACCCCGAAACAGCTGTCTGTGGATGGATATCTGGCCTTGGTATTCCCTTGTCATATCTTTAAGCACGTAAAGAGTTGGATATAGACTCAAAGGGCCACTTAATATGGTGGTTATGGTGGTCTCCTCAAAGAGCCACCCCAGGGCTAGGTCCTTCCCTGGAGGGATATCTGGCTATTCCTGTGTTGAGACTCCTAAACGAGGCTCTACAGACTTTATTTGCATGTGTTGTTTATGGAAGTCAAGCAGGAGGTCTGAAATACACATTACATAGGAGACTCCAAGACTGCTGTTTATATACCACGTAGATGACACTTTTACTGCTGTAAAGAGATCACATTGGAGACACTGAGACTGCTGTCTAGACATCGCTTAGAATACACTGAGACTTCTATATAAATCATCACATAGGAAGCACTGCCATATATACATCACATAGGATACACTGAAACCGCTGGATACAAATCACATAGAAGACACTGGGACTGCCAGTAAGGTTGGACTGTTGTATATATATCACATAGGATGCACTGGGACTGGTGATATATTTCATCCTTCTTTTCTACTTGCTTTCTAAAACTGAACATGGTCAATATTGATTTCATCCTCTTTTCCTCTTTTCACTCTACCCCTCTAATATCCATGAAAGTCAATGGCTGCCCACTCTCCCTAGCCCCACATGCTCATTGCATTAGTGTATCCCTAGACTCTGCTCTCTCCTTCAAGCAATATATCCAAGTCCTTGCCACCTCCTGCCAACTCCAAATCAAAACTATCTCTGAGATACATTCATTTCTTATCCAAGAATCTGCTAAAACACAAATGCATTCACCCATCATCTCCCGCTTGAACTACTACAACCTCCTGCTCTGTGGCCTCCCCTCTAGTGCTCTTGCATCCCTCCAATCTATTATATACTCTGCTTCCAAACTAATGCACCTGTCTCCTCGCTATTCCCCATCCTCTCCACTCTGCCAAGCCCTTCACTGGCTCCCCATTACCAAGAGTTTCAGGTTAAAAACCCTAACAATGACATACAAAGCCATCCACATCTTGTCTCCTACATACATTGGTCATATAGGAGACACTGGGATTGGTGTATGTACATTACAAAGGATACACAGACTCTGTTGTATGTATAATGTACATCAGATAGGCTAAGTAGGACTGCTGTATATACAGTGCATCAGATAGGATACACTGGGACTGCTGTATAAACATTACATAGGAGATTACAACTTTTGCTTGGGATGGGAGCACAGAGAGCACTAACTCTGCCAGCATTGTGATGTAATTCTTCATTGCATACAGCATTGTATCAGAAGTAAGCACTGCAGTCTCTGGAAGTCTGCCAAGGGGCCAGAGGAATGACATGCTAGAGGTTCACATCCCCTGCTGCAAGGCATAGCATCTGCTCACACCATGTGTTCCTTGCCCAAATAACTGGCCACTCTGAGACTGCACGGTAACCTTATCAATGAGATGGCCACTGTAAAGCTATAAATTCCTCCATTCTTGAGAACAAAGAGGATTTTTACTAAAAAGTAAATGATAAAGTTGCTTATTTTTACAACTGAACTTGACATAACCAACCCATTTAAGTTCACATTGGCAGAATCCAGCCCGTCTTCCTCCAAGTTTTGCAGAATTTTAGCAAAACGTTGCAATTTAGCTTACAGAAACTGTAATATGACCATAACATCAGAATAATCCCTTAGCTTAGAATCACATGATGTTTTTTGAGCCAAATAAATATGCAAGTTCCCAGGTAACAATGAGATGGTGTTTAGGATTTTGATTGATTGAAGCCCACATTGAAGAATATATGTACAGTAGACTAGATGTTGGCTTGTGACGTCACGATTGGGGTGGGCTCTGTGGTGCTGGGAACCCCTGTCTGTTGTCTGTCTTCCCCCTGACGTATGTAAATAAATGTTTCTTTACTTATAGACCTGTTTCTGTGGGATTATTTTATACTAGCTGTGAGCCCGATGCAAATGCATCGGGTGTCTGGAATATTTTTAAATTTTTTTTAACATTTTCAAATAATAATCCAATTATTCCAATGACATCTTTACACCAACTACATATATTTGTATGGTTGATATCATTTAATGAAAATTGAACTATTATGTTGTAAGGGTCTTAGGGCCCTTTCACATCTGCGTTTATTTGAAATCGCGGCAGATGTGGTGAAAAAACCGCATCTGCCGCGATTGCCGCATAACCGCTGCACTTGCGGCGCGGTTGCGGTAATCCCCATAGAAAGTATAGGGGGACTTGCGGCAGGTGCGGCTGACCGCGTTTTTTTTCGCGGCTGCACCTGCCGCAAGTGCAAAACCGCACTTGCCGCACCTGCCGCAAGTCCCCCTATACTTTCTATGGGGATTACCGCAACCGCGCCGCAAGTGCAGCGGTTATGCGGCAATCGCGGCAGATGCGGTTTTTTCACCGCATCTGCCGCGATTTTGGCGGACATATGGGATGCGAACATATGGGGGGGGTGTGGTGACAGCGGGGGGGGGGTGTGTGTGGACATCGGGGAGTGTGGTTACAGGAGAGGCTCCGGAGCACTGTGTCAGCATGTGCTGACAGCAGCGGCTCCGGAGCGGGATCGCAGCGGGGGTGTGCGGACATATGGGGGGGGGGTGAGGACATATGGGGGGTGTGTGGTGACAGGGGTTGGGGGTGTGTGCTGACAGCGGCGAGGGGTCGCAATGCCCGCTACGCAGGCAATGCTTCGCTCGTGGTGACGTCACAGAGTGACAAAGCCACGGTCTTTTGCGGGGTCCGACACGGAAGTGCCTACGGCAATTAAATAGTAGATTAATAATGTGTTTAATTTCCTGGTGGAAATGTGTATGGTTTCGCTGTATTTTCTTTTGCCACTGCAGGTAAACCATAGAGCTACTAGCTGCCAAACCCCCGCTGCCTGGTGTTAGCTTCACTGGCAATGAATAATAAAGAAGAACCCAATTTTTTTTCTTCTTTAAATAAATAACTTTAAAAAATTGGCGTGGGCTTCGCCGTATTTTCTATTGCCAGCAAAGGCAGCTGGAGATTGGAATTCTCAGCGTGGTGAGGTCCAAGCATTCTGGGCCCCTCACGCTGAAAATTGCAGCCAGAAGCCACCCCAGAATTGGGGCCTTCCAGCTGCCGTGTAGTGGAGGCAGACAGCTTATTAAAGGGGTTGATGTCAGCTTTTTTTGGCAGCTCATGTCACGCCCTATTGCCCATCAGTATGACAGCTGACCGTTAGCAATACTTTCAGTAAAGAGGAAAAAAAATACAACACCGAGAGAAGTAATTAATTACAAAGAAAATAGACAGAAACACCTCATTGTCCACTTTATTAGCTCCCACCAAATTCCCCTCTGACAAAGAACTGGAATTACTGTAATCTTGCAGTGGGGCGGTGTGATGCATGACGTGGCCACCAGCTTTGTATATCTGAGTGTCGAAAGATGGTGGCTGCATGAGTAAGTGTGCATGTGTGTGTATGAGTGTGTGTGTATGTATGTGTATATGTTTGTGGGGACATTATACTGTGCGTGTATGCGTGCGTATGTGTGTGGACATTATATTGTGTGTGTGTATGTATGTGTGGGGACATTATACTGTGAGAGTGTGTATGTATGTGTGGGGACATTATACTGTGAGTATGTATGTATGTCTGTGTGTATGTGTGTATATGCATGTGTATGTATGTGTACATGTATATGTGCATATGCGTTTATGCATGTATGTATGTTTGTATATGCATGGGTGTGTATATATGTGTGTACATGTATGTGTGTATATGAATGTGTGTGTACATGTGTGTATATGTATATGTGTGTATATGTATGAGTGTGTAGGTGTGTGTACATGTATGTGTGTTTATTATGTATATGTATGTTTGTATGTCTGTGCACATGTGTGTGTACATGCATATGTGTGTGTAAGTGTATGTGTGTATATGTATCACCTGCACCCACCGACACCAAGCCACAGCCAGCAGGAAAGTCTGCATCTTGCTGAATGAGATTTGGTGCGGCACCCTCTGTAGCCAACAGAAAGCTCTTACACCTCATCTCCTCCACAGGCTGCAAGCAGCAGCTTTCCTGGCGGCTGTGGCTGGGTGGTGGTGGTTGTAACGTGTTGTGATGTCCGGCGGAGGGGAATGACGTACGTTGTGCGGATGTGCGGCGGGTGTGCGTCAGTGTCCCGCCTGGTGGTACTGCACAAGAGGCTGTTACCACCAGTGGGTGCCATATTGGGACATTCATCACTTGGGTGTACCAATATGGCTTCCAGTGGATTGTAAAATTTGGAGACAGATGACAGACATGACAAGCCAATTATGGAAGTAGAAGTGCATGCAAAATACATGATGGATACAGAAAGAGAAAATGTTTGCAGTGCCAATCTAATCTATTTATGAAAGTATAAAAATATACGGTACTATTCAAACAATTTATCATTATTTATCATAAAAAAAACTAAAAACTAAAAAACAAAGCTTGTTTTCTTCAAGCAATCTTGAATAATGAAAATATCTGTGCATCCATAGTAATATATACATCTACATAATCGTGCATGTGAAAGGGTTAATAAATGAATGTTGTCTCCTGGATAACCTTGGCAACAGTTCACTCCGATGTATTTTAAATATTGAAAGCTACAATGTGCAGAAATAGTGGAAAATCAAATTGTGCTATTAAAAGGTGGGAAAGTGTTAGGAAGGTGGTGATAATGTGTCTTTAGCAGTCGATGCACCTTTAGTAGTGTGAACTGCAGCAAGTACATCATTTGAAGGCATTCAAGTATTTCATACACAACACAGTATTTATATATAAATATGTTATATATGTATATGTATATTTATATATATATACAGTACAGACCAAAAGTTTGGACACACCTTCTCATTCAAAGAGTTTTCTGTATTTTCATGGTATGAATATTGTAGATTCACACTGAAGGCATCAAAACTATGAATTAACACATGTGGAATTATATACTTAACAAAAAAGTGTGAAACATCTGAAAATATGTCTTATATTCTAGATTCTTCACAGTAGCCACCTTTTGCTGTGATTACTGCTTTGCACACTCTTGGCATTCTCTTGATGAGCTTCAAGAGGTAGTCACCGGAAATGGTCTTCCAACAGTGTTGAAGGAGTTCCCAGAGATGCTTAGAACTTGTTGGCCCTTTTGCCTTCACTCTGAGGTTAATCAGAACTTCCCACTCCCGGCTCCAAGACTTCTCCCGAGCCACACCAATTCTTTGGAATGCTCTACCCTAAGAAATTAGGTGTATCCACAACTTGGATAGTTTTAGGCGATCCCTAAAAACACATCTTTTTAGGGCGGCCTATCATTATCGTAGTCAGTCATCTAGACATAGCCTATCCACGCAGTCTCAAGTGGATCACAAATAATGGGTTGTGGCCACTTATTCTGCTCCTATCTGTTCCCCATCTCCTCAAGTTGACTATACCATCATTGTAAATAAGCACCTGTACCCTGTCACCCCCACCTCATTGTTAGATTGTAAGCTCTTATGAGCAGGGCTGCCATTTTTTGCTCTAATTATTGTATAATATTATGCTTTGTATTGTATTGTTTTTGCCATTGTATTGTATTTTCTAATTGTTTCTTATGATTGTTTAAATGTAAACTTTGTATTGTGAAGCGCTGCGGAATATCTTGGCGCTATATAAATAAAAATTATTATTATTATTAGAATCCACACAAAATGGTAAATGCAAAACATCATTTTGCTCTGCTGGGCAATGGCCAGAATCGTAGCAAATGGATTACCACCCATTAGAGATTACCAGCTATGTTGTGTTTCCTGTTTATCAAAAGGTAAATTTATGAGGCGGAACAAGATGCTAATATCTTTTGCATGTGAGCTCCATGGCCAAAGATATGTTGGAAACTGGAAATCTATACCTTTTACACATGTGGGCATCTCCCAGCGACAATCCATATATGAGGTCACCACATGGAAAGTCAGTAAATTTATGATGTGTTCATAAAAAACAAAACAACCAATTTGTGATTTATTCAGACCATGAAGAGACAGCCGAAACTAAGTTCTGGAATTAAATCATGTTTTTCTAAGGAGTCTCTTCCTCCCTAAACCTGGATGCCAAGGTGTAGTAACTTTCTACTTTACTCCTTTCATTTTATGTATATGTCTATGCTGTACTGTATTTTTGTCTCCTTTGTAGAATATTGTATATTTTTGTATACTCTGCCTGTTCTTTTGAATTAAATATATAAAATTTAATAGCTTCATTCTTCTTGTTCTATGGCAGGGGTCTCAAACTCCAGGCCTCAAGGGCCGCACACAGTGCAGGTTTTCATGTTTTCCATAGCATTTGACAGTTGGTATTCAAATGACCAACTGTCAAATTCTAAGGTGATCCTGAAAACCTGGACTGTGTGCGGCCCTCGAGGCCTGGAGTTTGAGACCCCTGTTCTATGGCGTGAAACCACGACCCCGTGCAAGACTCCACTTACCAGTAACAGGTGTCCAATCGGACTGATAAGCAATTGGTGGTGGTAGCGTATTTTACATATTTATGTGAGATTATGTTAGTGATGGGACTGAGGTATATATATATATTCCTGTAACCGGTGATATATATATCCCATCATGGCACGCACTTAAATATTGTGCATGAGGCAGAGCAACTGTGCTCATTTGTTTATCCTCTGTCAATTCTCTGATTGTGCAAGATGATAAGGGGGCATCAGAGGGAGGCTGTATGCAGCTGCGATGTTTGGGTGTTAAGATTTACACAGATAGCACAAAGGGGGTTCATGGTCTCAGGCTGGGTATCAGCTCCAGGACAATAGAAAACATATTTTCATTATATGTTCTTGACATATTTATATTTCTAGCTGGAACCGGTGATATATATATATACATCCCGTCATGGCAAGTGCCTCAAAATCCTGCATGAAGCAGGGCAGCCACACTCATTTCCTTATCCTTGGTCAATTCTCTAATTGTTCAGACGGTAAGGGGGGGTCAGATGGCTTCTCATCCCGACACAGGGATAGTCATAAAAAATAAAAACTATTTCTGGCAGCTTGCAGGAAAAGGCTGAAGGTATATGTACAGTGTGGTACTTTTCTACAGAGTGGAGCTTAGGAGTTAACAACCTCACCGTATCCTTGGTCAATTCTCTAATTGTTCAGACGGTAAGGGGGGGGTCAGATGGCTTCTCATCCCGACACAGGGATAGTCATAAAAAATAAAAACTATTTCTGGCAGCTTGCAGGAAAAGGCTGAAGGTATATGTACAGTGTGGTACTTTTCGATAGAGTGGAGCTTAGGAGTTAACAACCTCACCTTGACCGCCCACACATTAACACTATCAAACTGTGAAGTACTACAGGTTGCAGCCACTCTAACCCTAGTGGATGAGCGGAGACTCTGTTCTCCAGAACTTCCTGCAAAGACGTCTCCTGAATGACCAGCACCACTAACAGGGTGAATATTGGTGATGTCTAGTGACTGAAGCAGAAGTCGCAAGAGCAGACTCTGGTGGGGATATGACACCAGCAGGTTCCAGAGCAAGCGAAAAGAATTCAGCATCATTTCTAAAATATTAAAAACAACTATTTATTGAGTCATTTAAAAAAAATAGTTGTACCTATAAAAGGTTTCCTATGGGTTTATCTTGGCCAAGTTAAAACCATGGGGAACCTTTTCAAGATACAACTATTATTTTAATTAATCAATAAATAGTTGTTTTTAATATTTTGGAAATGATGCTTACAATGGACAAACACAATATACATGCTTTCTTGAGCTGGATATTTCATTTATGTAGCTTCCCTATGTGGGGTGTCCATACAGTCAGGCTCCGGCCATTCTCTGCTCCCATCTTCCATGATGTTGTTTGACACAAGGTGAGGTTTTGATCTTAGATTAGGGATTGTCCGGATTAGGGTACTCATTGTCAAAGTGGGATGGCTTGACACTTGTTTTTTAACTCAAAAACACTGAGTACTAAGTGCCTTATGTTATTTATTTCTACAATTACTTTTTTTTTACAGCAGGGCATGTGCTCATATTGTTCCTATCTTAGCTATCTCTACATACATATAGTATATAATATGTTTACATGAAGCACTGTGCAAAAGTTTAAGGCATGAGCGGCAGAAAATGCTGTTAAATAAAAATGGATGTATTAATAGTTTATCTTTATCAATTCCCTAAATGCTAAATCAATAGACAAATCTAAATCAAATCCATATTTGGTGTGACTACCCTTTGTCTTCAAATCATCATTTCTAAGTACATTTGCACACAGACTGTAAAGAAGCTCAGCAGGGAGGATGTCCCAAACATCTCAGAGAACTGACCACAGATCTTCTATGGTTGTATGTGTGGCGCCCCGCAAAGCAGGCTAATCAATATCTATCCCTGGCACAACAAAGGATTCAGAACTTGGAGTTTTGCTTAATGCGGTTTTTAATTGTTTCAAAGAGTGAGGACAATCAACCAATCAACGTTTTGACCCTTCGGGTCTTCGTCAGGATTGTGCTTGAAGTCCTAAGAATTGTAGACTTAGGTAGTGAAGTGTAAGAACTTCAGTTTTTGAAGGACCTGTTGGTCTGACCCGCTCAGGATATGAGTGGGGTCGTGTGTCTTATGTGGATAAGACACTTCACTTAGGAAGGGAATCTGCTATTTTAGCATGGGATGTGACTCCTGCCTGAGACATCTGGGAACGCTTGTGGCAGTAGGGAGACCGGGTCAGTTCTGAATCCTTTGTTGTGCCAGGGATAGATATTGATTATCCTACGTTTTTTTTTCCCTTTGAGCACTCCACCTAGTGGTTGAGCTAGATTTTATATATTATACTGCAAAGCAGGCGTCACAGAGGGGTACTGCACCCATAAAAGCGGTGCAGATACTCCAGCTGCAAGTAGATTTCAGGCTGATGGGTGGAACGTGCACACAAGCACCCCCACACTAGATCACATTGGGTGACGGAACCCGGGAAGAGATATAGTCACCTCCAGGGGGAGAGAGGAGTTGGAGCTGGTGAGTTGGCAGTCAGACAGGGAGCCTGAGGGAGGAAGGAGGGTTCCTCGGCTGAGGACCCAGGAGAAGGAAAGCTATCCCAGGCCCAGACAGCTGGCCTGGGGGAAGACAGGGACTTCGGAGAGTCCAACCCCGGCACCGGAGCCCTCACCTGTGGGATCCTCCAAGGACCACAGAAAATCCGGCGATCTGAGGGTATCTATATGTACCGCTCAGACACTCAAGCGACCAGAAGAGGGTACCAGGCACTGCTTGATGGTTCGGCGGTAGCCCGACGGGAGCGAGGAGAGTGAGAGACAGCAGGAGGCCAGATCCACTGCATGGGGTCAGACTTCACACAAACTACTGGGAAGCAGGGAAGAATTGACAGAGAACAGGCACACGCTGAGGGTTCCATCCAGCTACCTGAGATCCGCTTGCAGCCACCCATTAGCTACTTGCCTGTATAACATCTTACTGCACTGAGGACTGTAATAATGCTGCTAAAGTTCCAGTAAAGTACCCTGAATGAAGTGACTTTGACTCAGCTGCATTTTCTTTCTATGAACTTATTCCTTTCACAGGATCGCTGCCCCAGAGGTCTCAGTCCTGCCTGCGGAGGACTACAACATCTCAGCCGCAATCCCACCAACCTCCGGAGGACTGTGGCGGCGCTGGTGCTACTTCACCAGGAACTGCAGGTGGTGTCACAACAAATTAACTTTGTAAATAATCCCTTATATATAATAACTCCCTTTTTAAAGAGAATAGTCCCCGGGACACGGGATCAGGCACCGCCACCATTCCCCGTGACACCGTTAACCCTTTTGCCACCTGATACCCGAGTACCCCACACCCTGGGGCGACACATATGTCTGCAAAAATCCTTCTGTCCTTTCATGTAACCACAAATGAATCAGATGATTTCAAAACTAGGTCTCTCGGTTGGAAAAATCGTCCTTTTCAGGATTCCTCATTCTTCTTTTTTACCTGAAGATAGTTGTCAATGAAATTGGCATATGTTTGGGGTAATTGCCCAGCATTAACCCCTTCATGACATTTAATGTACCCATACGTCATGGTTAGATAGACATTTCCAACCGATCTAGGAATGGAGAAAGACAAAGGAGGCTCAAATGGGTCTTATCGTTTAAATAAGATCATTATCCGTGGGTGCATACGCTCACCTGGTTAGGTTGTGCTAACCCACAATCGGTATGCTCGCCTGGAAAGCTGCCGCTGGAACTGCACTTCCACTTGCACAGTGGTGGTGTATTCAAATCCAAAGGAGTAGTGCTCAGATCATCCGCGCTGCCGTCGGGATGAATGACAAGGAACACAAGGCTTCTTATGATGGTGCTGCTTTATTGCCTACACGTTTCGGTGCTGTCCTAGCACCTTCCTCAGGGGTACCGATTTCCAACCGGTGACATATGTTGTGCGTCATAGTGAACGCATAACACAGAGGCTGTGACGGCATGATAGCCGAGCTATGGCGATCACAGCCAGGGATGGTCCCTGCACCACCCCTGGCTGTTTGATCCCCTAAATATTGCGATCAAAAGCGATTGCAGCATTTATGAGGCTAGGAGAGGGAGCGCAATTCCGTCAGCGGAGAAATAAAAAAACTGCAGCTCTTAGAATATAGTGATGCAAAAACAATTCTTTTTTTCTGTAAAATAGCTTTTATTGTAGAAAAGCGGCAAAGCATAAAAAATGATATACATGCGGTATCACTAATTTATTTGTTCATTTAATTGGTTCCAGGAATGTGCTTGTAATCCATATCATGTAATCCATGTTCAGAACAAGCAAAGGCCGAAGCCTAGAGGTGAGGAAAAGAGTGCGATTGATGACTTATGGGCCATATGGGTATTAAGCCATGAGTATTAATAGTATTTTACTGTATCTGTGAGGGAGGTACAGTACTGTAGAGGTATGGAGAGAGCTCACATGATGCTCCTATTGCAAATCTTCCTACTATACCAAGTTACAATTTATTAAAAATGTTAGGTTGTCTTGCAAAATGCTCTCAAATCAAGTCACTTGCAATCCAAGGTTCTACTGTACTGGGGGCTCTGAGTGTCACTACTGTTAGGGGGCCAGGAGCTCAATGAGAATTGCGTCCTTCTCTTAGAGCTGAAGGTGGCTCTCAAGATCAGAAAGGTTGGGGACTTCTAATGTAGGGTATTGGTGCACGAAGGAGAAATTGCACAACAAACTGTGAGATCCATTTTCTTCCTATTAACCCTTACAAAAATTTAAAACTTGGGGCTAAAACAACATTTTAGTGATGAAAATGTAATCTCCAGAATTCGCCCTTTCCTCACCATGGAAACAACTAAAACCTTCACCGTGGCCCTGATTCACTCCCGCATTGACTACTGTCATTCTTTATTAGCTGGCCTCCCCCGCAGTAAGCTTTCCCCTCTCCAGCCTATCCTCAATGCAGCAGCCAGGATCACCTATCTAGCAAACTGTTTCTGCTCTATGCCAGTCACTGCACTGGCTGCCCATACACTATAGAATCCAATTCAAATTGCTTGTTGTCACCCACAAAGCTATTCATGGTGCGGCACATCCCTACCTCTCTACTTTCACCTCTGTCTACCACCCCACCCGTCCCCTTCGCTCTGAATGCGACCTCAGACTAACATCGGCACTAATCCGATCCTCCCATTCCCGACTCCAAGACTTCTCTCGAGCTGCACCAATCCTCTGGAATGCTCTACCCCAAGAAATTAAGACCACCCACAACTTGCATAGCTTCAGACGCTCCCTAAAAAAACACACTTCTTCAGAGCGGCCTATCCTTCTCCCTAACAGTAGTCATTTAGACATAAGATATTCATTGTTATAAGCCCCTGTACTTTGTGTTCCCATCCCGTCTTGGATTGTAAGCTCCTTCGAGCAGGGTCACCTTTATTTTTTGCCTTTTTATTGTATTTCCTACATTGATTCTATGTTTATTGTATGTAACTACTGTTCTGTATTACCTACCATTCTGTATTGCATATTTTTCTTATACGTACCATTGTACTGTAAAGCGCTGCGGAACATGTTGGCGCTATACAAATTAAGTTTTATTATTATTATTATTATATAATTAGTCTTTCTTCACCGCCCAATGGTGTAAAAGTCTGTGATGCACATATGGCATCAACTCACTGCACACTTAGATGATTACATTGAGGGGTCCAGTTTGTAAACTATGGACAATTATGGCGATTTCTGTTGGTCTGGCACCTCAGGGGATCTGCCAATGTGACATGGCACCCTCAAATCAAAACATGCACTAGACATGCACAAAAACTTAGGAATATGGTGAGCAGAAAAATGTCAGCAGGTGCCCTGAACTAATAAGTCAAAATGTGAAATATGTAGCTGTAAGGAAAGGTAGTTTTCACAGAGGTGCTGGAGAGTGATAATCTGTAGGAAACAGTGAAGCATGGTGGAGGGTCCAGGCTCAGCTCGATGGTGGCTTGTCATCAATTATGAAACAATAAATTCTAAATTTTATAAACCAATCCTAAAGGAAAATGGTAGATCATCTGTCCATGAGTTGAATCTTAAGACAACATGGGTCAAGCAGAAAGACAACAACCCAAAGAACACAACTCATTCTAAAAATGAATAGCTAATAATAATAAGAACAACTTTAAAGTTTTGCAATGGCTAATTCAAAGCCCTGACTCTAATCCTGTGGAAATGTAGAAGAACTTGATGCAAGCAGGTCATGGGAGAAAACCAGGGGCGGACCTACTGTGGTGAAGCTGGTTCAGCTGCACCAGGGCCCCGACCGGGTAGGGGGCCCCTCAAGCACCTGTAGGGGTTCCCCCGTGACCCTGTGTCAGAGGAGAGGAGGTTAACTGAGGAGGTTCCCTTGCCTGATCCCGCCCCTCCTCTCCTCTGCTGCCCCGGCTTCCAGGACTTCAATGTGCCGCCCGGCGCAGGTAGGAGCCGCACTACCTACAGAGCTCCCCCGCTCCTTGGCGACATCCACTAGCACGCCCCCCTCCCCCCCCGCTCCTCACCACAGCAGCTCCTGCACCAAGGCCCCCCGGGCTCAATGTCCGCCACTGGAGAAAACCCACCAACACAACAGAGGTGAAGGGGTTTTGTAGGTTGGAATGGGCTAAACGTCCTCCAAGCTGATGTGCCGCAGTGATCATTAATTACCAGAAACGATTAGATAGTATTAACGCTTCACAAGGTGGTCACACCACATACTGAAAGCAAAGGTTCATATACTTTTCCACCCACAGACATAATATTGGATGATATTCCTCAATAAAAAAAGCAAAACCTAATATTTTTCAATCATTTGTTTGATATTTGTTCTCTATCACTGGAGATCATAAATAATATTCAATACTTGCAATTTACATTCTGTTAAAAAATAAATTAAAAATTGATCTGGTATGGAAGTAGGACATCTATGTCCATGGAGTGGTGGCACCTGGGGTTCATTGATTATTGCAAAGTGCAGGTCCACTTACTGAGCAGCGTGGTGATGGACGTGTGCCCAGTCACTGTTCCTACAGCCAATCTTCTGAACTGCGATAAATATAATATCATAATACATCTTTATTTATATAGCACCAACATATTCCTCAGCGCTTTACAATAGAGTGATATGCAAAGGGTCATAGGTAACAATGAGAGATATACAAAACAGTAAGTAATTAAAGTAGAGAATCAATGTAAAAATCCAATACACTAACCAGAGAATCGATGTAAAAAGTACAATAAATAAAGCAGAGAAACAATGTAAAAAATACAGTAAAGTAATTAGTAAAAGTACAATACAATAATTTAAGCAAAAATAAGGGAGACCCTGCTCAAAAGAGCTTACAATCTACAACGAGATGGGGGTTAGATAAAGTACAGGGCTTATTACAGTGATGGTCCAGGTGGGGGATAGAAATGAATGGTCAGGAGACAATCTGTGCAGAGCGTTTGGGTTTGGTGGAGTTTGAGGAAGAGTTATGACCAGAGAGATAGTGAATGGGCTATATACAGTACAAGGGACTTCTATTAGGAGTATGATAGGCCACTTAAAAGATGTGTTTTTAGGGAGCGTCTAAAGCTATGTGAGTTGTGGATAGACCTGATTTCTTGGGGTAGAGCATTCCAGAGAATAGGTGCAGCTCGGGAGAAGTCTTGGAGCCAGGAGTATGAGGATCGAATCAGTGCAGATGTTAGTCGAAGGTAATTTGTAGAACGTAAAGAACGGGTAGAGTGATAGACAGAGGTGAGGGAGGAGAGGTAGGAAGGTGCTTCACTGTGAAGAGCTTTGTGGGTGGAACAAGCAGTTTGAAATGGATCCTGTAGTGTATGGGCAGCCAGTGCAGTGACTGGCACAGAGTGGAAGTATGTGAGTAACGATTGGCCAGGTAGGTGATCCTGGCTGCTGCATTAAGGATGGACTGGAGAGGGGAATGTTTAGAGAGGGGGAAGCCGATTAATAGAGAATTGCAGTAGTCAAGGGGAATGGATTAGGGCCACGGTGAGGGTTTTTGTTGTTTACATGGTGAGAAAGGGGCGGACTCTAGAAATGTTCTTCAGGTGCAAGCGGCAAGAGCGGGCGAGAGATTGTATATAGGAAGTGAGGGAGAGATCGGTGTCAAACATAACACTCAGAAAGCGTGCCTGCTGCCTAGGCGTTATCGTGGTGAGAGAGATGTCAGATTCAGGGAGGTTAGTGGAGGGCGGGAGCAAAGAAGTTCAGTTTTGGAAAGGTTGAGTTTCAGGTGTAGAGTGGATATGATATTGGATACTGCAGCTAGAAAGTCATTGGTCTTCTGTAATACAGCAGGAGTAAGGTCAGGATCTGAGGTGTATCATTGTGTGTCATCAGCATAAAGATGGTACTGCAAGCCAAATCTGCTGATGGTCTGTCCAATAGGGGCCATGTAGATAGAGAAGAGAAGAGGGCCAAGGACCGAACCCTGAGGACCCTAATAGTGAGAGGAAGAGGAGAGGAAGTGGAGCCAGCAAACGTTACACTGAAAGAGCGGTCAGAAAGATAGGAAGAGAACCAGGAGAGAGCGGTGTCCTTTATGCCGATGGAGTGCAACATAGAGTGTAGAAGATGGTGGACAACAGTGTCAAAAGCTGCAGAGAGGTCAAGAAGAATAAGTAGAGAGTGGTCACCATTACAATTTTGCTGTCAGAAGGTCATTGGTCATTTTGATGAGGGCAGTTTCTGTAGAATGCAGGGGGCGGAAACCAGACTGTAACAGATCTAGAAGAGAGTGAGTGGGAAGATAGTGGGTGAGGCGGGAGTAGACCAGTCACTGCAGGAGTTTAGAGATGGAGGGGAGATTGGAGACTGGTCTGTATTTATTTGTGCAGGATGGGTCAAGAGAAGTTTTCTTTAGTAATAGAGTAATGATAGAATGTTTGAAGGAGGAGGGGAAGATGTCAGAGGAGAGGGAGAGATTGAAGATTTTGGTTAGGTGAGTACTGATGACCAGAGAAAGGGACTGGAGTAGGTGTGAGGGAATAGGGTCAGTGGTGCATGTAGTGGGACGAGAGGAAGAGATGAGCTTGGAGACTTCTTCTTCAGTAACTGGGTCAAATGTGGAGAGTGAACCGGAGGAGATGTGGGGAAGAATGGGGGTGGCAGTGCTTGGAGGCTGGGAGCTGATTTCCTGACAGATGTTGTCTATTTTCTCCATAAAGTAAGAAGCCAGATCATTAGCACAGAGGTCAGTAATGGGGGCCTGCACTTTAGGACTGAGAAGAGAGTGAAAGGTGTCAAAGAGTTTTTTTGGCTTGTTGGATAGTGAGGAGATCAGGGTGGTAAAGTGGGTTTGTTTGGCAAGGTGAAGGGCGGAGTTATAGGTTTTTAGCATGAATTTATAATGGATAAAGTTTTCTGATGAGTTTCCTCCATAGGCGTTCAGCACTCCTAGAGCATCGCTGGAGGAATCGAGTTTGAGATGTGAGCCAGGGCTGTTTTATTCTATGTTTGGAGGTTCTGAGGATGAGGGGCGCTACTTGGTCCAGGGTGCTTCTGAAAGTGTAATTTTAGTGAATCACAGCCAGATCAGGACAGGAGAAGGAGGAGATTGGGGACATTGATGAGAGTAAAGAGTCTGTGAGTGTATGAGGGTTAATGGCCTGTGGATTTCTGGATGTGTGCTGGGGTGTACAAGGATTTGTGAGCATGAAGGAGAAAATGTTGTGGTCAGAAAGGGGAAGAGGTGAATTATCTAAGGAGAAGGTTGAGCAGAGTCGAGTAAAGACTAGGTCAAGGGTGTTACCATCCTTGCGTGTCTCAGAGGTTGAGAGCTGTGAGAGGCCAAGAGAGGTGGTAAGAGATAGAAGCTGGGATGCAGATGAGGAGATGGGACTGTTTATGGGATGTTACAGTCTCCCAGAATAAGGGTTGGTAATTCTGAGGACATGAAGTGCGGCAGCCAAGCAGAAAAATGATCGAGGATCTGGGTGGGTGACCCTGGGGGGCGGTATACAACCGCTACTCTGAATGGGAGGGGATGGAAGATCCTACTTGTGTGGACCTCAAAATAAGGGAATGAGAGGAGTGATGGGGCTGGAGGGATGACCTGTAATTACATTGTGGAGACAGGAGTAAGCCAACTCCACCACCATGTCTGTTCCCAGGTCTCAGGGAATCTGAGAAATGTAGGCCGCCATGAAAATAGCAGCAAGGGAAGCAGTGCCTGAGTCCTGGATGCAGGTTTCAGTGAGGGCCAGGAGGTTAAGAGAGTTAGTAAGGAAGTAATTGTGAATGAAGGGAAGCTTCAAACCATGGATTCCAGAGAGCACAATTAAAAGAGGGAGATGAAGGTGTGCACGTAATGGTAATAAGGTTAGTGGGGTTTCTATGTGACGTGGGGGAGGGGTTGAAGTTGGCAGAGGGCGGACCAGGTTGGGAGACATATCACCTGAAAGGAGCAGCAACAAAAAGAGAAAGAGCAAATAGCTTTTGGATGTAGAACATGGTTCGTTATGCAAAAGTTTAGAATATGATAGGCTGAGATTCTTCAGCAAACTGAAGATAGCATGGGAGCTGTACATAGGGTAGGGCAAGAGAGAGGGGCTGATGTAAATGAGTGGTGATGGAGGGGGGATGGGGTGGTGAGAGTGGGTGGCTAAAGCACATAGGAAAACAAACAATGAAATAAAAGACATGGTAAAGATTGATAGTGAAAAGAGTTATATGCATTGTTTTCAGTGGTCTTCTATATGATTACCTTCCAGTCTTCTCACTGCACAGAAGTCAAAAAAAGAAGTTTCAAGTTCTTCTTGCTATGGAAGTAGACCCTCTGCAGCAACATGGCAATACAGATTACAAGGTTGCTTCTGTTTTCTAAACAAAATTGCTTAGTACACTGATTATAAAGAAGACTCATGGCTGTAGTAGCTCAAAAGGGTGCTTCTACTGAATACTGAGCAAAGGGTCCGAATACTTATGACCATGAGATATTTCAGTTTTTCGTTTTTAATTTAATAAATGTGCACAAATATCTACATCTCTGCTTTTTTTTCAGTCAAAATAAGGTGAACTTAGATTTCAAATTTTGATGAAAAAAAATGAACTTTTTTGAATTTACCAAATGGCTGCACAATGAACAGAAAGTGAAAAATTTAAAGTGGTCTGAATACCTTCCCCCGTACCACGGTCGTTATGCCGAGCAACAATCAGTTGTTAATTCCTGCGCCTGTGAAAAAAAATTGCAGCGTGCTGCATATGGTCACGTACAATGACTGAGACTCACCAATTCAAGCGTCTCTTGACTCGAGAAAAAAAAAATCAGGCTGCACAAGGACCACCCCCTCTAAGAGAGGTAAGACAAATCTTGAGAACACCGACAGGCCCTTCAGGATCGATGACTCCTGTGAGTCGTCAGCGGTAGCAACCCGACTTATGTCAACGATGAACCACCCTTGCTGCCAATCATCTTAATGAAAATCGCCTCCTTCCCAACATAGATTGTGCAGAGTCTTCTGGGAAGATGGTTATGCAGCACGGTGTACCGCTTGACATAGCACCGATGCCCAGTACCTTCTTCGCTATGAAGCCAAACCCCCTCTGCTGGACTAACCTGACTTACATTACAAATCCCATTACCCATGTAATGCCTGGGCGTGCGGTTGGGTGGAACGATCTATGAAGCCTGACATATTTGGAGGCGAAATAATGAAAACAAATAAGGTTATTCAGCTCACCACCAATTCATCTGGAGTGCCGAATAAGGCTAGTGGGCACAGACAGGTCCAATATTAACAATAAATATAACACACTTGTGCACATGCCAAAATCTGTATTGTAATAATAATAATAATATAATAATTCTAAAACTTATGGAATGAAATGAAATTAAGTGATTGCACATTTCAAGAAGCACTATCCACAGTATGGTGTTGCAGGAGTGTGAACAGACCTATTAGGCCATGCTGCATGTGAAGCATATAATGGCCATATGCTATTTTACATGAATTGCTATCACACAAGTGTACAAGAGATAGCCACGCACGCTGATGACCCTCTGCAATAACAAGGTTTGCTCTCCAATAAAAAAAAAATAGTTTAAAGAAAATATTATAAAAAATAAATAAATAATAAAAGAAAAGAAACCACCCCTCCCCCCCAAAAAAAAAAAAAATCAAGCTCTCTTAGGCTAGGGTCACACTTGCGTTTTTTTCCATGCTTTTTTGGGGACCTGCATTTTTAAAAAAGCATGTAAAAATGCACACCCATAGGCCCCCATGCAAAAAAACGCATGCACTAATAGCAAAAATGCATGCCTTAATAGCAAAAACGCATGTCTAAAGTGCCATGCGTTCTTGGCATGAGTTTTTGCACTTATGTGAGTAGCTGCCTTCAAAAACGCATGCAAAAACGCATGGTACATTAGTACAATTTAGTACCATCCAAAAACGCATGCGTTTTCCATAGGGGCCCATGTTAAAAAATGCATGCGTTTTCTAAAAAAACTTTTTTTGGGTGCTGATTTAAAACGCATGCAAAAACGCAGGGTGTCATCAGACACCTTAACAAACTCATGCAGAAATGGAAAAAACGCCTGCAGAAACGCATGCTTTTTTTAAGGCACTAAAAAAAACTCATGCCAAGTGTGACCCCAGCCTTAAACAGATGTTTTAAGGACATTGTAAGGTTCCTGGACTTCACAGCTGCTGCCACATCTGGCACTGTTTTCAAAATTCACACCCTGTAGGTATCAAAAATACCGCATCTCCGCTTCACTGGAAAATGCTAAGTATTTAGCGCAGACACGCTAAATACTAACAGAGAAGATGTGTGAACATGGCCATAGGCTGCAATGCAAAAACACGTCATTTTGCAAAAACGCATGCGTTTTTGCAAACGCAGCTTTGCAAAAGGACATGTGTTTTTAATGTGTTTGCAATGTGTTTTGCATTGCAGCCTATGGGTGTATTAACACATGCGGTAAAAACCCATACAAACAAAAAATGCAGGCAAATGCAGCCCAGCCTTAGATGTGAACTGGGCCTAATGGGGGTTAACTCCGATATGTGGGATTCGGAGCCCAAAGGCGGAACGCCTTTTTTGAGCGCTTTTCCATATGCTCGGGGGTTACACGCTGCGAATCGGAACAACTCGTACGATGTGTACGCACACCAGTAACGACCATTAACATGGAGTTAATGGTGAGTTGCGAGTACACATCGTAGTTGTGCTGTTAACGCTACGATGCGTACAACGCCATGCATATTGGGCGGTGAGAGCACTTCATTCAACCCCGATATCGTTTGGCATCGTTCCAGATGCTTGTGCTTCAAAACGTTACAAAACACGCCCGATATGTCCAAATCGCGACCACGTGCTTTGTCGAGTGGATCGGAGTTGACTCGATATCGCGCGTGTAACCCATTAGACTATACCATAGAAAGCTCATTAAGGCTTAAGACTATTACCATAGAAAGTTCATTAAGGCTAGTTTCACACTAGCATTACGGACGCATCCACCTGTCTGGAGAAGCACAGACACATGAGAGAGAGATTTTGCTTGTTGGTGCATCTGTCTACACCCGCATGTATCCGGAGATCGATGTGCCGCCATTGCAATCAATGTATGGTTTTAGCCCATCAGTGTGCATGCGCTGATTTCATGCAGCCTCATGATCCCCCGAAAACAACATGATGCGTTCATTCGGCAGACACATGAAAAGATGCAAGCGCACTCCAACGGATGCCTATGCATGCATTCTGCGCCTCCATTTTAAATATAGGGTCACAGGGCGGATCCGTAGACATGAAACGTTGTACGCATGCTGACGCAACACAACCACATGCCAGTGTGAAACCAGCCTCACTCGGTGGTATATTTGTGGACTCTAGTAAGATATTTAAGTGAAAGTATGGTCCTCAGGGGCAGACCTACCGTGGTGCAGCTGGTTCAGCTGCACCAGGGCCCCGACCGGCTAGGGGGCCCCTCAAGCCTGCAGCCAACCCCCATGTCCCTGTGTCAGAGGAGAGGGGGTTAACTGATCCCGCCCCTCCTCTCCTCTGCAGCCCCAGCTCCCAGAACTGCACGTCCACCCCCACCTCCGCTTCTAACCGACATCCACTCGCACCACCCCTTCCCCCAGCTCCTCACCATCCTGCACCAGGGCACTCTTGGCACAAGGTCCGCCACCGATGGTCCCAGTATAATAGTCCCTGTTGAGGATCAAACCCGGGTCATCATCACTTCAAGTTGGCATTGCCCACTACCCGCTGTTGAACGTGGGCACTAATTATATTTATTACTCAGTGTACTAAAGAAAGATTTCGATCCCTTAAAACTATATATACAAAATATATAAACCAGTACCCGGGTTCTCTGAAAATGTTTGCAGACAATTAGAAATTGACAGATGTCGTCAACTGAAAAATCAAAAAGAAAAAAGGGGGAAAAAACATCGGTGTCGTACCATTAGGTCTTTTCTTGGTGTTGTCACTGCAGAGCCTGACCCAGTCTGTGGAGTTACAAGTCAGCAGCTGTGATTGCAGTACAGATTTCACAGAGTGTAATTATTGCAGTGACACCAGGACTGAGAGGTACAAAGGAAGGGAAAAAAAAAAAGAGGCCCTACAGGTTATTAACGCTAAACACTAGGAGAAATGAAACAGAGAGTCAATGCGTAATTTCGAGGCCTATCAAGCCTCATCAGAAACAGCAGGGAAGAAAGCGCTGCACTTCATCATCTCACTCTCTGACTCTTGTTGAAAATTACAGTAATTAAAAGAGAGCTAAGTACTTCTCAGGCAAGGGGTCCTTTCTTTACCCACCACCTTTTAGTTGACTGCTGATTTTGCGTGACCTCTTCCTCGTCTCTGTCTGTTGCAGTCAACACAGATCTCTCCTGAATGGCTCTCTCAAACCTAATTACTGTCTGCTGGGTGATGTAGTATTGATCACAAAGGTGGCATAGCAAAACAAGAGGACCGACACTGTGGCCCCGGCAATCGAAAACTAATTCCAGGCCCATACAGACGTCTCTCCCGTCCCACTTATTAGAAACAGCTGTGAAGTTGCCAAATCGATACGTTCTACTGAATTGCTTCTTTGACTAAAATGTTGTTTGTTTGGGTTTTGTTTTTTTTCTATTTTTACCCTTTTTTTCCAATTTTTTTTCTCAACGCCACAATCAGCGCCCTCTGACTTCTGAAGACGGTGTGCTAATGATGTATTAAACTAATCCATCGACGAGTAGATAAAGACCTGCAGAAGATTGGCTGCCTGCACTTTGTGTTGGGATAAATCAATCATATTTTTGTGATGTGAAGGTACTGAGGCAAAAGAAAAAGTTAGTAATGGACAATTAGGACACATTTACCTATGAACTAAATTCAGCGCCTATTTTTTTAAATCCTAAAGGAAAATCTCTACCGGGATTTTCATATAGATTTTATTTTGATACTTTAAAAAAAATCTACGTTTATAGTGTCCCATCAATAGAGGTCAAGGAGCTGGCATCCTCATACATTATCATAGACGTTGAAGGCAAGCACATGTAAAGCCACTGTGCTAGAAATGCATAGAGGTCTGCTTCGGTTGCATTTACGCTTATACGGCCGTCAATCTGCTTTAAGCGGAGGACTTCATCCAGTTCCCGAAGGAGCCCGAGCTGATGGAGGAGGAGCCGAGTGCAAGTGAAAGCGGCCAGGTCAGGTCACCTACCAATGTTCAACGCTGCTGTCACATAAACCTCAGAAATATTTACTGTGTACCCCCGTGATTAGTTAGAGTCAGATTTAGCCATGCCCACCCTTTTCCACCGGCATCTGTGATTGGTTGGTATTCTTTCTCTGGGGAGACACATAGTTATTATACCCCTGTAGGGTAAGATTAGCAGCCCATAGCCGCTCCAGAATATGGCACATTCATTAGGACCACCATATCCTGGTGCTTCATCCCTGCTCTTCCTATTGCCCTGGTGCAGTGGCAAATGGTGTAATAGAAGGTGTTATTGACAGATAATTATTGTCAGCTGTGATCAACCCCTGGACAAGTAATGTTGAGGCGTCTATGATACTCCACATTACTAATGTGGAGAGTAAATAATTAACAAACAGAAATGCATGAAAAAAACTTTATTAGAAATAAAACCCACTGAGAAAAATCCATTAGTGTAAATAAACGAACAGACGACCCACTTTCAGCCATTTATTAACCCCAAACATGCCCAGCTCCAACGGTAATCCATACAGCCCAATATCCAGTTATGCACCCTCAGCACAGTTACATCGCTATGACAGGAGTGTGTATATGTATACAGGCTTCTGTCTAGAGAGCAGGTGGCCATGCAGGGTGATGCCTGCGAGATTTGCGAGACTTGCAAAAAACTCCCAGTGTGGCTCCAGCCTCACACTGAGATGCAGCGGTGAGCAGTGATGTCAAACAGTTCATCTGCGGTCACCATGGTAATAGCTGGTGCAGTTACCACGATAACCTAACTGTGACAATGAATGAACTGTCTGACATCACCGCTTACAGCTGGCTGTCAGTTGGTGCAAGCTGCTGTAGTGTGCGGACGCTGTAATGGCCTCTGCTCGCTGCATGTAGATGTAACTGGACATCGCTGTGAATTGTTAGTGGAGGGTATGTTTGGGCTAAATAAACGGGTGATAGCTTATTGTCTGTGTGTTTTATTTGCAAACAAATGAGTTTTATATCTAATAAAGGACTTTTATCTGTGTCTGTGTTTTTTTTAACTATTTACTTACCGGATTGGTAATTTTGGGGAATCACAGATGCCTCAACATTACCAATCCATGAATTGATGATAGCTCTCAATACTAATCTGTCATTAACCCCTTCTATTACCCCAACTGCCACCTCATCAGGGCAGAGGGAAGAGCTGAGGCGAAGTGCCAGGAATGGTGCATTTTATGGAGGTGCCAGTTCTGGTGCGGCTGCGGCCTGCTATTTTTAGGGTGGTAAGGGCCCATGAAAAATGGCCCTTCCACCCTCAGAATACTAGACCCCAGCGGTTGGCTTTACCTTAGCTGGTATTTCAAAATTGAAGGGACCATACACCTTTTTCACATTATTGAATTATTTGTAAACAAATAATTTGAAAAAATAGCTTGGGGTGACCTCAGATTTGGATTACCCTCCAAGAGTAAATCGCCAGCTGTGGTCAGCAGGCTGCAGCTGTCTGATGTACCCTTGCTGGCAATCAAAAATAGGGGGTGTTATGGCAATAAATAGTTAATAATTTACATATGTTTATTGAAGCCATTCAGATATCTTCCAGTGTGCAGGCTAGAGGCCGGTTTGTAGAAAAAAGGCCTTACTCTTTTCCTCTAGTTCTCACTCCTTCCTCCCTCCTCAGGAAATTCTTCTGTCTCAAGATTATGTAGCAGTGTTGAACCATTCTTATCAGCATGGACCGAATGTAATGTACTAATCAAGGCTGAATTCGAATACTAACCCACAGAATATGAATTTAATGTTTTTTCAGAATAAAATGTAGATTCAGCATAATATGATGCAATCACCTAGAAACACCCCGAAGGAATGCCCCTTTAATGATAAGTAATAAAACTGTTAACCCCTCCCGGAATAAAGGTCCTTTGTTATTAAGCTCTACCTTGACATGGTTGTCAGCGTGGTTCTTTCGGTGGCGTGCTACACTCAGACAAAGCATCCAATTTGGCGGCAGACAATCAAGATGACAGCCCACCCGAAAGGTGTGAAGGGCATCTATTACAGGGGGACCCCAAGTTTTTTAATTAATTATTCATTTTTAGCTAAATACAAGGCCAAAACACCCTTTAGTGAAACATGAAAGGCAATAAAGGGTGCAAGCTTACAATACATAAGGGGTGGTACTTTGTATAGTTGTTTTACATCTATCTATTTATCTATCTGTCTATAAATTTATCTACTAATAAAAAAATTCTCTGCAGCACTCAGCTGCTACCAATGATGCACAGATGCTAACAAGCGGTATATGTTTGGAGAAAAAAAATTAAAAAACTCAAAAATCTTATTTTTTTTATTTTCTTGGGGTTCTTGGTACACAGATTGGCCAATGTCCGTTTGCTCATCAACCGCGACAAGGTGACCCCAGGTCTGATGAGTCCTAATGCTGACATCCCTGTCCTCCTTTTTCTCCCTATCCCACTCTGAAGTGGGAGGACACCATCTCAACCTCAGACCACCTGTGGGTGATGAGGGTGCAAATTGCAGACATTGAGCCAGATACTCCATTTGTTATACACAAAACAGAAAAAAAAACTGCACAGCACTCACAGACACAATGTGAACTGGTGCCAGCAGGGACACTGGGTCAAACAACTAGAAAAAAATTCTCTAATTCTCTGCAGCACTCAGCTACTACCAATGATGCAGATATGCTAACAAGCGGTATATGTTTGAGAAAAAAATTTAAAAACTTACATTTTTTTCAAAAAACTCAAAAATCTTATTTTTTTTATTTTCTTGGGGTTCTTGGTACACACATTGGCCAATGTCCGCTTACTCATCAGCCGCGACAATGTGACCCCAGGTCTGATGAGTCCAGAGTGGGACAGGGAGGAAAAGGAGGACATGGATGTCAGCATTTGGACTCATCAGACCTGGGGTCACCTTGTCGCGGTTGATGAGCAAACGGACATTGGCCAACACTGTGTACCAAGAACCCCAAGAAAATAAAAAAATAAGATTTTTCCGCGGACTGAGAAAGGGCCGCAAGGTCTGTGTGCCGGTCCGTGTTGCTGCTGACCAGCATTACACAGAAAATGTGCTCTGCAGCGGCCTAGAGCGGTGGATGCTGCCCGTCCGCTTCCTTGCCCCAGTGACGCATCTCTGCCCACCATGACCTGCACTTGCAGCTATGTCGCTTTGAGCTGATCTCTGCCTCAGCTGTGAGAATAGATGTACGAGTGGAGCCAATGGCCAATCACAGTGCAGCAGCCAGGCCCTGATTGGCCAGAGACTGCTGCACTTTCATTGGCTGATGGCACCGTTCGTACATCTATGCAGTTGAGGCAGAGAGCAGAGTGGCGCCAACTGCAGCAGTGGACCGGTGAGCAAAGTATATGCTCTGTCTGTGTGTGTCTGTGTAAGTTTCTGTGTTTGTGGCCTTGTGTGTGGCTGTGTGTGTGTCTGTGTGTGGCTGTGTGTGTGTCTGTGCATGGCTCTGTTTGTGTCTGTGTGTGTAGCTGTGTGTGTGATTGTGTGTGTGTGGCCGTGTGTCTCTGTATGTGGCTTTTTTTGTGTCTGTGTATGGTTGTGGGCTTTGTTATGTGTCTGTGTGTGTGTGTGGCTGTGTGGCTGTGCATCTGTGTGTGTGTGTCTGTATTTGTGTCTGTGTGTGTGTCTTAAAAAAATGGTGCCAACAATCAGCCTATTCATGTGTCGCCATTTCCAGCGCCATCCTATTGAACACATTGTAGAGATGACTATCAGTGGAGGCGCCACATGGACTGATTGAATTTTTCTTTTAATCTGCACAGTGGTGGACCCCTGAGCAAAGTGTATGTCTGTGTCTGAGTGTATCTGTGTGTCTGTGTGTGTGTCTGTGTGTGTGCCTGTATGGCTGTGTGTCTGCGTGTTTGGCTGTGTGTCTGTGTGTGTGGCTGTGTGTGTGGGTGTGTATGTGTCTGTGTGTGTGTGTGTCTGTGTGTGTGGCTGTGTGTGGGGTGTGTATGTGTCTGTGTGTGTGTGGCTGTGTGTGTGTGGCTGTGTGTGTGGCTGTGTGTGTGGTTGTGTGTGGCTGCACGTGTCTGTGTGTGTCTGTGGCTGTGTGTGTGGCTGTGTGTCTGTGTGTGGCTGTGTGTGTCTTAAAGAAATGGCTCCCGCAATCAGCGCATTCAAGTGTCGCGATCTCCAGCGCCATCCTATTTAACACACTGTGGAGATGACAATCAGTGGCAGCGCCACATGCATTGATTGAGTTTTTCTCTTCATCTGCAGAGCAGTGGACCCGTGAGCAAAGTGTCTGTCTGTGTCTGCATGTGTGAGCTGTGTGTCTGTTTATGTGGCTGTGGCTGTGTGTGTGGCTGTGTGTGCGACTGTGTGTGTCTGTATATCTGTATGTGGCTGTGTGTACCTGTGTGTGTGGCAGTGTGTGGCTGTGTGGCTGGGTGAGTGTGGCTTTGTGTGTGTGGTTTTGTGTGGCTGTATGTGTGCCTGTATGTGACTGTGTGTCTGTGTGTGTATCTGTGTGTCTATGTGTATGTGTGTATGTGGCTGTGTCTCTGTGTGTGTGTCTTAAAAAAAAATGACTCCCACAATCAGCCCATTCGTGTGTCGCGATCTCCAGATCCATCCTATTAAACACACTGTGGAGACGACTATCAGTGGCAGCGTCACATGCACTGATTGAATTTTTCTTTTCATCTGCACAGTGGTGAACCAGTGAGGAAAGTGTATGTCTGTGTCTGTGTTTGTGGCTGTGTGTCTGTGTAGGGCTGTGTATGTGGCTGTGTGTACATCTGTGTCTGTATGTGCCTGTGTGTTTCTGTGTGTATGTGGCTGTGTGTGTGTCTGTGTTTGCAGCTGTGTGTGCGGTGTGTCTGTGTGTGTGGCTGTGTGAGCCTGTGTGTGGCTGTGTGTCTGTGTGTGTTTGTGTGTGTGGCTATGTGTCTGTGTGTCAGGTGAATCTGTGGGCATGGCTGTGGCTGTGTACATCTGTGTCTGTATGTGTCTGTGTGTGTATGTGGCTGTGTGTGTGTTTGCAGCTGTGTGTCTGTGTGTGTCTGTGTGTGTGGCTGTGTGTGTGTCGATGGAGGCTGCAAGGGGATGATGGGGATAATATGGGCTGCTGCAAGGGGATGATGGGGATATTGTGAGATGCAAGGGGATGATGGGGATAATGTGGGGATGGTGGGGGATGCAAGAGGATCATGGGATATTGTGGCCTGCAAGGGGATGATGGGGATACCATATTGGGGGCTGCAAGGGGATGGAAAAATAAGACATCCCTGAAAATAAGATCTAGAGCATCTTTTAGGGGAAACAGGGCGCTAAATTCCACCCCTTCACCATAGCCTCGCCCCATATGATCAAAGCCCCACCCCTATGCCACCCCGCCCTGCCGGGCCTCAGAAAAATGGTCTTGCATAAAGCCGGTCCCTGGTGCAAAAAAGGTTGGGGACCACTGACTTAGGGGATATTATTTTTGCCCAATCTTGTTGCTTAGCTCCTCATTAATCCCTCCATGGGGTAACCTGCAGAAGGCTCCTGACTTACAAATCCCATTCCCCATACCACAGATAACACCTGGGCTTATGTTGGGGGTATTGATTATTGAAGCCTTACATATTTGGAGGTGGCGTAAGAAAAAGAAAATAATTTTTTCATCTCATCACAAATTCATCTGGAATGTTGAATAAGGTTAGTGGGCAATGCACGGACAAGTTAAAGATTAATGCTATAACAGACTTGTGCACATGCCAAAAATATGTATTCTAAATGTATTAAACATATAGAGGGGAAGGAATATCCATATTAAAGTATTATATGAGTGGCAACAGAGCTATAAGACCAAATAATGGACATATGCTATTTTTGTCATGGGGATCTTAGGAAGAAGAGGAGGAAAGGACCCTGGGCCCATGAACTATCCTTAAGGCTAGGGGAACCCTGACTTTCCTTAACTCAGAGGTACCCTTGATGGTAGAGAGGTTCGAGTCTCCGACCTGTCCCTTTCTCCAGTCCAGCCCTGAGCTGAACCCTCAACTTTCACCCCAGGAGGTGAACCATAATGGGACCCACAGAAATAGACAGACAGGGATAAAGCAAACAGCACGACACAGCAAACAATCAGAAAGATACAATATGTGTGTAGGGAGAATTCAAATACAAAAAGGGAATGAAAAAACAACACGATATACTTCACCAGACACCAAGCAACGATTGAGTTTCAACAGCAACTCCAACACAGGACCGCAATAAGAATGCAGAATGCAAAAGGCACGCAAATGCTATAGTCGGAATCCAGGAATGTTCTGAGCCATACTTAAAGGGAGAAGGCATTCCAGCAGCCTCAACGTTCAACTGACACTAATCAAAAGGTTAACTCCTGCTAATCTGAATATCAGTGAACAAACAACTACTGACGCCCTAACTCAGGCTGAGCAACAAAGGGCCCGTTACAGCTTCAATGATCCGACCAATGATCAGACCTGGCTGAGATCGTTGGAACATTGTTTATTGATCGCTAGTGAGGTGTCACACGCATAGATATCATGAACGATGCAGCAACGACTCCGCGACAAGTGAACGATATTAACAGTCGTTTGGATGAATATATTCCTCAGTTCTGAATAGGCGAAGTCGTAAACGACATCGCTATCAAAGTGTCACACACGCCGATGCAGCAGGTTGAACAGGACGACAAACGTACTGATTTATGGTCCTGTTCATAAACCTGCGATCAACGATCAGCCGACTTATATTGGTCGTATCTACGTGTCACACAAACGAAGTTGTTACGACGTTCGCTGCACTGCCCTAAAGCTGTGACGTACCAACGATATCGTTAACAATATCATGGCGTGTAACAGGCCCTTAAGGCAGCACATCAGACTCCCTCAGTGTGAACAGAGTCTGAAGCCGGCATGCAGTTTTTATCTGAATAGCTAGCAGATAAGTGTTGAAGAGGTGGCCTCACATGCTGCTGACCCTCTGCAATTATAAAGGTTTTCTGCAAAAAAAAATTAATAATAATAATTTTTACATTTAAAAAAAAAAAAATTAAAGGCTTTCTTAAAGGGATGTTTAAGGTAGGTTTTAAGATTCCTGGAATTTGCAGCTGCTGCCACTTCTGGCCATCTTCCAAAAATTCACAGCCTTCAGGTGTCCCAACACCTGTAAACTCAAGGAAGCTTAAAACCTTTCTTTTAAAGCTCCCTTATTCACTATGTTGAAAGAAACTTGTAGACCCAATGGCTGTTAACTTAGCTAACCTAAAGCGGCCGTCACAAGACAGATATCTTTAGCGATTTTAGCGATCACGTGCAATCGCTACAATATGCTACATCGTGGTGATGTCACCAGACAGACTCACACGATGCGGAGCCGCGATCTCTCGTTACTATGGACACATGGTAATAGCGCGCCGTCGCTTAGTTACCACGTTACCAAGTTACCCTTCCAGCATAGCTCTGCCCTGGGAGATGGATCATCGTTTGTACACACCACGATGCAGGAGTCGTGAATCGATTCGCTAATCTAGAACGGACCTCAATCAGCGATGTCACGACAAGCGATTTCAATGTAAATCGCTTGATACATCATGATTTAAGCCGATATCGCTTAGCGATCTAAAAGGAATCGATTAAAGATATCGGCAATATCTGTGCTGTGACGCGCTTTAGGTTGGCGTGTTTCAGCGACTGGGTTTTCCAGCTAATGTTTTGGCCCCAATCGTAAGGAAATTTTTAGGCCATTAAGATTCTAACTTTTCCTCAAATAAAGCACTTCCATTTGTTATTAACTAATTTCCAAACATGACTGAATCATCAATGTTGTGCCAATTTGAAACTGGTGACCTGTTTGAAAGTTTGCTCTCTCTAATCAATCATTAGAATGGCTCATTCTAATGATGTATTCACTAGGTAGCAAAGGGAATCCGCTCACGGTATTCAATTCGTGACAGTTTATTCATCAAGGTAAGTCAGGGGGGGAGTGACAGATAGGATGACGGCGCACCGTTCGTGCTTTTTAAGTTGCCTATGAACTGTGTCTTTTTGTTTAGGATGCTCCTAAAATACTTGATGTTTCTTCTTCCCAACACAATTACAGCGAACATGATGAACCCATTAATTGTAAGTGATGCGGTCTTTGAGCATTGGTGGTATCTATCTTATGGCCTAAATTTGCTAAAATAAATTTAATCTGTTAGAAATTTGTGTGCATTCAATGGTCCTAAATCAGTGAAATAAAATGAAGTAAGAACTTACAAGTAACGACTTTACACTATGAATTTTTAGAAGTTATCATTGACTAAATATGGTTACTGAAAAATAGATCCATAAATTTCATTATCCTCATTTTCCTCAAGGTTTGCCTCTTGCCTACGAATCTCTTAATGGATTTGGTTTCATATTATGGACTGATTTGAGTAGTAGGGTATGTTGTATTCAGAGATATCTATTTCTTTTAATTAACTTTTTGCTATTTTGCATGCTAATATTTCCGTATGATTTATTTGTGTCACATCTTATCATGTGCACCTTAGCAGCCAGGGTGATGGCGAGCTCGTCCCGGGGGCAGCCTATCTAGGGAGCCCTGATGAGCGGGAGGGGGTATTGGGGTGCTATCGGTTGTGGCCTGTGGGAGGAGCCGGGGTTGGTGCTATGGTTTGGCTGGTGAGGAGCGTGGAGGGTTTTGGGGTGTGCTATCGGTTTGTGGCACGGGGGATGGAGCAATGCTGCTGGTGTGCCAGGTGAGGTAGCGTGAGGGGGTTGGGGTGCTAGCGTTTGCGGCCAGGGTAAGATACTAAGGTGAATTTTCTAGCACTCACGCGCACTGCCGGCTGTGTAATTACAGCAGCTGCGGACGCAAAGCAACAACGGCCGCCGGCCCATGTAATTAAAGGGGCGGCCCTAAATTGGGGCAAAAGCACCAGCCTGGGGGGCACTTGCCCCCCTGCCACCTGGGCCAGTCCACCCCTCTTAGCTGCCATCTCTGATTGCACCACATATATATTAAGTATATTATTAAAGGTTAGATTTCTAGTATCACATATCTACTTATTGGATGTCAGTATGGTGGGCAATTTTGCTTTAAAGTGTAAATGTTATTTCATGGAAGAAAAAAAAAATACGGCACTGGTTGTTAATGATCGGTCACACAGCAGCTAAGATAATGCTTTTTCTGCCATATAAATTATTTGCTCACATTTTTCTGTGCAATTTTGAAAAAACAGCATTTTCTGTCTGAGTGGGCGTGGCCAGCGGCTCATAGGGATTAGTGCATGTGATAGCAGAGAAAGGGTTAACAGAGATCCTGAGCTGTGTGGAGCCAGAAGACAAGAGGTTAACAGATATTGTGACACATCTTTCTGGCAGTAACTAGACTGACCTGATCCTGAACTCTGAGGTTGCTTAGCAACTTTGGGCTCCCTCAGAGCAATCTGATACAAAGTTACAAGTCTGTATTCACTGAAGGTGACTAATAAAAAACATGTGTCTGCTTCACACACAGTGCATTGGGGACACTTTGTAGAAGGTTTAGGAATGGTTTTTAACCAGAATTTTCTAATTAAGTACATTTGAAAGTTTATTAAAATCACTTGCTCTGCATTATTATTAAATAAAAATTTAAATGGCGGTTACGCTTTAACTAGGGATGGGCGAATCTACTCGCTAGGACTCGTTACTCGGCGAGTAGTAAGGGACTCGCAGGACTCGGTACTCTGCGAGTTTCCCAGTGATTACTCGCGAGTCTAATGCAAATCAATATCAATCCTAGTTTTGTCAGAAACGCTGACATAGGATTGCCATTGTTTGCATTAGACTCGGGAGTAATCACTGGCTACTGTGCCTGTGATAGCAGGGAAACTCGCAGATAACTGCTGTTTCTTTGCGAGCCAGTCCAGCTGTCTTCTCTGTGCAGCTCCAGGGTCCTAGAGCCCGCCTGCTCACAGACATGATGTAGCAGTGCTGAGATTGTTCTCAGTCTGCTCATTCCCTGTGTACAGACATGAATGTCTGTGCACAGAGATGATGTAGCAGAGCTGAGATTGTTCTCAGTCTGCTCATTCCCTGTGTACAGACATGAATGTCTATGCACAGAGATGATGTAGCAGTGCTGAGATTGTTCTCAGTCTGCTCATTCCCTGTGTACAGACATGAATGTCCGTGCACAGAGATGATGTAGCAGTGCTGAGATTGTTCTCAGTCTGCTCATTCCCTGTGTACAGACATGAATGTCTGTGCACAGAGATGATGTAGCAGAGCTGAGATTGTTCTCAGTCTGCTCATTCCCTGTGTACAGACATGAATGTCTGTGCACAGAGATGATGTAGCAGAGCTGAGATTGTTCTCAGTCTGCTTATTCCCTGTGCATAGACATCTATATTTATGCACAGGGGATGTAGCAGAGAGGACATCGCGTTTTGGACTGCGTCGGACGGAAGAGGATTTTTTTAATTAAAGATGGAGTCCCTAATGGCTTTTTTTTTTTTATTTCTAATAAAAAATTTTCCTTGTTTGTGTTTTTTTAAAACAATTTAATAGAAATTCATGGCGGTCATGTCTAATATTGGCGTGACCGCCATAAATTTCGGGCTTAGGGCGAGCTGATAATACAAAGCTGGCCCTAACCTCTTTATTACCCAGCGTGCCATCGCTACCAGGGCCGCTGGAAGAGCGGGGTTCAGCGCCAGAGGATGGCGCTTCAATGAACGCGCCATCTTCTGGGGCGGCTGCGGGCTGCAATTTGCAGCGGGGGGTGCCCAGAAAGCTTGGGCATCCCTGCGCTGCGGATTCCAGCCCCCAGCTGCTTAGCTGTACCTGGCTAGACATAGAGATTGCGCGGAGCCCCACGCATTTTTTTTTTAATTATTTCATGAATTTCAGAGTCAGAGTCTCAGAGTCAGAGTCTCAGAGTCAGAATCTCAGAATTTCATGAAATAATTAAAAAAAAATGCGTGGGGCTCCGCGCAATTTCTATGTCTAGCCAGGTACAGCTAAGCAGCTGGGGGCTGGAATCCGCAGCGCAGGGATGCCCAAGCTTTCTGGGCACCCCCCGCTGCAAATTGCAGCCCGCAGCCGCCCCAGAAGATGGCGCGTTCATTGAAGCGCCATCCTCTGGCGCTGAACCCCGCTCTTCCAGCGGCCCTGGTAGCGATGGCACGCTGGGTAATAAAGAGGTTAGGGCCAGCTTTGTATTATCAGCTGGCCCTAAGCCCGAAATTTATGGCGGTCACGCCAATATTAGACATGACCGCCATGAATTTCTATTAAATTGTTTTAAAAAAAACACAACACAAGGAAAAATTTTTATTAGAAATAAAAAAAAAGCCATTAGGGACTCCATCTTTAATTAAAAAAATCCTCTTCCGTCCGACGCAGTCCAAAACGCGATGTCCTCTCTGCTACATCCCCTGTGCATAAATATAGATGTCTATGCACAGGGAATAAGCAGACTGAGAACAATCTCAGCTCTGCTACATCATCTCTGTGCACGGACATTCATGTCTGTACACAGGGAATGAGCAGACTGAGAACAATCTCAGCTCTGCTACATCAGGCAGCAGGCGGGCTCTAGGACCCTGGAGCTGGGGCAGCCAGAACACAGAGAAGACAGGATCTTATCTGTGCGAGTCAGCGATTACTTACAAAGTAAACTAGCAATGCAAATAAATGACACAACTCGGATTGCTTCAGGCTGAAGCTTCCGAGACACATCTGTGATTTGTAAATCTCACACTACTCGCTATTACTCGCTTCCCCATTCATTAACATTGGACTCGCTAGACTCGCAACGAGTAGCGAGTCCTGGGCTCGGACTCGCTAGAGTCAAGCGATTCCGAGTAATTTAGGATTCGCCCATCACTAGCTTTAACCTCTGTCTTTTGCATTTTGACTTTAATAAAAATTTATTCTATATGTATGCAGGTGTGCTATTCATTACTGTACAGCTCTTTTTTTTTTGCATTTATAATCTGCTTACTGATATAGCACCCTTATACACTTTTGGCTGTGCATCTTTACTATTATTTCGCTTATTTGATTGATCTGATCCGGCGTGTTACATTTGACAATCAGCTTCCTTAGAGATGTGTTAATCTCACTTTTTAATCTAAAACATATGGCAGTAAAGAAAATATGACTTCTGTGCTTAATGAATTCAGGAAAGTGTTCTGGCGATAGTAGTCAAATCAATAAGCAAAGTACAATGTACGGTATTTGGATTCTGATTGTACGGTATCCATTCATTCGTGTCTGACTCCTGGATACTTTGTAGGCCAGTTCTCACCAGGTTTCTTGTTTTCCATGGCTTCTTTCTATTGCTTTAAGGTAATTTCCATGTTATTCTTGATGGTCTGACTTGTTTCTTTTTACCACTGACCATTTTGAGTAGCGTCCCCTTTCCTAATGAATTTGCTCTAAACACATATCCATAATAGGTCAGTATCTGTCTGGTAATTTTGCCTTTGACGTACAGCTCTGGATTTCTATGATCAGGAACATTTTTGTAGTTGATCGTATCAGTATATTGGATTCGTAGAAGTCTTTTCTGCCACCAGAACTTAGGCTAGGGTCACACTTAAATCTAGAATTGCGTTCACCGTATCCAGATCCGGATGCAGTGAACGCAATTGTCTTCTGACATCCAGCAATCCGGTAACCGGCTTGCTGAAGCCGCAATCCGGTAATCAGAATGCTCAGGTTGTGTAATCCTGAGCAATCCGGTTACCGGATAGTTTGCTCATCCCTGCTGCCGCAGAGATGAGCAATCTGTTCTGTGCAGTGTTGAAACTATTTATATTTTATTAATAAATGTTCCTAGAGACCTTCCACCCACTCAGGTGGGCATATAATGGTGAAATCACTTATGTACAGCAGCTGTCTCCTGACAGCTGCTGTATAATTTTATGAATGAAAGCGTCGGGCTCCTCTGAGAGCGGTGCGCATACTATTGCTATAGTATGTGCACCACTGTCTGAAGTCCTGAAGCCTTATACAGTATATCTATGGGCAGCGCTTTTCATTGTGAAGCAATCCGGGTTTTATCATTGGCTCCTATGAGGATCATTTCAAGATCCGGTTTTGAGCTTTTTGAAAGCTCAAAACTGGATCAGGTTTTCAAAAAAAAAACTGATGTGTGACCCTAGCCTTAAATGGAACCTATCACGTAATTTTTCTAAAGTAAACTAAGCTCGTTGTCTTTTTAGTGATGCAATGTGCATGACTAATTTGTTTTCAAGTAAAATATCCCAGTATTCATGTAAAAAAAAAAACACTTTTTATAAGTAGGCAATTTTATAGCAGACCTTGTTTTCATTCATGTGGGTGGTGTTTTTGTGCTTTCAGACATGGTACTCGTCATAATATTAATGCCCACACAGTATGTTTGAAGGCTTGGACTACCTCAACGTCATTCCAATTGCCAAGGAAATCCACACTTACGCACTGACAAGCAGCTCCCCGGCAGGTGCATGCGGAAGTAGTGACGGCTGACAGGATGGAGTATGTTCAAGAGAAAGGCTGGACGGGCAGATGCTGCAGACAGGCAGGATGGATTGAGGAACTGGAGAAGGGCAGGATAGGTACAGGTACTTGAGATGGACTGGCAGGACAGGTTCTGATTTGGGAGGGAAGACAAGACATGTTCGGGTACACAAATAAGCAGGATGGGGCAGGAGCAATCAGCAAGGGACAGAACCGAAGACTGACAGGGTACACTAGAGTATCGATAGGAACAGGTGCTCAGGTACCTCCCAACAGGGTAAGGTTCCTTAATTGCCCAATGCTTCCCAAAGGCGCCTCTGAGTGTGCATGCTGCCACTTTCAGAGGTGAGGAGCGTGCACGCTTGCGCACTAAGAACTTTGCAAGAAAACCCTAAAGGGTGGCGACAGTAGAAGGAGCAGGGGAGCAAGTAGGCCGGCCACGGCAGTGAGTACATCCTTGCCACGTGGAGAATGCATGGAAATGTTTTATTTTTATCTTGCAAAACTTGAGATTTTCTCATTTTGCAAAGTAGGTGGAACTTAGTTGGGAGGGCTGTGGCCAAGTACTCCTAAAGGCCCCGTTACACGGTACGACATCGTGAACAATATAATTTAAACGTCACGGGTTTGGAGTCGTTCAAACGACATATTTAGGACGTCATTTCGTGTAACACCGAGATTTGATTACGATAAATCGTTGGATCGTTGATCGCAGATTTGAGAAGATGTTCTCAAATCAGACGATCCTCAATCAGCCAACCTGCTGCATCGTTGTGTGTGACACTGCGATAACGATGTCGTTCATGATTTCGCCCATTCACATCAGTGAACAAGTATCATTCTCTGGGTTGTGTGCAAGATACATTTGTCGCATGTAGCTGGTTGTATCCACCCGCCAGTAGCGGCGTGTAAAGGGACCCTAAGAGCTAATAAATGTCCTACCTTAGTGATATGGAAGTGGACAGAACACAATTTCATAAACTGGCCATGACCAGGTGCTCCCTGCAAGATTTCAGGCAGAGGAGTAAAAAGAATTATCGAAAAAGTTGTCCAAGTGCCAAGAACACCTGTGGAGAGCTAGAACAAGACCTGAAATAAGAAGGTACAAGTGTTTCAGAGAAAACAAAATGCACTCAACCTCCATAGCCTGTAAGTCTCCATTGCGGAAGTAAAACCTTGTACAAGAGCAATTCATATTTGCTTAACAACATTTAGCGAAGTTGTGAAATACTGATAGAATATTGTCTGGTCAGATAAGACCAAAATTAAACTCTTTGGATGCCATAATACTGTCACACACTTAGATTGCATTGACTTTGCTGGATGTTGCTGTGTGTACTTTGTGTCTGCATTTCTTCAAGAGCTGCATGAGAAGATTTGTGCTCAGCTGCTGGTTGAGGGGTTGATGTGAGGCTTGACTGTGACTCGCCTGGAATCCTCGCTCCCTGGCTGACAGACCAATACAGAGGGGAGAGAGGACCCTGCCCTTGCAGGCTTACATTCTGTAGGGCAATGGGGAGAAAGACAGTAGGTTGGGTCTGCTCTGGTGGTGGTGGAGCACCGGGTCCGATGGTGGTGGGACACCAGGTCCATTGGTGGTGAGGTGGCATTGTGGTCATTGCAGGTTGTAGGCTGTTCTGAAGAGATGAGTTTTCAGGTTCTGCTTGAAGGTTCTGAGTGTGGGGGACAGTCTGATGTTTTGGAGTGGAGAATTCCAGAGGACGGTGGATGCTCGGGCGAAGTCTTGCAGGCGGTTAGATGAGGAACGTACAAGTGTGGAGGAAAGAAGGAGGTCTTGGGAGGATCGAAGATTACGAGTTGGATGATATCGGGAGATTAGTTCAGAGATATATGGGGGGACAGATTGTGGTTGCTTAGTAAGTCGGTGTTAGTAGTTTGAATTGGATACACTGGTGAATTGGGAGCCAGTTGAGGGATTTGCAGAAGGGAGAAGTGGAGGAAATAGTAAGGAGAGAGGTGGATTAGTCGGGCAGCAGAGTTGGAGTTAGACAGATTGTAGAGGTGCAAGAGTGCTAGCAGGGAGGCCACTGAGGAGGACGGTTGCAGTAGTCGAGACGGGAGATGATGAGGGCATGCACTAGTAGTCTAGTAGATTGAGGGTTGAGGGAGGGACAGATTCTGGAAATATTTTTAAGTTGGAGGCGGCCGGAGGTGGCAAGGGCTTGGATGTGCGGTTTGCAGGACAGGGCAGAGTCAAGGGTTACTCCGAGACAGCAGACTTCAGGTACAGGGCAAAGTGTGATGTAATTTATTGTGATAGACAGATCTGGTAAGGAGGTGTGTGAGATGGAGGAAAGATGATGAGTTCAGTTTTGTCTTCATTGAGTTTTAGGAAGCGAAAGGAGAAGAAGGAGGATATGGCTGATGACACTTTGGGATTCTGGACAGGAGAGAGGTAACATCAGGGCCAGAGAGGTAGATCTGATTGTCATCAGTGTACAGGTGATACTGGAAGCATGGGACTTTATGAGTTGTCCCAGACCAATTATAGATTGAAAAAGGAGGGGCCCCAGACAGAGCCTTGAGGGAAACCAACAAAGAGGGGATAGGGCGAGGAGGTTGTGTGGGAGTGGGAGACACTAAATTTGCAGTTGGAAAGGTCGGAGGAGATCCAGGAGAGGGCAAGGTCAGTGATACCAAGGGAAGAGAGAATCTGTAACAGGAGGCAGTGGTCGACTGTGTCGAATGCAGAGGACAGGTCAAGAAGGAGAAGGATGGAGAACTGTCTGTTAGCTTTGGCCGCGAGTAAGTCGTTAGTAATTTTGGTCAGGGCAGTTTCAGTGGAGTGGGGGGACATAAGCCGGATTGAAGGTCATCAAAGAGAGAGTTGGATGAGAGGTGGGACATGCTTTTCGAGAAAGTTTGGAAGCGAATCGGGAGCAGGGATATGGGCCGGTAGCTGGATGTAGAAGTGAGGTGAAGGGATGGCTTCTTTAAGATAGGTGTAATTGCTGCATGTTTGAAAGCAGAAGGCAAGGTACCAGCATTTAGTGATAGATTGAAGAGGTGGGTTAGGGCTAGGATAAGTGTTGTGATGAGGTTGGGGAGGAAGTGTGATGGGATGGGGTCCAGTGCACAAGTGGTGAGGTGCGATCTGGAGAGAAGGTGTGCAGGTTCTCCTTCGGTGATGGAGTGGAGGAGGATTAGTGGGGGAGAGGAGTGGTCTGGTATACATTGGGGTTGCGGTTGTTGGGTAGCAAAGACTTGTCTGATCTGATTGATCTTGTTGGTGAAGTGTGTTGCAAAGTCTTCTGCAGAGATACAAGAAGTAGGAGGGGGCAGTGGGGGGTGGAGGAGGGAGTTAAATGTGTTGAATAACTGCCTGGGGTTGTGGGACAAAGAGGATATGAGGGTGATGAAGTAGTTCTGTTTAGTGGTGGCATTTTATTTGCAGATTTTCTCTACAGTCTTGAATGAGAAAATATCTGTACATAAAAAAACACATCAGCAAAAACGCACTATAAACATGCGCGATGTGCACACGGCTTTATCATGACGTTTAACAAAGCCAAATAAACTAAACTATCCAAAACAAAAACATTTTATTTAGGACACGACATACCAAAAAGAGGCGAAAACCACAGCAGAAAAAAACACGATAAAAATGTATCTAAGAAATTGTGCAACATCAACACTCATCGTGGGAACGTAGCCGTAAATTGGGTAGTCTAAGCTGAGGTTGTCTAGGTTCAGCATGACATGGCATGTAACAAATCACAGTACACAAGCTGCAACCTTAAATACACGCGCAAGGAACACATTAGCCATTAAGTACACGAGTAAATGAATGCTCGCAGGGAATTAACAATAGAGTAATTCTGTGTATGTGTGTGAGAGAAAGCCGAGCAAGAGACAAAAAAGAAAACCTGCGAGCTGCATTAAAAAGACAAGCTATTTTACAAGTAATACCAGGTGTAATTTCATTTTGACACTGCATATTTTATATAAACTCTAGTGTATAATAGCAGATCTCTCTTTAAAATTGTGAATAGTGTCAGCGTGATAACCTGTACCCCATCATCAGTCACTTCATGCTTGGTGCGATTTCGGTTCACAGTCTCTTTATTGACACCATAGCAGGTGTTCACTAAACATCCTTATTGTCTCTCTCTGTAGTCGCACACAAGCAGCAGTAAAGCTCTAATCCCCTCTACAAGCTTCTGCAGTATTTGGAGAATTTCAATCACAAAACGCTTTGATATCTTTAGCATCGGAGGTCCGATTCAATAGGATTTTATTATGGGAGGTTTAATTGGGAGAGCTGCTCCTTTTCATTTTTTAAAGCCCTGGATCATTGTCTTTCTTTGCTTTTACAAAACCTTAACACGTTTTATGTTTGTGGGGTTTTATTTTTCTTGTAAATTTTTTATTTTTTTATCTTTAAATTTACAAAGAGTACATTTAATCCCTTCCCAATACTTATTAGCTCTTCAATCCCATCTTCTCAGGGCCATAACTGTTGTATTTTTCGGTCAACGTAGAAGAATAAAGGCAGGGACGTAACTACAACAGGTGCAGGGGTTGCGATCGCACCCGGGCCCTACACCCTAAGGGGCCCCAAAAGTCCCTTTGGCCTATAGAAAAAGACTATTCCTATTAAAGATTTGCAATAATTGGGGGTCCCGTTGGAGCTTTCACACCACTGGGCCACTGTATTAAGGCTTGTTTTTGTAGGACTATTCGAATGTTTTAATGACACCATTGAATATGTCATATAAGAACCATAAAAAAATAACATAAAAAAATAACTTGGCTAAGGCCCCTTTCACGTCAGCGGTAAACGCTGATCGCGGCAGTTGCGGTGAAAAAAACGCAACTGCCGCGATTACCGCATAACGGCCGCGATCGCGGTGCACCTGCGGCAAGCCCCATACAATGTCTATGTGGCTTGCGGTAAGTGTGCGGCAGGTGCGGCAAGTGCCGAAACCACACCTACCGCACTTACCGCAAGCTCGATAGACATTGTATGGGCTTGCCGCAGGTGCACCGTGATCGCGGCCCTTATGCGTAATCGCGGCAGTTGCGTTTTTTTCACCGCAACTTCCGCAATCAGCGTTTACCGCTGATATGAAAGGGGCCTAAAATAAATAAAAAAACGTTTAAAAACTTTTAGAAAATAAAAAACTTAAAAACATATGTATTCTGGTACTTCAGTCATGGTGTTCTTGAAGGATGCAGACTTTTTACTGTGCCATGGCTTGAAGAAAGTATCTGCTAAAACCTCTGAGGACTATTGATTGATCTCTGATGTAACCAACTAACAGATCATTTATGTAGAATCCTGCATCTCTCCATCCAGCACCCACTGCTATCCAAGATAGAACAGGAGACGGTGGCCACATGTACAGGGAGCTCGGATTAGGTGAGTGCAAGCTCTTTTTTTATTTTCTTATATTTTGGTCATTAAATGGGATATCACATGAGGGCTGTGCGGGCCATCACAAAAGGGCTGTGGAAACATCACTAGATGGCTGTGAGCAGGGCTGCTGGAGCCTCTTCCCTGGGTGCAGTTAGGATCCCCGGCCTGTTGAGAAACGGGGGGGGGGGTGCTGTCGGGTCCTCACCTCCTCCACCGCAAAGCGAGCCCGCCTGCCACAAACGTTCGCGCCGGCGCAAAGCGACGCCGCGCCGCCCGTTTCTCAGGGGGCGGCCCTAATGGTGGACTATACCACCAGCCAGGGGCACTTGCCCCCCTGCCACCTGGGCCAGCCCCCCCTGGCTGTGAGAACATTAAAGAGAGTCTGCAAGGTTTATTGTATGAGGGGCTGGCAGGACAGCACTTTATATGAGGGGCTGTGGGGATGTTAGTGTATACTTGGGCTGTGGGGACGTCATACTGTATAAGGGGCTGTGGGGAATATTATACTGGAGGCTATTGAGAACATATTAGGGCTGTGGATGACATCATACTGGATTCTGTAGGAAAGATTATACTGTATAGAGTAGAGGTCCCCAACTCCAGGCCTCGAGGGCCATCAACAGGTCGTGTTTTCAGGATTCCCTTTGTATTGCATAGGTGATAATTAAGTACCTGCACAGAAGATGATCCAAACCCTGTGTAATACTAAGGAAGTCCTTACTTCTGAAAACATGACCTGTTGGCGGCCCTCGAGGACTGGAGTTGGGGGATCTGTGTCAATATCATACTGTATAGCGGTTGTAAAGTATTATACTGGAATCTATGGAGACATCCTAATGTATAAGAGGGTGAGGTGCCTATACCATATGTGGGACTGTGGGGACATTCAACTGTGTCATGCTAGTGACATTTTTATTGCCAGCAATTCTTGTTCCCCAATTGAATAGTTGCGCTCAGGAGTAGAAAAGGCTTTGGAGCAAAAGACACAGCTTACCGATTGCCCAGAGGGTGTCTTCTGTGCAAACACCTCTCTAGCTACAAAACACCAAGCATCCTCCTTCAGGAAAAATTGTTTATTCCCCTCAGGCCAATGAAGCATGGGATCAGAGATGCAAGCTTGTTTTAGGGTACTGTTACACGCAGAGGTATCCTGACAGATATCACAGGTTTTGCATTGCTCAAACGACATCGTTAGGACGTCGTTGCGTGTAAAACCAAGATATGGGTGCGATAAATCTTTAGATCGCTGATCACAGATTTGAGAACATGTTGCTAAATCAAGTGATATGCGATAAGCAAACCTGCTGCATATTTGTGTGTGACACCACGATTTCGCCCATTGACCACGATGAACAGGGATCGTTGTGCAAACGATCTCTGCTCGCAACATCGCAGGAGCGTCATGCAAGATATCTGCATGTGTGACATCTCCCCAGCGATGTCCAACAGATGTCCTCAGCAAGCGCGCGCTACCGAGATCTTTAGAGATCTCCAAGTCATATCTCTGCGTGTAACGGTACTCTAAGTGAGAGAAAAGCAGTCTCAGCCTCCATAATCCAAATCTTTACATTTACACTCTTGTGGGTCATTGCTGAGATTGAAGCGGTAAGAGACGATAAATGAGGAATAAACTGGTTGTAGTAGTCAGCAAACCCTAAAAACCATTGAATTGCTTTAATCCCAGAAGGATGGGGCCATTTGAGAATTGGTGACAATTTGCAGGATTCATTTTAAGTTCGGTGTATGAAATGACATAGGCTAAGAAGAGAAGAAAAGACTGTTGCACTTCTCTATTTTGGCATATAGTCGATTCTCCCTAAGTCGTTGCAAGACCAGGTGAACATACCTTCTATGAGAGGTCAGGTTTGGTGAGAAAATCAAGATCTCATCAAGATGCACAACCATGCATGAGTAGAGGAGGTCTACTCATAAATATTTTTATGAACTCTTGAAAAACAGCTCGGCTATTACTAAAGGGCCTACCACGGTACCCATAGTGCCCATCCGGGGTGTTAAAAGCAGTTTTCCACTTATTTCCATTACAAATACATATTAAATTGCAGGCCCCTCTCAGGTCAAGCTTGGTGAAGATCTTAGCCCCTTTTAAACATGGAAACAATTATGGGATTAGTGATATATGTTCTTCACCATGATCCAGTTGAGGGCACTATAACCAAGGCCGTAAAGCTCCATCATTTTTCTTATTTAACCTGATGGATGAATCCCAGACACCTTCGGACCGGGGTGGCCTGGTTGCAGGCTCCTGTGACCTCTGTTACCACTGATGCCAGCAGTTCCGGTTGGGGCGCGATGGTGGATCGCACACCATTCCAGGGGATTTGGAGTCGCTTGGTCAGTTGCCAGTCTTCAAACTTCTGGGAACTTCTGGCAGTGGAGGAAGCGCTTCATGCTGCAGCTCACATTCTCCGGGGTCATCATGTCAAGGTCCTGTCAGACAACGTGACTACAGTTGCCTTCTTGCGGCACCAAGGCCGTACTCGAGGCTTACACTTGCAGGGGCTGGCAAGACTGATCTTTTCGTGGGCAGTACGCCATCTTCTCTCCTCCTCGGCAGTACATCTGAAGGGAATGGCCAATGTACAGGCAGATTTCTTGAGCCGCACGGAGAATCACCCAGGAGAATGGTGCCTCCATCCGTAAGTATTTCACTCTCTTACAGACCGGTGGGGTGTCCCTTCGATCGACCTGTTCGCTTCGGGCTCGAATACAAAGGTGCTGACCTTTTTATCTCTGACGCGGTCGGACCATCCTCGGGGGCTGGATGCTTTTGCCCATCCCTGGGACTTCCTTTTGGTGTATGCATTTCCTCCGATCCCGCTACTTCCCAAGACGTTGCAAAAGATTCGGGCGGAGGGGGTGACTATCCTGGTGGCTCCCCTGTGACCCAAACGGCCGTGGTACTACGCCATCCAGGACCTGGGCCTGGAGGGACCGATTATGTTGCCCCACAGTCTCGACCTACTGTCCCAGAGTCCTCTGTTTCATCTGGGCCCTCAGTGGCTCAATCTGGCGGCCTGGCTGTTGCGGCCGAGATCCTGAGGACCAAGGGTCTCTCCTAGGCAGTGATCCGCACACTTCGGCAGGGCAGGCAGCCTGTGACGCACGTGTGGCGCCCCGCAACGAGTGCAACACAGGAAGGTATTACATCCCTGCCAGAAGATGTAATATCTTCCGTCTCGGTGATGACATGGTTAACACTCAGAGCTCCATACTCTACATGCACCACTAGAATAGAGGGCCAATCAGGTTCTGGTGGGCGGAGTGTAGTAGTAGTGTGAGGAGAAAAGTAGGAGAAGAGAGAAAGAGAGTCGAGAGGTGAGCAAGACGTTCATCGCAGCTCAGCAAACCAGGGTGAAGGAACCGCTTTCATGAGGCACCTCACCACCGCCGCAACTTAAATTGTCTCGCCAGCAGGGACTCACCCCTGGGACACAGGACCTTAAGCCTAATTCAGGTAGGTACCAATAAGAAGTCTCCCAAGTACCCTAACCTGGTATACCAAGGCAACACCGGCAACCTGTTAGAGAAACTAAAGGGAGGAGGAACACTGCGGAGCTCTGAATCAAACACCAGTCATTGCTGGGACCACCCGGACCTTTACCTGTTGACTGTCTTGTACCATCTTACCGGTTACAGTAAATACCCGTTGCAGAGGAATCTGATGTCCATGTTTCCTTCAGAACTGTTTTAACCCTTTGCATGCTAAAAATGACTAAGCTGCTGTATTCCATCAAGGACAGCTCCTGGCCTCGGGGACTCCCGCTCATCCTGTGGGGAGCGTCCCATCCAGCTGCCGTGCATCCCCGGAGGCCCAAGCAGCGCCGGTGAAATCACCGGATTCCCGCAGGTGGCGTCACGACAAGTAAGAATTAAATGCCTATCTGTTCAAATAAGCCCCCTTTTGATCTGACCACCGGGCCCCACAGCCTCGGGCGCGGTACCGTGACGGGGGAAGCAACGCCCGAAACATGAAGACCCGGCTACAGTGAGTCACACACTATTTACGGAAGGGCTGGAATTGGTTCCGGTCCTGGTGTGCTCCTTCCATCCCAGCCATGCATCATCCTAATGTGGCCCAACTCTTGGATTTTTGCATCGTGGCTTGGATTTGGGGCTTCGGCCGAGCACTCTTTAAGTCCAGGTGTCGGCACTTGGGGCGGTTTTTGCCCAGGATCTTGCTTCCCATCAATGGATCAAGTGGTTTTTTACTTCTTCTTGGGGGCAGCATCCCCGGATTCGGCCTTCTGTCCCTCCCTGGGATTTAAAGATTGTTCTCCATGGGCTTTCTCGAAGTCCCTTTGCACCCTTGTCTGCTGCATCCCTTACATCTCTCTTTCATAAGGTGGTGGTTTTGGTGGCCATCACTTCTGCTCCCAGAATTGGAGAACTGCAGGCACTCTCTGTCCGGGCTCCGTGCCTCGTGGTGTCCGTTGTTCGCATTACGCTTCGGTTGCATTCATCTTTTCTTCCGAAAGTTGTGTCGGCTTTCCATCGGTCCCAGGATGTGGTTCTGCCTTCATTTTGTCAATCTCCTGCTAATGCGGCTGAGGCCGTGTTTCACTCCTTCGATGTTCGTCGGACTGTCCTCCACTACCTCCAAGAGTCCGCTTCCTGGAGGTTAGATCAGAACCTGTTTTGTTCAGCATTTTGGGAAAAATACAGGGAAGAAGACTTCCAAGGGTACCATCGCTTCCTGGAACACAAAGGTGATCTGTGAGGCCTACGTCGCTCCGGTCTTTGCTCCTCCGGTGGGGTTGAAGGCTCCTTCAACTCGGGCTGCTGCTAAGTCCTGGGCGGAGCAGGCTGGAGCTTCAGCAGAGCTGATTTACAGAGCGACTACGTGGTAGTCTCCCCTCACTTTTTCTCACCACTATAGGTTAGATCTGTCCTTTAGTCGGGATCTGTCCTTTGGTAGGAAATTCCTACAGGTTATAGTCCCACCCTGAGGAGTATCGGTGGTATTCCTCTAATGCTGTCGTGGAAGGCGAATGGAGAAAACTGAATTAGTCCTTACCGGTAATTCCTTTTCCTGGAGCCTTCCACGACAGCATCAGTTCCCCCCCTTGTTGGTGTTTGGTTCCGGTTTGTATCAGGTAATCCATGGCTAAGGGTGATCTTGGTAAACACTGGAGTACTGAGGAAGGGGAGGGGCTTTTTAACCTCTCTGTGTTCCTGTCCGCCAATAGGGGTGGACGACATCCTCCCAATGCTGTCGTGGAAGGCTCCAAGAAAAGGAATTATCGGTAAGGACTAATTCAGTTTTTTGGTAAATATCACCTGCACTTACCATGGATACTTGAATTTCTCGGCATTGGCCTAAATGGTTATGACATTGTGCAATGAATACTGAGTATTGTTGGTACCTAGTATAAGTGGAAGCTTGTACTGCGGGAAAGTGGGCACTAGCACTTTAGATATCAGGGATATGTGCAATGTAAATTGACTATTTCACTGTAAAGTGTGGTTTTGCCGTCATATGTATTAATACACCAGAAATCTATAAAGTATACTACAATGAGTGAGTAAGGCGGCCGTCACACGCATCAATTTCTTGCACGATATCGCTTATGTGATCTGCTTTTTGATCGCTTAAGCGATATCGTTTGTGCATCACTGCGTGCAATCAAGCGATTTTACATTGTAAAATCGCTTGATCGTGACATCGCAGATATGAGAGCCGGAGCTCATATGAAGCGATAATCGCTTGATCAATTTGCCTCATCGTGGTGTGTGACACCACGGATAATACGATTCCAGCGCAAAGCTATGCTGGGATGGTAATCTATGGTAAACGACGGGTTACTAAGCGTCGCGAGTGCCTAAGTTAACGATGTGTACCATAGTTAACAGCGATCTCGTGTCCAACATCGTGGTGCAGTCTGTCTGTGTGAACAGCTCACCACGGTACGATACATTTTAGCGAATGTCGTCACGTGATCGTAACAATCGCTATCGTATTGAAGCGTGTGTAACGTCCGCCTCAAGACGATATGTTGTATCATTGTCCCTCTATGGGGTAACTAGCGCTGTACTTGCCTTTTAAATCCTGCTTAAACTGGGCCATTAGAATAGAGCAATGTTGTAACGTTGTATAAATTTAACCAGCATGTTGGTGATTACTGAGTTAATTGTGAGCTCTGCAAACCACTAACATTGTTTTGTCAGTACACAACGGAGATATGTATACTGATGAAACCATTTGTATGCTTCTATAATGTCTTTTAAAATTTCTTTGGAATAAAATGTAAACTTTTACATCAATCAGTTGAGTCTCCTAATTTCATGTATCAATAATTGAGCACATGGCAATGATTATCTACTGTTACATTAAGGGTATGACGCCTAAGGTTGGCTTACGATGGCGGCTGAGTACTGAGTGATCTGAGTTGGAGGTTCAGAGAGGCAAGCCCGAGCTGCAAAACGCGGGGACCCAGGGCGGTACCTCCTCCTTATAACGGGGGATGCGGCCTGTTTGGAGAACTGCGATTCCAGACTGAAGGAGTCAGCTCGGCGAGGCCATCAAGAGGAACATCAGGCGCTGGAGGGCGATGTTGCAGGGACTATCCGAGGGTACACAAAGGGGTTCAGTGACCAGGAGCTGGAACCGGGAGCAAGAGACCCGTCATCATTGAGCACCGGTTACCAGAGGACCCGCTGTGAGGCAGCACCCGTCACCAGTGCAGAAGTCGGGCATCCGTGGCCTCGCAAGAGCCAGATGACCCTGAGGCCAAGCCGGATGAAGGAGAACAGCCACAGCGGGCCTGAAGACCGGAGGAGGAAGCTGCCAAGGAAGTCCAACCCTCAGTAGGGCCTTGCAGAGAGAGTCCGAGGGGTCGTGGAGGCCATGGAGGAGGAGCCATCAAGCCAGTCGGGACTATGAGGAGGGGGGAGACCTGAAGGAGACATCTGACTGACGTGGTGAGAAGTCGGGCATCCAGGCCCCGCAGGGATGGTGTGACGACTACCCAATACAGGCCGGGAGCTGTGATCGGGTCGAAGCACCTAATCCAGGCAGAGGCAGGACCCAGCCCCATCCATGACAACAGACTACATTTGGGAGCATACCTGGCCACAAGGCAAGCTGCAAGGCACCGTCATAAAGGATGGTGGGCATGGGAGCTTGAGAATCGCAGCCGAGCGCTAGCCAAAACCCCTAAAGCTCCTGAGAAGCCCTAGACCCTAAGGCCACAACCTCCACCAAGGAACAAAAGACCCTGCAAATTCAAGGGAAAAAAACACAGCAGCTTCAGATCAGCGTGCTCACACCAGGTCACAGTCCAGAAGTGAACTGAATCAGAAACAATAGATGGATGTGATCTGACCCATTTATGGCCAAGGGGTGGGGAGCAGCCAGCCCAGACACACATCTCAGCTCACCTAAGCATGAGTCATATTCATCAAACAAACCTGCTACAACCTGCTCCCGCTCTCCACACTGAGCAGAGAAAAAAAAGGCTTTATTTAAATCACAGCAGCAGCACTTCCATACTACAAGGCAGTCAATACGTAACACCCTGGAGGTCTGAAGCAGCACTGGTAACTTTACCAGTACCATGGGTGACGTCACAAACAATTTATTTTATTATTTTATTTTTACACACTTTTCATGGATCCGTTAATTCATATGGCTGTTTTTCACAAATTTCACAATGAAAAACGTTAGCTTTTTAGCGGGATCACAAAACTTAGTTGCGGCTACTAGTATGACCTAGCCTTAGTGGCCGTCTGATTCTGCAGCAGTGCTCATGATTCATATTATCTCCTATATATTGATCTATTGACAATAGATCAATATATGATATCTCATATATCATGAGCATATGATGAATAGCTCATAAGCACTGCTGCAGAATCAGACGGCCACTAACAGCAGCAAGACTATATATGTATATACATATTTGTTGGGGGGGACTGCAAAAGGGGAGGGAATGATTTCTGCAAGTGCCTATATGATTGGGAAACATATAGCTAATAACAGTAAAAAGCAAAAATAGCTGACTGTAAAATCCCTCCCCTTTTTACAGATGTGTTAACTTAGGCGGCTTCACACCATGATTTTTTTGGGTCCAGGGCTGTCCGGTGCGAACCGACAGCCCCAGACCCAATTTTGTACTACTGTATACCTATGGTGCCGTATGGGGCCAATTGGCAGTGATTTGCCATCCGCTTTTGTCCCTGTCCGGCAGCATCAGGCTGCATTCGATTTTTGCCCCGGACACAAAATTGCAGCTTGCAGGATTTTTGTGTCCGGGGCAAAAATCTGACAAAATGGATCGCACCGGATCTGACAGAAAATTGAATCCAGCTGCCAGACGCCAGGTGGTGAAGTTCAGCAGCGGCCGGCGGCCAGGCTAGCTCCCCGCTAGATGCAATTCTGAAATTTCAGGACTGTCCACACACTGCCTGTTCCGGCAGAAAACAGGACCGAGGGCATATTAACAATCCGGATTCTGTTCTGTCCGGAGCTGTCTGATGTTCCAGTGCATCCAGCAAAACACGGACACAGCCTGACAGCAGAAAAAGGTGGTGTGAAGCTAGTCTTAAGGCCCACACGTGTCAACCAAGGCTGTGATGTCGGAAGCGATGTGCGGTGCGCGCTCCCTTCCGACATCCCAGCCTTGGTGTCACATGGCAGGATGTTGCCGGTGACGCCACAGCGATGCGGGCGGAGCCATCGCTCGCTGGGCTGGGATCAACCCAGCGAACGATCCGCAGCAATACTGCGGTATAGGCTGGATCGCCGCCAACATCGTTATTGCGGTGTCAGACGGTGCGATCCAGCCAAATCGCTGGTTGCAGATTGACAGGTTTACGTTCATCCTCGTAAACCTGTCAACCTGCGACCAACACGACGCACTTGCGATATCGCTAACGACATCGCTGATGCGTCACTTTTGGCGATGTCGCTAGCGACATTGACACGTGTGCCAGGGCCTTTAGAAAAACAAAGATAAGTCAATTTGGGCTTGGTGGGGATAGAAAACACAACGATAGGGCATACATATTTTTTTTCATATATTCATGGCACTTCCAATATTTTGTGCAATGCTAACGATAACCTGAAAAACAGAATCTAGAGTTCTAATATGTGTCAGAATAATTTATTTGCATAAGCTCTTGTAGGCTTGAATATTTTTCCGGATGGCCTTTACCCAGTGGCATAACTTGAGGCTCATGGGCCCCGAGGCAAAAGCTCCAATAGGGCCCCCAATGATTGCAAATCTTTAATAGCAATAGTCTTTTTCTACAGGTCAAAGGGACTTTGGGGCCCCCCTTGGGTCCAGGGCCCTACTGCGCCCCCGCACCTGTTGTAGTCATGCCCTTCCGTTAACAAATAACTTTGTGGCCTTGACATTCAGAGTTTTATCTGATGATGAACTTTGAATGAATAGACATTTTTCTTATGCAGATGATTAATTCTTTGGAATGTTGTAAATGCAAAAATAACAATGTATGATTCAAAATGAGATGAACAAACAATTGCAGTTCCGCCCTCACCGCCAAATCCTCATCTAATACAATGGAACGTTTGTAACCTTGCTAAGCAAATGGAAGACACCGGTACAAATACTGTGACACTAGAGACAAGAATCTGCCTGATGTAAGGAACTGAAAAGTTCACAGATAAGGCAGTCAATGGGAATTGATGGGTATTAAATTAACACTTTGTTTGCCAATAGCAGGTTGAGAATCCTGCACGAGTGGCAGTGCGTTAAGGCGAAGCAGATGGGTTCAATATGGTTGCTATATGTTTTGACATGGAGGACAGTGTGTAGATTATTTGCTGAAAAGTGACAAAAGCCTTCGGGCTCAAGTCTATAGAGACAATAAATAGGTGTGATTGTTTGGAGGACTGACTGAAAATACATGATGTAATGTGACAGAGGCTCCATCCATAGAGAAGGGGCATCTACACTGCCTTAACAAAGTTTTCATACTCCGTAAACCTTTCCACATATTCATATTACATCAAGAAATTGAATGTATTTTATTGGGATTTTATATAAATTAAAAGAGAAAGGAAGCGAACATAGAGTAGTATTGCTATTATACAGGTCCCTCAGACCCCAAATGGTTAAACTCACCTGATGTAGTTGTGAGTGTCACAACTACAATAAAAGCATACAGGAGGTCGCTGCAGGCTCCCAGCTGAGAACTGAAGAATCCAGATAAGAGTAAAGAGAGCTGGGATAAGATGCCGCCCTGACCACAAGGATAAACACAGAGTTAATCACACACTCTGTTTATTTTGCCTACACGTGTTTCATGGCTCATCAGGATGCCCTGAGGAAGTGGCTATGAGCCACGAAACACGTGTAGGCAAAATAAACAGAGTGTGTGATTAACTCTGTGTTTATCCTTGTGGTCAGCGCGGCATCTTATCCCAGCTCTCTTTACTCTTATCTGGATTCTTCATTGGGATTTTATGTGATATGCTAACACAAAGTAGCAAGTATTTCTGAAGTGTAAAGAAAATAATATATGGTTTTCTAAATACTATAAAAATATATATATATACATTTTAAAATTGTGATGTGCATTTGTATTCAGCCCCCCTGAGTCAATACTTTGTATGGCCACCTTTAGCTGCAATTACTTCTGCAAGTCATTTGGAGTATATCTCTATTGCCTTCACGCATCTAGAGGCTACATTTTTGCCCGTTTTCCTTTGCATAATAGCTCTGTGAGATGTCTGTAAACAACAATTTTCACATCTTGCCACAGATTCTCATAAACATAAATTTGCTTCTGTATTCAGCCCCCCTGAGTAAATATTTTGTAGACCACATTTCACTACAATCACTGCTACAAGTCTTTTGGGGTAATTTAAGCCTTGCCACAGGTTCTTAAAGGGATTTAGATCTGGACTGTTAGGCTGCATACTCACGATCATATCTTGCCGCTGCATCAAAAACGCTGCATAGTACAGTATAAGCATAGTTGATGGGATTTCAAGGAATCCACATCCTCACTATGCTTAACCTGACCGCAGCGATCTGACAGTTGCAGTGCGGGTTGCTCGCATTCTGCTCCTCTGCAACATGTTCATTTCATGCTGTGGAGTCGGAAGCGGCTCCTATCGGGTGACTGCAGGGAGAAGCCGCCCTGCACCCGCCGCACATGGTGAGTAATAGGGCGGCTGCGGTCTCCCTGCGGGCACCCGCGGCTTCACTCAGGTTCGGAAAAGCTGCATCCAACACGCAGCTCCTCCGGACCATGAGCACACAGCCTAACTGGGCTATTCCCACACATGAATGTGTTTTTATCTAAACCATTTCATTAAAGCTCTGGCAGTATGATTAAGGTCGTTGTCCTGATGAAAGGTGAAGCTGCGCCTCAATCTCAAGTCTTTTGCAGCCTCTAAAAGTTTTTCTCCAGGATTTCTCTGTATTTAACTTCATTCATCTTTCCATCATCTGCGACCAGCTTTCCTGTCTCTGCTGAAGAAAAGCCTCCCCACAGCATGATGCTGCCACCATGCTGGACGTTGTGGATGGTGTTGTCAGGGTGATGTGCAGCACTATTTTTCTGCCAGAAATAGTGTTTTGCATCTACTCCTAATGTTCTACTTTGGTCTCATTTAACCAAAGCACATTCTTCCACATACCATGTAGGGGGCAGAACTAGCATGTGGAAGGAGGTGCTCTGGTCAGTTGAGACAATCTGTCTATCACCTGAATGGCCATGCTGCATGCATTCATCATTTAACTTGTGTGAACACGCCAGAGGTAAAATAATCTGGAGCCATTTTTTACGCAAGCAGATTTGCATGAAAAACCTTGATGGGTCTGCCAGCATTATAAGGATGCCATGTCCACATACCCTAAAGACCCCGTTACACCAGCTGACACCACCAGAGATATCGGTGGCGACTGGCGGGTGCGCCCACGTTTTTGGCGCCCCGCCAGCGTCGCCGCCCCCTGTTTACACAGGGAGACATCTCCAGCGATGGGCTGGCGAGCTCAGAGGCGGCATCGCCACCGGGGTTCCTCAAAACTCAAGCGGCGATGCAGGACAATGGGAGCCTATGGCCTGTCAGCTCGCCAGCGGCCGGTTACATGGGGCGATGAGTACACATCGCCCCAGATTGGCCACCTGGTTTCACATCACTGATGTGAAACCAGGCAAGCTGTCACAGCCGCCCTTTTACATTAGGCGACGTAGGGGCAATGTCGCGCGCGATAGGCCACACCCCTACATCGCCTATGTAATCGGCGGTGATGTGGACTGGTGTGACGGGGCCTTTAGGATTCCTTAAAGAAACCTGTCATACCCTCAAGTGCTATTACCTTGCAGATATGACGTTTATCTAATCGTTAATAGTTTTTTAAAACTACAACTTCTGCACTTAAAACCCAGCTACAGGGAGGAAATTAACTTTATTTCTCTAGCAACCTCTGGCTTTGAATCATAAAGATGCCGCAGTCATGGCCTCAGTCATGACTTAGTATACAGAAAGCAGTGGCTGTAAGTACTCCTCGGCACTGACATAACCAGCTATACAGTGTATTAGTGCAGAAACTGTGGTCAGTCAGGGTTGGGGTGTGATATCTTATTACAGCTGACACTCATGGATAAGGACATGACTATGAGCGAAAGTGGGAGGCTGCTGGGAAAGAATACAAATCATTTTCTCCAGGCTCTCAGTGTGGCAGCCACCTGCATATTATCCCCAAATCTGCAAGTTAATAGTGTTTGAGGACAAGACAGGTTCAATTTAATTGCTTAGTTTAGTGCAATTTTAAAAGCACAGACGTTCTACTGGCAGCAGGCGCTGCCAACCACAGCAGGTCCGCGATTCTGGGAGATACAGATGAGGTCACTTGTTGGGATTTCTGATGTTTTGCTATCTCTGGGGCTCTCCAAATTAGACATGGTGTCTGCAATCTATTCCAGCAAAATTCACATTCCAAATACTAAATATGGCTCCTTCCCAGTGGCGTAACTTCAGGCCCAGGGGCCCCGATGCGAAAGCTCCAACGGGGCCCCCAATATTGCAAATCTTTAATATCATTAGTCTTTTTCTATAGGCCAAAGGGACTTTTGGGGACCCCCTAGGTTGCAGGGCCTGGGTGCAATCGCAACTCCTGCACCTATTGTAGTTACGCCCCTGCTCCTTCCCTTCCGATTCCTGCCATTTGTCCAAACACAATTTTTTTTTACTAAATGTGCGGCATCGTTTTGCTCAAAAGAAATTAGATAACAAATTGTGGGGTCCACTTTTTCATGTTACCCCTTGCTAAAATTAAAAAAATGAAAATTTCCTATATGATGTAATAAAATGATGTCTAGTACCTTGTGGATTCAAAATGCTCACTATACCCCTGGATAAGATCCTTGAGGGTTCTAGTTTCCAATATGGAGTCACTTTTGGGGAGTTTATGCTGTTTAGGCACCTTAGGGGTTCTGCAAATGCAGCATGGTGCCCGCAATGCATTCCAACCAAATTTATTATCCAAAATTCAAATAATGCTCCTTCCTTTCCCGAGCCCTCCCGTCTGCCCAGAGGTTTCTGAGTACATATTGGGAATGGGTACACTCAAGAAACTGGGTGATACATTGTGGGTTCCATTTTCTCATGCTCTGGTGCTAGAGCAACATTTTAGAGCGAAAATTCCATTTTTCTATTCATTTCACATTGTGTTAAATTACTGTGTAGCACCTGCAGAGTTAAAACATTTTTTTCCTGTATCTCTTTTGGAAAGTTTTCATTTAGGGATGAGCGAGTCTACTCGCTACTATTCGGCTACTCGCCGAATAGTAGCGGTATTCGGGTACTCAGGATTACTCTGGAGTAGCAAGTACCGAGTACTTTTGCAGTGTATCAATAGATACACTGCAAAAGTCCTGTAAAAGACAAGAAAAGTGGTTACAAAATAAAAAAAATCAGATACTCACCTTACCCAATGGCTGCACCGGGACCGGCCGATGGACATCTATGCATGTTAAAGGACCTTACACTGTCCCAGCCAATCAGATGGCTGGGAGAGATCTGGCCAATCAGATGCCGCCACGTCACAATGACGTGATCGCTAGCAGCCACCTGATTGGCCAGATGGAAAGGTCCTCTCAGGTACACCGAGGACCTTTCCATCTGGCCAATCAGGTAGCTGCTAGCGATCACGTCATTGTGATGTGGCGGCATCTGATTGGCCGGGACAGTGTAAGGTCCTTTAACATGCATAGATGTCCATCGGCCGGTCCCGGTGCAGCTGTCGGTTAAGCTGAGTATCCGATTTTTTTATATTGTAACCACTTTTCATCTCTTTTACAGGGCTTTTGCAGTGTATCTATTGATACACTGCAAAAGTACTCGGAATCGCTATACTCTCAACGAGTACCGGAACCTACTCGTTGCGGGTATAGCGATTCCGAATACTACGGTACTCGCTCTTCCCTATTTTCAATATATAGGCCCCCCAAAGGCCTTTTACATCTAACTAGGTCCTAAAGAAACAAGCTTCAGCATCCTAATAAAACAAAATGATGTTTGAAAAATGGTGCAGATGTAAAGTAGACATGTGAAAAATGTTATTTTTTTAATTATTTTGTACAGCAAGACTAATTTTAAGGATATAAAGTTTGCAAAATGTAAAAACATTTAGGCAAAATTTAGATATTTTAACAAATAAACGCAAAAACATATTGTCCTAAATTTACCACTAATATAAAGTACAACGTGTCATGAAAAAGATCTCCGAATCACTGGGATTCGCTAAGCGTTCCAGAGTTACTACATCATAAAGTGACACCGGTCAGATTTCAAAAATTTGGCTCGAACATTAGGGTCAAAATAGGCTTGTGGTCATGAAAAAGGTGAATCATCTAAAGTAATAAATGCTGTCATTAGCTGGATATCGGATCATGTACCATTCCAGTCAGCTGACCTCTGCAGCCAACTATAAGCCTTATCAGTCAAGTTAATAAAGAGCAACACACCATCACTTCCAGTCTCGGAGGAGTCCACTGAAGCAGCCTGTGCTGCAGCAATGAGGGCTGTGCTGCATGAGCTTTTGTGCCTCCCTCATCTCCGTGCAGATCCCTGGCAGATGATCAGACCAAGGGGAAATTACGATCTGGGTAAGACGGGCTTCACAGCACGATTTTTTTGATCCGGGGCTGTCCAATGTAAACGGACTGCCCCAGATCCGATTTTGCCCCTATTGTATCCCTATGGTGCCGGATGGGGGCCGGATGGCAGTTATTTGCCATCCGGTTTGGTGTCTTGTCCGGCTGGATCCGGTTTATTTAGTTTTTAACTCCGGATACAAAACTGGAGCATGCAGCATTTTTGTGTCCAGGGCAAAAATCTAACAAAACCGGATCCTCGGTAATCCAGCGCCCATAACATGGGAGTCTATGGATCCAGCAGAAAAACGATCCAGTTCCCGGACGCTGTGTGCTGAACGAGCGTGCCGCTGATTCCGGCACAAAACATGATCTGTTTGACAGGGGCTGTCAGGTTCTGTCCGGTGCATCCTGCAAACACCGGAGAGAACCTGACGGAAGAATCATGGTGTGAAGCTACCATTGATTTTTGTAAGTACATTTTATATCGCAGAAACAATTAGCTGTGATCCCCGGCTGTAGTGTCTGTATTCTATATTTACTTCCTCCCCTGCACAGGAGCTGTGTTAAAGCCGACCTGTTCCTGCGTGGTCAGATACATCCATTACACAGGTGCACATTTATAAGAATATCTCAGGACAGGAAAAAATATTTTTAACATCCAATTGTGGAACTTATTTTTATTCTATGGTCTAACAATTAAAATATAATTTGCTTGTGGCACAACCCCTTTAAATAATTATATTTAATCCTTTATATAGCGCTATTAATTCCATAGAACTTTATATACATCAGTAATGCTGTCCCCATTGAGGCTCACAATCTAAACATCCTATCAGTATGTCTTTGCAATGTGGAAGGAAACCCAAGCAAACACAGGGAGACATACAAACTCCTTGCAGATGATGTCCTTGTTGGGAATTGAACCCAGGACCCCATGACTGCAAGGCTGCAGTGCAAACCACTGAGCTACCTGCCACCCATAATGTTGCAACATTAAGGGTTAAACTTGAGAACCCAATGCTGACAGCACTCTCCTGCGGCTTTCACTTTTGCACATAATAACAGTTGACCATTAGAAAATGTCCGTCTCTAAATATTTATACATCGCCATAAGCCACCTGTTGGTCAATGATGTACTGTGGCTACGGTGATGAGATTTTTACTTACTGCAGTGTGTGGCTTGGAGAGCCTATGAGCCGACGGAGGTTTGAGGAAAGACCGGGGATTCTAAATACCTACATTAGATACACTAGCATGTTAATTGCATGTGCACTCATGGCCGCTTGACGTTATAAGCCCGGGAAATAACATCATCACATCGGATCAATCTACCTCGACATCTTTGGTGTAACGCATTGTAAAACCAGTACAACCAGGTGATCAAACTGCCTCTAGTTTCATTAGATAAGAAAGAAAAGCTGTGTTGCCTTCCTTCCCACTGAGTATTGACACATTTTTGCACAAAGAGGTCTGAACGACTTATCAATGTCCGTTATTTGGCTCCTGTCTATACATCACAATCAGTGGGTAAGCTGAGCTGAGGACAGCAACCAGAGAGAGAATGGTAGGATAGGAGGCTTCTAACTGAGAGCCTAATGACCAGGAAAAAGGCAATATCGAAAATGTTCTCTTTACGGCGTTAGCCAAGCTGTGCTACAGACTTGGACAAAGACAAACACCACTTCTAGATAAACCCATCCAAGATTGTTCAACTGAATCAGACGCTGAGTAATTTGCCTGTTGCAAGAATCAATACATACGAATCAATTTGATATCATCCTAATAGTAGGTGAGAGGGAGAAAAAAAACAAAAATTCTTAAACAATTTACTCTTCTGTTTACAGAAACATCAACCTATTCGGCAGCGGGGAGTCGTCTACTAAGCGCTGTCACCGCGAGAAAGGAGATGTTACACTTCTTTCCCCAATATGTAAAACATAGCACTGCTGTCAATAGAATAAAGAGGTCGCGGAACTTTGCGTTTGTTAAAGATCTTTATGTAGACGTCAAAAATAAGCCTCTCTCTCGATGTGGTACATTACTCAACCGGGAGTATATGATATATCATCATAGAGTGAGCCGAGGCACAGACGGCACATAGGTTGACACAGATGGGAACTCCAGAAGTATGGGCACCGCTACTGACAGACAATAACAGGACACATTGCTCACTCCCCCAGTCCTTTTTCTAGTTGGACCAATATTAGTAATTTATCCTGTTTTTCGAAACTGGAATGGTATGGTGATCACTTTGAACTTGCTTCCTAGGATATTTATCCGAGATAAAAGACAACTACTAAGTGAATTAAACATATTTTACACTGCCTTAAAAAAGTGGTACATATCCCGTGAACCTTCCCTTTTTTGTCATGTTACACCCACAAAATTAAAATATTTTATTGGGATTTTATGTGATGTACACTAAGTAGTAAGTGTTTGTGAAGTGTAAAGGAAATAATACATGGTTTTCTAATTATTTAGAAAATATAAATCTGAAAATTGTGACCACCCTTTGCTGCATTGGCTGCTGCAAGTCTTCTGGGGAATGTCTCTACCAGCTTTGCACATCTAGAGGTTGACATTTTTGCCCATTCATCTTTGGAAAACAGTTCAAGCTCGGTGAAATTGGATGGAGACGCTTGTGAACAGGAATTGTCAAAGAGTCTCAATGGAATTTAGGTCTGGACTATTTTAGGTTTGACCATTGTGGTATGGTGGTGCTGTCAGTCAGGCCACCACGGCACACTTACCCACTTACCATGTCTGCCGCCGTCCGCTGCTGCTGCATCGCCGTGCCGGCCGCAAAGCGCCGCCGGCCCATTTCTGGGGGGGCGGACCTACATGTGGGCTATACCACCAGCCCGGAGGGCACTTGCCCCCCTGCCACCTGGGCCAGTCCGCCCCTGAAACCATCCATTGTAGTTCTGGCAGTATGTTTAGGGTCGTTGTCCTCCTGCAATGTTATCCAATGCTCCAGTCCCAAGTCTTTTTCTAAGGCTAGGGTCACATAAGGATTGCAGCCACGTTCGGGTGGAGGTAGCGTTTAAAACTTAGATTTTGGCAGGCTGAATGCGGTGCTACCGCCATGGTAGCGCCGTATCAGCGCTGCCCATACTAACCTATGGAGGCCCTGCCCCTAACACGATGTCAACGCCGTCATCTGTTTGAAATCTCACGGTATTTACTAACGCGAGAAAAGATGTTGCAGAAAGCGTCTTTTCTTGCATTAGCAAATACCGTGAGATTTCAAACAGATGACGACGTTGACATTGCGTTAGGGGCAGGGCCTACATAGGTTAGTATGGGCAGCGCTGACGCGGCGGTACCATGGCAGTAGCACCGCGTTCAGCCTGCCAAAATCTAAATTTTAAACACTACCCCCTCGAACACAGCTGCAGTATACACACATTTATTAAGAAAATTACTACTTTTACAACACAGAGAACAGTATGCTCATCCCTGCGGCAGCAGGGACGAGCAAACTATGCGGTAACCGGATTGCTCCGGATTACACATCCTGTTCCCGGATTGAGGCTTGTCTGAAGCCAATTGCGTTCACTGCATCCGGATCTGGATGCGGTGAACACAATTTGATTTTTAAGTGTGACCCTAGCCTTAGTGGATAAGGTCAACACTAAGAGTAACTTCCCAAACAAGTTATAAGATCTAAGATATAAGTTACAAGTATATAAGATCTTGAGAAGATATGGACTCAACCTGTGTCTTGTCTACCGAGGTTCAACTGATCTGCGAATGATGTCTATGAATTTTGATGTGGCTTTCTTGCTGTTACTGTATTCGAGGCATTCGCACAAGTAGTAAGGTGACTGGAAAGCTAGCTTCCTAGTGTAGACCTTTTTTGAATACACCCAAAGTAATTTACCACTTAGGCTGCAACTAAAGGCCTCTTATTTTTCAAGGGCTCTTGAGAAAAAAATCCCCTGATAAGACGTGTTGAAGCATGTCATTTAATGTCACCCAACTTTTTCTGGCATTAGTGCTTGTAGCCCTTCAGAATCACAATTGTCTGATATGTTTGTGTGTTGAAGAACATTGTGTTAACTGATTAAGCATGAATGAATCAGCAAATTGCAACACTTTAGTATAAGTGGCAATCAAGTGGCTTTCGAGAAGCAACCTCAATACAAGTGTATTGATGATTAAGATGCTCTTTATTTAGCTGCGTGATGCATAAGGTTAGCATAGCAAGGCACAGGCAGGCGGTGCATAGCGTTACCTGGCGTTAACGCTATACGCTATGCCTGCCTGGCCACGTGGACCCAGGGGTGCCACATATGCACACATGCCTGGGTCCTTCTATTCTTCATGATGTCATTAAGAATATCATGTGATCTGACTGAATGTTGGTGGATTTATCTAATATCTCCCTGCTTTACCATTTATTCAGCTGTAACTGTAGGGAGCACGTAGATACAACCGAATTTGAGACACACCCCAATCTCCTGGGACAGCGGGATAGATATCCAAATTCAGGACAATCCTGCTTGATCCGTGATGGTTGGGAAGTACGATAATTATCGTATGTTTATTTTAAGAGGGAAATTTACCTTGATGTTTCAAATCTAACAAGGTTCTTAATGATATTTTTTGGTGTATTTTAATATTTAAAAGGCAACCTGTCATCAAATGTATGCTGCCCGAATATCGGCAACATGAAACAGACACTGGCTGCATGATTACTGGAAGGTACATTTTACATTTTTACATAATAAAACATTTCAGTGTAAGCGTACATTAAATAGCCGGTCAAGGACAATGTGTCACAGATAAGTAATCAGAGCCAGGCCCCCAGCTTGCTTTTGCCCACCCCAATTAACGGAGAGGTCTCTCTCTATGTGTGTAGATAGGAAGAAACCTGTTAGTCAAAGGAATCGGATGAGAAGCAGCTGCCTGGGGACCTGCTTTATAAGGCCACATGCACACGTTGAGTGTTTGATGAGTTTTTTACCTCAGGATTTGTAGCCAAAACCAGGAGTGTGTAATAAATACAGAAGTGGTGCAGGTGTTTTTATTAGACTTTTCCTCTGTTCGCTCCATTCCTGGTTTTGTCTACAAATCCTGAGGTAAAAAACTCATCAAATACTTAGCGTGTGCACGTGGTCTTAGGCTGAAGGCATACTGTCCGTATGCCTCACGCGAGTGCAATGCGAGGGAGACTCGCATTGCACTCGGACCAGTATCAGTAAATGATACTGGTCCCATTAATGCGTTTTACACGCACTGAACTTGCATTGCGAGAGAAAAGCGAGTTCAATCTCAGCATACTGAGATTGAACGCGATTTCCTTGCGCGAGTGCCCACCCAAAGTATATGGGTGCGAGAAAAACTCGCACCCATACAGCACACTGTGCGATAGTCTCACACGTGTGCTATTAAAATGTATTCAAACATCGCTGCTGTCAAAAGACGGTTTCCCGACACAGTATGGAATCATCTTTCACCGCAGTGACAGCAGCGGTGAAAGATGAATCATAAAAACACAGCTGATGTCCACATTTTTAATTTGCCGGGGTTAACCTGCATATTAGCTCCATCTGCAGCCTCTGTGCTGCATGTCAGCTGTGAGACTGCAGATGCGGCTAATAAGCCAGTTTATGTAGGGTTAACCCCATGTTTGTGTGGTGCCAGCTTGTGTTCGGGTATGTATACACTCCCTGGACACAAGCTAACATCACAGAATGTGTCAGCAGGGGTTAATGAAGTTTATTAATAAAAGCAGGAAATTAGCGCTATTCAGTAAATTACTGTATTTGCCGGGCGGCTCCAGCACTCAGGAGCTGTCCACGCTACTGTACTATAAGAGTGTAAAATGACAGCCGCTGTCCTTGGTTCTGAAATTTCACTCTCTTATTACAGTGCACAGCTGGTTAAAGTTTGGTGCTGATCGCAATCTGTAAAATTTCAGGACCACGATCAGCACCAAGCTTTAACCAGCTGTGCACTGTAATAAGAGAGTGAAATTTCAGAACCAAGGACAGCGGCTGTCATTTTACACTCTTATAGTACAGTAGCGTGGACAGCTCCTGAGTGCTGGAGCCGCCCGGCAAATACAGTAATTTATTGAATAGCGCTAATTTCCTGCTTTTATTAATAAACTTCATTAACCCCTGCTGTCACATTCTGTGATGTCAGCTTGTGTCTAGAGAGTGTGAACATACCCGAACACAAGCTAGCACCACACAAACATGGGGTTAACCCTGCATAAACTGGCTTATTAGCCGCATCTGCAGCCTCACAGCTGACATGCAGCACAGAGGCTGCAGATGGAGCTAATATGCAGGTTAACCCCGGCAAATTCAAACTGCGGACAGCGGCTGTGTTTTTATGAATCATCTTTCACCGCTGCTGTCACAGCGGTGAAAGATGATTAGTTGCTATGCCAGGAAACCAGCAATTTCAAATAAATGACGGTAAATGCTGTCGGCGGTACAGAAGTTTGCTCGGCGGGATTACATGCTGAGAAATCCCGCTGACCAAACTTCAGGACCGTGGACAGCATCACACTGATACGCACAACACACACACTCATGCAGCACACTGACATGCATACAGTCATGCACACTCACCCACATGCACCACACTTGCACCACACTGACACAAAACACGCACTACACTCGCATCACTGTCATGCATCAAACACACTCTGTGTTTGATCCATAACAGTTTGACCCCAGCCTAAAAAGATGAATGCTGACTCTCAAAGTATTAGAGAGAAAAGAGAATACCGTAGTTTATTAAGAATACAGAACAAATAAAATTACAATATAATACCTACAAACCATAAACATGAATGAAGATTATTGGGTACATATAGGCAATGAACCAAAGAGGAATTGTATGACCAATAGTAGCACAACAGGGCGGCACGGTGGCTCAGTGGTTAGCATTGCAGCACTGTGTTCCTAGGTTCAAATCCCACAAGGACAACATCTGCAAGACGTTTGTATGTTCTCCCTGTGTTTGTGTGGGTTTCCTCCCTCACTCCAAAGACTGATAGGATGTTTAGATTGGGAGCCCCAACAGTAATGCAAATATATGTAAAGCACTGTGGAATTAACAGCAATATGCAAATGAATACATTTTATTATAATACTATTATTATAGTAATATATACTCCATGGGACGTTGTTTGAAAATAAATGGTTAATTCATAATAAAAAATTAAAAAAAGTGCTATCTGCTGAAGCCTCTGGTGGTCTGTAGTGACATAGACTGTAATGATCCTGATCTGCTAGGATGACTGATATGAAACATCATTTACCGTAACGTGCCCCCATTCTTGTGACTGGGCAGGTTGCCACATGAGCGGCCAGCACTGGAACCACAGGATTTGGAGTGGGTTTTATTAAAAAAAATCATTTTTTTTCCTTTTCTTTCTCTTCGAATTTTTTTTTCCTAAGTTAAATAACCAATTTAACGTGAAACGAGGTTAAAAAGTGGTCATCCCCTTTAACCTTGCTCTATAGGAGACACAAGAATAATGTGGGAACCAAGCCCCCTCACATCAGTACAGGCTACAGTTTCGTAAGAAAAGGTCCCTCGTCTTTGAAGCAACATCTACTTAAGAAGACGATCCATTAATAGTGTTTTGCACTTCTGCCCATCATTAGATGCCATCCGGAGATCTTGCAGATAAAGACTACCTTCAATTCGCCAGTCAAACATTCCGCTGCTTAAGAAGCTTAAGACATCAGTTACAAAGCACAAACAAATATGTTTCCATTAAAGGCAATTCAGCGGCGGATTAACTGAATTTCACATCTCCTATTTTGAGAATTGTAATATTTTGTCTTCTTGCTGCTTTGGAAAAATAGATTCCAATCTAAGGCAGAAGATGTCACATGGCACGTCCTTAATTGTTGCGATTAGGTCTAATAAGCACGCTTCCCTGCTGTTTGGAGAATGTCTCTGACTTTTGATCCTGACATCTGTATCTTACAATGATTTCACTCCGCTCTGACATTCTTTCTGATGTTGATCCAGGAATTAATGGATTGTAAAAAAAAAAGCTGGCAGGATATCATTTAAAAAATAGAATTCTAACTGCACAAGTGATGAAAAGGTATCAAAAGTCTCATAGGTAAGTTCTGATATTAACACTTTTACTGAATTGTTTCAAGTGACGAAGTAAAAGAACTTTTCATCTGTCACCTAGTATGAAAAATGCATATTTGTGGTCCTTATGTGTTATCTAAGGTGCAACACAGACTGGAGTTTTTTCAGCCCCTCCAAGCTAAATCAACAAAGAGTAATGCTGTGGATGAATTGGAAATCAATCCAAAATTAATATACTCTAGAGTCAAGTCACTGGACCTCGATTCATTGCCCCCGATTCATCAAGACCGGCGATTTTCTCGTCTTTCTGAGGGGTCATGGTGGATTCAGGAGCATCAGAAAAGTGGTGTGTGCCGTGTGAAAGGAGTAAGATTGGTGGTGTAGAATTTGTACCAAGTTATCAGAGGAGGACTTGAACTCAAAAAGTTTTATAGCAAGCTGAAGTTAAAATAAGGCCTGTTTCACATCTATGCGCTCACTGCGCTAGGCTGCTCTGGCTGCCCTGCGCCAGCGCAAAAGAAAGCGCAGGGCCATTTAGGCCTGGGGCAGCCTAGCGCATGGAGCGCATACATGCCCTGCAGTAGCGCTCAGCTGCGTTTGGTGCCCCCATTATAGCCTATGGCTGAACACAGCTGAGCGTGCGCTCTGTATACTCAGAAGCGCAAGTGAAATTGGCAGAGCGCACGGCGCATACGCCTGCTCTGACGCACCTGGAAACGCCCTATTGGGTCGTTTCCGGGAGTGTCAGAGCAGGTGCATGCGCCGTGCGCTCTGCCTCTTTCACTTGCACTTCTCACGAGGCAGAGCGCACGCTCAGCTGTGCTCGGCCATAGGAGATAATGGGGGCACCGAGCGCAGCTGAGCGCTGATGAGTGCATGTATGCGCTCCATGCGCTAGGCTGTGAAGAGTCTGCACATTGTTTTGCTATGTGTACGGAGACCAAATTTTATGCAAACCTTGCTCCCGAAAATCAACACCTGTCCAAGCACCAATGACTCAGCCACCTTATTTCCCTATTTATTTTCACTGGGTATAATAACTAGTATGGATAACTCAAGAATCTGATAGCGTGGGGGCAGAGACACGACAGACAAGGGTTTAAGGTGAAAAAGCCTGTAATAAGCACACATGGCAGAAATCAAATGAAAACTGCAGCAAAGTAAGCAAAGTTTATTAAACACGCAATTTAATAGTCCTTTGGAGAAGCCAAACCGAATAGTCTCAAGAAATGGTTCACACTAGGAGAAGCCGATAGCAAAACAGTCTATGAGCACAGTTCACACAGGGAGATGCCAATAGCAGAACTGTCTATAAGCACAGTACACATTGATAGATGCTGATAACAGAACAGTCTATGTGCACAGTTCATACGCAGGGAGGCCTGGGAATGGGAGACTCTCAAAACAAGTCCAGAACTTGATGCAGTGCAGTATTACTTAAGAAAGTCCCAAACTGTCCAGAGTACTGCTACTGGAACAATAAACAAACAGGAAAGCTACTAAGAGCTTGTAAAAGCAAGCTGAGCTTATGTGACACATGGCTCGCAGGCAGGAGCTGATGCATAAACATACAGCACTGGCCAGCTTGACTGGACGCAGGTGTGGGAAGCTGAACGTTAGACTGCAGACACTGGAAAGAGCTGAACTGGAATTACAGGAGAAGGAGCAAACTTAAGATGAACAAGGAGCACGGTTCCTAGCAGAATACTCAAGTAAGGACTGAAAGATGGACTGGAGTTTATAACGGCAGGAAGGCAGGAGCACATAGACAGGTATGAAGCAGCAGATGCCTTTTTGGAAAAGAGTGAGGAGACACAAAGGGTAATCTGAAGATCCAGAGTCCTGACACTGAAACCTACGGTACATTTGGTGTATACACTGTGAAGTCTCCTACGTCAAATTTATCCATAGGGCACCATATGGTCCTCTTGGTTTCCACTGCAGTTGCATGACTTGCCATTCTTTATCAACAGTATAGAAAAGATTTTATGACTGTGCTTTTCTTTCCAGATGGTGATCATAATATGTTCCTTGCAGTATATATTTTTTTGCAATGGGATGCTATTGGCAATGTGCAGTATATCTCTGTGTAGTCTCCTGTAGAAAATACACTTTAGAAAATCTTTCCAACATGTGCTAGAGAAGCGCCAAGCTTAACCTAAGAGTTAATTGCTAAACATTTTGATTTGCATATTTAAACCCAACAATTCATAAAGTCGTCTGCAATCCAAAAGCCCTTTTTAATTTTGTACTTTTTTTTGCAGCTTTGTTCTCATCAGGAAATCAAAGATGCTTGATGGTTTTAATACAAAGTACACTTGTTATCAAGTTTCCATTAATTAATAACCATCATTCTATGGCCACATCCATTGTTCTTCGTGCAATTTGCAGGAAAGAAAAAAAATGGAAGCTGTCAAGTTGCTTAAAACAAAAGAATCTCTAAAATGAAATTTTACACATCGCAGGATATCGACATGTATTTCACTACTGGTTAATTACTAGATGCCAAAGGAATTTTAACATAGCTCAGTCACTGACAGCAAATGTGTGACAGGCGGCAGACTGTAACTTCAGTGTATTTTCCGGTGGAGGGGCCAGTGGCACATTGCGTTCCATTACGCTGTAGGTGCCTCCAGGACCAAGGTAATTATACATGTCATTTATTCTAATAGAAAGTTCATCACATTTCTCAATCCTTTGTGCCTTTTCTGCCCATGTATTTTACAGTTATTTTTATACTCTGCGATAATTTCAGTGTTACACAGGAAAACCACCCAAAAAAGATCATACCGGCAGTCATTAGTCACGGTAACCCATTCACTGCCAAAAGACTACAGGACACTGGACTGAAGCAACCAACAGTAGATAGGTATTTGTATAGTTACGTTCACATACTGTGCAATGAAAAAATATTTTTAAGTATTTTGCATAATATATGTTAGGGAATGACATGGATCATAAAACTCCCGACATATCAAGTTGCACACCAGTATTTGGTATTTGGTCGAAATCATGTGGGTATAGAATGGTACAAAAGTAGTAAAAATGATGGAGAATGACTGATTACATGGAGGTATGTGGGACATCTTATGAGTTGGGAGATCGTAGACATGCCCTTGGATATAAGTACCGATGTGAGGTCTAAACTTCATGGCAATATGATAGGTTGTGATTGAGTCTCACTAGCTATTGCAGTCCAAACTTGTAGGCCGAGGCGGATTAAGGGTAGCAAAGGCCAAGGCAAATTATGGTTTGCGGGCCCCCCCAGCAACCGATGTATTATGTGACGTGTCACATCATATTTTTGGCAGGTCATGTGATCAATCACATGATAAACACTCCGATACTATGGTGCACACGTGCAGACATAAGGAAAAAGACAGCGGCACGTATCGTACACCTCCCCAAATTGTTTTCCCTTACGTACAGAGAAAAACATAACTATAGAGGATAATATATAACAAGGGATGGCCATCTACAGGTGGCAGGGGGGCAAGCGCCCCCTGGGCTGGTGGTATAGCCCACATGTAGGGCCGCCCCCCCCACAGAAATGGGCCAGCCGGCGGCGCTTTGCGGCGATACAGCAGCAGACGGCCCCAAACATGGTAGGTGAGCAGCGATGGCCCGATAGCACAACCCCCCCCCCCCCCCGGTCTGCAAAAATTCCAAATCTGCCACCCAGGCCCAGAGGCACCAGTCAGCCCCTGGCTATCTACATAACAATGCTATCTAATAAGGACCGATGCTGTACAAAACAAGACTCTATATGCTAAAGGGTGAACCTTTATGTAATAAGGGTAGGTGCAAAAATTGTTTTCCCTCCACCAAGAAAAATAAGAAAAACAGCCAGATCATACTGATTAGACTCTGATCGGAGATTGACCAGATTTTGGCATTCGTTTTTCTTGGAGGTGGAGATACAAAAAAAATGTACTCTACCTTCTTCATTGTGTCACTCCATTAAAGTTGGACTGCACTAGGATATCATGGGTACAAATGCTATCCGTGAAAACGGCGGATAACACTCATCCAATATAGTAATGTGCTTTAGCCCTAAGGCTAGGGCCACACTTCAGTTTGCAATCCAGTTACTGGATCCAGTTTTTCATCCTGAAAACCTGATCAGGAACCTGACTCATAGACTCCAATGTTAACAATTGTTTGCCAAAGTACAATCCGTCTACTGCATCCAGTTTTTGAGAAGTCAGATTTTAATAGGGTCTGCAACGTTTTTTGGCCTTTTAGCAAAACCTGATCCGTTTATTAACATGGGACCCCTATGGGAACCTGATCGCTTCGAGGAAGGATCAACGACTGCTACGACTCATCAGGACAACCCATCTGCTGCCGATGCAACAAGGTGGGCCACCTTGCCAGGTCATGTACTTTAAACCAGCAACCCCTGGGGCCGAGGTCCAACACACAGGAATAAGACGACCAGGCACGTCTGACTGGCGTGATAGGTATGAGGGAGGACGACCAATTCTCTCTATCATGCTGTATGGAATTCCCACATCTGCACTATTGGACACCGGTTTGCAGGTGACAACAATACCACATATCCTTTATAAGAGATTCTGGGCCAATACTGAGCCAGATCCGGACCTCACTACTTATGCTGTAAATGGGTTACCAGTAAACCAAGTAGGGTTTAGGGAGGTAACAATAAAAATGGGGAGGGTGAAGTTAAAGGGCCAAGGACTTATCGTGGTTGAAACTGATCCTAATGAAAGAAATCCACAGATGATACTAGGCACAAATGTAATTGAAAATTGTCTAGGTGAAGTGCTGTTTTTTACTCCAACAGATTGCTGAAACTGCCAGCATCGGGCAGCAGAGGGTCCTACAAAAGGAGATCAGAGCCCTCCTGCGGAGACAACAGGTAAACCTCTCCGGTGGAGAAATTGGCAGTGTATGGGTGACAGACCCGATCGCCATTGCGTTACCCCCAAGAAGTGAAATGATGATATGGTGTCGGGCAGCGATAGGCCTTAGAGGGCAGTGGTCGAGCATGTGTACTAAGAGAGTAGCCCCACAATTCTGACAGCCAGGGGGGTAGTTGATGTATGCAAGGGAAGGGTACCTGTACGAGTATTAAACTGTGGAGATGAAGAAGTCAAACTGCCCGTATATGCTACCGTTGCCAAGTTGCTCACTGTCAGCAACAATTCAATCCAGGCAGTGGTCCTGCCAAATCCGGCAGAGGACATCAGCTCCAAGGGACAGCTGGAGGACTGGTGTCAGGAGCAGCATGTAGGCACTGATTCCACTCCTTCTCACCAGAAGCACAGAGTTTATTGGGTAGTACAGGAGTATGAACGGGTCTTTAGAAAGCATCTACTAGATTTTGGGCGGATAATAGGGGTACACCATAACATACCCATGGGAAACCATCCACCCATAAAAGAGAGGTGTAGGCCTTTACCACCAGCTCACTATCAGCGTGCTAAGGAAATGTTACAGGACATGAAGGAGGCACAGGTTATTAGAGAAAGTTGTAGCCCCTGGGCAGCTCCACTGTACCTAGTTAGAAAGAAAGATGGCACAATGAGGATGTGTGTTGATTATAGACAAATAAATTGCATAACACTTAAAATGCTTTACGTTAGCCTGCACTGAAGAGTCGCTTGCTGTACTGAAAGCTGCTAATTACTTTTCCACTTTAGATCTTACTAGTGGCTATTGGCAGGTCTCCGTTGCAGAAGAAAACTGGGAGAAGACCGCATTCACAACACCAATGGGCCTGTGGGCCTGTGTGAATTTAACAGCATGCCAATCGGACTCTGCAATGCGTCTGGAACGTTTCAAAGACTGATGGAGTGTTGCCTGGGGCACCGAAACTTTGAGACAGTGCTACTCTGCCTGGATGACATCATAGTGTACTCCAAAACCTATGAAGAACATCTGAAACACCTGGCAGAGGTATTTGAAGCATTGTCAAAGTTCGGGATGAAGCTGAAGCCATCAAAGTGCCATTTGCTGAAACCAAAAGTTCAGTATCTCGGGCATTTGGTCATCAGTTCTTGGGGCTGGTAGGATACTACAGGAGGTTTACAAAGGGCTACACGAAGATGGCAGCGTCTTTGCAAAATCTCCTGGTGGGCCAGACCAAGAAGAGCAAGACCTCAGGTCCTCTGTTTGAATGAGAAAGAAGAGAACTCCTTCAGGCAGATGAAGTGGGCCCTGACTGGCAAAGAAATCCTGGCTACAATTTACCATTCATGCTGTACACTGATGCCAGTGGGATTACGAGCTGTCTTGTCACAGAAGCAGAAGGGCAAAGAATGTGTGATTGCCTATGCCAGTAGGAAGCTAAGTCCTACCGAGAGGAACCCACAGAACTACAGCTCATTCAAGCTGGAATTCCTGGCCCTGGTCTGGGCTATCACCGAACGGTTCAAGCACTATCTGGCGGCTGCAAAGTTCACTGTCTTCACAGATAACAATCAACTTACCCACATGGATTCCGCGAAGCTGGGAGCACTAGAGCAACGCTGGATGACCGGTTGTAAACTATGACTTCACCATCAAATACCACGCAGGCCGTAAGAACGCCAATACTGATGCACAGTAAAGGATGCCTCAATTACCAGATGCGGGAGAAGACGTGGATCAGCTAGAAAAGATAGAGCTGCCAGCCTCTCACCGCCAAAGTGCATTCCAGTGTCAGCAAACTTGTAATAAATGTCAAGAAACCACTCTGACCCCGTTACCTCACCATGGGAGGAAACGCAAGACGGTGAGGCGGCTGTCAGCTTAGTCAAGGAGCTGATAACCCAAACAGACTCATGTCTTAGCCCAGATGCTCCACTAGAGGCACAACACCTGTAGAAAGAGAAGAACAGGTTGTTTATCTATCAGGGTAAGCTGTGTCAACGTTTTATCAATCCTAGAACCCACAAGATGGTGTGGCAGATAGTGGTACCAAAGAGAGATGTCCAGATGGTGTTGGAAGCCTACCACAATGGAGCAGGACACTTCGGTTGGGAGAAGCTCGAAGTACTGTTACGTCAGAGATTCTATTGGTTTGGCATGAGGAGCACCATAGAGAGTTGGTGTAGAAACTGTGACCCATACAACTTAAGAAGAAAAGACCATGACAGACAAAGAGCACCACAACAGCCAATCATCACCAAATAGCCATTAGAAATTGTAGCCCTATATCATGTGAAGTTGACATCCAGCAGATCAGGCTATACATATGCCCTCACGATGGTGGACCCCTACTCCAGATTCCTTGTGGTAGCTCCTGTAAAACACTTAACAGCAAAAACTGCAGCAAGAACCTTTCAAGCCTACTTCTGTAGACCACACGGGTATCCAGAGCAGGTGTTGACAGACCAAGGTCCTGCATTTGAAGCTGAAGTATTCCAGGAGTTTTGCAATCTATATGGGTGCAAGAAAACCCATACCACGCCATATCATCCACAAACCAATAGTATGTGCGAGAAGATGAATCAGGTAGTCATAGACCTGTTAAAAACCATGCCTTTGGAAGAAAGAAACATTTGGCTGGAAAAGTTACCTGACTTAAGGTACCATCCCATGCCGCAATGTCGCCTGAAAATCTGAAAGGCGATACGTCGCCCCAGAACAATCGCTGTGAAATTGCCTCACGGTTGCGGCGTGTGATTGGGCCATTTTGCAGCGATAAATCGCAACTCGGCCGTCGCCTGATTCCTGAACAGTGCTCAGTAATCAGCCGCAATCGTTTAGGCGATATTTCCGTGTTGTGGCGTGTGAGAGAGTGATAGTGATGGAAAGAGCATTGTCTATGATTTCCTGTAGGTGTGCCTCAGCATGCTGTAGTCCGCGCCCCGTCTTAGATGCTTGGTATGGGCTACTGTGTTCCCATTGGCTGTCACTTGACACTGCACCATATTTGAAGAGCTGTCCGTTCAGCACCACACACATCTTCTGCTACACAACCGTCCACGTCATGTATTAGCCAGCCTTCCAGAGCAGGCTGACCAATCATAACACTGTTGCGTTGTCCAATGAACGTGTATGGGGCGCGGTGTAAACCACTGTGGCACGCCTATCTCACTCGCCGCGCTGAACATGTATGCCCACATTGCCTTTGAGATTGCGGCGTGTGAAGCGACGAGGGAATTAGGCTACATTGGATCCGCTGTAGGTGAGGCAATTTCCGGAGCGACACATCGCCTTAGCTTCAGGGTGAAATTGCGGCATGTGAAGCCGCCATCGGTGATCTGAGGAGACCACGAAAAACGTGAGCACGCACGTTGGATTGCCACACATCGCCAGCCGAGATTGCGGCATGGGACGGTACCTTTAGTGGACATGTATAACAACATACCTGTAAGTTCCACCAATTGCACGCCAGCGTATCTAATGAGAGCAAGATCCGGAAAATTACCAGTTGATCTCGAGATGGGAATTGTCGTACCTGATAGTGACTCACCTACAGTTAGGGCCAGAAATATTTGGACAGTGACACAATTTTCGCGAGTTGGGCTCTGCATGCCACCACATTGGATTTGAAATGAAACCTCTACAACAGAATTCAAGTGCAGATTGTAACGTTTAATTTGAAGGGTTGAACAAAAATATCTGATAGAAAATGTAGGAATTGTACACATTTCTTTACAAACACTCCACATTTTAGGAGGTCAAAAGTAATTGGACAAATAAACATAACCCAAACAAAATATTTTTATTTTCAATATTTTGTTGCGAATCCTTTGGAGGCAATCACTCCCTTAAGTCTGGAACCCATGGACATCACCAAACGCTGGGTTTCCTCCTTCTTAATGCTTTGCCAGGCCTTTACAGCCGCAGCCTTCAGGTCTTGCTTGTTTGTGGGTCTTTCCGTCTTAAGTCTGGATTTCAGCAAGTGAAATGCATGCTCAATTGGGTTAAGATCTGGTGATTGACTTGGCCATTGCAGAATGTTCCACTTTTTTGCACTCATGAACTCCTGGGTAGCTTTGGCTGTATGCTTGGGGTCATTGTCCATCTGTACTATGAAGCGCTGTCCAATCAACTTTGCAGCATTTGGCTGAATCTGGGCTGAAAGTATATCCCGGTACACTTCAGAATTCATCCGGCTACTCTTGTCTGCTGTTATGTCATCAATAAACACAAGTGACCCAGTGCCATTGAAAGCCATGCATGCCCATGCCATCACGTTGCCTCCACCATGTTTTACAGAGGATGTGGTGTGCCTTGGATCATGTGCCGTTCCCTTTCTTCTCCAAACTTTTTTCTTCCCATCATTCTGGTACAGGTTGATCTTTGTCTCATCTGTCCATAGAATACTTTTCCAGAACTGAGCTGGCTTCTTGATGTGTTTTTCAGCAAATTTAACTCTGGCCTGTCTATTTTTGGAATTGATGAATGGTTTGCATCTAGATGTGAACCCTTTGTATTTACTGTCATGGAGTCTTCTCTTTACTGTTGACTTAGAGACAGATACAGCTACTTCACTGAGAGTGTTCTGGACTTCAGTTGATGTTGTGAACGGGTTCTTCTTCACCAAATAAAGTATGCGGCGATCATCCACCACTGTTGTCATCCGTGGACGCCCAGGCCTTTTAGAGTTCCCAAGCTCACCAGTCAATTCCTTTTTTTCAGAATGTACCCAACTGTTTATTTTGCTACTCCAAGCATGTCTGCTATCTCTCTGATGGATTTTTTCTTTTTTTTCAGCCTCAGGATGTTCTGTTTCACCTCAATTGAGAGTTCCTTTGACCGCATGTTATCTGGTCACAGCAACAGCTTCCAAATGCAAAACCACACACCTGGAATCCACCCCTGACCTTTTAACTACTTCATTGATTACAGGTTAACGAGGGAGACGCCTTCAGAGTTAATTGCAGCCCTTAGAGTCCATTGTCCAATTACTTTTGGTCCCTTGAAAAAGAGGAGGCTATGCATTACAGAGCTATAATTCCTAAACCCTTTCTCCGATTTGGATGTGGAAACTCTCATATTGCAGCTGGGAGTGTGCACTTTCAGCCCATATTATATATATAATTGTATTTCTGAACATGTTTTTGTAAACAGCTAAAATAACAAAACTTGTGTCACTGTCCAAATATTTCTGGTCCTAACTGTATTGCTGATTGGGACTCTAAACGCAAAGTAAAAGAACAAGAAAGTGCAGGAGTGTGTAAAAAGAAGTCTAAATCAAATTAGAGAAAAACAAGAAAAAGATTACAACAAAAATGCACAAGCTGTTCCCTTAACACCCAGAGAAATGGTTCTCACAGAAAAAATAAAAGTCCACAAACTTGATGACCAGTGGGAAGCAGAACCTTACACCGTGCTATCCTCTAACTTTGATAACAGAAAGACTGGTTTAATCAGCAGAGATGAAAGAAGAACATCCACAACAGTTTCCAGAGACCATCTGAAGAAATGTCCCAAACAACTGAAAACCAGAGAAATAATCTCCTGTACAAATCACTCAGAGGAAAAGAAAGAGAGAGTGATACACACTGTACTTGGAGACTTTCCTGAAGATTGGCCTCAGTACAATGGAGCAATAATAGTGCCATTAATCACTTTCCCGCAATAGTGGAAGTCCAAGAAAGACTGAAAGAACCCGATCAAGTTCTAGAAGAACCACCCGTTGTAGCAGAACAACAAAATCCTGCAATCGGTGAACCTGTCAGTCCTGTAGTAAGACTAAGAAGATGGTCATGCATACCAGTGTTAGGCAGATCCACACGCAGGCTAGTGGATAGTGCACATACAGTACCAGCAGTAGACATTAGAACACCACCAGTTGAGACAACAGTGCTATGTAGATCAATCCGTAGTAACCTTGGGCGGTTACCACTCAGGTACAGAAAGTAGGTGCATATGAAAAGTATTTATATAAGATTTGCATGTAAATAGACAGTAGATAGTAGTGTACTGAAGGGCGGAGGAACTGGACTCACCCCCATGCATATTAATTTAGGAAAAGCAAGTTCCTGGGGGTGGGAGGTTGAACCCAGGGCTCCTAAGCCAAGAAGCCCATAGGGAACCATAGGTAAATTTAAATGTATTTTTGTATTGTATTGATTGCAACTAAGAACCTGTAACCGATAAGCATAATGTGCATGCAGGACTATTGCATGAACGTTTTCTGTTTTCTTAAACATGAACCATTGGCCATGGGACTGGCTGTGACAAAAACCTCTTTCATAGCCTGCAGCGGATGGACTAGAGCCATATGGACTGCACCTTTTACCAGTTTTTCCTCGTTTTATTGGTTTTTGAAAATGTTTTACTTTTGAGACTCTGTAATAATTGTTAATGTTTAAAATGTTTCTCGTCCAGGAGTACTGAATTTAACTAGGGGGGCAATGTAGCACCCCCATGGTTCATATGCCACAGGAACACCTGATGCAGGAAGGGAATTCTACATCAGGTAAACTTACACATGCACACCCATCTACTCCAGACCTGAAGTGGGAGCTCTACTTGCCGTCTTCAGGCAAGGTCCCCTATAAATTCAGGCATGGGGGAGGAGTTCAGTATGGAGCAGTACTGAGGAAAATATCCTGGTGAACAGTGCCGCGCTAGGCCCATGCCAGTGAGAGAGCCTAGCCAGTGTAAGGGACAAAAGAGTAAGGGTTGGAGGCAAGGCAAGCCAGAGAGGGGGCCAAGGAACCAGTCCGGTTCACTCCAGAGGAACAGTAGAGACAATCCGGACGCCGGAGTTCGAGTCTGTAGGGTCCAGTCAGCCCTGCAGAGAAGACCGGAGGGCTAGGGAGACTTCAGTCTCCTGTCATAGGAACACTTGTAGCACAGCTACCAACAGAGCCAGGGGCCACAGAGGAGTTAGCGGTGCCCAGCAGCAGGGCTCTCATCGCCTGCTATACAAGTAAGGAACACAGGAGAGGTCAGGGCCAGGTTTCAGACAGCCCAGGTTACAGCACACACACGGTAACAAGGAGGCCTCATAACTCATTGGGTGTGAAATCCTGAACTGCTACCCAACCACCCGGACTGTACCCTGGACGTAACCTTGAATTACAACATCAGAAGAGGTACGGAAACAACAACCCTGTGTGTGTGTGCCTGTTATTGCCACCCCTGATCCTGCTCCCATCACAGACTGTCCTGTAATATCCCACCTGATGAGCTGCCTTCCTCTGTAGCACAAGAGACAAGGTTATGTGGAGAGCTGCCATCCCCTTACACCAAATCTGCCCTGGGAACCTGCTCCACCTACGGGGAGCGTAACCATCTTGCTGCTCCACCATCACCCCGAAGGTCTGTCCTGCAGAGTCGGTATCATTACCAGGAACTGTAGGTGGCGTCATGAAACACTTTTTATTTGTATTATTCCCCTTTTTCAGCGACTACCAGGGCCACGGGCCCGGGCACCGGCCGTCGTGACATTCCCATAAACTACAGCTCAGGACCGTGTACCCCACGGCCCTGTGGCGGGTCATATACAGTATGGGCACATCAGCCCACAAAGCCCTATACATTATTGTCACTACAGTCCCCAGTATGATGTCCCCATATAGTATGGGCAGCACAGCCCTCCAGTATAATGTCCCCCAAAGTGCCATATACAGTAGTCACAACAGCCCCTATACAGTATGATGTCTCCACAGCCCCTAGTATAACATCCCCCTTGGCCCCCTAAACAATATGATGTACCCACATCCCCAGTATAATGCACTCCACAAGCCAAATATACAGTTTAATGTCCCCCACAGCCTCCAGTATATTGTCCCCCACAGACCCCTATACAGTATGATATCCCCACAGCCTGTTATATAATGTACTGAGCCCCACAGCCACTCAAATAATGTCCCTCATTTAATGTCCCCACAGACCCCCATATAATGATTCCCACAATTCCTCATGTAACATGACTTGCCTAACCCCGGGGCCGTGGGGTACTCGGAATTGGGCTATGAGTTCTGCCGGGGAAGTCACAGGGGTCAAGACCCAGCTTCCGTGACCCCGGGAGAGTTGCTATTCTGTACTGTCTGGCGGGGAATCAGGTTCTGAGGATTATTGGATAGGAATAAAGTTATGGGGAAAATGCTCGTGACACCACCTACAGTTCTCGGTCAGCATGGACCGACGCTGCGGGTCAGACCTCTGAGGTTGTTGGTATGGCAGCTTGATCTCGTCGTTCCCCGTAGGTGGAGTAGTACCCCAGGGCAGATGTGTTTAGTTAAAAGAGTGTGTAAGGCCATGATAATGCTGGGCCTTCATGTCTCTTGTACTGAGACAGTCGGTGGCTCTGCAGGCGGGGAATAACACAGTCTCACACAGCATTGGAATTCTGTACCCGGTTTACTCAATTCAGTTGCAATTGGCCACCGGGTGCTTCCCTCTAGCAAGTCCAGTCTGACCTGTCCACAAGGAATCGGGATAGCTTGCCTAGGACCCTTTTGTGTGCCTCTCCGTTCTCTGGTCACTCTCCCACTGCTACTTCTTCGCCTCTGCTGTCAGCACCTCCGCACGCAGTGCCCTGATCTAGCAGCCACGGATCCTGTCGGGCGACTGGTATCTGTACCCTGACCGTAGTTCAGCTACCCTCTCAGTGGGTGCGTCGGGTTGCTGCCACCACTCCGGGGGATTGCATGGCCTCCAGTTCGGTAGTTCAGGCTTACAGCGTGCGTGCAACAGTCCGGGACGGTTTCCTGGTTCTTGATCAACTCCTCCGTCCAACTTTCTTAGTCCCAGATATGGGCGCCCAGGCTGTTCCCACTCTGCTTGTGGCCCTGGGGTTCTCTCTTTCCTCGCTTGCACACTTAGCCTCAGCGTGTTCCTCGCTCACTAACTACTAACTACTCACTGACTAACTACTCACTCCCTCCCCACCGTCTGTTCTTCCCTTGTCCCGTTTTGACTGGGCACTCCCGCCGGGTTCGCCTATGGCCCCCTGAGTCCTAGGGTGTGTTTGTGGATGTTTCACCATCCCATTTCCTTTAGGACTGAGACACCACACCCGTTCAGTGAGTGCATTACCCCTTTGTGGCGACCAGACCGGTGGGGCGCTACATTCTCCCTTGGTAAAGATTAGCTTGTCCCCGAGCGACCCATGGGTTATAAAGATGTTACACAGAAATCACAAATGTTTTATATGCATGCATAAACAATAAGAACAGCACAAGAATGTTTTGGCTTCCCTTACGGGAGGTACTGTACTTTAATGATGCATAGTAAAGCTTATTCTAAAATGCAATAAAATAGAAAAATATACGTACATGCACGCAAAAAGGTCTCAGTGACAGGTTTTTAGGGTGTCCATATTGTCTTTGTAACACTCAGACGGTACCTTATCCTGGGCTGTAAAAACTAAAGTGCTACTGTTCAACCATCCATGATTGTCCTTTCTCTCTCTGTGGTTTTATCTCTTATGGTACCTTTACACGCAGCTACAGGTAACAGGTTTTCCACAGGTAACTTACTGGCTGCAGTGAAATTATGGAGACATAGTTCCATTTGTACACAGCAACAAGATAGAACCATGTCTCCATGATTTCACTGCAGCCAGTAAGTTACCTGTGGAAAACCTGTTACCTGTAGCTGCGTGTAAAGGTACCATTACTGTTCTAATGGCTACAGGTACCTATCTGAAACAATTAAACATTATTCACTACTAGGAATTATACTTACATACTGGTAACTTTATACAATATATATGTCCTTGACAGTTCTTACTGGAGTTCATGTGCAAGTCGGGGAGGCTGCGCTTTGTACACATTCGGGGCATACCATCCCCTCTGTCCCATGTGCTGGGAATAGCTTACCTCCCCTGGATACAGGTCTCTGCCCAGGTGCCTCTTTGGCAGATAGGGATCCATGTTCCGACGGCTGAAAAAGACCTCTTCCTCCAGGTCCAGTTCTTTAATGAACCCCCACCCAGTTGTCAGGTGGAAGTTGACCACCTCTCCGTGGTGTCACTGAGCCGGGTCGGTTGTTCATGGTTCCCTGAATCTTAGAATGTGTGGGCGTGTTTGTTGAGGCCCAGGTTCACCATCCATTTCCTTTAGGACTGAGACACCACACCCGTTTAGTAAGTGCAGTACTCCTTTGTGGTGACCAGACCAGTGGGGTGCTACATAACATCCCCCACAGCCCCTCTTGTGTTTTCACTCCAACCCCCCCTGTGATGTCCCCCATAGCCCTTCTTTTGATGTCCCCACAGCCCCTCTTGTGTTTTCACCCATAGCCCCTTTTGTGAATACCCCCATTTAGGGGCAAAATAATATAACAAAAATAAAAGAGCTGGTACCTACCTAATCCTGGCTCACTGTACACCATGATCACATCTCCTCTTCGGTTTTGGATAGCAATGGACGTCTTCATGCCACTTGACATCCCCTGTGTGGCACTGTCCTCCAACAGGGCACAGACCTGGAAGTAGCCTGTGTCTTTCTGGAGTTACCGGAGGAGCAGGAAGCTGATTATATCAATTGTATTCATGTATTAAAGACAAGAACTCAAATGAGTGCAGGGAAAAAGCATTGTCTGGGACACATAGAGTGAGCAATGTTACTGACCCACTGACATTGCTCACCTTTGTCTCTGCTCCCTTGGTGTCAGTGTGCTGTATGCCTGCAGAAGGTGCAAGCGGCTGCAGACATTTAGTACTGAATTATTTTTTAACCAAGCCCTCCTGTGGGAGGCAGAAGGTAAGCGCCCTATGCAGGTGGCTACGTTGCCTACCCCTCGTCCCGGCCCTGCATCACTTTCACTGTAAGTTATAAACATTTTACAGAATGCAATGACATTGTTAGGCACGCAACATTACAAAAGTTTTCCAGTTTAGAAAAATATGTACACCTATGCTTTACTTCTTACAATCATTGGACTTTTTTATGGCTTGTAATTATACCGCGAGACAAATAAAACCTTTAACAAATCCCATAAATACATCAGACAACCCGCAATAAGTATAACCTAAAGCTTTCATGGGAAATGCCAGTGGGTTTAAAGATTACAGTACAAATTTGATATCAAAGAACTAGGAATGGTGGGATGACTATTATGCAGGATTATGCAGATTTTACAGGGAGTCACATGGAGACGATTTCCCCCCAGGATTGATGAACAAATACAAGTTAACAAGAAGTGACAGGAAACAGATGATGAAGGTCTAATTTAATGTCGTTTCCAGCAACAATATACCTTAAAGTAGCTTGGGATATTGCATGGGTCAGTGGAAAGAGCAGGCAAGTTTTTACTATAAAAATATTAAATACTACAGACAAATCTGATTGCATACTAAAGAAGGAAAACATCTTAGATTTACAGCTTAAGTATAGGAAACAATAGTAACATTCTCATCTTATGTAATGGGAACGTGTTTTCACTTAAATGATCAGAAACTTTGTATTGTATCTTAGGCTGGCTTCATACCACGGTATGATCCGGTCCGGGGCTGTCCGGTGTAAGCCAGACAGCCCCGGACCGGTTTTTGGCCCCATAGTAGCCTATGGGGCTGGATGGAGCCGGATGGCAGCTCTCTGCCATCCAGTTTCATCCCTGCGGTGGAATCTGGGAGAATTCGGATTATTCTCCCCGGACATAAAAATGTTGCTTGCAACATTTTTGTGTCCTGGAGGAAAAATCACCCCAATCGGATCCCAGATTTGCCCGGATTGTCCCGGATCCTCCCGGATCTGGGGCAATCCGGCGCTCCCTACCATGGGAGCCTACGGGGCCGGATTGCCCCGGACCGGGAGGATCCGGGAACCGGACACTGGCGGCTGCACGCCGCTGCTCTTTCAGGACCGCGGCTAGCTCCCTGCCAGCAGCGGTCCTGAATCATTAGCAACAGCAGCGGCGTCCGGCTGCACACAGGACCGGAGGGTACATTTGGCCCTCCGGTTCTGTGTGCTGATCAGGTCCAGGGCTGTCAGGGTCATTCCGGACAGCCCTGGACCAGATCGCACCATGGTGTGAAGCCAGCCTTATCAGAAAAAAAATTAGATTCTTTCTCCACATATGAGCCATTTCTTTCCCTTCATGCTTCCTGAAATCATCATCCACCCTGGAAAAAATCAGTCCCACACACTGTCAGCACAGTGAGGTGTCAGGTTTACAATATAATATAATATAATTGAGTATAGTATAACTATACTCTCCGGAGAGGTGAACACTGTGATACACACCCAAACTGGTGCTGCATCATCAAGCAACTGTATGCCTTGGTGGTAGTGAAGCTGAATTCACAGCCACACAGCTCAATACTGCTGTCAAATATCCTCCATGATGCTGTATATTGTCTTCCATCCACTAGCAGCTAGTCTCCATCCACTTGAAATCACAAAAATGAGAGGCGCAATCTTGAATAATACCTGGTGGTTTAGTGGAGATATATTGTTAGTGGCGGTAATCACCACTCACCTGGACTGGTCGTGCTTAAGGGGATAGTAATAAAGCAGCAGCCAATCAGATAACTGGCTGCCCCAGTGGCGGACACAGACAGAATAGAGCCCATGTGCAAGAACACTATTTGGGGCTTTTGGCCACCAAAGAGCTCATCAAAATACACAATTCCACCTGCTGGTGAGGAACAAAGGGACCCCCTTACCTCTTCGGCCCTCGTGTGACTGCACAGACTATGCCAATGATATGTCCGCCCCATGTAATAAATTGATCGTTTAAAATTGCCATAATTGCTCTTTTTTAGCAGTTTTTAAATTTATAGATGAGGTGCACGGTAGGACACTCTATACATAATAATAAGGCATATGGACAGATGTTTTCATTATGTAGCAACCCTTTTAAGGGATCACTGATCAAAACTGATAGTGCGTTACACTGTGTTTGATGGTAAACATAAGTATAGTTGTACTATGTCTGACAGTGACCATTACAGCCTATTTTCTCCACTGGGAGGAATCTATGCCTGGGGTCACACATAAACCCTGGATCCGTTATTTTCACCAGTTTTTCAACTTTAGAATTCTAAGTCCAAAAACTGATGCTGTTAACGGACCCTGGACTCAGGTGTGACTGCTCTGCTATACGTTTTTTCACAGGACCCAAAAAATGCCGCAAGCAGCGTTTTTGTGGTGCAGTACAGAAACTGATCCGTTTTTTTAAAATGGGGCCCTATGGGAAACAGATCCGTTAACAAATGGCACATATAGGTAGCGTTCGTTAACGGATCCATTTTTGCTCGCATGTTTTGGCAAAAAATGGCAAAGTCCAAAAAACGCATAGCTACACAGGAGGCTCAAAAAACAGCCTTAAAATAACGGATCTGTTATTGAAACCAGTAGAAAAAACTGATTGGCATGTGTGACCCCAGCCTAAAAATACCTTTTAAGCAGGTGTTCAAATGGCTTACTAAGCAAATGCCTAGAAGGTAATGTGTACAGCCCCTTAAAAGGAGATTTAGAATGCATTGACTGTTCATATGACAGTTGCCAAATGTTGGACTGGTAAGAGTCTGGCCTCATCCCTCCATCCCCTCCTACCAAATCAGATGGCGCCACGTCACAACCACGTGATCGCTAGCGGCCACCTGATTGGCCAATTTGCAAGGTCCTAGATGTACTATCAGGACCTTGCAAACTGGCCAATCAGGTGGCCGCTAGAGATGACATAGTTGTGACGTGGCGCCATCTGATTGGCCAGATTGCTACCGGCCATCTGATTGGCTGGTAGTGACAGGTCCTTGTCCAGCGATCGTACGTCTACTCTGCCGGTCCCGGTGCAGGCGTCGGACAGGTGAGTATGTAAGTTTATTATTTTTTAACAACTTTTATTCACTTTTAGGCTACTTTCGAAGTGTATCTATAGATACACTGTGAAAGTATTCGTACTCACTATACTCGCAACAAGTAGCGAGTACAGCTACCTACTCGTTGCGAGAATAGCGAGCACGAATATTAAGGTACTCGCTCATCCCTAGTGGTGAGCACTTTAAACTTTTTCCACCAATGTTGCTTTAAACCCAAATCTTTAATGTTCACAAAGCTAGCAGGAGAAAATGCACCATGAATATTTTTGTGTAATTTCTCCTGAGTACGCCGATACCCCATATGTGGTCAAAAACATCTCTTGATACACAGTTTAAAGTGAAGAAGGAAAAGAGCACCACATTGGAGTTCAGATTTAGTTGGATTGGTTTACAGGTGCCAGGTCACATTGGCGTAACTACAATAGGTGCAGGGGTTGCGATCGCGCCCGGGCCCTGAAGCCTAGGGGGGCCCCCAAAAGTCCCTTTAACCTATAGAAAAAGACTAATGCTATTAAAGTTTTGCAATAATCGGGGGCCCCATTGGAGCTTTCGCATTGGGGCCCCTGGGCCTGAAGTTACGCCACTGGCCCTGATGTTCCTAAACAGTGTAGCTCCCCCATACAAGACCCCAGTTTGGAAACTGGACTCCGCAATGAATTTATTCAGGCATGCAGTCAGCATGTTGACATTACAAGTGTTACAAAAACACCTTAACATTGGTGATGCCAGGCCCTTTCTTATATAATATATGACATTACAAGTGTGTCACAAACTTTTATAAAGCAGTTCATAGGAGAGGATTCACATTCACCTTGGAACCGTATGATACAGCTGTCACTTTTGACTGAGGAAATCCCGCATAAACCATCGGCTCATGGGGCAATACAGTCCATTCTAAAAAAGTTGCTGGAGTTTTTGGTTTCATAAAATGTCTTTATTTCAATCCATAAAATAGATTGTCACAGGCAAGGCAGACATCGACGCTGACATAAAATATCATTAATACATCAGGAGATGCTAAACACTTCTCTGAAATGAAGGAAATTTATTTCAAGTGTTTATTTATGTTAATGTTGATGATTATGGCTTACAGCCAATGAAAACCCAAAGGTCATTATCTCAGAAAATTAAAGTAGGGAGGATGAAGGGTCTGAGAGATAAAATATGACCTAAATAGGTATCAGAGGCTTCACCTTGTGTGGTTGTGAGAGTCACAACCACTATAAAAGCAGATCACAGCTGCTGAAGTCCCCAGTGTGGTGCATATAGAGTAGTATGGGGAAGATATTTGATCCCTGAACTAAGCTTGGTAATGTATTCTTGCACGGACAGTGGTTCTGGCTCTGCATTCCTGTACTGACTGGGGTTCTGCTTATGTAGCAATCCATAACATGCTTTATGTTAAAGGGGTTATCTGGGATTTAGCAATAAAAAAAAATTGTGCCTAAGCACTAATAGGCAGGTAGCTGCCACCTACCTCTCCACTGTGCCCGACACCGTTCACAGCTGTTCACCCCCGCCACAGAGCAGACGCAGACCGCTCCTGCCGGGAATAACATGGAAGAGTAAACAGAGCTGCAGCTTCTTTCAGCTCTGCTCTGCGGAAGGGGTGGTACAGCCAACCTCATGCTGATTAACAGCCAGCTACCTTCTACATAATGGGGGGTGCCAGCTGTCAATCACTTACAGGAGTGGTATAAGACTGCTCTGTTTCGGTGGTGAATGGCGCCGGACACAACAGGCAGGTTGGAGGCAGCCACCTCCCTGTTAGTGCTTAGGCACAAATTTTTTTTCTCTTTTCATAAATCCTAGATAACTCCTTTAAAACTGGAAAATCCTCAAAATGTAGTTGAATGTAGTTGAATTTCTGCTATAAAAAAGTTGGGTATGTTCACACTCATTTTTTTAGCAGAAACTGCTCAAATCCTTCTTAAATACGCAAAACGTGGTTCTGCCCTTACGATTGCTTCAGTATGAAAATGTGGACCCTGGGCTTAAAAATATTGTGCACCCTTGATCTATGACATCATGCAATTAAAAGGAAAAAGAAGGGTTTCCTTCACTGCTGGTATGAAGCCAAACGATGAATCAATGAAACATGGATACTGTTGATGCAGTTTATTTTCTACTCGTTTCAAAGTTAATCAACCTCCGACTCAGGAAAAACATAAGAATCTTGTGTATTTCCTGAAGAAGGTAAGTTATTTGCCTTATACCATCACTGGTATCCGGATAATACCATATTGTTGTGCTATCTTGTTTCCTAGTTACTTTAACATCTTGTGATTAAAAACAAACTAGCAGAATCCCTCCAAGCTCTATATAGAAATATGAAGTCTTTTTCCCTGCATGAGTCATCATTTGAACTACAAACTTAGGTCACTGAAAACACTGCCTAGTTCTAATGATGATGGATGGAAAAGAAACTTCCTGTTATTACTTAGAGCTTAGAAGGGTCCAGCTAGTAGGAGTTTAATCACATGATGTTATATACCTAATGGAAAACAGAAGAATTAACTGGTAGAAGGGCAAAATGAGCAAATGTAAGTACACAGCACCGTATAACATGATGACTGCTATATATTAACGAAGATAAAAACTTATTTTGGGAATGCTTCTTTAATATTACTTAGCTGCTGCACCTTTCAGCTTTTTGTCTCTCCCTAGGCTTAGACGTAGAGGGGAGCAATGGGGGCACACAACTGGGTAACAGAAATTCACAGGTGGGTCAAGGATGCTGTAGGAGAACAATAACAATTTAGACCATTGTTGCTGGTCCTTCATTACTAGGACCGTTAGCTGTAACAGCTATACATATAGGGAGAATTTCTCCAACTAATTGTTTAGTAGAAAACTAATATTACCTGGACCATTTTCACTTCTATATTTAATTGTTACGTTTAATGATTATATGACAATAGCAAATACTAGCTGCCAGATCTTATACAGAAAATGAAAAGACTGGGTGTCTTCAGGGGAAGGACAGCTGTCAGGATCCTCTGTAGGAGGCTATTTGTTGAGTATGGAGAGTGACAGCTTAATATAAGTGATAGATCCCTGACAATAGAGCCTATTGATAATTATTTGGTAATTAATGCAACATTTGTATTCAGCTCTACTGTTTGAGCAAAGTTAGAGAAACTGTTCCTTGCTGTCATTTACATTATATTAATCATGAATATTAAGTATTGTTTAATTAACATCTAAGTGACCAATCCCACACTATATAATGGGGCTCAAAGCTACCAGGTGCTTGTGGCATATTCTGTGCTCTTGAAACAGAATGCTGATGCATAGAATGACCCCATTTACCTAACATTTACCTAACAGATGCGCGACCGCTGCCTGTAAGATTTTCCTGCCTAGGCTTGCATCTGCAGAGGCCTGGGTGTGCAGGCCACGCTTCCACGCAAGCATACGTCACAATTTTGTAAGGACTGTGAACCTGAAAGTCCCATAGAGGCTGCCTCTTACGCAGGTCCCAGTGCGCCCGACATTCCTCCATGGGGTATAGAATTGTCACAACGGGTGGACACCATAGTCCAAATGCTGCAAGCCCAGGCTAAGTCTCACGCAACCAGTACCCTTAAACGTCACCGCTCCAACTCCAGCAAGGAGCAGCCCGCGGACGCCCTAACCAGTAAAAAACGGACGGATACCAGGCCGTCCCGGGAACAATCCCCAAACGCTTCATCAAGTGACAGGTCTCGCTCTCCCTCACCCCGCCAGTCCGAGTCACGCTCAGAGGGCGAACTATCGGACCACGACACACCATACGAGAGCGAGACCACGGACATCCAAACCCTGGTTGACAGCCTCATCGAAGCTGTTAACATGACACTGGATATCAAAGACGAGCCTGTCACCACACCAGAGCACAGTCAGGGCCGCACCGTCCATTGGACAGTGTGAGCCCTGTCATTCAGGCGGCAGCAGGCAGGGGGAGCGGCAGTGCAGAAGGGGGCGGCGCCTCATGCACACAGCCTCCCCCTGTCATGACCCGCCGGGGACAACAATAGAAGGGGCGGCAGCGCTGGGCTTCACCAGCAAACCCCCCCCCCCGGTACTCACGGCCGCGGCCGGCAATCACTGCCGCGGCTCAGGCGGCAGTAACGATGTAGAAGGGGCGGCAGTGCTGGGCTCCACTAGCACCCCCCCCCCCCCCCCCGTAATCGGTGCCGCGGCTCAGGCGGCAGTGGGGCTTGGTGCACCCCTGAGCACAGTCTCCTGTTCTCTAGCACTAAACGCTCTCGCTGAGTCTTCTCTAACTCTGAAGGGATCGTCGGCTTTGTACAACGACACTGGGACCGGCCTGACAAACGCTTCGCAGGCCGCAAGGCCATCGAAACGAAATATCCGTTTACCCCAGACCAACACAAGAAATGGGCAGAATCTCCGGCCGTAGATCCCCCGGTGTCGCGTTTAGCTAACAAAACCCTACTTACCATCACAGATAACTCGTCTATCAAAGACCCCACTGACCGCCAGCTCGACTGTTTAGCGCGCTCAATCTTTGAGGCGTCAGGGGCAGGGCTGTCGCCTCTGTTCGCCATAGCATGGGTGGCCAAAGCAGCAGAATCCTGGATCCACAACGTTCAGCAATCACTGAAAGAGCCCGACCAAGACCAGGCAGACCAACTCGATTTGCTGGCAAAAGCAATCCGCTATTTCTTGCTAGCATCCACAGATGCAGCCAACTGCGCCGCACTGGCGGCAGCAAACGCAATCTCCTCGCGCCGAACCCTCTGGCTTAGAGGCTGGCAGGCTGATCCAGCATCAAAAAGGTCACTGATAAACTTACCGTACCAAGGAGATCGCCTATTCGGCGAAAAACTTGACCAACTCATCTCTGAGACTACCAGGGGCAAGAGCAAGTTCCTCCCCCAGCAGAGGTTCAAGCGGCCCTTTCACCGCCCACAGTCTAACACACGCTCCCAAGCCTCCCAAGGATCACCGAGGTGGGCCAGCTCTAACGCCAGCACTAACGCAGGTCGGCCGACCCGCGGGGCCAACAGCAACCCACACTCCTTTAAAACCAACCGAACATGGAAGACCCGGCCTAAACAAACTCCTTTTAAAGGCGGAAGGCCACAGAAAGTTAGCACATGACTCCCTCCCACAGCCGCTCGTCACTGACATAACAGGCGGACGCCTTCAGCTGTTCCGCCAATCATGGCTCAAGGTCGTACACGACAATTGGGTCAGAGAACTGGTGTCGTCCGGCTACAAGATAGAATTCTCATCCCGGCCCCCAAATTGCTTCCTCCTATCCCGCCTCCCAAAGGGAAACACTCTACCGTTCCTCGACGCCATCAACTCACTGCTCAAGTCCGGCGTCATAAAACCGGTACCAATAGACGAACAATTCAAGGGCTACTACTCAAACCTGTTCGTCGTCCCAAAAAAGGACGGGACAATGCGCCCCATCCTGGACCTCAAACTTCTCAACAAGTTTGTAAAAGTTCGACATTTCAGAATGGAATCCCTACGCTCAGTAATAGCGTCCTTAGAGAAAGGAGGATTCCTAGCAACCATCGACATACAAGACGCGTATCTCCACATACCCGTCTCTGCATCCCACCAGAAATAACTGCGGTTCGCGGTACAAAAACGCCACTACCAGTTCGTCGCCCTGCCCTTCGGCTTGGCAACCGCTCCCAGAGTCTTCACAAAGGTCATGGCGGCTGTCATGTCCATCCTCCACGCACGAGCAGTCGTCGTCTTACCGTACCTAGACGATCTGCTGATCAAGGGACCATCCTTCCAATCATGCCTCGAAAGCGTCAGAATCACAACGGACACTCTCTCCCGCCTAGGATGGCTCATAAACCGGGAAAAATCATCCACAAAGCCTGCCCAAACAGTCCACTTCCTCGGCATGACCTTGAACACCGCAAGAGGGCTGGTCATACTCCCTCAGGACAAGGCCACAGCGATTCAAAAAGGCGCGCAGGTTCTTCTCGCCCACTCGCCCTATCCCATTTACCTAGTCACATTGGTGGTAAACTCAGACATTAAACCTCCACCTATCGCTCCTGACCTTTATATTGGTGGGTTTTTATGGCCTCTTGTTTCATGATTGAGGCAATATTGTTTCTAGATGTCCCAACTTAGGCTGGCTTCACACTATGGCTGTGATCCACTGTCTACCTGAGCCAGACAACCCCTGACTGGATCAGCACACAGAACCGGAGGGCTAATTTGCCCTGGGGTCCGGTGTGCAGCCGGATGCAGCAGCAGCCGCAGATAGGTCAGGACCACGGTTTGCGGGGAGCAGGCTGCAGCTGCACACCGGACCCCTGGGCAAATTAGTCCTCCGTTTCTGTGTGCTCATCCGGTCCGGGGCTGTCTGGCTCAAGCGGACAGCTACGGATCGGATCACAGCGGTAGTGTGAAGCCAGCCTTAACAACACCATAGAACTGCAGCATCATCATTTAGTTCTGACATATTTAAAGCACAGTACAGTAATAATACTGATATTATTTATATGGACAGATTTGAAGGGGCATGCTTGCTTTTATGTCTCTATAATTTGTATTGAAATTTTTGTCATGTCTTCATGTAATGAATAAGTCTAAACTTACACAAATAGATAAACCTAAAGGTACCGTTACACGGTACGAGATTGTGAATGATATCGCTTAAACGGTTTGGAGTTGTTCAAACGACATCGTTAGTACATCGTTGCGTGTGACACCGAGATACGACTACGATAAATCATTGGATCGTTGATCGCAGATTTGAGAACATGTTCTCAAATCAAACGATCCTTGATCAGCCAACCTGCTGCATCGTTGTGTGTGACACCACGATAACGATGTTGTTAATGACTTTGCCTATTCACAACAGTGAACAACTATTGTGCGCTGGGTTGTGTGAATGATAGCTGCTCGCTACATTGTTAGTGCGTCATCCACGATATCTATATCTGTGACATCTCACCAACGATTTCAAAATGATGTCCTAATGACCGAGATCGTTGGTGATATCTTAATGACATTACAGCATGTAACCTTAAAAGAGGCTGTCCCACAAGAGACAAAATCATTAAAGTGTAACCTCCGTTTACATTTTTATTGAATAATAATATAGAGCAAGTGATTATAATAAACTTTTAAATATACTTCATAAGTGAATTGTGGAAGAAAGCCTCTCTAAAACCTTCTAGAAGATGTCCCCACTAGGCTGTTTCTAAACCTGACATATGCTGGTTGCCAGGGAAATCCATCTTCAGCTCCAAAGACTGAATATAACCATAGAAGGGTGAGGGGGTAGGGCCTACACACTGTTCACACTACAGCTGATAAAGTCTCAGGTTTAGAAAAGCCTAGTGGGGAAGTCTTCTGGAAAGTTTTTGAAAGGTTTTCTTTCAGATTTCACTTATGAATTATATTTGAAAGTGTATTGCAATCACTTGCTCTACATTATTACTAAATAAAAATTAAAACGACAGTTACAGTTTAAATATTTCCTGCTTACTGCTTACAGCACCCCAGAGAAGTCAACTGCCGGGAATACCAGGAACAACTGGCGTAACGCTAAGTTAGACCATGTGGCAAAGTCAATATGTTATTTGGCACAATTTATAATATTGCAAAATAATTGTAATGTGTGCACATGCAGGAGATACTGACAGACTGCTTATGTGTACTATCCTAAAAGATGCCTGAATCCTTGTTTCGCCCCTACTTTGGAGCAGGGTGGTCATCGTATGTGTCTGCATTAAGAATCTATGTGTCACATTGTAATGTCTGTCCTAGCTTACATTACATGAACCCTCTCATTATTTCTATTATTTTTTTATCACCATACATAAAATAAAGGTTAAAATGTTGTATCTGTCATGTCACTATCTAACTCAAGTGTGACCACAATCCTATACATGTTATGTGTACTGATATTAAATATAAGAAATTTAAAACATTGATTTTCTATAAAGCCGTGGGAGTATTGACTGATGTATTATTGACAGTCTTAAGGCATTTGGTATGGAGGATGAAAGAAACCATGAGTAGTTTTATTAGATTGGTAGATGGGAGGATTAGACTGTGAGGGAAGAAGGTTGTGGAGAGCGATTCCACACACATACACTGCTACAAAGGTTTCGGGTCTATGAATGGAGAATGATGAAACAGTGTACAATTATCATACAGTAGCTAATTTTAGGAACTACACAATATGGCACGATAAATAAGCGTTCTACATATGTGTTACGTATTGACTGCCTTGTAGTATGGAAGTGCTGCTGCTGTAGGTGTGAAGCCTTTTTTTCCCTGCTCAATGTGAGTAGATGAGGCTAATGAGCGGAGCATGTAGTAGCAGGTGTGTGTGTGTGTGTGTGAATGCTTAGGTATGCTGAGGGGTGTGTCTGGGCTGGTTGCTCCCCACCCCTCGGCCTTAAATGGATCAGCTCACATCCACCTGTTGTCGCTGATTCAGTTCACTTCTGGACTGTGACCTGTTGTGAGCAGAAGCTGATCCAGAGCTGCTGTAATATTCTCCATTGAAAGTTGCTGGGTTCCTTGTCTGTGGGTGGAGGTAGGGGCTTATGCCTAGGGCTTCTTAGGAGTTAGAGATTTAGGTCGGTGGTTCGAACCTCTTCACCTTCAGAGGTATCTTCGAGATCAGGGCGAGCCAGGGACCCCAGTATCAGGGCCAGAGTAGGCTCCCCTGACCCCCTACATCCAGTGTACGTTTTTTGCAAAAAAGGTATGTACCAAGTACTCTAGTTTTAGTGTCATTAGCTTTTATTTTTTTACTGCAGGATATCTGGAGACATCTTACACATACTTTTTTTTGTTTTCTAGTTGTTATAGCATTAAAATAGCATAAAAATGGCAACAGAAAAAAACTGCAAACATTAACGCTGGCATCAATAAACCGGCCTCCCAAGTGTGACCCTAGCTATATTGATGAGTGGGGGAAAATCTGCACCAAAAACGCATGTGTAAAACAAAAACACATAGAAAATGTGGCAAAAAAAGTTATGATGCATCTTTCCTGGCAATATATGCAGAAATGGAGCAGAAATTGCTTCACGAAAATCTCAACATGTGCACGTACTCTAAAGGTTCGGCAACATGTGACAACCACCAATGAACCAACAAAATGCATCATCAGGTGGAGCAGCCTGGGTGCACCACAGCATCCATCCTGCAAAGCCTCTATGGCTCAAGTTTATACCACCTCGCAGGTATATACCACCCCACAGGCAAAGCATTACTGCAGTAATGGCCAAATTACCCCAAAACCTAGTGAAAAAATCTAAAAAAAAAACCAAAAAACTAGTCATCCACATGATCATAGATAAAAAGCTTAGAGGACAATTGGAGGTTCCCCACTTGCATTCTCTTGCTAATTTACAAACACTTGGGGCAAATGTTAGGACCATAAGAACTAAGAAAAACAAAAAAAGAGTGGTCCGTATACAATATGGTAGACCTGTAGAAAAAAAGACATGGAAAGACATTGAAATAAAAGCTCCATATAGTTGAAGGACTTACCAAAGAGTGTCAAGCAGGAAAGTTCAAACTTGGGACTGCTATTTAATACAAAGAAGACAAAGGCTAGGGTCACACTTGAATATAGGATTGCGTTCACCGTATCCAGATCCAGATGCGGTGAACGCAATTGTCTTCTGACAAGCAGCAATCTGGGAACCGGATTGCTCAGGATGTGTAATCCTGAGCAATCCGGTTACCAGATAGTTTGCTCATCCCTGCTGCTGCAGGGATGAGCAAAGTGTTCTGTGCGTGTGTAAACTTTTTATTTTATTAATAAATGTTTCTATAATGTCTCTAGGGGGTGCCCACTCCCCCTAGAGACCTTCCACCCACTCAGGTGGGCATATAATGCTTGAATCAGTTATGTTCAGCAGCTGACTCCTGTCAGCTGCTGTACAGTTTTATCAATGAAAGCGCTGGGCTCCTCTGCGAGCAGTGCGCATACTATAGCTATTGCTATAGTATGTGCGCTGTTCGAGGTCCTGAAGCCATTTACAGTAGTAGCCATTTACAGTGCTGCCTGTAGATCTTACTGTATAAGGCTGTACATAACTGATTCAAGCATTATATGCCCACCTGAGTGGGTGGAAGGTCTCTAGGGGGAGTGGGCACCCCCTAGAGACATTACAGAAACATTTATTAATAAGATAAAAAGTTTACACAAACACAGAACACTTTGCTTATCCCGGCAGTAGCCGGGATAAGCAAATTATATGCGGGAACCACATTGCTCAGCATTACACATCCTGAGTAATCCAGTTCCCGCATTGCGGATGTTATAACCGCTCCGAAAACTGCAGCCTGCATGATTCTTCACGCAGGCTGCAGAGCCGGAGACGGAAACCAGATTGCTTGTGAAGCAATCCGGTTTTTATCATAGGCTCCTATGAGGAGTGTTTCCTGATCCAGTTTTGAGTTTTTTAAAAGCTCAAAACCGGATCAGGTTTTACAAAAAAAATCCGGTTGTGTGACCCTAGCCAAAGATATTGACTACTGCCAGGTACCAACGACAGAGAAGCCCCCGGTTGATCTACACAGACTTGTTCATCCATCAAGTCTCCATGGATCAAGATTGAACTGAAGGCCATAAAAAAAACTGCATCATACAGAGAGTGTTATATGCTAGGAAGTATTATTTGTGCCTAACATTCCCAAAGGAGACATTATTAGGCTAGGGGACACAGAAATAGGTATTATAACTATGGGGTCCACTAAGAGGACTGCTATTACAATTTGGGGGCGCTATAAAGATCACTAATACTTTGTGTTATACAAAACCTGCCAATTTTACAGTGTTGTCACCATTACTGGCTATAGTACTATACGGGGCATTGTTTGAAACGTACGGTAATTGTTTGGGGCACTTTTGTTTTCAGGGGTTCTCTCTAATTGGCAATAATTGGAGAGAGGTAATTCTATTAATAATGAAAGCACTTATAGTAATGGCACCATTATTTCTGCGGTGTTTAGTGTACTGTCCAACACAGCAGGTTGATTAACAGGGGCAAATGGGGCAGCAACAGACTCAGAATTGGAAGTATCAGCTGAAAGTTTGTGCAGGTTTGGAAACAATAGTGATGGTGCTAAATTGTGAGAAGTCAAATGTGTCTGAGTTGCAAACTCTGCTGACAATTTATAGATAGGAATCTTCTTCAAGGCATTCTGGGCAAGATAGAGAAGACTGAAGAGTGAATGACTGTAATCAGAAAGGTGGTAACCTGTGAGTCACCAGATGTGATTGTACTGTAATCATTGGATGGTTTGTCTAAGGGGATAATCTAGCAGATATACAACATCTAACTAAAGCCAACCATACACTTTCGATGGCTGTCAGCCAAACAAAGCTTCAGTTGATTGTTCGACCAACAGCCATCCGGCCGAGCGCTTTTGTGCTCTTTATAAGAAAACCGACACCAGACGGCTTATCTCTGGGAGAGCAAAACCATTGGCAATCCAAAATCGGGCATGGCTAATAGACAACTTCCCCGATAATCAGTTGTCTGAGACTCTCATACACATTTAGACTTTTGTCATATCTAGTATGTATAGTGCCCTTAACACTATGGAGCAGTTATTACCAAGATATATGTTAGATACAGCCCTCGGTGCCTACCCATCAGCATGAGCATGTGATGTACCCTGTGCTACCACAAACCGTGCCCAATTTAGCTGCCTAGACGTGATACAGAATTGTCCTCAATGGTATGAATAGCACATAGGATGCTTCAGTGACTAATATGAAGCCCATGGCCCATATATCAATGACTGATCCCATAGGATCCCCTCTATTTTGATAACCAGTGAAGATAAAGCCGTTAGCTACGTGCTGATATTATCAGGGTGGGAAAAGCCATTGATTTTGGCCCCTTCCCAGCCTGATATCAGCCCCCAGCTGACAGCTTTACCTTGGCTGGTTAACAAATAAAGGGGACTCCTTGTCATTTTTTTAAATTATTTATTATTACACTACACTTTGGTTAGGAGCCAAACAGCTAGTGTGATACTTGCAGGGAACAGCTGACTGACTACAACCAATCACAGATGCCGGCACAGAGGGTGGGGGCGTATATAGCAGTCTGACTGCAACCAATCACTGACACCGTCACGGAGTGTTGGTGGGGGAAGTAGTGAATATTCATAAGGTTTAATGAGCGGGCTGGGAAATGGTGACAGCTGTCTTATGTTCCGGGTATGTATCATTGTCCTGCTGTTATCCCCATTTTCTTCTTTTTGCAGGACCCTAGCCTTGATTCCGGGAAACACAGAAGACAGTCAGCCTTTGAACAAGTTTAATTTGGGTGCCGGGCGTACAGTTAGAAGTCGGTGTTTGGCACCGGACGCTAGGTGCCTGGTACAAACTCCAAACTTTACCGTCCCTAGTTATTAGCCCTTCATTAACTGAAAATAATGAACTTGGATAAAACTTGCATAACATAATTAAGAACACAATAAAGCTTTAATTGCAGATATATAGAAAGTAGTAACGACTGAGTTAATGGCTTATCATAACCCATGTTGTCATTCATTATCCATATCTAAAACATGTGTTGAAATAGTTCAGACCAAGCCTGGCGAAGCACATCAGGCATAAGCACTTATATCAGATCCTCTGCCAGGGAATTGATTTTTATCCTTTTTGACAAGAACGATAAGGACGGTATTTGGTTCTATGCAAGGTCCTTTGTTCAGTGACATTTACAGATAACTCCAGGAACTAATCAAGTCCATGCCATAGATATTAAATAAATGTATGTACAGATGTATGTATGAATAATATATACAATGCAGGACATGTATATATTGCCTTTCTGCAGAACATTAACAAATCCTGAAGGCAATGGATTAAGGGGATGTTGTAGAAGAAGTAATTATTTTATATAGAAGTTATGTGAGATTGGGGTTGCTTTGAGATGAAAATCCAAAACACACCCAACACATAAGAGGGGTGCTGATCAGGGGCGGACCTACCGTGGTGCAGCTGGTTCAGATGCACCAGAGCCCCGACCGGCTAGGGGGCCCCACAAGCCTGCAGGGGGGCCCCCAGCCGACCCCCGTAATCCGAAGTCAGTGGAGAGGAGGGTCATGCAAGAGAAGCTTCCTGCTTCCCTTGCCTGAACCCGCCCCTGCTCTGCTCTGTGCTCCGGTTCCCAGGAATGCACACAGTGTGGCTCTGCAGGTAGGAGAGCCGCTCCACTAATAAATGAACGGCCGCCAGCACCATAACCTCCCCCGCTCCTCACCGACTGCCGCCAGCACCCCCCGCTCCTCACCGACGGCCGCCAGCAAACCCCTCCCCCCCACTCCTCACCGACGGCCGCCAGCACCCCCTTCCTCCCCCCGCTCCATGGCTGCACCAGGGCTTCCTGGGTTCCAGGTCCGCCCCTGGTGCTGATACTACGAAAAAATGCAGACTTTCCACTCTCATGCAATCCTTTAAACAAAAAAAAAAAAATTTACAACATAAGTTGCCATTTGGACATACAGTACATTAAATAAATGTCAGGTTTAAAAACTCTAGCAGACATGAAATCCACTTCTGATGAACATTTGCCGAACCAACAGATTCGAGCGGGATCGGCACCAAGCTTATGTACATCGTGGTGTCTCAGCTCTCCACAATGACAAGTGTCAGTAGAAAGAAGGTTCAGCCACGTTGTATTTTTTATCATTCCATATTGAGAACACATGTAAATTCAGTCAAACTAAGCCTGCATGTATATGTTGGGTTCAGGAGGAATGACGATCTCCCAAACGAGTGTTTGGTCTAATGAATGTACAAATTTCTGGGGTAGCTGTGGGCTGCTATTCTACCCTGTGGGGGCAAACAGTATGTACCTTCCCAGGGTGAGAATATGGACTTCCCCAGATTTTTGATTTTCAGCACACTTAAAGCGGACAGCTGCGGGCTGCAGACCCCAGCGATGCACTTTATCTTGGCTGAGTATCAAATTTGGAGGAACCTCCTGCCGCAATTTTTTAAAAATGATTTATTTAAATAATTTAAAAAAACAGCGTGAATTTCCCGTATTTAATACTCAGCCAATATAAAGCTCATAGCTGGTGGCTGCTGCCTTCAACTATCTGCCTTATCTGTGCAGAGAATCAAAAATATAGGGGACCCATATGCATTTTATTTTTTTATTATTTATTTATTTTACACACATGACGGCTGCTTGGTTCCCATACACTAATGTGTATGGCAGCCAAGCACAGACACTGGTACAGATTGTGGGGAAGTAGTGTGAGTGCAACAGCCAATCACAGACACTGTCACAGTGAGTGAGAGCCTGTGATTGGCTGTTGCAGTTCAGTGCAGTGAATATTCATGAAGCTGCCTGTCCCCGACGTTAACGCTGGCCGATACTGCAGGCTAGGCTCTGCAGTAACTGGATCTGTTTAACGTGGGGGACATGGTAAGTGTGGCCCTAGCCTTAACATATATTGGAATGAACTCAGTTGACATTAGAGTGTAGTCCGATGTTTTGCACACACTCATAGACTTGAATGGGTGCGCGGCGTCCAATCACACCATACAGTGATTTTTTTTTCTAATGCCAAATTGGCATGAGGAAAAAAAAGGGCTGATAGACACTGCGCCATAATAAAACATTGTAGCGAGTGCTATCAAATAATACATTGGATTGCACTCGGCCATGTTATATGAACCCTGACAGTATGTGCACAGGATCTGGTGCATTGCGTGTTGTACACAGTGCCTCTGGACCTGCGAGAAGTCGGGCGTTAACGCAGGGAGATCCTAGTCGCCCTATGCCCACGATCTGTGTTGGGTGCAGTGTTGGTTTTCTCTAAATTCACCCGCTGAAGATGTCTTCCGACTCCGCCAAGTGAAATTAACATGCTGCAGAGATGTGGAAGTCCAGAAACCAACACCACAGCTGAAAATACGCTGTGGTCAAGAGAAGCATAGTGGCAATGGGATTTTTAGAATTCCCATCCACTATGCTGGTACTGTACAATGCAGCGTTTTGGACACAGCGGTAATACACTTTGTCCAAAACACTACAATTCCTGATTGTGTGCTCGCACCCTAAGGGCCTCATCATACGCATCAATTTACTGAACGATATCGCTTAAGCGACCTGCTTTTTTGATCGCTTATGCGATATTGTTTGTGCGTCGCTGTGTGTAATCATACTTACTAAGCGAAGATCTGCTGCACATGAGCACTTCATGCTTTTAAAGGAGAAAACAAAAATAGCTGACATGTACTATTGCATTATGTGAACAGGGACCAAGATCATATTGGAAAGCTACTGAAAGCTATCTAGGATTAAATGTGAAAAATTAGTTTAATGTGATGGCCATGACATTGTAAGCCCAGTAACCGCTACCAAGGTTTTTTCACTCTACTGGGTCCTATCTAAAACCTCATGTCTGCAGTCTGGATATGTGTATGGGATAATGCCCTATGTGCAATTAAAATCCTGCTTATAAGGGAATTGTTCAGGACTGTGTGTAGATTCTCATAGCAGCTATCGCGTGTAATCAAACGATATTTCATTGAAAAATCGTTTGATTGTTTGATTGCAGATTTGTGAACATGGTCACAAATCTATCGTTGGTCGGCCAGTGGACACGCAGCATCGCTGCGTGTGACACCGGCAGACCAACGATTAACGAGCTCCAAGCACCTATGCTGGGAGCTCGTATCCATGGTAAACATCGGGTTACTAAGCGCCGCGTCTAGTAACCCGATGTTTACCATGGTTACTAGCATTCTCGCTGGTCCACATCGTTGGTGAGTCTGCCTGTGTGACAGCTCACCAACGATGTGAACGATATTGTTAGCGATCGCGCGTGCATGAGATCGCTAACAACATCATTCAGTAAATTGATGCATGTGACGTGGCCCTAAAGGCTGCTTTACACGCCACGATATCGTAACCCAACTACGATAAAAAGTCACGTGGTACGGGCGTTGCCGCCGATATCGTTTGAGCGTTGTGTGGTGTAAATGAACAATGCGACGCCAGAACAATGCAAAAACGTTATCGTTTGTGAATTGTGCATGCTCTCCAACTGTGCAATATTGGCTTGACGACCTGGCATGATCGTGCTGTGTGACAGCGCAACTAAGATTTGGAGTGCAACTTCCCCTATTCACTCCCATGTTAAATGGTCGATCCCTGGGTCGCGAAGCAGGGGGCGTAGACATCGCAGTTGCGTAACCTGCCGATATCTCCCTGTGTAACATCTTCTATGCGATTTTGGACAAGTGCCAAAAACGTGCGCGCTCCGTTGCTGTTGTATACAGTATCGGAACGATATTGCGACGTGTAAAGCAGCCTTAAATGTTGCAGGGGTGAAATATATCAAAGGTTTACATTTTTATGCAAACACCCCATACATTTGCAGCAGGTAAAATCTATCCATCAAACATTAACATAATAATTTGCCCGAAATGTTCATGCGGCTTTCTCCCACTCATTTTTTTGCCGTTTCTCTGGTGGTATTTCAGCACAATTACTCAATGGATGTTAAAAAGAGTGAACAAACACCTCCCAAATTGGAGATGAGGCCCACACAGCAGGTGCTAGAGACCCATTTCCCTTCTTTGTCAGAATGCATGTTTCTGACACTTAAGAAACGCTTGGAATTCTAAGACCATAGCCTTGTATAGTAGTAATCAATCCTAAAAGCAGTCTTTCAGAATCTTACAAATGTGACTTCAATACAACAGGGTTCTTAAAAGGGAGAGGAACAACATTGATATTCCTGTCCATTCACTGACGCCTCTGACTGAGCGCTGGGGTGGGAGGAGTGGGCCGTATGAGGGGCACAGGATGCTGACAGAACAGATAGGATGTCAAATGGCTCCAGAAGACTGAGCTCCCTCTAACCAGCCCATGTCTCTGCGTGAGTGTTTTCTTACAAATAATACCTGTGGGTGTTGGAGTTGTTCAGGAAATTGATCACACATACTCTGCCTCTTCACATCTGCAACTTGACAAATTTATTCTCATTTCAGAGGAGTCATTAGGCAATAATAACTGTATGTCTCAGAGTAATTTCAAGGATGGGTGTCAAACTCCCTGTTACGTGAATGCATTTAGAGCTGCGGCTGTCTAACCTGACTGCAAGGGGAAAAAAACGACTGCGTTGATTCTTATGCAGAAAGAAAATAAAGATATATTTTTCCAATACGACCGTCACAAGTGTACAAGAAATATCACGATAGGAAAATGTATTTATCAGGGGTTAAAACGAAACGCAGAAGGTTTCGACCTGTTTATTGACGTGAGCTTAAACAATAAAAAAAAGAGAATTGACAATAAAAGTAATAATGGAAGAGGGAAAGTCGGAAAATACAATACACAGAAATCTTGGTGAACGTGCTAGACGTGACGTAAAGGCTTCTTCCATGTTAGGCTCTGTTCACATTATGGTCATGGCTTTACAATGAAACGCATTTGAAATGTGTAGCAACTAATTCTTTTGGGGCATATTGGCTTGCAATGGGGGTCTGTGAGGCTGGGGTCACACTTGGGAGCAGGATGCATTAAAGGATCCTTTTTTTTCCCTTGCCATTTTCATGGCATGTGTGCATACTAGTTGGCTCATTCAACTGATGCATTAACGCATTGTACATGTACCATGCGTTAACAGATGCGCTGCCCGTAGACTCCCGTGTTAGAAAAAACACATGCGTGTTTGCAAAAGCACCAAAAAACGCTGCAGACCGTGTTTTTTGGTGCACTTGCAAAAACACACAGCAGCAAACGCAGGGGCGGGCTGGTGCGTCCAACGCCGGATGGCAGGTTTGTCCTGCCAGCCCTTGATGAGGAGCGGGGGGAAGGTGCTGTCAGAGATTTTGAGGAGCTTTGGTGCTGTTGGAGCTCACTCACATGGTTGTCAGCCGCGTCTCATGCTGTTACACAGCTCCGGCCGCAAAGTGCCGCTGGCCCATTTGCGAGGGGGTAAATACAAGAGGGGAGGGGACAAGAGATGCAATAGTGCCCTATCACTAGCGACACTAATATATGAAGGTGGTGCTATGGATCCACTCACCTGGTTCAGTTGAGGTACCCACAACTGGTTTGAAGGGCATCAACAAGCAAGCTGCTGCAGGACCTCCACCGACCACTTGCACGTGGAAACGTCCAGAGAAAAGTTGGGATTGAAGAGGTGTATCACGGTCCGCGCTGCTATACCCAAAGAAACACTCACATGGAAGGCAGGATTTCAAAAGCAGTTTCTTTCCTTTAAAACGCGTTTCGGTGCACAACCTGGCACCTTCCTCAGGGATCATTTGTGAGGGGGGGCGGCCCTAGATGAGGGCTATACCACCAGCCCAGGGGACCTGGGCCAGTCCGCCCCTGATCAAACGCATTGCACTTTTGCAATGCATTTTTTTGCATTGGAGTCTATGGGTGCGTTAACGCATGCGTTTTTGCAGATTTGCACATGAAAACAGCGCATGCATTTAGCAAATGCATGACGCTAGTCTGTCCCTAGTTGCTCAGCAGGGAAGGAAACTGACCATGCAGAAGAAGGTCACCGGTTACAGTCATGAACCTGAGGCATGACAGTGATATCTACAAATTAAACTGATCCCATCCATAAAAAAGCTTATATAGAAAATGTTTAGCCAAATTTACTACGTAGGGTACACTCACGCATGACAGATTTTACAAATGTGTGACTGAATCATTTATCCAAATAGAATTTGCAGACATGCACACTCACATTGCAGAAACAACCACATTCAGATGTATGGAACAGATTATTAGGCTAGGGTCACATTTCCGGTTGCTTTTTCAAATCCGGATCCGGATTTGACCATTAAAAATGGTCAAAACCGGCCATAGGCTGCAATAGAAAAACTGGATTGCACTTAATGCAATCCGGCTACCGCATCCAGTTTTGCAGCCTGCGGTAAAATCATGCAGGCTGCATTTTTCGGAGCGGTTGAAAAACCGGATCTGTTTTTTTAGAATGGCCACCTATGGCAACCGGATCCGGTACCCCGGATCTGGTTTTTGGTGCCACAATGTTTTCTCATTGCAGATCTGGATCCATTACTGAATCCAGATCTGCAATGTGATGCCAAATGTGACGACAAACGGTAATACCGGATTCGGTAATGGATGATTGTGCCTTCCGAATGTAACCCTAGCCTTAGTTAGAGAAATCTCTACAACAAATCTGTCTTGTGTGAAAATACACAAATAGAGTATACACAATACACATCTAAATACAAGGCGCAGGAAAAAGTAATAGTGGGTTTACACGTCCCGATATCGGCGTCCAACTCTGACCAAAAGTCACGTGGTTCGTGCATTGGCCCCGATATCGTTCGTGCGTTGTATGGTGTAAATGACCAATACGATGCACGAATGATGTCAAACCGATATCGGGGGTCGAATGAGCGTGCTATTCAACGGCCCGATATTGGATGGAGGTTGGAGCAGGATCGTGCTGTGTGACAGCCCAACTACGATGTGCAGTACAACGTCCCCCATTCACTCCCATGTTAAATGGTCGTTCCTGGGTCGGCCGTACAAGGGGGCGTACACATCGTAGAGACATTGTATCCCGATATCGCGCAGTGTAAACCTCCGATGCGATTCTTTGAAATCCGGCCAGAAAAAGCGCGCTCCCGCGCCGTCGGATCCAATATCGGACCGACGTTGGAGCGTGTAAACCCACCATAAGGTTAGGGAGGAAAGCAGTTGGAGTCTACGAAGAAGTAGGAAGCATTTTACAATCAATACAGGTGTGACGTTAAGCGAGAATATAAGTGCAGAACTGTTATCTCCAATGAATTCACCATTAAACTCAAATATAATGGCTATAAAGGCCTCATAAACCAATAGAGAGTGACACTAATAAAACACACACCAAAGAAAACAGACAAGATATAAAATAAAAAACCAAAGCTGAGCACTAAACAAATCAGAAAGTAATGAGCAACTCAACCGGCCGCGACACAACCAGATGTTCATAAAACAATTACTTGTCCGTAGACTCTAGATGGCAATATTGCACTTATTGTAATGGAAAGAGCAACGTCTTGGAGGCTCCTTATGTATTCTCTTTATCAAAATTTTATGTGGCGCAGATCTATAGCCTCTTATTATAAGTGTAATGAAGCAGAAGTTATTGAAGCATTTTATTGATTGCTCAGATCACAAGTTTACTGTCATACTGAATTGGCGCCTCACTCTCTAAAGCAAACTGCTGACACCTTTTTAAAAAAGTGACAACTACATCTATTTCATGACCAGAAATCCATTTTCATCTCTATCAAGACAAGAATACAATTTTCACTTCATTTAACTGATGTTAGGGCCTGTTCAAGGTATGACATTCGAAGGCGACACAAGTTTAAGGTTCCTAAAACACTGTACTTCAGAGACGTAGGCGGCTGCCTGTTTGAGGGCAGCATGTTGCCCGTCTGTTAAGGGAGCGCTGCATCTACTGTATATTTCCGAAAGCCTTCCACTCCACAAGACATCCTGTCAAATATCCCGAGAGGTATCACAAGACGATATCATTGGCGTCTACAAGATCCCAAAACGAGGAGCAAGGACCTGATCGTTAAGGATGTCGGTGAGCAATGCATGGACAACCTCCACATCTGGCTCCGGTCCTCCACTAAATTGTCCTGTTTTGTAAAAATGACTTTCAAATTCAGCTCAGCTGGTGCGTTACAATATGGGTTTCAATGCACATCATCACGTTTTTGCCTTTTACTGCATGTAATTAATAATAAAGTGACACAATATTAGCACTTTAAATCTAAGCCCCCTGACACCATTCAAATACTCACTTTCCGGCACTTTCACCTTTTATCAGATATAGCTCAGGATATGTCATATCACTGGACCACAGACCCATTGGCGTAACTTCAGACCCAGGGGCCCCGATGCGAAAGCTCCAGAGGGGCCCCCAATTATTGCAAATCTTTAAAGGGACCTTTACACGCCGCTACCGAAGGTTAGAAACCACCGGGTGTCTCACGTGCACGAGCACGTTTCAACGGTTCCTAACGGTACCTGATACCGCATTTACACGCCGCTACAAGGTGCTCCACAGTAGGTTTTTTCTATCTCTGGAAGCACCGCCGGGTGCTGCAGGTTACCTTCTGTAGAGCACCTTCCCTCATTTACACGCCGCTACAGAAGGGAATATGGGAGGACCTGGGGCAGCAGGGACAACACATAGGCGTGCCAGAGTTGTGCATTACGAGACGCTCGTACGATGATTGGACAATGCAATAGCGTCATGATTGGCCATCCAGCGCAGGAAGGCTGGCTGATACATGATGCTATTGCAATTGTGTTGTGTGACTGGTCAGCGCCTTAAATATGCCGCCCTATGCAGGGACAACCAATCGTAACGCATGATCTTCCACCAATGATCGCTGAAGGGGGCGGTATCCCGGAGGCTGTGTCACGCCCCAGGGAGTTCACTAGGTGACGAAAATACCTTCCTGTTCCTCGATTACACACCGCTACCATAGGGTTTAAACCTACCTGTTTTTGAGCACGGCTGAAAGACAGGTGTCGACAGAGAACGGTGGCAACAACCTGATTTGCACGCCGCTACCTCGCAGTGTTTTGATGGTACAAGATACAATTGTCTCCGACACCCGGTGGTTTCTGACCTTCGGTAGCGGCATGTAAAGGTACCTTAATAGTATTAGTCTTTTTCTATAGGCCAAAGGGACTTATGGGGCCCCCTAGGCTGCAGAGCCCGGGTGCGATCGCAACCCCTGCACCTGTTGTTGTTACGCCCCTGCACAGATCTACTTGATCTTTTTACCACAATATTGTTTCATAATTAGATATAGCAAATTGTATATCTGGAAATTAAAAAATAACTTTTAATTACACCTTCTCAAAAAGAGGGCTTTGTCCTCGCCGCTCTCAGAAAAACACACATATACAAAATGAGAATCACACCAACAAATCCACAAGGAAACACAGTCACCGGATATCTCTGTCGCTCCAATGGGGTAACAGAACCGTATGGCCCCAAACAGAACAATTTTTTGTGAGACACACAATATAATATCCTTATGCTGTGCTATATTAAGCCCCATTTGTCACTCTAGACCTGCTAGATGACAATATAAGGAGCATATTTGCTTTCTATCCTTTTTAAGGACGTTAGTCCATTCTATGATAGGTCCAAATACCTCCTAGCAAAAAACAACATATAGTAATGGAACGGTCTCACCGTGTCCTCGATGGTGCGTTTTTCACCACCGCGTTCCTGGTGAGATTTTCGCAAAACCGGTATGCCACCTTCACCTTTTACTAATGCCACTACGATCCAAGCCATAAGTTAAAGGTTACATCACAAGGTCTCCATGCAACTCTATGGAAACCAGAATGAAGTTCTCACAGAGATGCATTGAGTGGTGACCACTGGCGTGCTCCGTGAAACAATGGAGCTGCCCAAAGGTCACAATCGACTGGAGCGATGCTGGAGAAGGATGAAGACTCCGGAAGGTGAGAATAGGAGCAGCGCAGTGGAATTGCATTTAAAGGAGTATCTGACACCACCACACCCACTCATTAAGACCGGCAAGAAAAATACTGTTCTTGATTAATCAGAGTCTATGGCCCCTTTCGCATCTCTGCGTTGATGAATTACTTGCGTTTGCCTGCCCTGCGCTAGTGCAAAAGCAAGTGCAGGTGCAGTTTAATGCAAATGCAGGCAACTGCATTAGCGCAGAGATGCAGTTCTCCTGCGCTCGTCTGCGCTCGGTGCCCCCATTACCTTCTATGGCCAAGTGCTGCTGAGTGCAGGAGCCGACATCCCCAAAGCGCAAGTGCAAAGTGTCTGACATCATTGCGCATGCGCTTAGTCAGACGCACCTGGGAACGCCGCTTTCCACGTTTCTGGGTGCATCTGACTAAGCGCATGCGCGATGACGTTGAGCACTTTGCACTTGCACTTCGGGAATGTTGGCTCCTGCGCCCGACCATGCTCGGCCATAGAAGGTAATGGGGGCACCGAGCGCAGATGAGCGCAGGAGAACTGCATCTCTGCGCTAATGCAATTGCCTGTGTTTGC